>CM019063.1:250675357-251275357 GCA_009667805.1 Leptobrachium leishanense | reverse complement strand
GCCGAAACGAAAAAACCTAACACGAAAAAAGAAAATACAGCACAGTATAGTTACACATTCTACACATACCCAAAAAAAATTGTGAATTTGTGCGTGTTTAATTTATTGCTGCAGCTTATATACTCAGATTTACTTTGACAGGCGCAAAAACTTAAGTGAGTCAATTAAGGTAAATTGATGTAAATTAAGGTTCTTAATTCTGATTGGCTTAATCCCGTGAAAAAAACAGTCCGCACACTGATTTACGTGCGCTACGTTACTGCGCGCATATTACTCTTCGTTTTGCGCGTCGTTTTTACAAACGTTATTTTCGGACGGATGCAAAAATGCGTTCGGATCGTAATACCACCGTTAATTTTCAAGCAATAACGCTTAACGATGCGCGCAAAAAAAATTGCGCTGCGCGGACGAATTTGCGCAAAGAATGTAATAGGGGCCTTACATTGCTAAACATAGGGGAACTCTTAAAAAATACATTCTTATAAACTAGACAAAATCAATTAAGCATCTCTAAACTCTTTATTAAGACCTCGCGGTCACAATGTATCTAGCTTAAAAATTCAAATTTTCTCTTTCTTTTTAAGTAAAGCTACACGACCCCCCCCCCATCTTAATAGTGCCTCATGATCTATGACCTGAAATCTGAGCTGAGAGATGGAGTGATTTTTATCAATAAAATGTTCTGGAATTGGCAAATCTGTTTATTTTTGTACGAATTGTTGACTTATGCTGTGTGATCCTATCTTTGATTTTTTTTGTGGTAGTTTCCCCTACATAGACTAGCCCACACAGACATTTAATCAAATATATGACATATGTGCTATCACATGTGAAAAAATTATTAATTTTAAATGTATGTCCTGAGTGTGAGTGTGAGAAAATGTTGCCTTTTAATCACTGCTTTACAGCAGCTACAAGATAAACATGGGAATGTGCCTGTTTTCACTTCACCCATGAAGGGCTGTCTTTTGTTTTTACGTCTATATGAAAACAGTGGTTGTACCTGGAATTCTTTCACATCTGGGAACCCCTGGTTCAATAGCCCCCAGTGTCTACAAATAATGACATTAATGCCAGGACTGTACCAGGACTGTAGCAATGTAAGAGTATTGCTGCTGTATACAGATTGACCGAGGTCTGATAGGTAAGGGGTTAATAGTAGCTATTCCATCTACTGAATGAGGTTTTTCAGGTTTTTTTAATTGTTTGTTAATTGATTGCTTGCACATATGTATAAAAGAAGTCTATGGGAGTGAATGGATTAGGCATGACTAAGGCACCGAAACCTCGCCTGAACCCAGTACCCCTGTGGCCGCTCCAGAATAAATATTTTTATATGGTCAAGCTCCTGGTGTGGCCTGCTGATTTTTGGTGAACACTATTGGTGGACTGCAGATCCCAGACAGTGGAGACCCCGGCACTGACCTGGCATGTGGTGAGTCCCCCAGTGTTAGCCACTTTGTGTTTAACTTGGACCTCAATGTTCTAGAGCTGTTGCTCTCTTAAATGCCTCTAGTGGTGAGCGAGAACAACAGACCCTCTCCCTACCGCAGGCACCTCCTCCACAGATACCAGGAAAAGGTATGGATTTAAACAAAATTTATTCAATAAAAAATAATAAAACCATAAAATAAATACAATTTTACTAAAAACGCGTTTCGCTAGTGGCTGCTAGCTTCCTCAGTTGGCCTATCTTTTGCCTTAGACAACATAATGAATTATCAAGCAGAAGTTTTATAAACCATGATATAATGTTTTAAATGTAGAGATGATTAAAATCAGCATATTATAAAATACTTCATACAATAGAATCTAAAGAATTAGAAAGGAATGTGTTATTGAATACAATCAAATATAACCCTCTAGATGAACCCATGATGGAGAGCAATTCTGACTTCAGTGATGACTGTGGGAGGGTGAGCAGATTAATATTTAACCTGGGAAGTGAGAGGAGAAGGATGAGCAGGTTAATATATAACCTGATAGTGGAAAGGGGAAGTTTTAGCAAGTTAATATTTATCCTGGGTGGTGACAGGGGAATGGTGGGAAGGTTAATATTTAACTTGGGAGATGACTGGATAATGGTGCAGAGGTTAATATTAACCTAAGATATGACAGGGGAGTGGGCAGGTTACATTCAACCTATAAAAATATATTTTTAAAAATATTTACCACCCTATAAAATCTTAAGTCCCCAGAGCATTCATTTTTATTCTTTATCCCAATTCTCCCTCATAGGGCCCCAGTAGTACAGGGAATACTTGCCACAAACCCGCAGAACACTCGCCGAACACTTGCCAACACTCACCGAACAATCACGAAAACCTGTAGAAACCGCTGCAAAAACCAAGCCGAACACGCTGGAAAAACCCGACTACCCGCCGATCACAGCGCACAGCAGCTGCCTGAAACAGCCGACAGGCAGACGAACGGGGTGAAAAAAACAAACAACAGTTCGCTTGAAAGTTTGAAATTTGAAACGCTGTTCGCAAAAAAACTACTTAATGAAAATGACTGGAATTTACATATAAGATCCAAGGCATGATAATAAAAAGGTCTGTTACAGAAAAATGAAAAAACGATTTAAATTTTTACTGCAGAATAAAATGATAAACGGTTTATTAGATATTGAATTAATACTGGAATATTTTTAACATTGAAGCCTATGGGATTTGCCTGAATTAACCTGACGAATGAAACCACCGAACGGCAGGGCACTTCACTGACATTCCTCAGCTGTTCAGTGTTTTCTTAATAGATGAACCATTGCTTCTCTATGGGGGATTTCACTGCCCTCGAACAGGCACCATACGTGCAGGCAATTCGCCAGAATTACCTGCTCTTTGAATAGCCGAATGGCCACGAAATGTCCTCGTTTTCTGAAATTCAGTGTCCGGTTACATTTCAGCCACATTTCAGATCTCTCTGAAAAAAAACCATAGTCTTTGAAATGTAAATCAGTTGTTTTTATTTTTCTTTATATTTCTGTATTCTTTTTAAGTATACATGCTGTGTACACTAAAGCTCATTATTGGCACTTACTAATATGAATTGGATTGCAGAATCAAAGAGAAAAAAATTATAGAACATTTGGTGGTTTGCTTTGATGTGTACTTTATGGATGACACATGGCTATTTGGAAATCAAGAAGTTAAGCTAATACGGAATGAAAACATGATACAGTAGGTGAGGTAGTTGGATAATCTCAACAGGATGTGGCTGTGCAATTTGCAATCACAGTTGGTGATTGACTCGCTAACAAATAGTCTCACTGTCAGTTTAATAGATCTATTCTATGCTGCTGTTCAAAGTATTAATGGAATTCATCATGTTGCTATCTTCTTGTATTTGTCATAGACATGCTAGTTTTGTTAAACTGCCTTATATTTGCAAAGTAAATAATTATGAATATGCTGCCTTTTGTTTCTAAATTTTTATGTTTTAGTTTAAAATTCCCCAAAAATGGTCAAAGTGCTACGTGCGTTTAATGGTGCCCTAAGGAGGCATACATCTGGGCCACATACATTTTGACACAAGCCTCTTTTGATTTTTTTTTATCTCACAGATTTGAATTCTTGATTTGGTATTCTACATCACTACAAAAGTAGAACTGCATTTTCTACAATTTCAGTGTTTTGTGGCAAGACTGAGTTTGGAGTACTTGTTCATTATTAGCAATATGGACAGACTTTTTAATGTTGCGTCTGCACGGTGAATAAATTTGATTCCTCCAAATTGTTCTATTCATTTATTATTGTTGTGGGGGGAAGATGAAATCAATTTCATTCATACCAAGATCCAGTTCATCCATACATTAAAATAAATAAAAAATATATATGGTTATCATAATAACCCCTATACTACCATATGCCATGCTCAAAATGGCATGGATGTGGGCATATCCCCTATGCAGTAAGGCTGGTGTCAGACAGACGTTTTGCAGAGCGGGAGGAACAACTGTGGGAGTGGACATTCCTTCAAATCTGACGCCCATTTGGCCACCTCGCTAAGGGCAGTTAGTGCGCTCAGCGCTGCAAGGCTCGATCCTCCTATGGAGGATAACGCTTTGCAGCCCCATCGAACACGTGTCGAAGCGTCACAACGCTGCAATGGATGCCGGGAGGCAAGTCAGCATGGGTGCATATAGTGTGCTCATCTGACACGTCCCTAAAGAGCCATCAGTTGGTCACAGGAGACTAACCAGCACTGCTGAAGTTTTTAACCCGGATGAGTGTTCTCAGGGGCGTCGTAACGTGGGGGCGAGGGGTGCGGCCCGCACCAGGTGACATCTGCCCTTAGGGTGACACCGTCACCCTAAGGGCGGGTGTCTCACCCTGCGCCGCGTGTTTGCTCCCTGCGAGCGTCCGAAGCTATGCAGCTTCGGCACTCGCATGGGGGAAACACGTTACCAGCCGAGTTCTCGCGGCTGGTCACGTGGCTCCCCCAGACGAGCACCCAAGCTCCATGCCGGATGCTCAGAGGGAGCAGAACACGCGGCGCAGGAGGTGAGCTGGGGGCAAATCCATGAGCTGCTGGGGCTGGGCATATCCATGAGCTGGGGGCAAATCCATGAGCTGGGGCAGTATCCATGAGCTGGGGCAAATCCATGAGCTGTTGGGGCTGGGCATATCCATGAGCTGGGGGCATATCCATGAGCTGGGGCAGTATCCATGAGCTGGGGGCAAATCCATGAGCTGGGGCAGTATCCATGAGCTGGGGCAAATCCATGAGCTGGGGCAATATCCATGAGCTGGGGCAGTATATCCATGTGCTGGGGCATATCCATGAGCTGAGGCATATCCATGAGCTGGGGCATATCCATGAGCTGGGGCATTATCCATGACCTGGGGCAGTATCAATGAGCTGGGGCAGTATCCATGAGCTGGGGCAGTATCCATGAGCTGGGGCAATATCCATGAGATGGGGGCATATCCATGAGCTGGGGCAGTATCCATGTGCTGGGGCATTATCCATGAGCTGGGGCAGTATCCATGAGCTGGGGCAATATCCATGAGCTGGGGCAGTATCCATGAGCTGGGGGCATATCCATGAGCTGGGGCAATATCCATGAGCTGGGGCAGTATCCATGAGCTGGGGGCATATCCATGAGCTGGGGCAATATCCATGAGCTGGGGGCATATCCATGAGCTGGGGCAATATCCATGAGCTGGGGCATATCCATGAGCTGGGGCATATCCATGAGCTGGGGCAGTATCCATGAGCTGGGGCATTATCCATGAGCTGGGGCAGTGTCCATGAGCTGGGGCAGAATATCCATGAGCTGGGCCAGTATCCATGAGCTGGGGGCATTATCCATGAGCTGGGGCATATCCATGAGCTGGGGCATATCCATGAGCTGGGGCATATCCATGAGCTGGGGCAGTATCCATGAGCTGGGGCATTATCCATGAGCTGGGGCAGTGTCCATGAGCTGGGCAGTATATCCATGAGCTGGGCCAGTATCCATGAGCTGGGGGCATTATCCATGAGCTGGGGCAGTATATCCACGAGCTGGGGCAGTATATCCATGAGCTGGGGCAGTATATCCATGAGCTGGGGCATTATCCATGAGCTGGGGCAGTATCCATGAGCTGGGGCATATCCATGAGCTGGGACAGTATCCATGAGCTGGGCAGTATCCATGAGCTGGGGCATATCCAGGAGCTGGGGCAGTATCCATGAGCTGGGGGCATTATCCATGAGCCAGGGCATTATCCATGAGCTGGGGGCAGTATCCATGAGCTGGGGCATATCCATGAGCAGGGGCATATCCATGAGCTGGGGCATTATCCATGAGCTGGGGCATTACCCATGAGCTGGGGCAATATCAATGAGAGGAGCTGGGGGCATAGCCATGAGAGGAGCTGGGGGCATAGCCATGAGAGGAGCTGGGGCAGTATATCCATAAGAGGAGCTGGGGCAAAATCCATGAGAGGAGCTGGGGCATTATCCATGAGAGCAGCTGGGGCAGTATATCCATGAGAGCAGCTGGGGCAGTATATCCATGAGAGGAGCTGGGACAATATCCATGAGAGGAGCTGTGGCAAAATCCATGAAAGGAGCTGGGGCAATATCCATGAGAGGAGCTGGGGCAATATCCATGAGAGGAGCTGGGGTAGTATATCCATGAGAGGAGCTGGGGCAATATCCATGAGAGCTGCTGGGGCATATCCATGAGAGCTGGGGCATATCCATGTGTGCTGGGGCAGTATCCATGTGTGCTGGGGGCAGTATCCATGTGTGCTGGGTCATATTCATGAGAGCTGGGGCAATATCCATGTGTAAGCTGGTCTGGGGGCAATATATCCATGTGTGAGCTGGTCTGGGGCAATATATCCATGTGTGAGCTGAGGCGCAATATATCCATATGTGAGCTGGGGCAATATATATCCATGGGTGAGCTGCTGGGGGCAATATATAATTGTGAACTGGGGCAATATATCCATATGTGAACTGGGGCAATATATATCCATGGGTGAGCTGCTGGGGGCAACATATCCAGAGCTGCTGGGGGCAATATATCCAGAGCTGCTGGGGGCAATATATATCCATGTGTGCTTTCACTGCCTTCGAACAGGCACCGTACTTGCTGGCAGTTGGCAAAAATTTGTGTGAGCATATGAGAGAGCTCCACAGCAATAAACCTCACAGTAATGTGCGCTGTGTGTATGAGCATTCAGTGTTATATGGGAGTACTGATTTAGGAGTAAGAGTAGTTAAAAAAAATCCGTAAAACTCGGGGGGGTTACACCATAAGTTACCGCACCGGGTGACACCAACCCTAGTGATGCCACTGAGTGTACTGGCATACTATTATCAGTCACCAGTTGTGAGCCACCGCTATTCTACCGGCATATCTTTCCTAAAATTACCGGATATGGGCTATCAGCATCTTGCTGGAAAGAATATACCAACCCCAGCGGGGAAGAGAAGAATTTTAAGGATAAGTCTCTCCATATACATTATATGTCCAAGAGTGCACCCAGATCACTATATTGTATTGCTATTAGTGGGTGAAGAGGAGGAGTCACTGGGGGGTAGCACCGACCCTATGGTGCTTTAGCATTGTTTATTTTTATCTGCCTCGATGTAAGTAAGGAAGTCCAGGCATCCCTGCAATAGTAATCGAGCGGCTAGATGCTTCCAGCGCTCGATTTGCCGGACACACTATATACGTCTGTGGCCGTTAAGTGTATTTTTTCCCATGATGTACATAGCACGTCCATGGTCACCAAGGGGTTAACCTGTTGACAAATGAACTTAAAAATTGTAAAACCTACTTAATAGCTACACATAATTCGTCAGTAAATGTACTGTATATATATATATATAATTCTAAAATTTTAATGTAAATAACTAAATTAATCCATGAATATGCTTGCAATATTTTGGATATTTATGTGTTAAATATGATACCATATTTAAATTAAACCTTGCATACAATAGATACTGTGTTGAAAACAATTATATTGCATTGATGATGACAGAAATAGCCGTTCATCAAAAAAAATTAATCCAAGATTTTTTATCATTACCAATATGTTTAGATTTACTGCGACTACAGCTCCATGATTGATTTCTTTCTTGGGATTTTATTTGTCAAAGACATCGGTCATCTTGATTAAAGGATATCTTATTTTTATTCCAATGAGAAAAAAATGACATAGCTTTAATCTCGAAGAGATTTTAAGAAAATAAATAAATAAAATTCACCAGAAACAATAAGTCATGAACTAGGCACAATATTTCAAACTGTAATATATGGACAAATGTGTCATATGTTAATAGAACATTAATCATTCCTCTTATAGGCATCTTAAATGCATTTTTTTAAAAAGAATTAACACTGCAGAATTTAAATACATTTTAGAAAGCCCAATGTTGTTTTTACCAAATCTCTCAAAGTAGTCCTTTTTTTCCATTGCATCAATAGCATAGTAAAAAACTGTTTATCAAACATCTAGTGCAATTTTGATTCAAATTCAATATTTATTGCATTGCAGTATAAAGAATATTAACTCTTAAATTATTAACAACATGTAATCTAACATCACAATTTGTGCAGAAGATACCGTAGCATGCTATAGAAATTTGAATCATTAAACTGAAGAACAAAGGGAAAGAAAGGAATAAGAGTGGGCTAATGGTGGTTAAAATATATTACATATTTTTTATTATCAAAGAAACAAATAAATAAAAATATATACTCAGCAAAGAAAGTAGCTGTTTTTACTATATACAAATCATAAACCATATACAGTAGATTACACTACAGCTTTCAATTGGTAAATACATATAAAAGTTGTCCATACCGCATTTGGAATCCTGTTAATCAATGACTATAGGGGTTAGTCAGAGGAAGAGATAGCCAAACTGGCCCCAAAATTGCACTGAACAGTGAATTTCCCCGTATGGTCCAATTTTGGGGCCATTCGGCTATTCAAAACCTGGCAATTCGCCAAATTTTGTGAATTGCCAGAGAAATACGGTGTCTGTTCAACGGCAGTGAAATCCCCATAGAGAAGCAATGGTTAAATTATTCAGAGAACACCGAACAGCAGTGAAATGTCAGTGACATGCCATGATGTTCGGTGATTCATTCGGCAGGTTTAATCAGGCGAATCCCATAGGTTTCAATGATAAAAATATTGCCGTTTTTATACAATATCTATTAAATAGGGATGAGCCGAACACCCCCGTGTTCGGTTCGCATTCGAACTCGAACAATTTCAAAATTTCGAACTCGAACCGAACTCAATGCAAGTCAATGGGACTCAAAAGTTCGATTTTTAGAGTGCCCTCCAAGAGGGCATAAATGCAAGATATTTCCCATAAAAGGTGTATGGGGGTCCTGGTAGTTCCCTGGGGGACAGGAAACAAGGACAAAAAGTAAAAAAAAAAGCCATTTTTAAAGGAACAGTGAGTTTTCCATAAAATAAGGGTTAAAAATAAAAACGAAAAATTCCTTCAAATAACCTGCCCGTGAAGTGGCGGATTTGTAGGATGTATAGAAACATTGCCATCAGAGACCCACACAAGACACCTAGCCACCCTTAAGGGGTTAAAATGCACAGGGACTGGCTACTATCCTGTTAGATGAGGAAATGTATTAAGCCCCGTTCACACTGTGAGATTTATCGCACGGATTTTGCCACAACGTCGCAGCAAAATCTGCGCGACGTCGCACTGTGTAGCTTCTCCAATGCATTTCAATGGAGCTGTTCACATCTTGCTGCGCGACATCAGATGTCGCGCGTCGCGGTAGCATGTCGATGTTACATGACCCTTTTTTTGAGATTTGCTATCTGTGATTTTGCGATTTGCATTGGGGGTGCTTTGCAAAAATCGCACAAAACCGCGACGTCACGTGACATTGTGCGACATTATCGCACTATGTCGCGTATATGAAAATCGCGCAGAAAATCATGCGACTTTCAAATCGCACAGTGTGAATGGGGCTTTATATGTATAATGCAAGGTAAATATGACAATGGATAGTCAGAGTCTCTAGGGACTCAGCTTGTACGCTTTATGATAGACATTTCTAACCTAATAATAATTGTATGCTCACATAGGCCCTTCGGGAGAGGTACATGACATACAAATACTGGAATATTACGTTTAAATCTAAGGAGTGTGATAAAGATTTTATTAGGCCCTAGATGACAAATGACGTAACATCTACATCATTAATGATTGGCTTTACAGAGCCCTGGTACTTAAGGGGTTAAACAGCATATCAGAGAGGATCATATAGTAGAAATGAACACTTCTTAGAATTCAAAACAAACAGTGTTTGTTCATTCATGAGCAGGCCACACCTAGTCTGCATCTATGTATCAAATTCTAATTGCTAATTAGAAGCACATGTTATTTCCAAACACTAATTAAACACCTGTTGTTTACGCCGTTTGAGAGCACGGGTCATTTAGAGGTGAGAATCTTTGCACCTAGACATTAGGTACTTTTTTAATTCAATATCTAATAAACCGCCACTTATAATATTCTGCAGTAAAGAGTCTCTTTATTTCTAGATTTTTTTGTGTTTTTTAAGCATTTTTTATACTTTCTTCAAAATGTTTTTTTTTTTTCGAACACGAACCGAACACGCCAAAAAGTTCGAAGTTCGCGAACTTTCGAACTGCCAATGTTCGAGTCGAACTCCGAACTGATCGAACCGAACAGCTCATCCCTACTATTAAACCATTTATTCTTTTAGGCTGGTGCCAGACGAGCGCATTTTGTATGGACTATGCGTCCATGCAGTACGGACACGCGTTCTGACGGAAGACTCGGTAGTGGCCACACGGTCCGTTATTTTTGACTGATGTAGAGAAAAAGAGGGACCTAAGGTAAATAATATTACTATGAAAAATGATACAAATTGATACATGATATCAAAGACCATTTTGTCCATCAAGGTGGTGTACGTCAAAAATGCGAACCGTCTGACTTCGTCCCATCACTCACACACAAAGCTATGCGGACATGGCGCACTCTGTGCGTCCGTCCTAGCGGATTGACGTTCTTGTCTAGCTTGCGTCGGTTTGCTGCGTCTGTTGTTCGTCCGCAGTTCGGTGCGGACGCACTTCGTGTGTTGTTCCTTATTGCTCATAATTCTATGCTCGCACGGACATTAATATGTGCGCAAAAATGGACATGATCACTGCGTTTGTCTGACACGAGCCTTAATCTGCAGCAAAAAGTCTCTTTCAGGGTTATTCAGAGAGGTGAAAACCAGGAGAATTACTGGAGAATGGTCAATTTTAAGTCAAAATAGCCAATTATTTTATTGTGCAGCAAAAAGACTCTTAATTTTATTTTTTTGGATGTTTATGGCATTTTTCGGCAAAAAAAATTCCAATTTTTTTTAAATAACTTTTTTTTCTGTAACAGACCTTTGTATTATCATTCATAGGACCTTACATATATGTTAATTCCAGCCATTTTTGGCCAGTAGTTTTGTTGCAAATAGGGATGAGTCAAACACGCCCGAGTTCGGTTCGTACCTGAACCCGAACTTTCCAAATGTTCGAATCCGAATCCAAATCCGAACTCGACCTCAATGCAAGTCAATGGGGCTGAAAATTCGGTTTTTAGAGTGCTCTCCAAGAGGGCATATATGCTACATATTTGCCATAAAAGGTGTATGGGGGTCCGGGTAGTGCCCTGGGGGACAGGAAACAAGTACAAAAAGTTTTAAAAAAAACGTTTTTAAAGGGACATTGAGTTTTCCATGAAATAAGGGTTAAAAATAAAAATGAAAAATTCCTTCAAATATCGTGCCTAGGAGGTCCCCATAACCTGCCTGTGCAGTGGCGGATTTCTAGGATGTATAGAAACACTTAAAAACAAAAAAAATACGTTTCAAATGACGGTAAATGCTTTTCCTTTAATCTATACATAAACAACTGCTTGGGGCGGCAGTCTGTATGAAAAGAGGAGACATTTTCGGACACGTAGAAAAAGTTTAGTGATTTTTTTGGCTAAATTATTATGAAACTTATGCAGGCTTTGGATGAAAGTAACAATAGGTGCTTTAAAATTGGGCCTTTAGCGTCGGCAACAGTGCCGTCACACCGTAACCCCTCTGAGGGGGTTATATATTGTGCTTTTGGTGCCAGGCCTGCAAGTACTATCATACAGTATCCCCTCTGTAGTATTGTGGAAGAATGCAGAGGTGGACCATGTGGTCCTATATTAAAAAGATATGATTCTGGTCAAGGCGTCAGTGCACCCAGATATTGTGCCTTTGGTGCCAGACTGCCAGGCCAGCAAGTATCATCATACAGTAACCCCTCTGTAGTATTGTGGAAGAATGCAGGGGAGGACCTTGCGGTCCTATATTAAAACGATATGAATCTGGTAAAGGCATCAGTGCACCCAGATATTCTGCCTTTGGTGCAAGACTGCCAGGCCAGCAAGTATCATCATACAGTAACCCCTCTGTAGTATTGTGGAAGAATGCAGGGGTGGACCATGTGGTCCTATATTAAAAAGATACGATTCTGGTCAAGGCGTCAGTGCACCCAGATATTGTGCCTTTGGTGCCAGACTGCCAGGCCAGCAAGTATCATCATACAGTAACCCCTCTGTAGTATTGTGGAAGAATGCAGGGGTGGACCATGTGGTCCTATATTAAAAAGATATGAATCTGGTAAAGGAGTCAGTGCACCCAGATATTGTGCTTTTGGTGCCAGACTGCCAGCAAGTACTATCATACAGTAACCCCTCTGTAGTATTGTGGAAGAGTGCAGGGTTGGACCCTGCGGTTCAAAAAATTAAAATGATATAGATGTGGCACAGGCGTCAATGCAGCCAAATATTGCGCCTTTCATGGCGGCAAGTGCATTCACACCTTAACCCTTTTGTGGTATTGTGGAAGAGTGCAGGGTTGGACCCTGCGGTTCAAAAAATTAAAATAATATAGATGTGGCACAGGCGTCAGTGCAGCCAAATATTGCGCCTTTCATGGCAGCAAGTGCATTCACACCGTAACCCTTTTGTGGTACTGTGGAAGAGTGCAGGGTTGGACCCTGCGGTTCAAAAAATTAAAATGATATAAATCTGGCACAGGTGTCAGTGCAGCCAAATATTGTGCCTTTCATGGCAGCAAGTGCATTCACACCGTAACCCTTTTGTGGTATTGTGGAAGAGTTCAGTGCTTGAGGTTTTGTGCATGCAGAAGACATCCCCGATCTATTCCGTTATGTCAGCATCAGGGGATTGATAACTGCTGATCCAGGACTGATTCCTTTTTATAAATGTCAGCCGGTCTACAGAGTCGGTGGACAGACGCACTCTTTCGTCTGTGACAAAACCTCCAGCGGCACTGAACGTCCTTTCAGAAAGCATGCTGGATGAAGGGCAACCTAGAAGCTGCATAGCATATTGGCTAAGTTCTGGCCAGTGATCCAATCTCAACACCCAGTAAGCCAGTGGATCATCTGCTGGAAAGGTTTCCAGGTCTGCCCTTGCCCCTAGGTAGTCCTGCACCATATGGTGAAGACGCTGGCAATGGGTGCCTACATTTGAAGTCCCTGGGCGTCGTGGACTAAAAAAATTGGAAAAGGCATTAGTCAAGCGGCCCCCTTCACCGCTCTTCCTCTGATCGACCGTAGCCTCAGAAGCACCTGTGTCAGCACTTGGTAACCTACCAGTGCCTGGAATGGTGTTACACAAGTGTCGCTTTAGAGCGTCCTCAAACTGTTTCATCCTGTCCTCCCTCTGTGAGTGCAGGATGAGCTCTGCAACCTTACTCTTGTATCGTGGATCAATAAGGGTTCCCAACCAGTAATGATCCCTCTCCTTGATAGCACGAATCCTGGGGTCCTTTAGCAGGCTTTGCAGGATAAGGGAGCCCATGCAGCATAGGTTGGAGGTGGCATTAGCTTCCGAGTCATTCTGGTCAACGAGGATGACCGTATCGTTGACTTCCTCCTCCCAGCCACGCACTAGCCCTTGTGTTTCTGGGCACACGAAACCCTCCCTTGAGGAATCCCCACCTTCAATGCCCCCACTACTTAAATATTCCTCCTCCTCCTCCTCATCCTCCTCCTGTCTGATCTGAGTAGGACCCGCTGGAATGCTGTCTGCGGAAAGACTGGGGCCTTGAGAGCTAGGGAAGGCCTCCTCTTCCTCCCGCTGCTCGGCCTCTAGAGCCACATCTATACTTCTCCGCAGAGTGTGCTCCAGCAGGAACACTAAAGGAATTGTGTCACTGATGCATGCCCTGTCCCTGCTCACCATCCTCGTTGCCTTCTCAAATGGTGACAGTACAGTGCATGCATCCTTGATCATCGGCCACTGCGGGGGAAAAAAAACAAGTTGACCTGAACCTGTCCTTGTGCCATACTCACACAGGTACTCGTTGATGGCCCTCTGCTGCTTGTGTAGACGCTGCAGCATTGCTAATGTCAAGTTCCACCTGGTGGGCATGTCACAGATCAGACGGTTTGTGGGAAGGTGGAATTCTCTTTGAATTTCTGCCAGGCGAACGCTTGCTGGGAATGACCGTCTGAAGTGACTGCAGACTTTTCTGGCCTGGCTGAGAAGCTCTGCCAGCCCTGGGTACTTGGTTAGGAAACGCTGTACCATTAGATTTAGGACGTGTGCTAGGCATGGTACATGCGTCAATTTACCCTTGCGTAGGGCAGAGAGAAGGTTGCTGCCATTATCACAGACGATCATTCCCAGCTGAAGCTGGCGTGGTGTAAACCATCTCTGCACCTGGCCCTGCAGAGCTGACAGAATTTCTGGCCAAGGGTGTGGCTCCTGTCCCCTAAACAAACCAGCTCAATTACAGTATGGCTTCTTTTTGCTTGAGCCATTGCGCAGACCCTGTCAGGCGTCGGTTTAACTGCCACTTCGCCAGAGACACAGAAGGAGGAGGAGGAAGAGGGAGAGGTGGTGGAGCAGACAGACCTCATACAAGCAGCTTTCTGGAGGCGTGGTGGATGAACAAGCTCCAGCACAGAGCCCCGTCTTGGATCCCTCCCAGCTGCAATCAGATTTACCCAGTGTGCCTTGAAGGAAATGTAACGACCCTGTCCATGCTTGCTGGACCACATGTCTAAAGTCACATGCACCTTGTTGCTGACTGCCTTTCCCAATGACTGGATACCATTGTCTTCCACGTGCTGGTATAATGCTGGAATGGCCTTGCGTGAAAAGTAATGGCATTTTGGAACCTTCCACTGTGGTACAGCACATTCAGCAAATTCACGGAAGGGAGCAGAGTCCACCAGCTGGAAAGGCAGCGCTGCAATGCGAGTAATTTTGCTAAGCTGGCATTAAGGCTAGGGTCAGACTGAGGCAGTGCGAACGCGCGTTCTGGCGCACTTAATCACGGCCGTGCTAGCAGCAGATGCCGGGCAATGACGGCCAATATACGAAGTACGGTCGCACAAAAGTCCGGCTGCGCAACGCAAGTGGAAAATGAACGCATTTTTTCGAGAACGTTAAACCACTACTACTGACGTACAGAGTGCGCTGCGCCCGCTAGAGGCGTGTGTGCGTGAATTGGAGATGTCAGACGCTGCTAATGTCCAGCCAACATAACGTCCAGATGCAAGAAGTGTTTTATTGATGATCCGTACAAAATCACGGATGAAACTGCGCATCGTATGACCGCTATTGCGTATTCCGTGAAAAAATACGTCCATTCTTCGAACGCACATTTTCACGGACAACGTGAAAAATGCGTTAGTCTGACCCTAGCCTTAGACGCTGTGCTTAGGGATGGTTGGGACTATATTTTTTCTTACGCTGCAGCAGATGCGCAACTTAATCTGACTGCGTAAATCTTCAGCTGATGCGATGATGTCACATTGTGAGGAAGGACCTGGTACATCCATTACTGTAGCATCATCACTTTCAGTGGTGGTTGTAGGCAATGACATGGCAGGACATACAGTGGGGGTAGAGATAGATGAGGAGGAGGAGGACCTACACAAAGTTTTGTGCCAACGGGATGTGTGGCAGGTGTTCATATGTCGCCTTAAGCACGTGGTACCCAAGTGTCCGGTGTCTTTCCCACGCTGCAGCCTCATCTGACATAGATTACAAATAGCAACAGTGCGCTCTACTGCACATTTCTTAAAGAACTCCCAGACAACAGAGTTCCTGCATGTGTGCTTTGAGACAACAGCGCTCTGCCCCGAGCAGCTCTGACATCTGATGCCTTGGACTGGCTAGTGCTACGGTTGGTCATAGAGGATGTTGTGCCTTGTGTTTGCTGTGCCTCCTCCTCCTTCCCCTCCTCCTCACTTGATTCCTCTGTTCGATCTGGCACCCAGGTGGAGTCAGTGACCTCATCATCAATGTCATCTTCACCCCCTATCTCCTCGTCACTGGAGCAAACTTGGCAGTATGCTGCAGCTGCTGGGGCAACATGAGTGCCAGTTATTTGTGTGTCATCACTGGCACCCCCTTCCTCTAGGTTGATTATACTCCCTTCCTCAACCTCAGAGATTGAATCAGAGCACTGTACTTGCTGCGCATCCTCAAGCAGCATGTCACTCTCATTGTAGTCAAACAATTCAGCTGACTCCTCCGTGTCTGATAGCGAGGCTACGGCAGGAGTAGCTGTGGACATGGAGGCTGCATTAGATGTTTTGGCAGCTGAGGTGGACTGTAAAGAACTACAAGCCTGGCTGGCAGAGGACTCGGAGGATGAGGATGGCCTGGTTAGCCAAATCACCAAATCCTCTGTATGTTGCTGCTGCGTAAAACGGCCAGCACCACGACCAGAGGCACAGCCTCCCGACACAAGGGCTGCTTGCCCTCTTATCTCTGTCTGGGAGCGTCTGCCTGTCCTTTTTGTTCTTTCAGACATAGTGAGTGATATATAGATTAAATATATACAGAACTCTGATTCAACTCTGATTTTAAGATTAAAGATTTACAGAACTCTGGTATAACTCAGTGAGACACCCTGATAGCTGGCAGCCAGTGACAAGACACAGATTACAATTCCCTCCTATAAATCAGTGAGACCCCCTGATGGGTGGCAGTGAGAAGACACAAATTACAATTTGCATATATCTGCTAGAAGTATGTGGGACCCCCTGATGGGTGGCAGTGATTAGCCACAGATTACAAGTCTCAGAAACCTCCTATAAATCAGTGAGAACCCTGGATGGGTGGCAGTGAGAAGCTACAGATTACAAATCTCAGAAACCTCCTATAAATCAGTGAGACCCCTTGATGGGTGGCAGTGAGAAGCCACAGTTTACAAGTCTCAGAAAAATCCTATAAATCAGTGTGACCCCCTGATGGGTGGCAGTGAGAAGCCACAGATTACAATTCGCATAAATCTGCTAGAAGTATGTGGGACCCCTTGATGGGTGGCAGTGAGAAGCCACAGATTACAAATCTCAGAAACCTCCTATAAATCAGTGAGACCCCTTGATGGGTGGCAGTGAGAAGCCAAAGATTACAAGTCTCAGAAACCTCCTATAAATCAGTATGGCCCCCTGATGGGTGGCAGTGAGAAGCCACAGATTACAAGTCTCAGAAACCTCCTATAAATCAGTGTGACCCCTTGATGGGTGGCAGTGAGAAGCCACAGATTACAAATCTCAGAAACCTCCTATAAATCAGTGAGACCCCTTTATGGGTGTCAGTGAGAAGCCACAGATTACAAATCTCAGAAACCTCCTATAAATCAGTGAGACCCCTTGATGGGTGTCAGTGAGAAGCCACAGATTACGAGTCTCAGAAAAATCCTATAAATCAGTGTGACCCCCTGATGGGTGTCAGTGAGAAGCCACAGATTACAATTCGCATAAATCTGCTAGAAGTATGTGGGACCCCCGGATGGGTGGCAGTGAGAAGCCACAGATTACAAATCTCAGAAACCTCCTATAAATCAGTGTGACCCCTTGATGGGTGGCAGTGAGAAGCCACAGATTACAAATCGCATAAATCTGCTAGAAGTATGTGGGACCCCCTGATGGGTGCAGTGAGAAGCCACAGATTACAAGTCTCAGAAACCTATAAATCAGTGTGATCCCTTGATGGGTTTCAGTGAGAAGTCACAGATTACAAGTCTCAGAAACCTCCTATAAATCAGTGAGACCCCTTGATGGGTGGCAGTGAGAAGCCACAGATTACAAGTCTCAGAAACCTCCTATAAATCAGTGTGACCTCCTGATGGGTGGCAGTGAGAAGCCACAGATTACAATTCGCATAAATCTGCAAGAAGTATGTGGGACTCCCTGATGGGTGGCAGTGAGAAGCCACAGATTACAGGTCTCAGAAACCTCGTATAAATCAGTGTGACCCCTTGATGGGTGGCAGTGAGAAGCCACAGATTACAAATCTCAGAAACCTCCTATAAATCAGTGAGACCCCTTGATGGGTGGAAGTGAGAAGCCACAGATTACAAGTCTCAGAAACATCCTATAAATCCGTGTGACCCCCTGATGGGTGGCAGTGAGAAGCCACAGATTACAATTTGCATAAATCTGCTAGAAGTAGAAACATAGAAACATAGAAAAATGTCGGCAGATAAGAACCTTTCGCCCATCTAGTCTGCCCAATTAAGTCTCAGAAAAATACGAGTCTCAGAAAAATTCTATAAATCAGTGTGACCCCCTGATGGGTGGCAGTGAGAAGCCACAGATTACAATTCGCATAAATCTGCTAGAAGTATGTGGGACCCCCGATGGGTGGCAGTGAGAAGCCACAGATTACAAGTCTCAGAAACCTCCTATAAATCAGTGTGACCCCTGATGGGTGGCAGTGAGAAGCCACAGATTACTATTCGCATAAATCTGATAGAAGTATGTGGGACCCCCTGATGGGTGGCAGTGAGAAGCCACAGATTACAAATCTCAGAAACCTCATATAAATCAGTGTGACCCCTTGATGGTGGCAGTGAGAAGCCACAGATACAAGTCTCAGAAACCTCCTATAAATCAGCGAGACCCCTTGATGGGTGGCAGTGAGAAGCCACAGATTACAAATCTCAGAAACCTCCTATAAATCAGTGAAACCCCTTGATGGGTGGAAGTGAGAAGTCACAGATTACAAATCTCATAAATCTCCTATAAATCAGTGTTACCCCCTGATGGGTGGCAGTGAGAAGCCACAGATTACAATTTGCATAAATCTGCTAGAAGTATGTGGGACCCCCTGATGGGTGTCAGTGAGAAGCCACAGATTACAAGTCTCAGAAACCTCGTATAAATCAGTGTGACCCCTTGATGGGTGGCAGTGAGAAGCCACAGATTACAAATCTCAGAAACCTCCTATAAATCAGTGAGACCCCTTGATGGGTGGCAGTGAGAAGCCAAAGATTACAAGTCTCAGAAACCTCCTATAAATCAGTATGGCCCCCTGATGGGTGGCAGTGAGAAGCCACAGATTACAAGTCTCAGAAACCTCCTATAAATCAGTGTGACCTTGATGGGTGGCAGTGAGAAGCCACAGATTACAAGTCTCAGAAACCTCCTATAAATCAGTGAGACCCCTTTATGGGTGTCAGTGAGAAGCCACAGATTACAAATCTCAGAAACCTCCTATAAATCAGTGAGACCCCTTGATGGGTGTCAGTGAGAAGCCACAGATTACGAGTCTCAGAAAAATCCTATAAATCAGTGTGACCCCCTGATGGGTGTCAGTGAGAAGCCACAGATTACAATTCGCATAAATCTGCTAGAAGTATGTGGGACCCCCGGATGGGTGGCAGTGAGAAGCCACAGATTACAAATCTCAGAAACCTCCTATAAATCAGTGTGACCCCTTGATGGGTGGCAGTGAGAAGCCACAGATTACAAATCGCATAAATCTGCTAGAAGTATGTGGGACCCCCTGATGGGTGGCAGTGAGAAGCCACAGATTACAAGTCTCAGAAACCTATAAATCAGTGTGATCCCTTGATGGGTTTCAGTGAGAAGTCACAGATTACAAGTCTCAGAAACCTCCTATAAATCAGTGAGACCCCTTGATGGGTGGCAGTGAGAAGCCACAGATTACAAGTCTCAGAAACCTCCTATGAATCAGTGTGACCTCCTGATGGGTGGCAGTGAGAAGCCACAGATTACAATTCGCATAAATCTGCAAGAAGTATGTGGGACTCCCTGATGGGTGGCAGTGAGAAGCCACAGATTACAGGTCTCAGAAACCTCGTATAAATCAGTGTGACCCCTTGATGGGTGGCAGTGAGAAGCCACAGATTACAAATCTCAGAAACCTCCTATAAATCAGTGAGACCCCTTGATGGGTGGAAGTGAGAAGCCACAGATTACAAATCTCAGAAACATCCTATAAATCCGTGTGACCCCCTGATGGGTGGCAGTGAGAAGCCACAGATTACAATTTGCATAAATCTGCTAGAAGTAGAAACATAGAAACATAGAAAAATGTCGGCAGATAAGAACCTTTCGGCCCATCTAGTCTGCCCAATTAAGTCTCAGAAAAATACGAGTCTCAGAAAAATTCTATAAATCAGTGTGACCCCCTGATGGGTGGCAGTGAGAAGCCACAGATTACAATTCGCATAAATCTGCTAGAAGTATGTGGGACCCCCGGATGGGTGGCAGTGAGAAGCCACAGATTACAAGTCTCAGAAACCTCCTATAAATCAGTGTGACCCCCTGATGGGTGGCAGTGAGAAGCCACAGATTACTATTCGCATAAATCTGATAGAAGTATGTGGGACCCCCTGATGGGTGGCAGTGAGAAGCCACAGATTACAAATCTCAGAAACCTCATATAAATCAGTGTGACCCCTTGATGGGTGGCAGTGAGAAGCCACAGATTACAAGTCTCAGAAACCTCCTATAAATCAGCGAGACCCCTTGATGGGTGGCAGTGAGAAGCCACAGATTACAAGTCTCAGAAACCTCCTATAAATCAGTGAAACCCCTTGATGGGTGGAAGTGAGAAGTCACAGATTACAAATCTCATAAATCTCCTATAAATCAGTGTTACCCCCTGATGAGTGGCAGTGAGAAGCCACAGATTACAATTCGCATAAATCTGCTAGAAGTATGTGGGACCCCTTGATGGGTGGCAGTGAGAAGCCACAGATTACAAATCTCAGAAACCTCCTATAAATCAGTGAGGCTCCTTGATGGGTGGCAGTGAGAAGCCACAGATTACTAGTCCCAAAAACCTCCTATAAATCAGTGAGACCCCCTGATGGGTGGCAGCCAGTGAGAACACACGTATTATAACAATTCCCAAATATTTTGTAGAAATTTGTGACCCCCAAAATACTTGCTGGCAGTGACAAGAGACAAATCACCTCAATTTTCAAATATTTTGTAGAAATTTGTGACCCCCAAAATACTTGCTGGCAGTGACAAGAGACAAATCACCTCAATTTTCAAATATTTTGTAGAAATTTGTGACCCCCAAAATACTGCATGGTACTGGCTGTGTGACAAGACACAGATCACCTCAATTCCCAAATGCTTTTTAGAAATTTGTGAGACCCCCAAAATACTTGCTGGCAGCCAGTGACAAGACACAGATCACCTCAATTCCCAAATGTTTTTTTAGAAATTTGTGATCCCCAAAATACTTGCTGGCAGCCAGTGACAAGACACAGATCACCTAAATTCCCAAATGTTTTGTAGAAATTTGTGAGACCCCCAAAATACTTGCTGGCAGTGACAAGACAAAGAAGATCACCTCAATTCCCAAATGTTTTGTAGAAATTTGTGATCCCCAAAATATTTGCTGGCAGCCAGTGACAAGACACAGATCACCTCAATTCCCAAATGTTTTGTAGAAATTTGTGAGACCCCCAAAATACTTGCTGGCAGCCAGTGACAAGACACAGATCACCTCAATTCCCAAATGTTTTGTAGAAATTTGTGAGACCCCCAAAATACTTGCTGGCAGTGACAAGACACAGAAGATCACCTCGATTCCCAAATGTTTTGTAGAAATTTGTGATCCCCAAAATACTTGCTGGCAGCCAGTGACAAGACACAGATCACCTCAATTCCCAAATGTTTTGTAGAAATTTGTGAGACCCCCAAAATTCTTGCTGGCAGTGACAAGACACACATCACCTCAATTCCCAGATATTTGGTAGAAATGAGACACCCCCAGACCCCCCCAGTAGCGTGGCAGACCGGCAGTAAGAACACACAACAACAATCTCCTATGAAATCTCCTCTCAAATGCATGCTGAAGCGGTGCGTGGAAACCTTATATAGTGTGCTGCGGGACTTAGCTCTGTGAGCCATGATTGGGCAAAATTTGCCCAATCAGGACTCTGAGCCGTGATTGGCATAATGTTGAACCTGTTTTGCACCAGACCTGTGGTCAGGTGCAAGGCTGTAGCCAATTACGAGCTTCAGGCCAGTGTAAAAGTGCATTGTGGTGCATTGTGGTCGAACATGCGGCGAACACCCGGAAATGTTCAGAGTTCGCGAGCAGACCGAACAGGCTAAGTTCGGTCCGAACTCTGAACCGTCCGAACCGAACAGCTCATCCCTAGTTGCAAACAGCGTTTAAAATTGTGAAAGTTTCAATCCTTTTTTTTTTACCCCGTTCGTCGGCATGTTGCCTGTTTTTGGCGATTGGTCGGTGCTGTGTTCTGCAAAACATTGGCTTTTTTCAAACGCTTTCGGTGGGTTTACGGCAGAACGTCACATACGTACGGCGGGTTTTCTGCAGTGTTTCGAAGTGATTTGATATTTTTGGATCGTATAGGTGGGTTATCGGCGGATTTTCGGTCATTTACCGGATCCGTTCTGTCGCTTTTCCCTGTACTTCAGGGACCCTGCGGTAAATGTGGAATTCACCACAGGGTCAGGGAATTTGATTCCCTGAAGTGCAGGGAACGTAAGAGCACTGAAATGTCGGTGACATTTTGGTGCTCTCTGAATAACCCCTTATGTTATTCTCTGAGCATGCACATTACTGTATTTTATAGGCAGTCATATTAATGTGTAAAAATGGGAACTCAATGTCATGTTGCAATCAGGCGCTATAAAATAAAATACAATGGTTAGAGCTTAAGATATTAAGATCAATATTTGTAAAAACAACAGATATATCAATTAAAGAGATGACATCAAGTACCATTATTCTTTTGGTACCATGAGGATGTTACTATAGTATGTCGCTATTATATGATAGAGGCTAATATTATATTTAAAGATATAGTCTCAGGCTGAGAATTCTGTTTTATTTTCATGCAGTTTTTCCATACAGGCTCGGGAGTCCCTTAGGCTGCGCTCACACAAGCACCCATGAACATGGAGAGAATGTCCGTGAGAATGAACATTCTCTCTGCTCGGACGCCCATGTGGTCATCTGGGTGAGCACACGTCAGTGCGTTCAGCCCTACAAACTCCTATGGAGGGTCACGCATTGTAGACCTGTCCTATGTCCAACTTAGCTTTTTTACGGGGAGGGTTTCAGCACGTCCGGTGTAACGTGCAAATACTATCATTAAACATTGCTCTGTGTGGCCCTCCCGGTTGAGCCGTCATAATGCTATGATTGATGCAGGGAGGAGTGGATCACACAGACGCACTCAGTGTGCTCGTGTGACCACAGCCTTAACAGTGATTTTCAGAGCCATCCTTATTTTATTGTTCCTGGACGAGGGTCGCTCCATACAGTCGCTGCCTCTTGGGAACTCAACTCTTGAGCACTGCAGCAGATCACAGCACATGCTGGGAGCCTCTGGTCAGTCCAAGTGTGCAAGATGCTACCCAGAGTCACGGTGATCCTTGGCGACATGTGCGCAAAGAAATGCTGCAGAGCGCTCTCAGCACGTATGCACTGGAAGCTGCAGCAGGAACAGAGATTTTGGCTCTCCCACCTCGCCCTCCTTCCTCTAATTCCTAACATTCATCTGGATTCTGAAATCCAGAAGGATCTAAGGTCTGGAATACTCAGGGTCCCAAGCATTCTAAATATAGGGTGCCCAACCTGTATATCAATTTTATGAATACAAACTCTTAACCTTTATTTTATTCATTCCTATCGTATCTTAAACATTTTTAAATCTTTTTTTTTGACATTCAAAATTTTTTATTATCATAAGTCCAGGAAATGGAACATACATGAACGGTCGATTGACCAGAGAAAAAGAGTAAGAACAAAATCAAAAGGAACATAACATATCCAGGAAAAAGAATAGGAAATCAGATAAGAAGAACAAAACCATAAAGATAAAAAATAAAAAATAATAAAAAAAAACGGTCTCTATCGGAGTGAAATAAGCAATCTTAAAGAAGTCTTAAACCCATCTCCTACCCCACGAGGAAAGGAGCCACACCAGGGACCTACAGGGTGCCCTGGTAGGTAAGTGTCACCATACAATAGACGGGAGAGGTTTGATGTTCGTATGGTAAGGCACAGAGAAAAAAGTCTATCTCAAAAAGAGCAAAGTAAATATAAGAGAGAAGAAAAGAAAGAAGAAAAGAGAAAAAGAAGTGAGAGAGAAGACAAAAAAGAGGGGGCAGGGAAGGAGTAGGGGACAGGAGGTGAGGGGGGAACACAGACAAAAGAACTAGAGACAAACCAGTGCCACGAAACAAAGCTGAAGTAGCGGGTATCAACTATGGGATCACGCCATCAAAACTCCTCCGGCCCTGGATGCCGGGACGAGGCATATCTCTCCCAGTAGAACCACTTCAGTCCAAAGTCAGTCAGAGCTCCACGGGACTCAGCATCAAGATGATCGATGGACCTAAACGTTTCAACTCGACTAACCCATTCTCGCATAGTCTGAACCCTATCCGAACGCCAAAGAACAGGAACAAGAGCACGGGCCGCAAGAAGCATATATAAGGAGGACAGAGCGATTAAGGGCTTTAATCGAGAGCTCAATGGGAAATAGTAAAAAGCACTCCGAAGTAAGCGGCAGCTCAACATCAGTGACCTGGTGAATCACATCTCGAACCATACCCCAAAAATCCTGTATCCGGGGGCATGACCACATGTGAAGAAACGTCCCAGAGTCCTGGGTACATCTCCAGCACTCAGAGGGAACTGAAGGGTAGATACGGTGAAGGAGGCTAGGGGTCCTGTACCAAAATGATAGGACCTTGTAGGACGTTTCCTGTAGGCGAGTGGCACAGCTACCTTTATGAACCAAAATGTATTGTTAGAGATTATTGACTTCTTTAATAGGTCAGGGATATATTAATTATGACGCATATTTTTCTTATTGTTGATATACATAGATATATATATATTATTGACAGTGCCTCCAATACCAGTGGTATAAATTGGTATTTAACCCCTAACATAGCGATTAATAACCAATCAATAAATATACGTCTTAACAAATATATGGCACGTTATCCCGAGTTCTTTTGATGCTCTCTAGATATTTTTAAACACAATAAAATCAATAAAGATATGAGACTGCGTAACGGTAAAACAATTCAAACCAAAATTTATTCACACGTCAAGTTTCATACAATCGTATGTTATCAACGGATTAGCAAACTACAATTTACAAGTGATTATAGATTGTGATTAGTAGCGATACTGCGACACGTAATAATCTAATGGACAGATATTTTAGGTTTATAGACCGCACCACAGATATACACGCCTCAATTCTTAAACACCAAACTCTATTCTATTCACTTAAACCTTTCCCATTATAAACCAATCCTCCACCTGGCTAAGATAAACACTCAGTTACTGGGCATCACCTGCAGCACAATTTATTATTGTGGGGGCCTATTCACTAAATGCAACTTCCTTCAGGGAGATACATAACACACTCGATAGGGAGACTATCTCTTCCACAGATCAATCACAGCACTTCATTCGATATACGTTAACCTAACGCTTCTTAATGACTTACAGTGCATGCATTCATTCGGAAGGGCTGCAAGATGGATATGGAAGGAGTTATGCTAGGTTACGAATGGGGCGGACAGTACTTGACATATAAAAGCTATTTCACACGGTCCCAGCGTATCTCACTATAGGTATATAATTGATCTTTAGATGTCCACAAACAGTATTCTTGGAATATAAATAATTTCACTAAATTATGGCTCAAATATGCAGCCGGTAATAGGTTTCTCCTTAGCAGTCCTCTGCAGTGGACTGTAAAGGCAGAATTTCTATTCTACTGATTATTAGGCTCAAACAGCAAAATAATTCATTTATATTCCTTTAGTTTGTGATGGACATCTAAAGTCAGGACTATGCAACTAGAAAATAGATATCATATTATTCATGTATACTTTACCATCTGGTTAGTGAAGATAGAGTGGTGGAAGATTAGGGTGTGGTCGGTCTTAAAGGGGCGGCCGATGGTGATTGCCTTTCTTCCCTCCAAGCGTCCCTCAGGTCTCTCCCCAAGCTTTTCTCAGTGTGTCTTTCTGCTCTGGAGTGTCCTCTCTATATAGTGGTCTTCCGCCAGTTTTAGATCTAGCCCATCACTATGTGGCCTCATTTGATTGGAGGATATATATTCATCAACTCCAGGGGTCTGTCCAGGTGTTATGTTACCTGGCAGCAGATGGCGCTCTCAGATCAACCATCAACCTTCTGCAGGAATTAATTTATGGGCTTGGCCAATCTTTTACTGGTTTGGGGTCGTTTTATTCCTATATCCCGGGACTCCATAGATTTTATTAACAAATCAAAATTTATTTCTATGTGGCATCGCCAGCATCGCCACGGCGTGTGTGCATCTCATCCCCCTTACTTATATCCACAGGGATGTGTATGTGAGGGGACATACAATCATTCATTCGTGGTATCGTTTTTAACAGTCACACGTTACCCGACTTAATCGGCTTCATGTGGATTAGTACACCAGACATTTGTGATGATCAACTAAATGTGGTAGGGCCTCTGTTTTTAGAAGATGCTAAAATTATCAGTTCTAACTAATAAATATTCTCATACCATATAGTACATATTGCCGAATAGCATAGCATTACAAGCTGGTTTACCCAAGCCATTTAACCTTCTTTGGTTTTTTTCTTTATTGGGCAACCTATTGTTCCATGTTTACGTGGCTTTCAGAGTTTCGATCTGACGAAATAAACACAATACTGAGATATCTATCTTAGTTGTCATTGTGTTCCCTTACTTTTAAACCATTTGATCTAAACCCTGTTTGGTTGTAACAAATAAATAAAATAAACAGAGTCCATTAGACCGTCTTTGATCAATGTTAAATGTCCTTTCTTGTATGCGTAACACTAACGAGTTTAGCTTATCTCTTGTTCTTGTTATATATTAACGACGCAGACAAGTTGTTTGCATGACGCAATTCCTGGCCCCAAATTTAAACATTCCTGCGTTATAGAAATTTCATATCTAAAAAGGTCTGACAGTATGTTTTAGACCACTGGTTCGAGGAGATCGGTATCCCTAGTTCATGCTCCCATCTAGTTTCAAAAGAGGGAGCCTCCGTGTCGGAAGACAGAATCAGGCTATAAAGGGTAGAAATTCCTCTGGTCAGCGAAAGACCCATATGGCAAAAACGTTCGAAAGGCATCAGAGGTCTACTCAAACTGTAACCACAGTTGAGACTCCTCAGGTACGATTTGATCTGAAAAAAATTAATATTCTCTAGACAGGAGAGAGGACCCATTTAGATCGAGCGTGGGGAGAGTTCCAGGTTGCCATCAGGGGGAAGATCAATTGCCTGCAGCCTGCCCATTTCCGACATCTGAGCTCGTAGGGAAGGCATAATCCCACTTATAAGGTCCGGGTCATGTGACAGCGGGAGTAATGGCGATGGGGAAGAAGAAAGCCCAAAAGATATTTTGCGCGTATGCCAAATACGCAATGTTGTTGACACAGGGTCCAAATCTGTCTTCTGTCCCCTCAATCGAGGTAGTGTCCATAGAGGTCGGTCCGTAAGTGCCCGTTCTAAGTCCATCCACCGTTTATCCAAACAGTACACACACCATTTCTACAACTCTAGCCAAATGGCAGGCAAGCTAGTACTTACGGGGGGCCATACCTCCTCGAGCTTTAGAACGACACAGCACAGCAAATCCTACTGTGGGCATCCCCGTGGCCAGACGAATTTTAGTAACTCCGATCAAAGGGCAGTGAAAAACGACAATGGTGTTGTGATTGGCAAGGCACTGAAAAGGTAGAGTAGTTGGGGCATGAGGTTCATTTTAAGAACCGTTATCCTGCCAAACCACGACAATATTTTGCCGGTCCAGTCTGCCAGGTCCTTACGGAAAGAGCCGAGGATGGGCAGAAAATACAGGTCGTAAAGTAGTCTAGCCGATGGAGCCAGCCAAACTCCCAAGTACTTCATACGATCAGAGTAAAAGCGGAACGGGAAGGTGCGTCTGATAGAGCAAATGGAGGAGTGACCCATTGTGATGCCCAAAAAATCTGATTTGTCACGGTTAATACGGTATCTGGCCAGATTCCCATATTCCTCCAGTGTCTGCACCACAGCGGGAAGGGAAGAGGATGGGTTCGTAAGGAGAAAGATGAGGTCATCAGCATACGCCGAGACCTTATGCTCAGAGGAGTGTCCTTGAATGCCCGTGATAAGAGGACTGAGTCTAATTGCCTATAACAGGGGTTCCAGGGAAAGAGCAAACAAGAGGGGGCATAATGGACATCCCTGCCTAGTCCCATTTCGAATGTCAATTGTCCCGGACAGGGCTCCGTTAGCCCGGACCCATGCAGTAGGGTTAGTGTAAAGAGCCTCTAACCAGTGAAGGAACATTTTTAATTCTTGATACTATATGGAGTGTCCATTTCTGTATGATTATATATACCATCCATATAAAGGGACTAAGTTCTCTATCAGGAAAAGGATTACCTGCACTACCGAATTTGTAGTCTATAAAATCACTTTTCCTTGTGGTCTAACCTATATGGGTAAGACCACTAATGGACTACACACAAGGATGGTGAACCATCGTTTGGCCATACAGGCTGCACTGGCAGGGCAGGACAACCCCCAACCAGTGGCTCGTCATTTTCAAATCGATGCACCACACTATATCCTCCTTAAAGGTTATGGGGATTGATCACATACCACCTATGCCGGGGGGGGGGGTGATCGTGCTATTGAACTGTTGAAGAGGGAGGCATTCTGGATTTATTTCCCTAGATGCTCTCGCACCAAGAGGATCGAATGAAAAAAATAGTTATAGTTCGTTCCTAGGATCCCGGTAATAGTGTAGGGATTATTGATAGTTTTTCCAACTGTTTCTGTGGATAGGGCAGTCCTCTGTTGTTTCGAGTCTGAGTAATGGATTGCTAATAACCCTCAGCTTGTGTGAAGCCTTCTAAGTGAAGCCTTCAAAATGAGCACTTGGAGATCTTCTGGTGAGTGATTTTGATTTTTGTTTCAAACAGATCTTTTCTATTCATCTTAAGGTTTTAAATTAGGTCTGGTGAGTAAATTACGTTAGGCTGGTGACTCATTTTCTTACTGATTAGCATAGAATTGGAATCAATTGGGTGCTATTTGCTCAGAGGTTAAGCTTGTCCACACCTTGGTGTACTTAGGTGACTATATAAAGCTTGGGGATATTAGCTTGTCTAATTAGAGCTTGTGTGAAGTAGGGATGAGCTGAACACTCCCCGAGTTCGGTTAGAGCCCAAACTCGAACTTCCCATTTGTTCGGGACTGAACCCGAACCCGAACCCCCATGCAAGTCAATGGGGCTGAAAATTCGGTTTTTTAGAGTGCCCTCCAAGAAGGCATATATGCTACATATTTGCCATAAAAGGTGTATGGGGGTCCGGGTAGTGCCCTGGGGGACAGGAAACAAGGACAAAAAGTTTTAAAAAAAAGTTTTTAAAAGGGACAGTGAGTTTTCCATGAAATAAGGGTTAAAAATAAAAACGAAAAATTCCTTCAAATATCGTGCCTAGGAGGTCCCCATAACCTGCCCGTGAAGTGGCAGATTTCTAGGATGTATAGAAACACTTAAAAACAAATAAATGACGTTTCATATGACGGTAAATGCTTTTCCTTTAATCTATCCATAAACAACTGCTTGGGGCGGCAGCCTGTATGAAAAGAAATTTTAGGACGCGCAGAAAAAGTTTAGTGTTTTTTTGGGCTAAATTATTGTGAAACTTATGCAGGCTTTGGATGAAATTAACAATAGGTGCTTTAAAATTGGGCTTTTAGCGTCGGCAACAGTGCCGTCACACCGTAACCCCTCTGAGGATATGAATCTGATACAGGCGTCAATGGCAGTGCACCCAGATATTGTATAGTGTACCCAGATAGTGTTTTTTTTTTATCTGTTAATGGGCGTCAGTGCACCCAGATATTGTGCCTTTAATGCCAGGCTATCAAGTATCATCATACAGTAACCCCTCTGTAGTATTGTGGAAGAGTGCAGGGGTGGACCATGTGGTCCTATATTGAAAAGTGTTTTTTTTATCTGTTAATGGGCGTCAGTGCACCCAGATATTGTGCCTTTAATGCCAGGCCATCAAGTATCATCATACAGTAACCCCTCTGTGGTATTGTGGAAGAGTGCAGGGGTGGACCATGTGGTCCTTTATTGAAAAGTTTTTGATCTGGTGGTAATGGGCGTCAGTGCACACCAAGATATTGTGCCTTTGGTGCCAGGCCAGCAAGAATCATCATACAGTACCCCTCTGTGGTATTGTGGAAGAGTGCAGGTGGACCATGGTCCTATATTGAAAAGTGTTTTTTTTTATCTGTTAATGGGCGTCAGTGCACCCAGATATTGTGCCTTTAATGTAGGCCATCAAGTATCATCATACAGTAACCCCTCTGTGGTATTGTGGAAGAATGCAGGGGTGGACCATGTTGTCCTATATTGAAAAGTTTTTGATCTGGTAATGGGCGTCAGTGTACCCAGAAATTCTGCCTTTGGTGCAAGACTGCCAGGCCAGCAAGTATCATCATACAGTAACCCCTCTGTAGTATTGTGGAAGAGTGCAGGGGTGGACCATGTGGTCCTATATTGAAAAGTGGTTTTTTTATCTGTTAATGGGCGTCAGTGCACCCAGATATTGTGCCTTTAATGCCAGGCCATCAAGTATCATCATACAGTAACCCCTGTGGTATTGTGGAAGAGTGCAGGGGTGGACCATGTGGTCCTTTATTAAAAAGTTTTTGATCTGGTAATGGGCGTCAGTGCACCCAGATATTGTGCCTTTGGTGCCAGGCCAGCAAGTATCATCATACAGTAACCCCTCTGTGTTATATAGTTATATAGTTATATAGGCTGAAAAAAGACATGCGTCCATCGGGTTCAGCCTCTCCCACATAACCTACTGCTGTTGATCCAAAAGAAGGCAAAAAACCCAGTCTGAAATAAGCAACATACTGGGAAAAAATTCCTTCTTGACCCCAGAATGGCAGTCAGATTTCTCCTTGGATCAAGAAGCTTTTACCCACATATTAAATATTATAACCCTTAATATTCTGTGTCTGCAGGAAGTCATCTAGTCGTTTTTTAATAGTCTGTACAGACTCTGACCCAACCACCTTAACAGGCAGAGAATTCCACAGCTTTATTGTTCTCACCGTAAAATAACCCTTCCTATGCTTTAAGCTAAATTTTATTTCTTCCAGTCTAAATTGATGACCCCTTGTCCTATGTATAGACCTTTTAATGAATAGGTTATCAGACAATGGTTGATAATGGCCCGTATATATTTATATAAGGTTATCAGATCCCCTCTAAGGCGCCGTTTCTTTAAACTAAACAGGTTTAAGCTTGTTAGTCTTTCCTCATAACTTAACCCTTCCATTCCCCTTATTAATTTAGTTGCCCGTCTCTGCACTTTTTCTAACGCTATAATATCTTTTTTTAAGACTGGTGCCCAAAATTGCACGGCATATTCAAGGTGCGGCCTGACCATTGATTTATACAGAGGCAAAATTATGTTTTCATCCCGTGAGTGAACTCCCCTTTTAATGCATGCCAATACTTTGCTGGCCTTGGCGGCTGCTGTTTGACATTGCACATTGTTACTTAGTTTGAAGTCTATGATTATTCCCAAATCCTTCTCCTGCTTGGATTTCCCTAACTCCGTACCATTTAGGGTATAAATTACTTGCGTGTTCTTCACTCCAAAGTGCATAACTTTGCATTTATCTAGATTAAATCTCATCTGCCATTTAAGTGCCCAGTCCCCCAATTATCTAAATCCCTCTGCAGCGAAGTAACATCCTGCTCACATTGTATTAATTTTCCTAGTTTTGTGTCATCTGCAAACACTGATACATGACTTTCAATGCCTATCTCAAGGTCATTTATAAATAAATTGAATAGTATTGGTCCTATAACAGACCCCTGAGGGACACCACTTACCACTGGTGTCCATCTGTAAAATGTACCATTTATGACCACTCTCTGTATCCTATCTTTAATCCAGTTTTCTATCCAAGAACAAGTATTTTCATCTAGACCATTTTTTCTCAATTTAAATAGTAACCTTTTGTGTGGAACTGTGTCGAAAGCTTTGGCAAAGTCTAAGTAAATCACATCCACTGCGACCCCCTGATCTATACTTCTACTTACTTCCTCATAGAACGTAATTAGGTTAGTCTGACATGATCTGTGTTTCATGAAACCATGCTGATTTTTGCCAATTACATTATACCTCCCAATAAATTCCTGAATATTATCCCTTAGTAACCCCTCAAATACTTTCCCAGCCACAGATGTTAAGCTCACAGGTCTATAATTCCCAGGCACAAATTTTAAACCTTTCTTAAATATAGGTGGTATTGTGGAAGAGTGCAGGGGTGGACCATGTGGTCCTATATTGAAAAGTTTTTTGTTTTTTTAATGGGCATCAGTGCAGCCAGATATTGTGCCTTTCATGGCAGCAAGTGCCTTCACACCGTAACCCTTGTGGGGTATTGTGGAAGAGTTCAGTGCTGGAGGTTTTGTGAATGCAGAAGAGGACATCCCCTATCTATTCCATTACTTCAGCATCAGGGGATAGCTGCTGATCCAGGACTGATTCATTTTTATAAATGTCAGCCGGTCTACAGAGTCGGTGGACAGACGCACTCTTTTGTCTGTGACAAAACCTCCAGCGACACTGAACGTCCTTTCGGAAAGCACGCTAGATGAAGGGCAACCTAGTAGCTGCATAGCATATTGGCTAAATTCTGGCCAGTGATCCAATCTCAACACCCAGTAAGCCAGTGGATCATCTGCTGGAAAGGTATCCAGGTCTGCCCTTGCCCCTAGGTAGTCCTGCACCATATGGTGAAGATGCTGGCAATGGGTGCCTACATTTGACATCCCTGGGCGTCGAGGACTAAAAAAATTTAAAAATGCATCAGTCAAGCGGCCCTGGCCTTCACCACTATTCCTCTGATCACCTGCAGCCTCAGAAGCACGTGTGTCAGCACTTGGTAATCTAACAGTGCCTGGAAAGGTGTTACACAAGTTTTGCTTTAGAGCGTCCTCAGGTTTTGTCATCCTGTGCTCCCTTTGTGCGGGCAGGATGAGCTCTGCAACTTTCCCCTTGTTTCGTGGATCAAGAAGAGTTGCCAACCAGTAATGATCCCTCTCCTTGATAGCATGAATCCTGGGGTCCTTTAGCAGACTTTGCAGGATAAGGGAACCCATGCAGCGTAGGATGGAGGTGGCATTAGCTGCCGAGTCTTCCTGGTCAATGAGGATGACCGTATCGTGCACTTCCTCCTCCCAGCCACGCACAAGCCCTTCTGTTTCTGGGCGCACAAAACCCTCCCTTGAGGAATCCCCACCTTCCATGCCCCCACTACTTAAATAGTCCTCCTCATCCTCCTCCTGTCTGATCTGAGTAGGACCCGCTGGAATGCTGTCTGAGGAAAGACTGGGGCCTTGAGAGCTAGGGAAGGCCTCCTCTTCCTCCCGCTGCTCTGCCTCTAGAGCCACATCTATAAATCCCCGCAGACTGTGCTCCAGCAGGAACACTAAAGGAATTGTGTCACTGATGCATGCACTGTGCCTGCTCACCATCCTCGTTGCCTCCTCAAATGGTGACAGTACAGTGCATGCATTCTTGATCATCAGCCACTGCGGGGGGGGAAACAAGTTGACCTGAACCTGTCCTTGTGCCATACTCACACAGGTACTCGTTGATGGCCCTCTGCTGCTTGTGCAGACGCTGCAGCATTGCTAATGTCGAATTCCACCTGGTGGGCATGTCACAGATCAGACGGTTTGTGGGAAGGTGGAATTCTCTTTGAATTTCTGCCAGGCAAACGCTTGCTGGGAATGACCGTCTGAAGTGGCTGCAGACTTTTCTGGCCTGGATGAGAAGCTCTGGCAGCCCTGGGTACTTGGTTAGGAAACGCTGTACCACCAGATTTAGGACGTGTGCTAGGCATGGTACATGCGTCAATTTACCTTGCGTAGGGGGAGAGAAGGTTGCTGCCATTATCGCAGACGATCATTCCCAGCTCAAGCTGGCGTGGTGTAAACCATCTCTGCACCTGCCCCTGCAGAGCTGACAAAATTTCAGACCCGGTGTGGCTCCTGTCCCCTAAACAAACCAGCTCAAGCACAGTATGGCATCTTTTTGCTTGAGCCATTGCGTAGACCCTGTCAGGCGTCGGTTTAACTGCCACTTCGCCAGAGACAGAGAAGGAGGAGGAGGAGGAAGAGGTGGTGGTGGTGGAGCAGACAGACCTCATACAAGCAGCTTTCTGAAGGCGTGGTGGATGAACAAGCTCCAGCACAGAGCCCCATCTAGGATCCCTCCCAGCTGCAATCAGAGTTACCCAGTGTGCCGTCAAGGAAATGTAATGACCCTGTCCATGCTTGCTGGACCACGTGTCTAAAGTGACATGCACATTGCTGCTGACTGCCTTTCCCAATGACTGGATAACATTGTCTTCCACTTGCTGGTATAGTGCTGGAATGGCCTTGCGTGAAAAGTAATTGCGTTTTGGAACCTGCCACTGTGGTACAGCGCATTCAGAAAATTCACGGAAGGGAGCAGAGTCCACCAGCTGGAAAGGCAGCAGCTGCAATGCGAGTAATTTTGCTAAGCTGGCATTTAGACGCTGTGCTTGGGGATGGTTGGGACTATATTTTTTCTTTCGCTGCAGCAGCTGCGGCAACGTAATCTGACTGCGTAAATCTTCAGCTACTGGGATGATGTCACATTGTGAGGAAGGACCTTCTGGTACATCCATTACTGTAGCATCATCCTTGTCGGTGGAGGTTGTAGGCAATTGCATGGCAGGACATACAGTGTGAGTAGAGACAGATGAGGAGGAGGACCTACGCAAAGGTTTGCCCCAATGGGATGTGTGGCACTTGTTCATATGTCGCCTCAAGCACGTGGTACCCAAGTGTCCGGTGTTTATCCCACGCTTCAGCCTCCTCTAACATAGATTACAAATAGCAATGGTGGGGTCTGCTGCACAGTTCTTAAAGAACTCCCAGACAGCAGAGTTCCTGCATGTGTTCTTTGAGACAACAGCGCTCTGCACCGGAGCAGCTCTGACATGTGATGCCTTGGACTGGCTAGTGCTACGGTTGGTCACAGAGGATGTTGTGCCTCGTGTTTGCTTTGCCTCTTCCTCCTCCTCCTCCCCCTCCTCCTCACTTGATTCCTCAGTTGGATCTGGCACCCAGGTGGAGTCAGTGACCTTATCATCATCAATGTCATCTTCACCCCCTATCTCCTCGTCACTGGAGTCAACTTGGCAGTATGCTGCAGCTGCTGGGGCAACATGAGTGCCAGTTATTTGTGTGTCATCACTGGCACCCCCTTCCTCTAGGTTGATTATACTCCCTTGCTCAACCTCAGAGATTGAATCAGAGCACTGTACTTGCTGCGCATCCTCAAGCAGCATGTCACTCTCATTGTAGTCAAACAATTCAGCTGACTCCTCCGTGTGTGATAGCGAGGCTACGGCAGGAGTAGCTGTGGACATGGAGGCTGCATTAGATGCTTTGGCAGCTGAGGTGGACGGTAAAGCACTAGAAGCCTGGCTGGCAGAGGACTCGGAGGATGAGGATGGCCTGGTTAGCCAATCCACCAAGTCCTCTGTATGTTGCTGCTGCTGCTTAAGACGGCCAGCACCAGTTACAAAGGACAAGCGTGCCCCTGCAGAGGATGCACCACATCCACCACGACCAGAGACACAGCCTCCCGACACGGGGGCTGCTTGCCCTCTTATCTGTGGCTGGGAGAGTCTGCCTGTCCTTTTTGTTCTTTCAGACATGGTGAGTGATATATAGATTAATATATACAGAACTCTGATTCAACTCTGGTATAAAGATTTAAATAACTCTGGTATAACTCAGTGAGACACACTGATAACTGGCAGCCAGTGACAAGAGACAGATCACCTTAATTCACAAATGTTTTAAAGAAATTAGTGAGCCCCAAAATACAGCGTGGTACTGTTTGTATGACGAGACACAGATCACCTTAATTCCCAAGTGTTTTAAAGAAATTAGTGAGCCCCAAAATACACCGTGGTACTTTTTGTATGACGAGACACAGATCGCCTTAATTCCCAAGTGTTTTAAAGAAATTAGTGAGCCCCAAAATACAGCGTGGTAATTTTTGTATGACGAGACACAGATCACCTTAATTCCCAAGTGTTTTAAAGAAATTAGTGAGCCCCAAAATACACCGTGGTACTTTTTGTATGACGAGACACAGATCGCCTTAATTCCTAGTGTTTTAAAGAAATTAGTGAGCCCCAAAATACAGCGTGGTAATTTTTGTATGACGAGACACAGATCACCTTAATTCCAAGTGTTTTAAAGAAATTAGTGAGCCCCAAAATACACCGTGGTACTTTTTGTATGACGAACACAGATCGCCTTAATTCCCAAGTGTTTTAAAGAAATTAGTGAGCCCCAAAATACAGCGTGGTAATTTTTGTATGACGAGACACAGATCACCTTAATTCCCAAGTGTTTTAAAGAAATTAGTGAGCCCCAAAATACACCGTGGTACTTTTTGTATGACGAGACACAGATCGCCTTAATTCCCTAGTGTTTTAAAGAAATTAGTGAGCCCCAAAATACAGCGTGGTAATTTTTGTATGACGAGACACAGATCACCTTAATTCCCAAGTGTTTTAAAGAAATTAGTGAGCCCCAAAAAAACTTGCTGGCTGTGTGACGAGACACAGAAGATCACCTCAATTCCCAAGTGTTTTAAAGAAATTAGTGAGCCCCAAAATACAGCGTGGTACTTTTTGTATGACGAACACAGATCACCTTAATTCCCAAGTGTTTTAAAGAAATTAGTGGGCCCCAAAATACAGCGTGTACTTTTTATGTATGACGAGACACAGATCACCTTAATTCCCAAGTTTTTTAAAGAAATTAGTGAGCCCCAAAATACAGCGTGGTACTGTTTGTATGACGAGACACAGATCACCTTAATTCCCAAGTGTTTTAAAGAATTAGTGAGCCCCAAAATACAGCGTGGTACTGTTTCTATGACGAGACACAGATCACCTTAATTCACAAGTGTTTTAAAGAAATTAGTGAGCCCCAAAATTAATTGCTGGCTGTGTGACGAGACCCAGAAGATCACCTCAATTCACAAATGTTTTAAATAAAGTTGTAAACCCCCCAAAAAATTGCTGGCACAGTGACAAGGCACACATCACCTAAATTCCCTGATATTTGGTAAAAATGACACCCAAAAAGACTTGCTGGCACAGTGGTGACAAGACCCAGAAGATCACCTTAATTCACAAATGTTTTAAATAAAGTTGTAAACCCCAAAAAAACTTGCTGGCACAGTGACAAGACACACATCACCTAAATCCCTGATATTTGGTATAAATGAGACCCAAAAAGACTTGCTGGCACAGTGTGGCAAGACCCAGAAAATCACCTCAATTCACAAATGTTTAAATAAAGTTGTAAACCCCAAAAAAACTTGCTGGCACAGTGACAAGACACGCATCACTTAAATTCCCTGATATTTGGTATAAATGAGACCCAAAAAGACTTGCTGGCACAGTGTGACAAGACCCAGAAAATCACCTCAATACACAATGTTTTTAAATAAAGTTGTAAACCCCAAAAAAACTTGCTGGCACAGTGACAAGACACACATCACCTAAATTCCCTGATATTTGGTCGAAATGAGACCCCCCAGACCCCCCAGTAGCGTGGCAGACCGGCAGTAACAACACACAAAACTATCTTCTTTGAAATCTCCTCTGAAATGCGTGCAGAAGCGCTGCGTTGAAACCTTATATAGTGTGCTGCGGGACTTAGCTCTGTGAGCCCATGATTGGGCAAAATTTGCCCAATCAGGACTCTGAGCGGTGATTGGCATAGTGTTCAACCAGTCTTGCACCAGACCTGTGGTCAGGTGCAAGGCTGTAGCCAATTACGAGCTTCAGGCAGTGGGAAAATGCATTGTGGTCCATTGTGGTTGAACATGCAGCGAACACCCGGAAATGTTCGGGGTTCGCGATCTGCTCGAACAGGCTAAGTTCGGGTTGAACCCCGAACCGTCCGAACCTGAACAGCTCATCCCTAGCGTGAAGCCTTCTAAGTGCAAGCCTTCCAAGTGAGGCACTTTGAGATATTCTGGAGATACTCTGGAGGTAGTCTGAGGTTAAACAGGAGGTAGAAAACGTACAAAAAGGTAAGATTTGCTGGTTTTAAATCCATTCTTTCATTTTATATTGGCAGACTTGGTCCAGTGTAAGAGCTGTCATGCATTTGTTTTTAGATCCAATTTTTTGAGGTTTCGAGTGTGCCTGATAGAGTGTGCAGCTCTCTTTATTGCGGCAGGAAATTGCCTGTTTGAAGTCTGAGATTTGTAAATTATCTGTTAGACAAACTCAGGCTATGGCTATGACTGTTACAAAACCACTGCCACAGAGGCCTCCTAGGAGCGGCAGATGGACTACTGTAGGATCTGGTAGACTTAGAGTTGTGGATAGAAGGCATGTCCAACAGTCTGTGGCTCTTCTTAATTCTTTTGAGGCACTTTCAGCGTGTAGTGGTGAGAAGGAAGTAGGCTCAGACACCACAGTTGAGGAACCACCATCCCCTATGCCTAAGGTATGCAGGACTGCAACCAAGGACAAAAAGGAAAAGGTGGGACTTGATAAAAGGCAATTGTTGCTGGGTGATTCTATCATAAGGTGTTGAGCTGGAGAGTAGTGGTTTGGTGAGATGTCTTCCTGGGGCTACTGCTCGTAGAGACAAGAGACGTATTCTCAATATTGTCAAACAAGCAAAGCAGCAAGGGGAAGTGGATGTTCTAGTCCATCTAGGGACAAATGACTCGGCCAGCAATGAGGTTTCTGAGATTAAGGAAGATTTTTGTGTTCTTGGAGGTGAAATACAGCAGATTGCGTCCACTGTGTCATTCTCTGAAGTTTTGCCTGTGCATAACATTCAGGATAGGCAGATGCGCAATAGGGAATTTAATTTGTGGCTTCGGGAATGGTGTCGAGAGCAAGGATTTGGCTTTGTGTCCCATGATAGCTCTAATTGGAGCAGAAAGGAACTGTATAAAAAAGATGGTTTGCATCTTACTCATAGGGGAACATATGTTCTCAGTGAGAAGTTCAAAGGTTTCACAAAGGAATATTTAAACTAGGAGGGGGGGACAAAAGGGTAAAAAACAATATGCCCGATTGTCCCCCAAAACTAAATCGGAGGGTGCAAGCAACATGCGGGGAAAAAAATGGCACGCTCAGAGTCGTGTCTATAAATGCTCGCAGTTTAGTCAATAAAATCAATGAACTGGAGGCAATGAAGGCAGCTGAAAAAATTGATTTAGTGGCGATTACTGAGACATGGTTCAGTGAGAAAAATAACTGGGACATAACAATACCGGGGTACTCTTTATATAGAAAAGACAGAGAAGGTAGGAAAGGAGGAGGAGTGGCCCTGTATGTGAAAAACAACATAAAAACGAACCAAATAAAAGTGAGCGAGGTGAACATAGAGTCAGTTTGGGTTACGCTAACATTTGGCAATCATACAGTAGCTCGTGTAGGTGTGATCTATAGACCCCCTGGACAAGTAGAAGAGCTAGATAATCTGCTGCTTGAGGAAATAGCCAAAATGGCAATGAAGGGGGAAGTTATTATCATGGGGGACTTTAATCTTCCTGATGTGAACGGGAAAACCAAAACAGCAGGGTGCACCAGGAGTACAAATATTCTAAACTCCCTACTGGGATTATCTCTAACACAAGTAGTTGAGGAGCCGACCCGTAAAGAGGCCATATTGGATTTAATACTCACAAATGGAGGTTGGGTATCGGACGTTGTTGTAGGTGAAAATTTGGGATCTAGTGATCACCAGTCAGTATGGTTTAATATAATAACAGGGATGGAGCCGCACCACACAAAAACAAAAGTTTTAGACTTTAAAAAAACTGATTTTTCTAAAATTAGATTTTGTGTGAAGGAGTCATTATCAGACTGGAGGAGTTTAAAGGGAGTCCAGGAGAAATGGGATTATTTAAAGGAAGCATTATTGAAGGCCACAGGCAATTGCATTCAACTTGTTAGCAAAAAAAAAGGGAAGAAACCACTGTGATACTCTGCAGAAGTGGCCAAAATAGTGAAGAACAAAAAGACAGCATTCAATAATTATAAAACAACTCAGAGTGAAGAAGATAGGCAAACCTATAAGATTAGGCAGAAAGAGGCAAAGCAATTTATAAGGGCTTCCAAAGCACACGCAGAAGAGAAAATAGCTCAGTCAGTAAAAAAGGGGACAAAACATTTTTTAGATACATAAACGAGAAAAGAAAAGTAAACAAGGATTAGTTAGATTAAAAACAAAGGAAGGAAGGTATGTAGAAGAGGATAAAAGTCTCGCTGACTGCCTCAACGAATATTTTTGTTCAGTCTTTGCAGAAGAAAAGGAAGGAAAGGGACCTCAGTTAGGAGGAAACACTAACAAGACAATTACATATCAGTTTACAGAGGAGGAGGTTCTACAGCAGCTGTCTAAAGTAAAGACAAATAAATCAATGGGGCCTGATGGGATCCACCCTAAATTATTAAAAGAGCTCAGTGATGTAATAGCAAAACCGTTAACAGATTTATTTAACCAATCCTTGCTAACGAGAGTCGTCCCAGAAGACTGGAAATTAGCAAATGTTGTGCCCATTCACAAGAAGGGTAGTAGGGAGGAATCGGGGAACTATAGGCCAGTTAGTCTTACATCAGTAGTGGGGAATTAATGGAAACCATGTTAAAGGAAAGGATTGTTGAACATCTAAAAACACATAGATTACAGGATCAGAAACAACATGGGTTTACCTCAGGGAGATCATGCCAAACTAATCTTATTGATTTTTTTGATTGGGTAACAAAAATAATAGACACAGGTGGTGCAGTAGACATTGCTTATTTAGATTTCAGTAAGGCTTTTGATACTGTTCCGCATAGAAGGCTTATCAATAAATTGCAATCTTTGAGCTTGGATTCCAATATTGTTGAATGGATTAGGCAGTGGCTGAGTGACAGGCAACAGAGGGTTGTGGTAAATGGAGTTTATTCGGCGCAAGGTCTTGTTACCAGTGGGGTACCTCAGGGGTCAGTACTTGGACCCATTCTATTTAATATTTTTATTATTGATATTGCAGAAGGTATTAATGGAAAAGTATGTATTTTTGCTGATGACACAAAGATTTGCAACAGGGTTGACGTTCCTGGAGGGATCAGCCAAATGACAAATGATTTAGGTAAACTAAAAAAATGGTCGGAGCTGTGGCAATTGAGTTTTAATGTGGATAAGTGCAAGATAATGCACCTGGGACGGAAAAACCCAAGGGCTGAATATAGAATATTTGATACAGTCCTAACCTCAACATCTGAGGAAAGGGATTTAGGGGTTATTATTTCAGAGGATCTAAGGGTAAGTAGTCAATGTAATAGAGCAGCAGAAAATGCTAGCAGAATGCTTGGTTGTGTAGGGAGAGGTATTAGCAGTAGGAAAAGGGAAGTGCTCATGCCACTGTACAGAGCACTGGTGAGACCTCACTTGGAGTACTGTGTGCAGTACTGGAGACCGTATCTCCAGAAGGATATAGACATCTTAGAGAGAGTTCAGAGAAGGGCTACTAAAATGGTGTACAGCTTGAAGGAGAAAAGTTACCAGGAAAGGCTTAATGATCTTAACATGTACAGCTTGGAAAAAAGACGAGACAGAGGAGACATGATAGAAACATTTAAATACGTAAAGGGAATCCACAAGGTAGAGGAAGGGAGTATATTTAAAAGGAAACAAAGTAGCAAAACAAGACATAGTCTTAGATTAGAGGGGCAAAGGTTTAAAAGTAACATCAGAAAGCATTATTTTACTGAGAGGGTGGTGGATACATGGAACAGTCTTCCAGTTGAAGTGGTAGAGGCCAAAACAGTAATTGAATTTAAGCAAGCATGGGATAGGCATAAGGCTATCCTAAACAAAAGATAAATCCAGGTAAAGTAACCATGTAATTGGGCAGACTAGATGGGCCGAAAGGTTCTTATCTGCCGACATTTTTCTATGTTTCTATGTTTCTATCGTATTGTTACTGATCCCAGAGGCAGATATATTATATTAATGTGCACTATTGACGGTAGACTTTATACGCTTGTATCAGGTTATGCTCCTAATAGTTCCCAGGCTCAATTCATGACACATCTAATGAACAAAACTACAGATATACTTTCAGGTGACTTAATAATGTGTGGATCCAATTAACCCCTTAAGGACGGGAGTAATTTTACAACTTCGGCGCTGTTTCGGAAGTAGAAGTTTGCTGAGCTCATTTTGACCATTTTTAAGTCACGTATTCTTATACCACCCAGACAAATTATATATCGTTCTTTCCGTCAGACTCGGAAGATTAATATATATCATTATTATATGTATATGTCATGCCTGCCAAAATGCTATAACAAAAAATGTAAAAAAATTTGAATTTTCAATAAAATTTCAATCTTCCACAGTGTGTAAAGTGTTTTTTTTTTTAATTTTATTATCCGAGGCTCTGCGGTCATATTCTATTGGGTAGATTTGTTAAAAAAATTAGAACGGTGAACCCATTTTTTTTGGGGAGAAATTGCGTGATTTTAGCTAAACCCCCAAAAAAAAAATCATTAGTGAAGCATCATTGTTCACATTATAATTGAAATGTGAACAATAGTGCTGCATTAAAAAAAACAAAACATTTTTTTATTATTATATTTATTATTTTTTTATTATTTTATTTATTATTTTTTTATTATATTTATTTTTACTTTTTTTACACTTTTATTTCACTTTTACCATGGTCATGTTTGATATCATTGGAAAGGCCATGCTCTGGCCTTTCCAGCAATATCAGCCATGACCCCCTAGCTGCCACCGATCAGGAGATAAAGGGGTTCAAAGAACCCCCCTATCTCCTGCAAGGGATTTCCATAGGAAATCCCTTTGCAGCTATTGGGTTCCCGGTTAACTGACATCATCGCGCATGGCGCGATGAGTCAGTTGACCGGGGGGTGACCCAGAGGTGGGGGCTGCCATCCAAGATGGCGGCCCCCACCGGAAATAGGCCGCGATCGGGCACAAATTAGTGCCCGGTCGCGACCTGGCAACTAAGGGGTTAACCCACCATACATCGCTGGAAAGGTCAGGCTGTGACCCTTCCAGCGATGCTGGCCACAGCCGCTGGGGACCAGGCGATCGGGAGATAGAGGGATCCGAAGGATCCCTCCCCTCCCCTCCAGGCGCTTCCCCTGCTCCGGCGGGGGGGGGACGCCTGAAACTGACGTCATCGCGCCACCGGCGCGATGACGTCACAACACCGGAGGAGGGATCACACTGATCTGACTCCGGGGGAGTCAGAACAGCGTGGGAGCGACCGGAGAAGGTGAGTATCTCCCGGGGGGGCTCTAAACGCCGAGGACGTACATTTACATCCTGCGGCGTCAAAGCCCGCCTAATGCAGGACGTAAATGTACGTCCTGCGGCGTTAAGGGGTTAAAGACCGATCGACTCCCTCAGGGACTCATTCGAGACAACAGACACACAAACTTCATTCCCTTCTCAGACAACACCAACTGTATGACGCTTGGCGCGTGTTTCATCCCACAGAGAGGGATTATACTTTTCATTCAGGCGTGCATAATAGTTATTCGCGCATTGACTTCTTTCTAATTCCAACCAACCTACTTCCACGCATTACTGACTGCAATTTACTCCCTTTTACTTGGTCTGACCATTCCCCGATGACTATCATTTTACAAGATGACTATAAATCGTATACTAGATCACCCTGGAGATTTGGGGAACATTTACTTAAACATGAACCGGCGCTGACAGCGATTCGGGAAACGTTAATTAATTACTTTAAAGAAAACGTATCCCCCGAAATGAGCCCATTTACAATTTGGCAAGCCCATAAGACGGTGGTTTAGGGGGCGTGTATCCGATGGGGGGCTAGACTTAAGAAATTATACATGACGCAACGTGTAGCTATATTACGAAATATAAATGACATAGACACACGTAACAAAGCGACTCCGACTCCAGAATTAGCAGACGAATTAGACGAGGCGCTACGTTCCCTGACGGATTTAGAGGCTGATAAATATCGCATGGCCATGACTAGAATGCGTGCCAAATTTTATGCGTTTCAAAATAAACCGGGCAGACTCCTGCCCCGCAGGAATTATTTACAATCCTATGGCAATGGCAAATGAATTTGCGAGTTACTACGAAAAATTGTACAATCTGTATGTGGATGACACTAATGTTCATCCCACGTCCGATACTATTGACGCTTATCTGCGCAATATCAACCTCCCAAAATTATCGACTACACAAGCGAATAAAATGGCCTCTCCCATCACTCAAGATGAGCTTTCTGAAGTAATTAAAGCTTTACCGAAACGAAAGGCCCCAGGCCCAGATGGATTGACGGGTTTATATTATCTGACTTTCTCTCCCCAACTTTTCACACACTTAAGTAAAGTTTTTGAGGATGCACGAGAACAAGGTTCTTTTCCACTGGACATGTTACGAGCTCATATTATCACGCTCCCTAAACCGGGCAAGACCCCTGACATCTGTCGTAACCTTCGTCCTATCTCGTTGCTTAATGTGGATATAAAGATTTACAGTAAGATACTGGCGAATAGACTGCAGCGTATTCTGCCCTCATTGATAGGACAGGACCAGGTAGGATTTATTTCTGGCCGACAAGGCCCAGACAGTACGAAAAAATTGATCAATCTGATGGATGTGTTAAAACGATCGGGACAGCCCTGCCTGGTCCTGTCCTTAGACGCTGAGAAGGCGTTCGATAGGGTGAGCTGGCTATTCCTTCGCGAGGTTCTTCAAAAGTTTGGTTTTCCACCTCCAGTATTAGCTGCAATTCAAGCCCTATATGATTCCCCTTCTGCTAGAGTTGTTAACTCGGGATTCCTCTGAGGAATTTAGGATAACGAATGGCACAAGACAGGGATGCCCCCTCTCTCCCCTTTTGTACGCCTTAGTGTTGGAGCCACTTGCCCAGGCTATACGGCAAAATGATGATATTAGAGGCATCGCCGTTGGTCCGACGATTCATAAAATACATCTGTATGCTAACGATATTCTTCTGACCTTGACAGAACCGGAGGCTTCCCTATCCGCCCTTTATGGGGAACTTGAATTGTACAGTAGAGTCTCATACCACTTAGTGAACCTGCTTAAAACACAAGCCCTCCCGCTTAATATTCCACACCAATCACTAGACAATCTTAAACTGCATTATAACTTTGAATGGCGCAAAACTTATTTAGTATATTTGGGACTTAGAATCACGGGACATCCAGACGGTCTATATAAACACAACTATGAACGTGTTCTTTCTGAGACTAGGTCACTAATACATCTGTGGAGATCGAGGGAAGTCTCATGGATGGGAAGGATGGCGGCAGCAAAGATGGTGATCTTACCGAAATTGCTTTACGTGTTTCGAGCGCTACCGCTTAAACTACCTAGGTCATTTCTAGTTACGTTGCAATCTATATTGGTCTCTTATGTATGGAATAATAAGAGACCGCGAATAGCGCGCGGACTGTTATGCTACAGACACAGAGACGGGGGATTGAACATGATCCATACCCAACATTATTTCTGGGCATCATGCCTTGCCTCCTTGTCAGAGGTGTTTCATAGCCGGCCAACGCCACATTGGCTCACCATTGCGGCAGCATACATGGATGGCCATGACTTGGCCAAAGTGTTATGGGTCCCTCCAAAAGACAGACCGCGGTTCCTGTCGCCGTTGGCTACCATGTCTCTGCACCTGTATATTTGGGACAGAATTTTCCCCCTTTTTGCGAACCATCACCCCATCTCCATGGCGATGCCATTGGAAGCACTCCGCTACGTTCTTCCACAAGGGGGATGCCGTCAATGGCTAAAATATGGAGTTACGAATCTCCACCATTTCTTTGATGCGGCCGCCATTCTTCCTTTCGAGACTATATGCACCAAATTTAAAGTACCACAAACAATGTTTTTGTCTTATCTACAATTACAATCCTATCTTAGGTCACAATCGGTATTATCTAAGCTGCGAGCCACTTTGCCATTGTTGTCTGAAACTGAACTTTTTTGCTTAGACCCTCTTGCAACCGCTAGACCGATTTCGTTATTTTATAGAGTACTTAACACGCCAACACGGACTGTGGTCTGGTCCTTCCAAAACACCTGGGAAAAAGAACTTGGTCGAAAATTTACTCCTACACAATAGGCATCTGCCTTCATGTTCGCTGTGGGGGCGACTAGATGTGTTACTCTGATAGAGACTCAAAGGAAAATAATGTATCGGTGGTACCTCACTCCGGACAAGTTCAAACGATTTGCTCCACAACATTCGGATCTCTGCTGGAGGTGTTCCCTGGAGACTGGCTCTATGAGCCACATATGGTGGTACTGCCCTCGGATAGCCCCTTTGTGGAGAGACATTTCGTCACTGGCGACAGAAATTTTGGGTACACAGATTCCGCACTCACCTGAAGTCATATTACTAGGCATGATTAAACTTCCACGACCTCAGCTACGGATGTTATTTATCCTAATTTCTACAACCGCCCTACTTCTTGCACGAAATTGGAGAACTATGTTGGTTCCCACTTGCAACCAGGTGACCGACCTTTTGGAGCAATACCGTAGATTTGATTCTAGGATAACAATAGCGGAAGGATTACAATCTCCCAAATGGGACCCATGGAAACTTTGGGATGTACACAAAATATATAAGGCATGCGGTCTCTAGTAAAAGTCTATGTATGAGCTATATACCCCCTGCTGCAAACCCCTTCCCCTTTCTTTCTCCCTCCTTCCCCCAAGGTTTTGAATGTATGTATATTTTTTGGTCTTGGTTTTTCTTCTTTCTTTTTTTTTTTCTTTTCTCTTGTTTTTTTGTATGTCCGGAAATATCCAATAAAAATGTAAGTTAAAAAAAAAAAAAAATATTCCCGTTTTAATTCAATATCTATTAAACCGTTGATTATAATATTCTGCATTTTTCAGGATTTTTTACCGAAATTTTTTTCCGTTTTCTTTTTTAAATCGTTTTTTCTTTTTTCTGTAACAGCCCTTTTTATTATCATTCCTTGGATCTTATATGTAAATTTCAGACATTTTCGTTCTGTAGTTTCTTTGCATACAGTTTCTTTGCATACTTTACAAACATTCAAGCGTACTGTTTTTTTTTTTTTTCACTCCATTCATCTGCGGTGTCGGCTTTTTCCGGCGGCTGCTCTGCGCTGTGATAGGCGGCTACTCGGGTTTCTCCGGCGTGTTCGGCGGGGTTATTCAAGATGTTTTTGCGGGTTTCAGTGTACGTTCGCCGGGTTTTGCGTTTGGTGTTCATCGGGTTTGCGGCGGCTTTTCCCTGCATTACGACGGCCCTGTGGCGCTTGCTGAATACACCACAGGGTCGCCGAAATGGGATCGCCAAATCGCACCGAACTGAAGAGAACAAAAAGTCACCGAACGTGCGATGACTTTCGATTCTCTTTGAATAACCCTGATAGTCTTGAAACATGAAACAATGCTCCAAAATAAAAGGCCAAAAAAAATTTCAGTTAGTTTTTTCAATTGTTTTCAACAGTTTTTTAAAATTTGTTTAATCCCCTTCGCTGCAGACAAAGTACTTTCTATATTCTCTGCTTTACCGCTAGAATGTGGAAGAAATGCCCAGCACGTCATCTAAATCCTGTGGCTTGACATCAATGTGATGCTGATAGTTGTCAAAGATGTCAGCCCTGCCTATGGGACCTCCCTCCACCCATTGATGTCAACACGTATGCTGCCTGGCAGGAAATTCTCTATGGAGGATAAACAGGGGTCCTTTGGACTCCCATATCTCCGAAACTGTAGCATCATACCAAACATGACCAGGTTTTATGTAAAAATAAAAAAATATATATATTTTTTATTCTAATGCAGCAGCACTATTGTTCACGCATTGTTTCATCGAAACACTAAACTGCTACACTGCTGCAATGAGTTCTGGGGGTCCTTTGGAACCCTGCATCTCTGATTTTTACACCACACAAGGTCAAGTGAGGTGTCATTACAACGGTCAGAGTTGGGCCTTTCCACCAATATCAAATATGACCATGTATTGTGTACAAAAAAATTAAAAAATTGAATGCAATTTTTTTTTCTGTTCTAAGGCATTAGCATTATATGATTTTACTTATGAAACAAGCAGTACCTCTTCACTAACTGACCTTATTTCACACGCTGAGAGAAAATGTGGGTATTATGCATTGGTCCCCTAAAATTCATGCCGGTGCATTGCTGTGAGGATAGTATGGGTCGTTTGGCCTTTCTAATGATACCAAACATGACCATGTAAAATTAAGAAAACAAACAAACCAAAAATTTATTATTTATTTTTCTTAAAGCAAGAGAAAGGGTTCCGGGCGCACCCTAGTGATTATGTATTAAAACAGCATATGTATGTATATATATAATAAGAGCAATTTGCAAGAAAAAAATTAATATATACTGAATAATTCACGCATAGGATGGAAGTACTGTAAGATTGGAATACTTATATTTAGTTGATTTCTTCTCTTTTCCTTCGTTCCAGCGATGTAATCCAGATTCCAGGGTTGGATGGGGGAATAAGTAGGCTCAGGAAAAAATGTGTATCGATGGAAAACACCAGGCAGCAAGACATGTATAAGAATAAAAAATATAGACTTTTATTTAAATTAAAAAAGCCATATGGCAGGAATAAATCAAAATTTTTTTTGATATAAAATAATACAAAAGCTTTAAATGGATCACCAGAACGTGTTTTCGCCGTATAGGATTCCTCAGTGAGTGTCCTTTTGAGGCAGAGTAATCTCTAAAGTCAATACGGAGAAAGTGTGTTCTGGTGATCCATTTAACCCTTTCGCTGCTGAGGCTTTTCCCGCCCCTGTGCTGAGGTCTTTTTTACCGGGTTTGCTCATCATGTTTAAACGCGTTTTGAAGGCTTATTTTAGTATATGACCCAGACATATTATATATCGTTCTTTCCGTCAGACTCAGCAGATTCATAATATGTCATTATTATATGTATACGTCATGACCTGTCTGTATATTATAACAAAAAATGCAATAAAATATGAATTTTCAATAATTTACAACGTGTAAAGTTTTTTTTTTCACATTTTAACATGCGAGCAATTGCGGTTATATTTTGTATGGGGTGTGCTTGTTAAAAAAATTAGAGATGGGGTCTCGTTACATTTTTTTTTGGGGAAAATTACACGATTTTTAACAAACGCACCGCATACAAAAATCGTTAGTGCAGCATCATTGTTCACATTATAATTGAAATGGGAACAATATTGCTGCATTAACAAACCAAAAAATAGAAAAAAAACTTGTTTATTTTTTTAATAATTTTTTTTTCAATATTTTTTTTTTTTTTTTTTTTTTTTTAAAAACGTTTTTCACAGTCGTGTTTGATATCGTTGGAACGGCCATGCTCTGGCCGATCCAACAGTACCAAACTTTAACCCCTAGCTGCCACGGATCGGGAGATAGGGGGTTCATTGGAACCCCTATCTCCACCATTGGTGGCAGCTAGGGGTTAACTCCAGGACTGGCGTCATCGTGCTATGCTCGATGACGCCAGTCCTCAGGGGGAGTTCCCGGAGGCTTGGCCGACATCTAAGATGTCGGCCAGCTCCAGGAAAGGATCACGAACCGGTGCTTTTCAGCGCCGATTCGTGATCCGGCTCCCCAGGGGTTAATGCCAGGTACCATTTGGAAGGGCAGGCTGTGCCCTTCCAAACGGTGCCTGGGTTAACCCCCGCAACGCCGCCGATCGGGAGGGAGAGAGGTCCAAAGGACCTCCCCCCTCCTTTCAGGCGCCTCCTCCGCACCTGCGGGGGGGGGCGCCTGAATTAGGTGTCATCGCGCCGCCGCAATGACACCTAATTACTCCGGCGGCGGTTCCGGGTGCTGGGCTGACATCGAGGATGTCAGCCCGCATCGGGGGGGCCAGCGATCGGGCGGAACCCGGCCGAACGCTGGCCCCAAAGTGAGGACGCGCTCAGCGCGTCCACCACATGGAACGTGACATGCGGTTGGACGCGCTGAGCACGTCCACCGCAGCGAAGGGGTTAAAGCTTTTGTATTATTTTATAACAAAAAAAATAAAATAGATTTATCTTATTGTGTCTTTTGAGGTGTGTGGACACTTTATATTCTAGTGGGAGCACCCACCCTAATACTTTATCCTGACATACAAGAAAAGCGCTGTCTTCACATCTCCATTCCCTATTTCTTTTTCTTCCAAAGTAATGGCATTGCCCATTTCTCCTGTATAAAATGAGTAATACCACTGCCATTACTCAAATTCTCATTTCCAACCCTGGAAGCAAGTTCTGTATATTATACACAGTCATATAATTCATGAAAGACAATCCTCCAAAATACAATAGATATCTCAAATATCATTTAAACCTGATGAGCAATAAGTGGTCAAATTGAACTCCAGAGATGGAGAGTGAAATGACTCAGTATGGATTAATCAGACTAATAAATGAAGAACCATTACACAATTACACATGACATATATGTTATTTACAAGAATACACATATTCCTGAACCCTTTAAATAGGAATGAAGATTTAGCATAATTACGCTACATGTAAAAATTTGCTATTAATAAAACTTTTAGAAGGATAAATCCACAGAAACAATTCTAAGGAAACTTACTCTATGGAGGATTTATAGCCGATATGGCAATTCCAAATAATTTATTTTTCACAAGGACATTTTTCAAAGTAACAAATATACTTATTCACTTGTTAGTATTCTGCAAATGTGCAGCATTTGGCAGTATAAGTCATTTCCAGATAAGTCACTATTTCTAAACCTAGATTAAAACCTGGGAAATTTGTCAACATAAAGGATGATTGCTTGAGCAAAACTATAGCTATCAGAGAATTTCAAATCTCTTTTTCCTTTATCACGTACAATCATTCTTTTTCATTTTCCCTTGTTTCTAACATAAGAAAAAAATAGATAAAAATTCAGATTAGAAATATAGAATATATTTTTTAAGCAAATGATATACCCTAAAGTGTGTATTATATACAGTATTGTATGTACTGTTTAGAATTGTAAAGGGAAATATAATATTCAAATTAAATTTAGAGTTTATCCAGGTTAAAGGCATAAGGTGGAGTGCAAATTGTGTGATAAAATTATGAAGTGAGATTAAAAAATAATAAACTTGTCGGAGGGGACCGACGAGTTACTCTAACATGGGGCCGTCTTGATCTAGAGCAAAACTACGCCCCCGCTTTACGTTTTCTAGCATTTCCATTTCTCATTTTCTATAATTTTGATCCATGGAGGATTTCTACAGCTATTTCATAGGTTATTGCTTATGTGTGCCAGCATTCTGCTCTTGGTTTAGACCAGGATATAGCTTACTATTTAATTTAACCTGTAAATGTAGCTAAACAATATGAATATGTCAAGCCATTATTTATTAATTTAATCAAACTGAAACAGTCCAGTTGCACTGGGTCTCCTTCCGTGGTCCAATCTGCACCGCGTTGAAGTGATAGCTATTCCCAACAGTGTGACAGCTGGAAGTGTTATCATTGGCTGGAAAAAGGACCAGTTTTTGGTATCTGGAGACAGCTTGTCAAGTGGGAGGTGAGGAGTAAATCGACACAAATAGACTGGATGGCATGAATTAAGCTCCACACACGTCCTATAACGCTCCTTTGCAACTCCGATTTCCCTGACAGCATTAATAACACTATAAAAGTTTATAAAGTATATTAACCAGTGTCAAACAATAGGGGAGTATTTACCTAGTTTGTATGGCGAAATTACTCAATCTTGACAACACAACATAAGTTAGAATGAAAAATTGTCCATGTTACAATTGCTGCTTTTCATTGTGAAATATAATGAAAAACAGTCATTCTTTGTGTCTGGAATGATACCCATGGTTTGATGAGAAATAGAATCTAATAAATGCCAGAGCAAGTCAATAATCATTTGTCAAGAAATTCCTATTAATAAGATATAAAGGAGGATTGTAAAAATATGAAGAGGATCAAAATCATTGTTCTTTGAGAACTAAAAAGATCCTTATGTTAGATTGGAACATGTAAGGATAAATGCCCGTCATGCAAAGAATGCAATTTTATTTTGTATTAATTCAATGGACCCAGATAGATGATTTCTATATTGTTTGATCAAAGTTTCAAGGGCTCAATCAACTAAATAGATTTCTATTCATCCAATCCCTTTAGAAATAAGTGAACTGAATTATATTGCTGGAAATAATTTAACATTGACAGACAGCTCACTGCCATATGTAACCTTTTTATACATATTTAAAGATATTTATAAAGATACAATGTGTAATAAAAAGCAAAACCTAATTTTAGGTTTTTAGTGTTCTTTTAATATGTTTGCAGAAAAGCAAAATAAGAATTCAAATAGTATCGATGTTGTAAAAGTAATTTATTATAATTTTTCTGTTTTGAAGAATTAAAGGACATTGTTAAACTCAATTCTATCAGTGTTATTTGCCAATCTGAGACTAGTTGAGGTGGGGCCCTGGCTACTTTCAGAATGGGGGAAAGTATAAACTGGTTATATGGTTAAATCCTGTAGTTTAAAAAATAAAAATATAATATAATATAAAGAAAACCAAGCAAAGTAAAAGTGGGTATTCTGTATATGTGTGCTATATAATACAGATTAAAGCATAGGGTGAAATAAAAGCAGACATTAAATGATCAGAACTGCAAATCCAAAGTAAAGTTAGGAAAGCTAAAGGCTATGATCTAAAAAAAAAAAAGAACATGTCACAGGAACAGCTCACACTATCTCTGAGCCTTATCAGACCATCAATCTGAGTTAACCTGCACATATTAACCAGATGATATTCACTCCACAAAAGAGAAGAAGCAGTAGAGAAGCAAATTGGCTACACTTTACTGTTAAAAAAGGAAGACATTCACATGCCTCAAACCACTATCAGGGGACCTCCTTGACATAGGCAAAGAACGCGGGGATGGGATTCACTAAACCACAGGCCAAATTCCATAGCTGTCAATAAGATATCTACAGGACACATTATACATAATGTCTCTATAGTTATTTTATCGTCTGGGAAATGCTATTCATTTCTGTCACAAACTGAGCTTGCGGCTTGAGTGTAGCATTTCCTTGTAGGAGGTTATTGTAAATTAACATTATACATTATGGAGATGTTAATTGGGACTTCTGTGTGTGCAGACTATAGCAATGTAGCCTGCACTTCCACCCGGAAGATGATATTTCACTGTCAAATAACATCTCCTCGAAGCTGGTGTTAAGTGATTTTTTTGGATTTTCAAAATCATGTAGCACATTCTGAACCTCCCATACTCACCTCATCCCACAGTGAAAAGGGCAACGTGATCCGCTGCTTCTTCTCAAACAGTTCCTATTCTCCCTCCACGATTCATGCGCAATCTCACGGCCGCGATGCACAAGGTTCCAAGGAGTCCTATGGACTCCACGAGCATATACGGTGACACGCTGCACTGCTGCTGGTATCTAGCAGCCTTGCGCTTCATTCTGGGGCTAGGTGCTAATAAAGCGCCACCTCTGGAATATGGACGGTAAAATGGAGACAGTAAGGAAAATTTTATTGTATAGATTTTCCTGCTTACAGTTCCATTTTACAGTCAACTATGGAATAAGACCCCACGATTTTCACTAAATTCGTATTTTCGGATATCTGGTTATCTCTGTAGACGATCATTTGTACATTGGGTATACAAATTGGTCATGATATACTGTATTCATGGTCCTGAATGAAAAGCGGACACAGCCTGATACCATGAGCGCTGGAACACGCCACTGCAGGTATTGGTTCCAGGAGTCCATAGGACTCCACGGAGCCCAGTTCATCCCTGTCACGAGCTTCGCAAGAGCTCAAATTTGTGGGATTTTGCAGGAGCCGCAGATGAATCATGGAGAGACATTGGGAATTTGCAAAAGCACTTAACTCTAGGTTCTGAGAGTAAATATTTATTTGAAAAATGGAATATATTTTTCTTCTAGTCCCAGATGCAAATTAACACCTCTTATACAAGTAAAGGAGATACTAAATTACAGGAAGGATAAGCTATGTTCGAACTTTTGCAGAAAGAATGAAATAGCTTGACCAGCTTTTAAGATATTGTCTGGAGTCTATATCAGCTCCAGTCGATATCTTGACGGCAAGACAGGTATATTGCTCTTAGTTTTCTAGTTTATAGGAATGATTATTTGCTTGGTCACCTTTTATTCCTGCCTGCAGCTAAATTTCACTTCATAATTACATGTTTATGAGTACTTAATTCTGCATGCCCAAATTATTAGGAGCGCTGGCAATTTTTTTTTTTAAATATATGAAATTGCATCCCTTCCTATAATTGCATACTATAAACAAACTAAGAATAGGCAAAATTTATTGCAGAAGTCCTCATAATAATGCTAATGCCTTACTTGTACAGAAAAATATGAGTCTGTAATTGATATGGATGCATTAGGTGATTACTAACATACTTTTAATGCTTTCCTACTGACGGAAAATGTGCTCTGTTCTCAAATAAATATCTAAAAGTGTCTTAAAAAGTAGTATTTATCACATATTTTGCTTCAAACACATACAAACAGGATTGCGAACATGGGATTTGAGCTGAACATATATTTTAAGAAGAGAATAAACTATACTTTCTCAGAAGAGTTTCTTTTAAACAAATCTTAATGTCTTTTATTTGCATGCAAGTGTAAAACACCAGCCATTCCTGGAAGCAGATAAACATTTTCTGTGACAAGCATTAAAAATGAAATATGACTTTAAAGTGAGGCAGACCATTTCACAAAAATGGTATTTTTAAAATTTACAAGACAGCGAGATATTTTCCAAATAAACCTAGTTTTAGCAAATAATTCAATATGGGTTGTGAAAGAGAAAAGAAAAGGGAAGGGACCAGTATTAGTCCCTGGGAGCTATAATATCAAGGCTAGACATTTTTGCAGATGTAGTCAACATGCTTTTTTTTGCCCAAGAAATCAACGGCAAAGGTGGGAGGTATTGCATAGAGATGTAATAAAAAAAACTATATTACATGTTCTTATAAGATAACTATATAAAAATACCCTAAAACACCTAACATTGGGCCCTATTCCATAGTGGAAGCAAGCATGGAGACGGTAAGCAGGAAAATTTGCACTTGCAGATTCTCCCTTACCATCTCCATGTTAACATCGTATTCCAGGGCAGGTGCTATCTCAGCACCTCACTCCGGAACGTAGCGATAAGCTCCTTGATACCCACAGTAGCACTTCCGCACCATTGCGAGTATCAGCTCCTGGAGTCCATAGGACTCAATGGAAGCTTGCGCTTCTGTGCCGCGAACTCTGCGTGAGCTCGTTCTCACGAGATCGCACAGTACTGCAGAGTGATCACAGAGGTAGACTAGCAATTATTCCCAGTCTCACTCTACTCCAGGCAAGTAGAAGCTGCGGTTCAGGCCACCCTTTTCACTGCGGGATGAGAGGTGAGCATTAGAATTTTTTTGGGGGGGTTTAGAGCATGTTAAACACCATCTTATAGGAGCACCTTGTAATACCTTGCATCTCAAGAGGGTAGAGATAGATTGCTCATGTTCTGTAAAGGAAACACAAAGTACAGTAAGCTTGCACAAACTGTGAGGCACACATTGATTTCACCCCAGTTTACTTACTAATCCTAGCGCTAAATCTTACATATTGATATGCTACATTAGCGCCCATTGGTTTTATAACAGCAACTGGGTTTGACCGGCTTGAGGACCAGACCCAAACCTGTTACAACGTCCATCCCTTCTCTCCAGTCAAGCAGATCTACAACAGCTTGAGGGAGTGCTATATAATTCTAAGTATCTCTTCCCAAACACCAGACAAGACTTAGTGCAGCAGGGAAGAATAATGATCTTTAACTTCAGATGGAGTGTATATGGGAAAAGGGGGGTGGTGGTAAAATGACTCAAGCAATAGAGTACATTGTCTACATTAGGGGATAAGAATTAATAGAGGAGATACAGATATCTGATTAGCAGGGCCAGTGCTCCTGCTAGGCGAGCTAGGCAGCCACCTAGAGCACACTGCTCCCTAGGGGCGCAGCCAGTCCCAACAAGGCAGTGGTGGCTCTGCGGGGGATGCTTCCTTCTGCCTGGAGAATCCTACATGGTGGCCAGTGGCCCCCTCTGATGATGTCAGAAAGGATGTTTGTCACCTGCCTAAGCCTGCCTGCATCATGTTTTTTTTTTTTGAGAAACTATTTTACCAGGAAGGTTGCATTGAAATTTCTCTAATTTTCAAGTATGTCCTGGGTGGCGAGTATGTACTGTTAAGTGTCTTGCCCAAGGACACTTACTGGAGAGGTGCTCTTGCTGGGATTCAAACCTGTGTCTCCACGGTCTCCACAGTCATAGAGCAGTGATGTTACCTCTACTCCACCCAGTCGGTACTCATGCAGCTGCATCTGCTTGCCTGCCTGTTACCACTAGCACCACCAACTCGCTCTGCTCACAATGGGGTCTGATGTCTAGGTAAGAATACATGTATCTGGAGGTCTGTGTCTGGGTATACATGTATCAGAGTCGGACTGGGCCAGGGGGCACGAAGGCAAATGCCCCCCTGGCCGGTCTTCAGCCCAATAAAATGGCCGTTGCACTTTTAATGAGACTGGTCGGCTGCTACACACCGCAGCCAGTCTGTCTCATTACTAGGAGCCACAGTGCGGGTCTTAAGAGCAGGGCCGGCGCTGACCCAGGCAGCGAAAATTAAATGCTTTCGTATGTAATGGTTTACTTTTTATTCTCTTGGATTCTGTGATACACTCATATACACCGCATAATACTGTGAGTTTTATTGCTTTGGAGCTCTGTGATATGCTCAAACACATTGCATAGTACTGTGAGTTTTATTGCTACGTACCCCCTGGGGTGTAGGGGGGTTATGGCTATGTATGTGAACGTATGCCTGCACTCCAAAAAATAACAATGATAGCGGCATCATGAGGTACAGGTAGGAGATTAAATATTGGTGTGGGACAGCAAGAGGTTAAATGGGCGCTCTACTCCAATTTTTCCCCCTTTTTTTCCCTTTAACCTCTTTGCTGCTGACAACGTGCTGAGCAACTCCTTTGGTTCCTTGTTTGTGTTCTTAGGATGTACTCAGCATGTTGTTGAAGTCCTGCAGCTCAGCGCCATTTCTTTGTTGGCGTGTTTGGAGCCGGCCGCCCACGCTAGTGATGTCAGTCGCTGTTGTGGGGTGGGAAGGAGGAGACAGCTCATCCCCCTGAGTCACGCATACCACTCTCTGGTGACCAGAATCTTGTCATGCTGTACAGGGTGAACTGGTGTTGCATTGCCAGGGTGACAGCCGCTGGGTCCCGCAGTCTGGAGGGAGAGAAGCAGTTGATACGGTCATACAATTCAGACTGCAGAACCCAACGGCCGTCCCTTGGGTGCCTGTCAGGAAGATTTTCTTTTGGGTTGCTTTAATTTTTTGGGGGGGGGGCAAGTAGCTGGTCTTGCCTACCTCGCAAAATAGTCTAGCGCCGTGCTGATTAGCATACAACAGAAAAGATTAGCACATTATCAGCATCAGCTCAACATATCAAACTAAGGATAAACAATTACACAGACAAAAGGAGCAATAGTTCTAAAAGGATTACTAAAACAAACCAGACTAAAATCAGACTCAAACCAAATTAATCAGCCAGTTTTACAATACTAATATGTTTAACAACATTACCCTACATGCTCACGTATGCCTTTTGTCTTTTGGAGTCAGTTTTAGAAAAAAAGAATAGTTGTAGTAGATAGGCAGGCAGCATCTAATACATGGTGAGAAAATACATTTAGTGAAAGCTGAATGCAAAATATAATTACTTTTTCAATTGTTGAAAATGATGTGATATGTTATATGCATGTAGATTCATTGTTACAGTGCCTGATGCACCTCGTGTGAACCTCTGATTTATTTTTCATGCAAAAGAAATTGCTTTCCTTCTCTCTGTCCATTTCACTTGCCTGTGTAATATCTAATACCATCAAATGTATTTCATCTATATATAAGCTGATATAAAGAGAAACAGCCAATGGTCATCTCAGATACCAAAAATGTGTTTGTTTTATTCATACTGTAGTTCTAGGAAACATAGTACCTTAGACACATTGGGCCCTATCACATTCTTAACGCAAAAACGCACGCTAGATGCGTGGTATTTGCGCGAAGCGTTAAACGTTAGCGCATGAAAATCACAGCTGGAATTACATTCCTCGTGCATTTTTTCATCCGTCGGGAAATTGCGCTCGTAAAACCGACGCACAAAAATGCACGCAAAGTACCTTTGAAATCAGTGAGCGCAATGTAATTTTTAACGCGAGTCCATCATTTTTGTGCGGACTGCGCACAACATTCGTACTTTTTGACAAAAGACAAGGTAGTGGCTGTCATTTTTGACGGCTCTAGTAAAAAACAAAGTGTGTATCGACGTTCTCCATTGTGAATCCGCAGTTTGGTGCGGTCAGGTTGTTACAATTTGTCGTTACCACCACCTTTTAAAAGACATAAAAATTATGCACGCAAACATTGCCCGTTAAATTTTGCGCTAAGATTGTAATACCATGCGCGCACCAGCGCACAAACGCACAGTTCATTATGCTCGCGCAGGTCCATCCACGTTAAACGTTAACGCACATTTTTTGCGCGGACGTTGTAACACGACGTTCAGTGCAAAGGGTTTTGCCCCTCGCGTTAACGCGTCTTTGCGCCCGCGCAAAATTGTGCGCGAGGAATTTAATAGGGCCCATTGTATTCTAACTTTGAAATCAAATATATTTTCATGCAACATCATATATTTCAGAAATTTGAATGGAAAGTGACACAACAAAGTTACTTCTTGTCATTAAAATGACACTGAAACAGAAAAAGATAGATATTTATTTTCAGTAGCTGGGTATATATTTAATAAATTATAAAATATCAAGCGCATAATACAGTGCCATACAAATAAAAAAATTGTTTTGTGTCTGTAAAATCACTTATGTATAAATAATATAAGCACAGCCTACAAACAAACTGCCAGGGTTATTCAGAGAACACTGAAATGTACTTCGGTGAGGCCGATTCGCTCACCCCGTGTTGAATTCAGCATTCACCACAGGGTCCCGAAGTGCAGCGAATCAGCCATGGAACGCTGCCACGAATCTCGCTGGCAGGGCCCCTCTACTTGGCTATGCCCTTTGGCCGACTTCTTTCCCATTTGGACCCACAGTGAGCATGGGAAGAGAAGCCCGCTGCATGCAAGGCGTAGAGGAAGGAGCTGGAAACTCACTCACCGCAAGATGGCAATCTCAGCCTGTATATGCTGCGGATGCGCCGATCACATCCGGACCTACAGTTGCAGTCAGGGGAGAGCGGGCAGTTCATAAAAGATTCCAGGGCAGGTAGGAAATAATTCATAGGGCGAGGAGGTCCTCAGTCTCTTTTAACAGTCTCAGCAATGGAGCTCAGTCAAGTGTGACCTCTCTTGTCCATGTCTAGCTCCGCCCCTGCTCATCATGTTTAAATATGATTTGATCATTGGAAAGACCATGCTCTGACCTTTCCAATGCTACCAAACATGACTCTCAAGGTGCCACTGATCGGGAGATACAGGGGTCCAAAAAACCCTATCTCTACTTGGCAGCTAGGGGGTTAACTGCCCAAATGATGTTATCTTGAATATGACAATGACATCAGTCTGCACGGGGAGGCCCGAGAGGCTTGGCTGACATCCAAAATGTTAGCCACCTCTGGGAGAGGTCCGCACACCGGCGCCGATTGGTGCAGAATTGCAATCCGGCACCTAAGGGGTTAAAGAGAGGCACCGCTGCAAAGCGCAGACTGCACTTTCCAGAGATGCCTCTCTTTATTTTTATATCCCTGCAGTTAAGTCTCTCCCTTGGCAGGCACCAGGGGGACGCCTGAAACTGACGACAGTGTGACGACCAGGTCCCATAAAACCGTTGGTCTTACTTGAAGTCAGACCAATGTGGGATCCTGGCCAGAGAGGTGAGTATAGGGAGGGGGGTTAGAGTACCATGACGTACATGGTATGTCCTTGGTCCTTAAAGGGAGTTTTCCCAGGATGTACCATGTACAGTTGTGTTCAAAATTATTCAACCCCCAATGCTGTAAAGGGTTTTAGGGAATTTAGTGTACATTTGTAATTGTATTCAGAATGAAATCCTACAAGGACTTTTTAAAGAACCATATGCAACTAAAATGACATCAATTGGTTTTGTAATACAGTAGTAAATGTTTCTTTTGTGAATTCTTCATTGACACAATTATTCAACCCCTTAAAGACTACCACTCTGAAGAACAGAGGTTCATTCAAGTGTTTTCAATCAGGTATTGAAAACACCTTGGGATGTCACGGAGCAGCAATAAAGCATAATAAGCACCAATTAGGCAGCTTTAAAATGACTGTGATACTCAGCTCCTTCTAGACATTTACTGGTGTGGTTACAAACATGGTGAAGTCAAGAGAATGGTCCAGGAAGACAAGAGAAGAGGTGATTACTCTTCACAGGAAGGGCAATGGCTATAAGAAGATTGCAAAGATGTTAAACATACCAAGAGAGACCATAGGAAGCATCATTTGCAAATTCAAGGCAAAGGGCACTGTTGAAACGCTACCTGGTCGTGGCAGAAAGAAGATGCTGACTTCGACTGCTGTGCGCTACCTGAAGCGTAGAGTGGAGAAAAGTCCCCATGTGACTGCTGAGGAACTGAGAAAAGATTTGTCAGATGTGGGTACTGATGTTTCAGCTCAGACAATATGGCGCACACTGCGTAATGAAGGCCTCCATGCCAGAACTCCCAGGCGCACCCCCTTGCTGTCTCCAAAGAATAAGAAGAGTCGACTGCAGTATGCCAAAAGTCATGTGGACAAACCACAGAAGTTTTGGGATAGTGTTCTGTGGACTGATGAAACGAAATTAGAACTGTTTGGGCCCATGGATCAACGCTATGTTTGGAGGAGGAAGAACAAGGCCTATGAAGAAAAGAACACCTTGCCTACTGTGAAGCATGGCGGGGGGTCAATCATGCTTTGGGGCTGTTTTGCTTCTGCAGGTACAGGGAAGCTTCAGCGTGTGCAAGGTACCATGAATTCTCTTCAGTACCAGGAGATATTGGATGACAATGTGATGCAGTCCGTCACAAACCTGAGGCTTGGGAGACGTTGGACCTTTCAACAGGACAATGATCCCAAGCATACCTCCAAGTCCACTAGAGCATGGTTGCAGATTAAAGGCTGGAACATTTTGGAGTGGCCATCGCAGTCACCTGACTTAAATCCGATTGAGAACCTCTGGTGGGACTTAAAAAAAGCAGTTGCAGTGCGCAAGCCTAAGAATGTGACTGAACTGGAGGCTTTTGCCCATGACGAATGGGCGAAGATACCCGTAGATCGCTGCAAGACACTTGTGTCAAGCTATGCTTCACGTTTAAAAGCTGTTATAACTGTAAAAGGATGTTGTACTAAGTACTAAGATTGAATGTCACTTGGGGGTTGAATAAAACTGATAATGATGTGAGCACAGAAAAGACATTTGTGGTTATTTCATTATAAATGTTATGTTATATTTGTCTGACCTACACGTGCCTCTTTGATTTAATTGTAAGCAAGATGACTGAATGATCAAAATCAATGTCAAACTGGCCAAAACACTCAATTTCAGTGGGGGTTGAATAATTTTGAACACAACTGTATGTCATTGGTCCTCAAGGGGTTAAATATTCTAATATAGAATTAAAACAATCTATGATCCATTGATTTTCTAGCTTCCACAAATTCATCACAGCATAGAACCATAGACATGTTGTCTTCATTCACATTTCATGTCTTCTATCTATTTTTACATGGGCAAAAAAGCCAGGCCCCCACTGCCAGTAGACCGGAATTTTTTTACCTGATATGTTTGATTTTCCAAATGTCATGTTATGTATTGCCGCAATATGCCAAAAAAACATTGTTATGATCCTCACTGAAAGATTTTATATGTCAATCTTTAATATACTTTGCGCAGCACATTAAAAAGAAGAAACACCAGCAAAAGATGATTAGAGAAGCTGAGAATCCCTACAGGGATAAAGCAGGTAGCTCTACTTTATATAAAGAAAACGGAGAATATACAAAAAAGCAGGAAAATATAAGATATATAATAAGGTACAGAAAAATAATAAAAATTACAAATATATTTATTCGTTTTGGCATTAGTATCATGGTGCAGACACTGCAAGTGGTTCTATGGTTTGATGAATTTGTGGAAGCCAAAAAAATCAATGGATCATAGATTTTTTTTGTATATTAGCACTTGCGAAGTGAGGTAGTTACAGAAGCATCTGTACTTCTGAAGACATTGTAAGAGTCCTCTCTTGTTGGCTTGATATTATTCTTTGTCAGAATATACTACACCATGAGGAATTCATTTTCTGCTTATTTTCTATGAGCTGGAATCAACGCTTGTCCCATTGGACTCCAGAAGGACACTATATGTACCATTGACACACTTAACTGTAAGGTTATGTATGTGTTTGCGGATCATTGCGCCCTATTGGCATATCTAAGTTATTTACGCCATATCCGTTTTTCTTTGTGTTTGTTTGTTGTGAGTGGTGATTGGGGATACCGCCACTGGGATATACGGCATTTGGGGCACTTTTTTGGGGTGAGGTGGTGGGCGCTACACTATTTTCTAAGATTTTCAATATTGGGATGCTACTATTGTTTAGTGTATCCTCAGTGTAGCTACTATTATGCTTAATAGAGCTAAAGTAATGGACGTGAAAAGTACAGAAAGCACTCTAAAGGATTAAATATGACCTTCCAATACAGAACTCAATATGAACCATTTTTTATTCTAATAAGGATGTTAGGAATTGTATTTGTTACTTATCTCCCTAACGTTTCTTGTATATTTCCATTTTTTTATACTTTGCGCAGTTTTAACATATTAGTTCACAATAGATATTATTGTCTAATTTATTTGTTATACAATCACAAACCAAATTGTTGATGTTTTCTGCAGAAAATCCCCTTGATTTGCATGCAAAAGTGAAAAGTGCAAAGAGGGGTCCAGATAGAAACTGTGGTATGTTGACATTTCAGTTATTGTATTTATTTATTATGTACTTATTTCGGTTTAGCACATGCACTTACAACAGTGCACGCATACCCAAATTTTTACAGATGTGACAACTCTGCCTACGTCCAGTACCATCCTGAAATGATTTCTGTTTCATTTGACATCTGTATGAAATGAGGGGAAAAAAACTTTTTAAGGACAGGAGCAAAGTGACAGGTAGTAGAACAAATAGTGCATCCACCAGCAGGCTTTATCTGCCAGCAGGTTGCCTCTGGCTATTATTCTTTTTGCAAGAATAAAAGCTATTCAACTGCATTTCTTCTTCTTATAAATATTTTAGTCATACTCTGCAAATAAATGCTGTTGGACTCAGGGCTTAACGATTTCCTGCTGTTTTATGATACATGTTATATTTCATACTACTATTAAATTTTATTTGAAAAAGGCAATGTTAAATTGCTGAGGTAAAGTACTGTTCACTGTGCTCTCCGAAACAAGGATAATACAACTTGCTAAATATATTTTTAGGTTTGGTCAGCTAATCATAGCCATTAACATTGTTTATTTGTGCAAATTGCTACAGTATACAGTTTATAAAATGTTCAACATTGCGAAATTGACTGAAAGCTAGATTTTCCACACATGCTGTATTTCATCCCAGTAAACAATAAAATAACAGCAACTAAAACACTACTAAAATGTATATTAAGCCATTAAATAAATGCAAGTTTCCTTTTTTCTCAGAATCTGTTTAGTTGCATATTGATTAAAGTAGGTTACCCCTTCAATACCAAGTGGTTTTCCATAGTACTACTGGGTGGAGCCAATGGTTTTGTAGAAAACCACTTTACATTACCCCTTAACCTTTTCACCAGCACTAACACCTACACAAAACTAAACACCTAGCCCCAGAAACCCAGTATACTGGGACTTTAGGGACATTTCTGGAGCCCCTTTACAAAGGAATTTTATTTGAAAAAAAAAAGATTTATAGGCATTCCTCATGTATATGTATAGATCATACTGTAAATGTCCCAAGAATGAATAAAAAATAAATAAATACAATATTTATTTATTTATAAAGGATTTTACCAGGAAGGATTCATCGAGATTTCTCTCGTTTTCAAGTACGTCCTAGGTTCAAGAACATTATAGAATATACAGTCAGGGTTATTCAAAGAGATCCGAATGGCTGCCAAAAGGGAACCGAATGCTGAAAATCAGCGTTCGGTTACCTTTCTTGGCCATTCGGCTATCCTGGCGAATTGCCTGCACATACGGTGCCTGTTCGTTGCCTGTTCGAGGGCAGTGAATCCCCATAGAGAAGCAATGCTTCAGGTATTCAGAGAGCAAAACCCAGCAGTGAAAAGTTGCCGAATTGCCCTGCCATTCGGTGGTTTAAATCGGCAGGTTTATTCAGGCGAATCCCATAGGCTTCAATGTTAAAAATATTCCTGTTTTAATACGATATCTAATAAACCGTTGATTATAATATTCTGCAGTAAAGAGTCTCTTTATTTATAGATTTTTTAGGATATTTTAAGCTTTTTTCGGTATTTTGTTTGTTTTTAAAAAACATTTCCTTTTTTTTAATTTTTTTTAACTTTACTTATTTTTTCTGTAACAGCCCTTGTTACTATTATTCCCTGGACCTCATATGTAAATTTCAGACATTTTCGCTCAGTAGTTTCTTTGCAACAGCGTTTCACTTTTCAAACATTCAAGCGAACAGTTTTTTTAATTTATTCACTCCATTCGTCTGCGGTGTCGGGTTTTTCTAGCGGCTGCGCTGCGTGTGATTGGCTCCTGCTCTGGTTTTTCGGGTTTTCGGCAGGTTAATCCAGATGTTTTGCAGGTTTCGGTGTGCATTCGCCCTCGTTTTGCGGTGAGTTTTTGGCGACTTTTCCCTGCATATGATGGCCCTGTGGTGCTTGCTGAATACACCGCAGGAGTGCCAAAATGGGTTCACCAAATCGTACCGAATTGAAGAGAACGAAAAGTCACCGAACGTGCGGTGGCTTTTCGATTCTCTTTGAATAACCCTGAGTATCTCAAAGAAGTGAGTACACACCTCCAAATTTTTGTAAATATTTTATTATATCTGTTCATGTGACAACACTGAAGAAATGACACTGCTACAATGTAAAGTAGTGAGTGTACAGCTTGCATAACAGTGTAAATTTGCTGTCCCCTCAAAATAACTCAACACAGCCATTAATGTCTAAACCGATGGCAACAAAAGAGAGTACACCCCTAAGTGACAATGTCCAAATTGGGCCCAAAGTGTCAATATTTTGAGTGGCCACCATTATTTTCCAGCACTGCCTTCATCCTCTTGGGCTTGGAATTCACAAGAGCTTCATAGGTTGCCATTGGAGTCCTCTTCCACTCCTCCATGACATCACGGGACTGATGGATGTTAGTGACCTTGTGCTCCTCCACCTTCCATTTGAGGATGCCCCACAGATGCTCAATAGGGTTTAGGTCTGGAGACATGCCTGGCCAGTCCACCCTGTGGCGTAGCGTGGGGGGGCCTCGGGGGTGGTTGCCCTGGGCGCAATTTTCTTAGGAGGGCAAAACTTCAAAAGAAATTTGAACCACTAATATTTTCCAGCAGGGATCAGCAAGGTATCTGCTCACGGACACTGGTGTCCGTGAGACGCTCTTGCATGGGCAGCCACCAGTTTTGTGGTGCGGGCAGTGACTTAGCACTCAGCGTCCAGAAGGGAGGACCAGGACAGCAAATTCTAGTCCTGTCATGACTCCTCCTTAACACTGACGCAAAACAAAGGCGCCACGAACACCGTTGGGAGGGAGCCCCAGCCAAAATCTCCACGAGGTCCTCACCAGAGCAGGTATGTATGATTAAGATATTCGGGTCGAAACGTCACTGACTTTAATGGGGTCTGCTGGACCCGAATAAAATTCTTTGTACTCCACTCCACTGGAGGTCCTACCTTCCTTTTTTTCCTTCTTAACATTGACATGAGTCACGTGAAGCAGCTCAGCATTATCCGACTGAACATCCTGTACCACACTTGTCAGCTCCCCTTGAAGCCCTGTTCCAGCCCTCCCACCGCTGGCAGCCCTGCAGCCACTGAACAGGAAGGAGGGAGGGAGGCACCTGCCCTGCAGCACATTTAAAATCCCGTCTCCACTAAGCCCCCTGGACAGCACCCCCCAGGCCACCAGCAACTCCACACGAGTAGGCGACACTGTGTGATGCCAGAGCAGCATAACCAACACATACCGTGAGGGGGTACTGGGGGTACGGGTAGAGGATAACTGGGGGTACTTGCATAGAGAGAGAGATTGACTGGGGTACTGGGAGAAATTGGGGGTACTGAGAGAGAGAAGGAGAGAGAGTGACTGGGGTACTGGGAGAGAGTGACTGGGGGTACTTGTAGAAAGCGAGTGACTGGGGTACGTGGAGAGAGAGAGTGACTGGGGGTATTGGGAGAGGGTGACTGGTGGTACTGGGAGAGAGTGACTGGGTATAGTGTGAGAGTGGAACTATACTAGGGTATACTGGGACAGGGTGACTGGTAGCAGTGGCGTAGCGTGGGGGGCATGTGTGTTTCATTTTTTATTATATCAGTATTTTGTTAATATGCAATACATTGTCAGGATCGGGAAACCCCGCTTGCAGACTGTAAGCCAACAGACCCTGACCAACTGGTCCTTAGTAATGGCCGGGTTATGGTCAGTAATACTGAGTATGACGAACACAAAGAAAGTGGCGGAGTGCAAAGTAAAACAACCTGCAGAATAAAGTAACCCACAATGCTCTAGCTAGCCGGTCCTTAATAATGGCCGGGTTAAGCAGAGCAAACCAACAAAAACACACATAGGCAGGGGTTAAGGAAATAGAGGTCCGTTTATACTATGCCAGAGTTCAGTGCACCAGAATACAGGGAAGTCGAGACAAGCCGGGATCGTATTAACCAGGAAATCAGTCAGATAGGAATTCAGAAATAACAACAAGGCACTAGGCGTAACTGGAACCACGCTAGGGCAACTTGCTAAGAGAAAGGAAGCCCTTTAAATGGAGCCACAGCACTTCCTATTGGTGCTCAGAGGAGACGCCCTGCTCTGCTATAGGATCGCTGGTCATGTGCTGCGATTGGTTGTCCTTCCTGCATGCTGCGTCTGATTCGCGGGAAGCACCATCCTCTGTCCTGTAGTACACAGTACCCTGGAATAAGGCTTTCTGGATATCAGCTGCTGTGACGGCCGCAACATTTCCCCGGACATGGGTTGAAGGCACAACATTTCCCTGGACATGGGTCGAAGGTGCAAATTTTCCCTGAACATGGGTCGAAGGCGCAACATTTCCCTGGACATGGGTCGAAGGTGCAAATTTTCCCTGAACATGGGTCGAAGGCGCAACATTTCCCTGGACATGGGTCGAAGGTGCAACACTTCCCTGGACATGGGCTGAAGGCGCAACACTTCCCTGGACATGGGCCACCGTGACATACATGTGTTTGTGGGGTAAGGGGGTCTATACTCTACTGGTAGAAGGGAATCAGGGTGTTCTCCCGTATCCACAGTTTGGGGGGGCGCGCAATTTTTGCCTTGCCCCGGGTGCTGACAACCCACGCTATGCCGCTGAGTCCACCACTTTTACCCTCAGCTTCTTTAGCAAGGCGGTGGTCATCTTGGAGGTGTGTTTGGGGTCATTATCATTTTGGAATACTACCCTGTGGCCCAGGCTCTAAACGGAGGGGATCATACTCTGCTTCAGTATGTCACAGTACATGCTGGCATTCATGCTTCTCTTAATGAATTGTAGCTCCCCAGTGCTGGCAGCACTCATGCACCCCCAGCCCATGACACTCCCACCACCATGCTTGACTGTAGGCAAGACACATTTGTCTTTGCATTCCTCACCAGGTTGCCCCCACACATAAAAAAGATGAGGATCGGTATGGGCGCTCTTGTCTAGGTGTGGGTACTAGTTTTGATTTTGCTGCCGTCTAGGAAATGGCACAGATTCTCGAACTGGGTGTGCAAATTTCAGAGAAAAAAAGGGGAGGGTTCCTAGTGGCGCAACAGTTATATACAACAAGTTTCAATGTCGTACCTCGAATCAACAGATGCATATATATCTTTATGATTCACAATCATGCAACTCCACTTGTGCAATTTCAGAGTAAAGTGCTGGTGTCACAAATGGTGTGGTATTAAAGTGTAATAGTCTATGCAATACCAGAGGTGCAACAGTTCATACAATATTAAAAATGCAACAGTTTATGCATTAATAAAGTGCAACAGTGACAACCTGAGTGCGTAGGGAGGGCTTGGCATGGCACGTTGATGGATATTGAGAAAAAAAGGGGGGGGGCGCAGATGTCTGCGTCAACGTTACGGTGATTGGTGCGGTCTGAGTGTACAAAATGACCTTACACTTGTTCTCGTGTGTATTGAAGGTCTACTGTCCTTAGTACACTCAGACCGCACCAATCACCGTAACGTTGACGCAGACATCTGCGCCCCCCCCCTTTTTTTCTCAATATCCATCAACGTGCCATGCCAAGCCCTCCCTACGCACTCAGGTTGTCACTGTTGCACTTTATTAATGCATAAACTGTTGCATTTTTAATATTGTATGAACTGTTGCACCTCTGGTATTGCATAGACTATTACACTTTAATACCACACCATTTGTGACACCAGCACTTAACTCTGAAATTGCACAAGTGGAGTTGCATGATTGTGAATCATAAAGATATATATGCATCTGTTGATTCGAGGTACGACATTGAAACTTGTTGTATATAACTGTTGCGCCACTAGGAACCCTCCCCTTTTTTTGCCCCCACACATGCTTGACACTATCTGAACCAAATACGTTTATTTTGGTCTCATCAGTCAACAGGACATGGTTCCATTAACCCCTTAACGCCGCAGGACGTACATTTACGCCCTGCATTAGGCGGGCTTTGGCGCCGCAGGACATAAATGTACGTCCTCGGCTTTTTCTGCCCCCCCGGGAGATACTCACCTCCTCCGGCGGCTCCCTCGCTGCTCTGACTCCCACGGTGTCAGATCGGCAGGGTTTCCTTCTCCGGCGCACTGACGTCATCGCGCCGGGGGTGCGATGACGTCAGTTTCAGGCGTCCCCCCCCGCCGGAGCAGGGGAAGCGCCTGGAGGGAGGGGAGGGATCCTCCGGATCCCTCTATCTCCCCATCGCCAGGGGCTACAAGGCTGTGGCCAGCATCGCTGGAAGGGTCACAGCCTGACCTTTCCAGCGATGTATTGGGGTTAACCCATGAGTTGCCAGGTCGCGACCGGGCACAAATTTGTGCCCGATCGCGGCCTATTTCCGGTGGGGGCCGCCATATTGGATGGCAGCCCCCACCTCTGGGTCCCCCCCGCGTCAACTGACTCATCGCGCCATGCGCGATGATGTCAGTTAACTGGGGAAGCCCCTAGCTGCAAAGGGATTTCCTATGGAAATCCCTTGCAGGAGATAAAGGGGTTCAAAGAACCCCCCCTATCTCCTGATCGGTGGCAGCTAGGGGGTCATGCCTGATATCGATGGAAAGGTCTGAGCATGGCCTTTCCAACTTTATCAAACATGACAATGAAAAAAGTTAAATAAAAGTGTATAAAAATAAAAATTAAAAAACAATTAATTAATTAATTAAAAAAATAAAAACGTGCTTTTTTTTTTTTTGATGCAGCATTATTGTTCACATTTCAATTATAATGTGAACAATGATGCTTCACCAATGATTTTTTTTTGGGGGGGTTTAGCTAAAATCACGTAATTTCCCCCCCACCCAAAAAAAAAAAAAGGGTTCCCAAGTCTACCCCATAGAATATAACCGCAAAGGATCGGATAATAAAATGTGAAAAAAAAACCACTTTATACACTGTGGATGATTGAAATTTTATTGAAAATTCAATTTTTTTTACATATTTTGTTATAGCATTCTGGCAGGACTTGACTTTTATATATAATTATGATATATTATTAATCTTCCGAGTCTGCCGGAAAGAACGATATATAATTTGTCTGGGTGGTATAATAATATGTGACTTAAAACCGCGTTTAAACATGATGAGGAAAAACTTCAGCAAACTTCACTTCTGAAAGAGCGCCTAAATTGTAAAATTACTCCCGTCCTTAACCACTTGAATGCTAAGGACGCGCTCAGCGCGTCCTCAGCATTCCCGCTGGTATGCGGAGGACGCGCTGAGCGCGTCCTCCCATCGGGGTCAGCGTTCGGCCGGGTTCCGGCCGATCGCTGGCCCCTCCGGTGCGGGCTGACATCCTGGATGTCAGCCGCGCACCGGACCAGCAGCCGCCATTATTAGGTGTCATCGCGGGGGCGCGATGACACCTAATTCAGGCGCCCCCCCCCGCATGTGCGGAGGAGGCGCCTGAAAGGGAGGGGGGGAGGTCCTTCGGACCTCTCTCCCTCCCGATCGGCGGCGCACAGGGGCTTAACCCAGGCATCATTTGGAAGGGCACAGCCTGCCCTTCCAAATGATGCCTGGCATTAACCCCTGGGGAGCTGGATCGCGAATCGGCGCTGAAAAGCGCCGGTTCGCGATCCTTTCCCGGAGCTGGCCGACATCTTGGATGTCGGCCAAGCTTCCGGGAACTCCCCCAGAGGACTGGCGTCATCGTGCGTAGCACGATGACGCCAGTCCTACAGTTAACCCCTAACTGCCACCAAGTGTGGAGATAGGGAGTTCCAATGAACTCCCTATCTCCCGATCCGTGGCAGTTAGGGGTTAAATTTTGATATGGTTGGATCGGCCAGAGCATGGCCGTTCCAACGATACCAAACATGAAAGTTAAAAATTTTGTAAAAAAAAAAAAAAAAAAAAAAAAAAAAAAAAAAATTAAAAAAAAATTAAAAAAAAAAAAAATAAACACTTTTTTTAATTTTTTTTGGTTTGTTAGTGTAGCAATATTGTTCCCATTTCAATTATAATGTGAACAATGATGCTGCACTAACGATTTTTGTATGCGGTGCGTTTGTTAAAAATAGTGTCATTTTCCCCAAAAAAAAATGTAACGAGACCCCATCTCTAATTTTTTTAACAAGCGCACCCCATACAAAATATAACCGCAATTGCTCGCATGTTAAAATGTGGAAAAAAACACTTTACACATTGTAAATTATTGAAAATACATATTTTATTGCATTTTTTGTTATAATATACAGACATGACATAACGTATACATATAATAATGACATATTATGAATCTACCGAGTCTGACGGAAAGAACGATATATAATATGTCGGTGTCATATACTAAAATAAGCCTTAAAAACACGTTTAAACATGATGCGCAAAACAGGTAAAAAATGACCTCAGCACAGGGGCGGGAAAAGCCTCAGCAGCGAAAGGGTTAAGGGGTTAATACATGTCTTTAGTCTGCGTGTCTTCAGCAAACTGTTTTCGGGCTTTCTTGTGCATCAACTTTAGAAGAGGCTTCCTTCTGGGATTACAGCCATGCAGCCAGGATCAACCTCTGCAGAAATGCTGACAGTGGCAGCATCATACATCTGTTCCCCAAAGACAACTTCTGGATATGAGGCTAAGTACGTGCACTCAACTTCTTTGGTCGACCTTGGCAAGGCCTGTTCTGAGAGGAACCTTTCCTGTTAAACTGCTGTATGGTCTTGGCCACTGTGCTGCAGCTCAGTTTTTGGGTCTTGGCAATCTTCTTATAGCCTAGGCCATCTTTATGTAGAGAAGCAATTCTTTTTTTCAGATCCTCAGAGTTCTTTGCCATGGAGGTGCCATGTTAAACTTCCTGTGACCAGTAGGAGTGAGAGTGATAACACTAAATTTAACAGACACTAAATTTAACACACCTAAGACGTTGTAACACTACGTACAAGTCACATGATGCTGGGGAGGGGAAAGGGCTAATTAGGCCCAATTTGGACATTTTCACTTAGGGGTGTACTCACTTTTGTTGCCAGCGGTTTAGACTAAAGGCTGTATGTTGAGTTATTTTGAGGGGACACCAAATTTACACTGTTATACAAGCTGGACACTCACTGCTTTATATTGTAGCAAAGTGTCATTTCTTCAGTGTTGTCACATGAAAAGATAGAATAAAATATTTACAAAAATGTGAGGGGTGTACTCACTTCTGTGATATACAGTATATGCTACGGTTAGGGTCTTAAATGAGGATAAACCTAGGATTACCCAGGCTAAACTCACATTCCCGGCAATGTTGGGTAATGCCCAATAAATAAATAAATATAATTCCCAGTATATAACATTGTGATTATCCTGGTAAATCACAAAGTATGCAAACACGTCTAGTTAACCCCATCGAGACCAGCCGGTTTTACCATTGTCTGTCCGAAAGTACCCGCTGCTGTTTTTACATTTCTGTGCTGTTTGTGTTTAGGTTTAGTTTTCCTCTTACTCGTTTATGGAACCCACACAAATTATATACCGTTTTTTTTCACCATTAAATGGACTTTCTAAAGATATCATTATTTCCATCATATTGTATACTTTACTATAAAAAAATATGAAATATGACGAAAAATTGAAAAGTACTCTTTTTCAAACTTCAATCCCCAAAATCTACAACCTCCAAAAAAAGACCCCAGCTAAATAGTTTCGAAATTTTGTCCTAAAATTAGAAATACCCAATTTTTGCATGTTTTTTGATTTTTAACCTCTTCACTGCTGAGCCATTTCACCTCTCTGTGCTTAGCTCATTTTAACCATTTTATGCTCATCGTGTTAAAATGTGATTTGAAGTCCTATTTTATTATACCCCAAACAATTTTCCTTTTTTGAACCCCTTAAGGACCCCTGACGTACCCTGTTCGTCCTGTCCACAGGTCTCCCTTAGACCCGTGGATGTACAGGGTACGTCAGCGGCGCCTAATCCCCCTCCCGATACTCACCTCCCTCGCTGGATCCCTCGGCGATCTGGCAGGGAGGAAGCCTGCCCATGTGATTTACATGGGCAGGCGAGGCTGATGACGTCGCCACGCTGCGTGATGACGTCATCAGCAGGCGTCCCCATGCAAAGCAATGGAGGGGAGGGGGGCTCCTTCGGTGCCCTCTATCTCCCCAACCATTGCAGCTAGGGAGATGCTTTTTACACCGCTGAAAAGGGGAGAGTCTCCCCTTTTCAGCGGTGTATAGCATTAACTGTTTCGCTTCCGGATCACGTTTCGGCGCCAATTGGCGCCAAATCGCGATTCGAACCTGGAGGGGGGCTGACATCTTGGATGTTAGCCAAGCCTCCAGGTCCCCCCCACCCACTGACAACCTCACCATATGTGTGAGGATGTCAGTGGGCCAGTTAACCATCTAGCTGCCATGTAGAGATAAGGGGATCCTAAGGATCCCCATATCTCCTGATCCATGGCAGCTAGATGGTCATATTGAAAGGCCTGATTATGACCTTTCCAATGATACCAAACATGACCAGAAAAATAAACAAAATAAATAAAAACAAATAATAAAAAAATTAAATAAAATAAAAAAAAGATTTTTTTTTAAAGTTTTTTTGTCTGGGGGGGTTTAATTAAATAGGACCTAGGCTGTCATCTAAAAATAATTAGCACAAAATGGTCAGAATGAGTGCAGCGGACATAGGTGAACTGTCTCAGCAGTGAAGGGGTTAAAAAGCAAACGCATGTAAAAATTGGGTATTTCTAGTCTCGGGACAAAATTTTGAACCTTTTTTGGTGGTTTTAGATTTTGGGGATTAAATTACGAAAAAGTGTGTTTTTACCATTTTTTCATCATATTTCATATTTTTTTATAGTAAATTATTCGATATGATGGAAATAATGGTATTTCTAGAAAGTCCATTTAATGGCGGGAAAAAGGGTGTATAATATGTGTGGGTTGAATAAACGAGTAAGAGGAAAATTTGACCTAAACACTAACAGCGCAGAAACGTAAAAACAGCAGCGGTCACTAAAAGACGGATTTGTGTAAAACCGCCTGGTCACTAAGGGGTTAAAAAAAACAACTTTTTTTTTATTTTACTATTAATATTACACCAAATCTAATGATCAGGCCTTTCCAATGATACCAAACATGACCCTTTAGCTGCCACGGAACAGGAGATACGGGGATCCAAATGATCCCCTTAACTCCACTTGGCAGCTAGGGGGTTAACTGTCCAATTAACGTCAACGCACATATGGCAAAGACATCAGTGGGTGGGGGATGACTCGGAGGATTGGCTGACATCCAAAATGAATCGTGATCCAGCAATTAAGGTGTTAAAGAGAGGCACCGCTGAAAAGGGCAGACTCTGCCCTCTCCAGTGGTGCCTTTTTTTTTCTACCTGCAGCCATTCGGGAGGGAGAGGGTTCCCCTTCCCTTTCACATTCTTCCCTGCAGATGCCGGGGTGCACCCGGCGATGATGTCATCGCGCATGACGATGAGGTCATTGTGATGGCCAGGGCCCATAAAACTGTTGAGCTGGTTTCAAGGAAACCAGAAAGACATGGGAGCGCGGCCAGAGAGGGGGGTACAGGGAGGGAGTGGGGGTTAAAGGACCATGATGTACATAGAACATCCTTGGTCCTTGAGGGGAATTTCCCCCAAGGCCATACTATGTACGTCAGTGGTCCTTAAGGGGTTAACATTTCCATTATTGGAGAGACTCTGAAGGAACCAGATAAGGAACAGGGACAGAGAAGAGAGCAGTTGGGAGGATGGGACATATCTGGGGCAGGGGTGATGTAAGGGGGTCATGAGAATACAGGAAGACATAAGAGTGCATGGGGACATAAGCTAGAACCATGGGGAGAGACAAGGGGACATGTTCTTCACTGACAGAGAAGTTTGAAAACCATTTTTAAAAATTATTAAAGGGAGGGTTAAATACTGTGATAAGGTGAAGGGAATGATTTGCAACTGCGTGTATATTCCCCCTCTGTTTGTGGGGGAGGTTTGGGATGTCTGAGCCCTTAGGGCAATGTGTGTCTTTAAATTGATCATGGCTGCACAGTTCCCCATCTGTTTATTTATCAAGCCCTTAAATGTTTCCTGGTGAGAAGGATGTGAGAGAGAGAGAGAGAGAGAGAGAGAGAGAAAGACAAACACAGAGAGAGCAAGGTAAAGCCCTGAGGCTGACAGCTGGAAGAGAGGTTGGTAAAGGCTTCATGTTTGTTAGTTTTCACAAAAGATAGAGAGGGCCAAATTTGTGGTAGTTAGAGTTCGGGCAAGCCAGGTTTTATTTTCTGTTACATTTTTTGCAGAATAGTGCTGAATAAACTGTGCAATTGAGAAAGAGACTGTGGTGTGATTTGTCCTACAGGACCGTGCTATTGTGCCCTGTGACGTGGTGGATCACAATACTTATATACTTACACTATGCAACTTGCAAGACAGAGGTAATTTCAATAAATGTTTGCACATCTAAGTAAATCAAAGGTTTGCTAAGCCCTCAGTGCTAATTTGCCACACTCCCCATATTCAGCAAAAAATTCTGGGTAGGACATGCAGATAAATTCCACAACTTTTATTTTTTCCCCTCAAAGGTCTGCTGTATGAGACAGGGATGATCACCTGAGCAAACTGTCTATAGCCCTTATGCTTAAATGATGCAAAGGACAACTTCTAAGAAAATCATATCTGCCCTGAAAACACAGCATGAACAGCTGTTGAACTGGAAAGAAAAGAAAAGCGCACACAGATAGTTGTATCCTATAATTCGACTCTTAAAGGAATTTGCAAATGCATCAAAGATCTGCAGCCACTGATGACAGTGGCTTTTTTTGCACTCAAAAAAATATTCCAACAGCCCCCCCTGTGACGACTGACTCCTCAGAAAACCCCCCGTCAGACACTTGGCCGAGCTATGTTTATTAAGGTGTATTCTGGTCTACGTTTCTATGTTGCCTTTCTATATGTCACAACTAGTGATGGGCCGAACACCACCCTCCTGAAATCCAGCCGAAATTCGTGCCCATGCCTCGTCTGTGGGTATTGGTAAACATTACTCCTTCAATGTGTCCCATTTTGTGTGGCACACCTTGCGTACAATCTCGCCAGCTGTAGATCGTCCAATGCGGAAATTGTAATGCAGATCCTGCAAACTGCATCCACGAGCAAGATACCTAGAAAAAACCTAAGAAAAAGTGTGTTATGATCAAATGCAATGAAGCTAACCTATGACATTGTTCTCTTTTTTTCAGCGCAAGACACCATCGTAAAATGGCGTACAGTTAGGGACAATTATGTCCGCAACCTGAAAAAGCAAGATGGAGCGACGCGGTCTGGATCGGGGGCCAAGATGACCCATGGTTATGTGTACAGGGAGCAGTTATCCTTTCTGTGGAGGACCCTTGAGCCAAGACCGACCACCAGCAACCTAGAGCCATCGACGTCAGCAGCGTAGGAGCGCCTCACCACTATGTCAAGTGGATCTGCCAGCTGCGCCGGGAATGCTCTGCAATGTGGGGCTGAGTCTCAGCTATCTGATGAGGATACCGCTGGACTGTTGCCAGTAGCATCATCAGCTGATATGGCTAGACCGGCGTAAAACAGAAAGAGGGCGGCAGGTACCCAGTTCGAGCAGGCCATGGTGACATTTATGCAGGCGCACCAACCACCACCACCACAACCACCACGATGCATTTTGGCCGACAACACCGATATGTCTTTTTTTAATTCATACATGCCAATCCTGGATAGGTTGAGCCTGGAGCAGAAAATTGAGTTCCACCAGTACTGCCTTGCAAAGCTACATAGCTTGTTGGACCGGCCTCCACACACCACCATGTCCCGTAGTTATGTGCCAGACCACCACTACAGAGGTGGTTACCAACATACCACCCATTTACCATCACAACACCCCCCCTTGTCTCCTGGTGCTGTCACCGACCCGCGCTACAGAGGTGGTAATCACCCATGGTCAGCCTCCACACCATTCCATGGCCCCTGGTGCTGTGCCAGACCCACACTGACACACAGAGTGCCATCAAAGTTACCTGAATGGCTCTCATGACCCTGATGTGCCTCACTATGAGGATTTGTAGTGTTTTCCTTTTTTTTTATTATTTGTCATTATCGTTGTACTGCACAATATATGCTGCTAATATTTTGTTGCACTCTTTTCCACACGTCTGGATAAAACTATTTTTTCCTCACATTGTTGTTGGTGTCATTAATTATTGAGTACGTGTGTTGGAATGTGATGCCTGAGGGTGTGTGGGTATGCATGTGCAAATGGACTTGTGGGCATATCACAGCGGACTGCGACAGTAGGAGCTCTGCACATGAAGCACATATCTGCTGACTGGCAGCGAGGTCGTGAATGCTGGTGTTTGAGAGTACTTACCGCAACGTGATGACCAGCATCTCCACCGGTGGTATGGCGGCCCTCATATTGGTGTCCCTCTTCGTCAGCTGCTCGCGTACCTTGGACAACAGCTAATCGAAGGAGTTGATTGACATCCGCAGATAGTTGAAAAACTTTGCCGGGTCCTTCTCTCGGAGTGGCCTGTACAGTGTGGCAAAGTGGCCACGGGTGTATCTGGCAGCGTTGATGGGATGAACCCAAGACCGTCGTTTATTCTTGCTCTTCAGGTACAGGTAGCCCGTTGCAGCAAACACAAAGACTTCAACTGCATCCATCTTGGAGAAAAACTCCTCCTTCCACAAAATGACTTTTTATACCCTTTTCCCCTTTTTTTCACCTTTGCAATCATTTTGGTTTCTCATATTTCATTTTTTTTCATATATCCGTCAAAAATAATGGATGTCAAACGGACCGTGTGGCCACTACCGCGTCTTCCGTCAGAACGTCCGTCCGTTTTGCACGGATGCACAGTCCACACAGAATGCGTTCGTCTGACCCTGAATCGCGTGAAAAAACAGTGCACACACTGATTTCTGCGCGCGATGGTACTGCGTGAGCATTTCGGCGCGTCCGGTTTACGCGCGTTATTGATCGACGGATGAAAAAACGCACGAAGATTGTAATTTCAGCGGTGATTTGTGTGAGCAAACGTTTAATGCTCGGCGCACAAATTCACACGTTGTGCGAGCGTTTTTGCACAATGATTGTAACATTGCCCTTAGTATTTACAACACCAATTGTAGCCCCCCCATTTTTGCTTGGCTCTTTACTGTTCTATTCTATGATTTTGCTCAGTATAGCTTCCAGGCCTAAAGAGGAGAAGTATTCTCTCAAAAGCTTGTCTTTGAAATGTAACGTTAGTCCAATAAAAAATATTTCCCATTATGTTACAAATATATTGGAATACTTGTACATTATATACAGTATATAGATCCTGAATTTTGTTTTGACATTATTCTTTGAACATTTTGGAAAGCATATTTAAATAGCAAAAATAATTATTGTATCTTTTCTTCAAAGAAATCTTACCATGTTTAGCTATATTTATGTTTGTGACTGGGTTTCAATAGAGGGCACTGTTTGTTAACTGAAAGCAATAGAATCAATTGCTTTAAAGCCTGCTTTAAATATCTCCCTTTAGCACATTTAGAATAAAATGAATGCATCTCTGTTTTATCATCAGGGTTTTCTAAAGTTTATAATTTCCATTTCAAGCACAATTTTTGTTTTATTTGTAAGTGAAAAACAATATGTGTACTTGAGTTTTTACACATAGCAATTTTGAACTTGCTTAAATATATTAGCCACAAATATTCAGCAAAAAAATATATATTTATGTTTTAAACACTATAGGCCCTATCACCTCCTTCAAGTTTACATTAGCGTGAGTGTTAGCGTTAGCTTAATAGAAGTGATAGCGCTGAGCCTAGATCACCTTTGAATCGCTAATGGGTTAGCGGTGGCATAAACCTGTTAGAGCGTGATAATTTGTGATCTATACTGCAAGCTTACCATGCTTTGCACTCCCTATACCCAATATGGGGAGCGCAAAGTGCAAGCACAGTTTAACTAGCGTTAAGATCACTTGGTCCTAACGTTAGTTAATAAGAGCTGGCGCTAACTAAAAAAGTTAACACCAGCTCAGAGCTGTAGCTAACTGATTGCACTGCTGCAGAATACGTTACCTGCTGCTCAAAAACCCCCCAAAATCAAATACTCACCTCTTATCCCTGGCGAGAACAGCGGTCCTATCCATCACTTCTGGATGACGGGAGCAGAGAGAGACTGCTGGAAAAAAAGTCTCCTACCTTCCTCCGCGATCATTCCGCAAACCAGCAGGATCTCGGGGCAGGCTGCTGAACTCGGCGGCTACCATGTGATCTGCTGGTGAAACCGGGACACAAAGGGGGAAAATAGCGAACGCTAATTTTTCCCCTTTGCTTTCTGGTTTTAACGAGGGACACACGATAGTGCCCCATGAATTTGTCAAACTTCAGTTTTTAGTGAACAAAAAATGAAACACACTGCCAGCGCTGCTATTCTCTGGTGCACTAGTGTCACCACATTTACTTGAGCAGAAGAACAAAATACAAACATTTTGGGGTCACAGCCCCTTTCTTATGCACAATGCCCTCACTCTCTGTACAGAATAAATCCCATATAAATACCATATGCAGGTAAGGCAAAGGTGGACACCTCTCAGTCACACGTGAACTTAATTATAAACAAGGATTGCATAAATACCGCAGCATGACTATTGTGATGAAGGCTGCCACTGTTCCTGGCATCTGCTACCCGAACATTGGAAATCCAATATGGTGACGCCGGACAAACTGCACATGTGTGTCATTCGGGGGCATCTCCAAAGCCAGTAGACTGTCTCCATAGTGCCTGTATAGTGCCTTTGAGAAAAAAAAAAGTTTTTACTAATTCAATAAGGGGGTTATGCAGAGAGAACCTCTCGTTCGGTGCCCTTTGGCGTGCTGAATTCGCCGAACCTACGATTAATTCAGCATTCACCGCAGGGTTCCCGAAGTGCCCTGAATGGATCCGCCGATCGATCAAGAGGTGCTCTCTATTTAAACCAGTCAAACGAAAGTACCGAAAATCTGGGCATTTAGCCAACTTTTTGCTGCTGTTCGGCATTCTCTGAATAACTCTGATTAACCATTACTTCTCTATAGGGAATTTCACTGCCACCAAAGGTCGCTGCATTGCACCGTATTTCACTGGCAATTCACCAATTTTTGGCGAATTGCCAGCTTTCTGAATAGCCAAATTACCACGAAATTGCACTGTGAAATTTGGTGGCAAATTCGGCACTCTTTGAGTAACTCCTTAAGTCGCAGATTACTGACAAAACAAGGTTTGGATAAAGAGAAAGCCCCCATTTCTCCTTAGCTTTTGATTTACATAAGTAAAATTTAACAGCAGAGAAATAAAATCAGTTGCAGTGATGAGCCAGGTTTCCCATGGAGCAGCAATAGAACTGCATTTTGTATAGGACAAAGTTAGGGCTAGATCACAAATAAGCAGTTAAGCTAAAGGTAAGAGCCAAAGGACATTTCCTGCAAATATTACAACTGAGCAGTGGGCTCTGTGTGTGGCTCACATGTTTCTGCAGGTTACCGTAAATTAATGGCTACTATACTTATAATCCACCTAGAAGAAGAATGAACTATTCCAATGTAACTAATTCTTCTCCTTAGGAGCCGTTATGTAGAGGAGACCTGAGAACTTAAAAGGAGATCTGATAACTAGAGGAGATCTGATAATGTAGAAGAAATACGATAATTTAGAGGAGATTTGATAACTTTATATAAATATACAATGGGCCATTATAAACCATTGTCTGGAAACCTATTCATTAATAGGACTCTACACAGGACACAAGGTCCCCCATTTACACTGGAAGAAAGGAAATTCAGCCTAAAGCATAGGAAGGGTTATTTTGCGGTGAGAACAGTAAAGCTATTGAATTCTCTACCTGTTGAGGTGGTTGGGTCAGAATCTGTACAGACTTAAACAATGACTGGATGTCTTCCTGCAAAAACAAATTATAAAAGAATATAATATTTAATATGTGATAAAGGATGCTTGATCCAAGAAGAAATATGATTGCCCTTCTGGGGTCAAGAAGGAATTTTTTTCCCAGTATGTTGCATATTGGCGAGCGCTTCAGACTGGGTTTTTTGCCTTCTTTGGACCAACAACAATAGGTGTTGTGTGAAAGGTTAAATCATAATAGTATATAATATATACAGTATATACATATGATAATAATTATTATATGTATACATCATGTCCTGTCAGAATCCTATAACAAAATAAATTAAAAATATATATATAAATTTCCATTCAGATTTCAGTAATTTACAGCTTGCAAAATTATTTTTTTTTACATTTTCAATTAAGCTGCTCGCGGCATGGGAAATGAAAAGGTGAGTAATGGCAGTGGTATTGCTCATTTTATAAGTGATAAATGGACAATCCCATTTCTTTCTAACAAAAAAGATATTTCATTATTTATTTATTTATTATTTTATATTTACACATAACCTGGTCATGTTTGGTATCATTGGAAAGGTCATGCTCTGGCCTTTCCAATAAGACCAAACATGATCCTTTATCCCAAAGGACCCCCATATCACTACCATAGGGATTGCTAGGGAGAATATCCCTATCTGACGTTATCGCGTTCATGAGCAGGAGAGGCCCCAGAGGTAGGGCTGACATCCAAGCTGTCAGCCCCCTCCAGGAGAAGTCCACGATCGGCATCAGATCGATGCCGGACTGCAGTACTTGGATGACGCGTTGAGCTAGTCGTCTGCCCCTAGCTGAGGACTTGCTCAGCGCATTATCCACCGTTCAGGGGTTGAGAAGGGCATCGTTGGAAAGGTCAGACTCTGCCCTTTCCAGAGATGCCTCTCTTGTTTTTGTAGTCCCTCTGGTTAGAAGATGGAGGGGTCCAAACGACTTCACCCTCCCTTTCAGGCATTCACCCGGCTCTTTTGGGTGGCACCTTAAAATGACATCATTGAGTGCTGGCGCAATGACATATGTGCACTGGGAGGGGTCCCATGAAATGGCATGATTGCAAGGAAGTGAGACCACAGCAGGACTACCACCAGAGTGGACTAGGTATCCCCCTTGGCTGAGGAAACACTGTGACGTGTGGGGGACATTTTTTGCATGTTGCCCCCATGACATCCCCCACACATCTTCCACAGCTAAAAGAGATAATGGCCCAAAAAGGGATATTTAATAACCCAAAAATAGTGATATGCTTTTTACAAATTGTGTTAAACTGTTATGCAGTAGTCACACAGATAAGCAAAATAAACTAAAATTTTGCAAATTGTAGCAGATAGTATGACCAGGTAATTGAGCTGACGTCGTCATCATACAATTCAAATGAAAAAAAGAAAAGGGCATTTTAGAGTCTCTGCAAATGTATGCAGTACGATGATTTAGATTGGTAGGAGGTAGCACTCAGTAATGAGCAACTGATGTTAATGCTCTTAACCTCCAGTACCCACATTTGTGTGTAGACCACTTTGAGATATGTCTGACCTCCAAACAGATACAATTCTGCAATTTATTAAAATATAAAAATGTATTTTCAAGCTCGTACATCAATGAATAGTGGGTATACAATTTTAATAAACTCACATCCATAGGCGTGCACAAGAGATGTGCCTGGTGTGCCCAGGACCACCCTAATGTTGGATGAAGAGATCCTCTTTCACCTCTTACATTGACATGTTAGATGTCTGTTATCTGCTTCATGATGAATAGCAGAAAAACTGACTGCGTCTCTAATGGTTATCTCTAATCAAACAATATGTTTTTTGTGCTAAATCCTCAATTGATAAATACTACATGAGTGCACACCCTAAAGCAATGGGTTGAGCAAGCCATCGCCCACATCAGTACATAATACAGAGCCAGGCAATGGTATGCCGGTAGTCTCCTGCTGTCCCAGTAATCTGCAGGTTATCTCTCTCAAGTCTTCTGGTTATCTGTGTCCTCTTGTGTGCCCAATGACTTTCCCAGGGACTTCCTCAGAGCATGTCAATGTGAAATTGAAATAAATCATAAAAGAAGAAAAGGTGATAATGTGTGAGAAAATCCCTTGTACAATTCTGCATGAGCATGAAGGTTCAGCGTGTTCTTATTTTCAAATAGCACTGTTGCTGTCATTTCCTGCCCATGTTTTCAGTCCATCGATAAAATGCGTTGAAATACTCAGTTTTCAATATTCTATGGCTGTCGTAGGGGATGGTCTGGCATTATAAAGTGTCCCATTAATTGGGTGAATCAAGCACAGGGAAGGATTGAAGTTTTGACCTGCCATAGGTGGGCTTTGAGTTGGTGGTTGGTGGGGTTTGCACACCAGCCATTTGCCTTGCTGCCCTCATAGAGACTATACGCCTCTGTCTGTGGTCTAGTAAAGCATAATGAACAGAAATCAGTCTTGAAGTACAAAATATTGGCTCAGAAAAAAGATTAAAGAAGGAACAGAAAGAAAATCTGTATCAACTACTGTAATTACAATTAGAACAATAAAAAATATTTTACACAATGCTTTGTATGCAAAGTGTAAAGTGTTAATCTACCGGCAGTCATCGAATAACTAGTGATACAAAGGTCACTATTTACTCTGGTCTCAAGCCGATATTAAAAAAAATTCCGGCTCTAAATGATTTTTCAAATGGAAAACCAATTAATATACTTAAGAAAAGATTAGCTTAAAAAGTCCCTTACTTAGCTTTAGCCCCATGGTGCAGAGGCAGGTGTAATCGACCGCCTCCTTTTGCTGTATGCACAAGTCATAATTGATAAAATATGGTGGTGGTGTACATTATACAAGATGTGAATGCACTCTTATTACACACAGTGTACAACACTATAAAATATACTTGTATTTTTCAGACGTATGTGTGTCATACGCCAGCTACCTGTAACAGAAAAAAACGGCACAGGATCTAAATGTGCCAGTTTGTTTGTACCAAAATAAAAAGCATTCACACCATTTGGACCCAACTCAAGTTATTTTGAGTAATGCGTTTGCTCTACCATATAAGGACACCATCTCTCCTCTACCATCTCAGATCTTCATGGTGGAAGAACTGCAGCCAATCAGTAAATTCAGAAAAAAAATCTAACAAAACATGGCATAGCCTAACACTGCCTTTTTTTCTGTTGCACGTACCCAGTGTATGACACACCTACTGCTGAAACAGTAAGTGCCCTATTACATTCATAAGGCAAAAACGTTCACGCAGCGCAGTATTTTTTTGCGCACAGCATTAAGCGTTAACACGCGAAAATTAACGGTGGTATTATAATCCTCGCGCATTTCTTCATCCGTCAAAAAATAACGTTCGGAAAACCGACGCGCAAAAATGCACGCAAAGTACCATTGCGCACAGAAATAGGTGCGCGGACTGTTTTTTTTTTTTTAAAGAATTTAAAGACTATTCTTTCCATGGCCGCTAGATGGCAGCAGAACGGAACATCTCTGAAAGGCGAACTTATCGCAGGATCATTCCAAAGCGCAACATACAGTATCTCCAAAATACAAACAAATGACGTAAATATTCACTGTGTCCCGTTGAGAACCAGATCAATTATAAGTACCTTTAAAGCACAATTCGCTTGGTTAGCGTAAACATTTTGTGGTCCATAATTGTGTACACAAAATATGACAGTGAATTCCAGCCGGTCAGAACAGCTGCACCCCTTAAACAACCCAGGTTATCAACAGTTCATAAACAATGGCATTTAAAGGTCTTGCAAGGATTAAGGGCGGCACAAAGTGGCTGTATTACCTGCTTGTATAACAGACATACGTTTAAGGCTAGGGTCAGACGAACGCAGTTTTAACGTGCGTTTAGCCGCACAAAATCACGGCCGTGCTAGCAGCAAATGACGTCCAATGCCGGGGAACACACGAAGTACGGCCGCACGAAAGTTCGTCCGCGCAACGCAAGTGGCAAACGAACGCATTTTTTCGAGAACGTCAAACCGCTACTACTGACGTACAGAGTGCGCTGCGGCCGCATAGCGGCGTGTTTGCGTGATTGGGAGACTTCAGACGCTGCTAATGTCCGGCCAACATAACGTCCAGACGCAAAAAGTGTTTTATTGTTGATCCGTACAAAATCACGGACGAAAAGGCGCATCGTATGACCGCTATCGCGTATTCCGTGAAAAAATATGTCCGTTCGTTCGACCGCACTTTTCCACGGTCGACGCGAAAAATGCGTTCGTCTGACCCTAGCCTAAATCTTGAAGCTCAGCTTATTGCCATCGGGAGCAGGCAGTGTATTGAAGCCAGGGCAACTATATCTATCGACAGCAACATTCTGAGATCATTCGGAGTACATTTAAACCATAATTCATTTGATAAGCGTTAGCTCTTAGTGATCCATATGGGTATAATAATTATTAAGACGGTGCTTTAACACACTGCCTGCTCCAATTTGGCACAAAGTTATGTATCAAGACAAAAATTTTATCTTTGTAAGATGTTTTTTGAAATGCTGCTGCTCGTGAACTTTTTGCTAACCTGAGTTGATAAGAGGTGCAGTCGTTCTGACCGGCTGGAATTCACCGTCTTAATTATTATACCCATATGGATCACTAAGAGCTAACGCTTATCAAATGAATTATGGTTTAAATGTACTCCGAATGATCTCAGAATGTTGCTGTTGATAGATATACAGGGTTATTCAGAGAGGTGAAAAGCAGGAGAAAGACTGGAGAATGAAAAATTCTAGGTCAAAATAGCCAAACCAGAAAAATTCTCCCTTTCATCTCACTTTCCAAATCGGCTATTTTGACCTCAAATTTTTCATTCTTCAGTCATTCTCCTGCTTTTCACGCTCTCTGAATAACCCTGATAGTTGCACTGACTGACTTCAATACACTGCCTGCTCCCGATGGCAATAAGCTGAGCTTCAAGATTTAGGCTGGCCGTCCACTGGATCCGTAGTCGGACGACTGACTTTTTCGTCAGACCATGGACGCCGTCGGTCGTCCGACCAGGTCCGACTAGGGTCGTCCACTGCGTGCGATCTGTCGTGCAATCTGTCGTGCGACCACAGATGATCTAGATCAAAATCAGACAGAGGTGGAGTGCAGAGGCTGCCAAAACCAGAATGAACTGCTTTTGTATATAAAACCAGCACATACTGCTTTTTGAAACACTCAGTCCTTTTTTAAAAAAAATAAATTATAAAAGCTGTTCAGAAGAAAAATATATGTTTTTTTTAAAAGAATACATTTAAAACCTATGGGATATGCAGTTTCATAGTAGTGATTGGTCACCTGGTATTCCTTTTTTTATTTACCTGCTGTCTATGGATTCTACATGTTGCAGGGTGGTACTTTTCATACAATGCCCATCAGCTTGAACAAGTGAAACATGGCCAACTTGGTAACCCTAGTGTCTGCATATTTATATATTTTGTTAAGTCAGTAAGCAGGTGGTGAAGCAGAACATGTTAAAATAACCTGCAGCCTCAATCTGCCACCTCCTTTGACCTTTCCAGATCAAAATCAATCCAAATCATTCCCCTGATCAGCTTGTCCACATCCATCTTTTCTCCAGGGATCTGTCAGATGTCTGCGATTTTCCCCTCAAATGGAAGGCATCGCACATCTGATGGCATCGTTCTCTGTCGCTGGAAGTCTGACGTCAGACGTCGGACGCAATGGAGGACGATGGTCCATTCATCTGCATGTTGTAGGATCGGTCGGACGACAAGACGCGATATCGGATGATCACACTGTCGCACAAATACGGATCCAGTGGACAACCAGCCTTAAACGTATGTCTGTTATACAAGCAGTTAATACAGCCACTTTGTGCCGCCCTTAACCACTTCAATGCGGAGGACGCGCTCAGCGCGTCCTCCGCATTACCGCTGGTATGCGGAGGACGCGCTGAGCGCGTCCTCCCATTGGGGTCAGCGTTCGGCCGGGTTCCGGCCGATCGCTGGCCCCTCCGGTGCGGGCTGACATCCTCGATGTCAGCCGCGCATCCGGAACCGCAGCCGCTGGAGTTAGGTGTCATCGCGGCAGCGCGATGACACCTAATTCAGGCGCCCCCCCCGCATGTGCGGAGGAGGCGCCTGAAAGGGAGGGGGGAGGTCCTTCGGACCTCTCTCCCTCCCGATCGGCGGCGTTGCAGGGGTTAACCCAGGCACCATTTGGAAGGGCACAGCCTGCCCTTCCAAATGGTGCCTGGCATTAACCCCTGGGGAGCTGGATCGCGAATCGGCGCTGAAAAGCGCCGGTTTGCGATCCTTTCCCAGAGCTGGCCGACATCTTGGATGTCGGCCAAGCCTCCGGGAACTCCCCCTGAGGACTGGCGTCCTTTACACATTGTAAATTATTGAAAATACATATTTTATTGCATTTTTTGTTATAATATACAGACATGACATAACGTATACATATAATAATGACATATTATGAATCTACCGAGTCTGACGGAAAGAACGATATATAATATGTCTGGGTAATATACTAAAATAAGCCTTCAAAACACGTTTAAACATGATGAGCAAAACCGGTAAAAATGACCTCAGCACAGAGGTGTGAAAAGCCTCAGCAGCGAAAGGGTTAATCCTTGCAAGACATTTAAATGCCTCTCAGGGTTCGCTTTGCTCGCTCCTACGGACTGCGTATATATGCTGCAGCAATAAAAAAAACAAAACACGCACAACATCTCATTTTATTGTTTGGGTACGTGTAGAATGTGTAACTATACGTTGCTGCGTATTTTTTTTTCAGGCTGGTGTATTTGGGTTCGGCCAGGACGTTCAGATTTGCCGTTACCACCAGCTTTAGGCTGGGGTCAGACCAGCGCACTTTTAACGTGCGTTCTGGCGTACATAACTACGGCCGCACTAGCAGCAGATGACGGGCAATGACGGCCAATATACGATGTACGGCTGCACAAAAGTCCGGCCGTGCAACGCAAATGGAATTTGAATGCATTTTTTTGAGAACGCTGAACCGCTAGTACTGACGTACTGAGTGCGCAGCTGCGGCATAGCGGCGTGTTTGCGTGATTAGGAGATGTCAGACACTGATAATGTCCGGCCTACATAACGTCCAGACGCAAAAAGAGTTTTATTGACGATCCGTACAAAATCACGCCCGAAAATGCGCGTCGTCTGACCGTTTTTGCGCATTCCGTGAAAAAATACGTCAATGCGTTCGGACGCCCTTTTTCATGTTCGCGGGGAAAAATGCTTTCGTCTGACCCTAGCCTTAAAAAGACATTAAAATTATGCGCGCAAACGCTGTGCGTTAAATTTTGCGCTTAGATTGTAATATCATCCGCGTACCAGCGCACAAAACGCATTTGCGCTCACAATATTAAGTATAGGACGCGCGCAGGATATTACACTAGCGCAGGTCCACCCGCGTTAGATGTTAACGCGCATCTTTTGCGCGGACATTGTAATACGACGTTCTGCGCAAAGGGTTTTTCCCCCTCGCGTTAATGTGTTTTTGCGCACGCGTTAACGTTTGCGCGAAGAATGTAATAGAGCCCTAAATGTTTTAAATTGTATGTATTAAGAGTGCATTCACATCTTCTATATTGTACACCACAAGCTTATTTTATCTGTTGCTGTTGAAGTGATAGGTGTGGGAGTAGTACACCTGGGGGTGCTAATATTGTGAACGTTCAATTCTGTTAAACATAAGGGGTAATTCAAGAGAGACGAACTTGCCACTGAATTGCACTGAACTTTGAATATCCCTGTAAGGTTCAATTTCGAAGCAATTCGGCAATCCAAAATGCTGGCAATTTGCCAAATATTTGCAGAATTGCCAGGGAAATATGGTGCAGTGAAATTCCCCACAAAGAAGTAATGGTTATTCTATTCAGAGAACACCGAACAGCAGAGAGCAGTTGGTGAAATGCCCTAATTTTTGGTAGTTTAGTTTGAGAGGTTTAAACAGGCAAATGCCATAGGTTCCAAAGTAAAAAAAAAATCCCCGTTTATAACAATAGTTTATTCTTCTCATTTGCAGCAAAAAGTCTATTAATTAATTTTTTAGAATATTTTTTCGATTCAGATTTTTTTTTTTTAAATGGCGTTTTTTTTTTATTCTGTAACAGACCTTTTCATTGTTATTCATAGGGTCTTATATATTATTTCCTGGCATTTTTATGCATTGTGTTTGCTTAAAACGCCTTTTAAAAGTGAACCTTTTTTTTTTTCGGCAGTAGGTCTGCTTTTTTTCGGCAGCTTGAAGTTGCATTTGGTGGTCTGTTCGGTGCGTCATCGGCTGCATTTGGGGGGTTTGTGGCTGTGTTCGGTGGTTTATCGGATCGATTCGGTGATTTTTTGGCGGTTTATCAGATAAATTTGGTGGGTTTATCGCATATTGATTCAGTGCACTTCGGGGACCCTGCGGTGAATGCTGAATTCACCGCAGGGTTGGCGAATTGAGGTCGCTGAAGTGCACCGAATGAAAGAGCATCTTACTTTGAATAACCCCAATAGTTTACAGGTCATAATAGCGTTGGTAATAGAGAGTCGCATATGGTTAACAGTTCCTTATTACCACCTCGATAGTAATAGGGCCCAATTGAGAAAGTTTGGTGAGTCTAAACCTTTTTTTTTAGGACTTGCCCCCCCCCTGCCACCACCTAACACATAATTGCTTTTGCTCTTTTGCACAGCTATAAATCTTCCAATGTGGTTTGCATTACTCTGCGCGTAATATAGGTCCGTATGAATTCTACTGTTAAAAAACGGAATTTCTAGTGTGAAACATTTAACACTTTCAAATGTATCCTTCATCTTTTTAATTTTGTTACATTTCCAGAATAAGCTAAAAGGATACAGTGGGATAAGGCATTTTGACTCTGCCGAAGAAAAAGGGGTTTGAAGATTTTGGAGGAAATTAAAGTTAAATATGAAGGAGTTTGTTGTGGGTTTTTTTTATCTCCTAGCATAAAATATTCATGAATTGTGTAGCTATTTTTGAAACAGTCAAGAGCACTTATGTAAAGTACAAATCACTGGAAAAAAAACTTGCTACCTTACAGTACCCTCCAGAAAATCAGTGTGAAGTACAATATATTATATTGTTTAACACATATTATCTGAAAATTTGAAACTAATTTTACAAATAAACATAGCTTTGTTACTTACTGTACTTTTATACTTTATACTGCAAACAAAGCGCCACATTACATTCCTGACGTTAACGCTCGCTTGCGTGAGCAATAACATTAGCTGCAGTGACTACCGCATATTACGATCCAAACGCAAACGGGTTAAGTAACCCATTTGCGTTTGTTACCTTGCGCTTTTCAGTGCGAGATTACTGTTCTTTGTGCTCCCTACACTTAACATGGGGAGCGCAAAGTGTTAATCAGCGTTAGGATTACAATCTAGTAGCGCTGATTAACGTCCCGTTCTGGTTAGCAAAAAGTTAACCACAGCCTGGACTTGGTGTTAACGGATTCCGCTTCTGCAGAATCAGTTAACACCAGCCTGAAAAAAAAAAAAAAAGATAATCACCTCCTTTCCCGCGGCGAGGACCGCGGCTCCATCCGCCTCCTCCGTCCGGCGAGAGCAGTGAAAGACTGGGGGAAAAGTCACCCCAGGCTCTCCCTGCGTAGCACTATGCCGACCGGCCGGATCTCGCGAGGCGAGATCCGGCTGGTCATGTGACTGGCAGGGGGAAACTCAATGGAGACCTATCTAGCTGCGCTCAGCGCTGCCGCAAGCATCGCGGGGGTTAACACCCGCAAACAATGCAGGCAGCATTCTTTGCACCTGCATTGTAATCCAGCGTTAAAACGCGTACGCAAGGGGGAAAACTGTGGGCGCAGTTTTTCCTACTTCACGCCCGTGTTTTAACGTTAGGATTGTAATATAGCCCAAATTGTTTTAAAAAGAATGCTCTTTGCTAAAGACAGACTCAGAAGCATTATTCAAAGTGTAACAGATATTTAAATGGTTAGATAATATAATCTAAAATAAGCATTATTGGATAAAACCCTTCTTTGCATCTTATCATTATTACATTGAAGTACATTTGTTCATTGCCCTGGTGTAGTTTATTCCTGACACCCAGGAGCTTATTGCCTGTAGTTGACCTAGCTTGTTTTAACCCCTTAAGGACACGTAGGTGGCACCCTTATGGGATGGCTTTTTCCGGCGATGTGTACAGGTATGCCTCGCCAATAAGTGCCATCATGCGGCACTGATTGTGGTGCGCCCTGCAGCAGATGCGCGGTGCGCGTCATTGGCTGCAGGGGGAGGGCTTGAGTTCTCAGCCATCCCCCTGCAGCCATTGACGAGTGCCTCGAGGGCCGAGGCAGCCCCCTTAAAGACAGGGAGGCGTACGCAGGGCGCGTCTTCAAAGCCCTCCCACCGTCTACTTCTGGTGAAAACTTAGAGTTTGTGGAACGCACGCCGGAACTATGATTGAAATGCACGCTCGGTTATCATACACAGATGATGGGCATATCGAATTATAGAAAGACTATAAATAACCGCATGGAATATGATAGACTAATTAAGACTGAGGAAGCCTACAGAAGGATCAGGTGAAACGCGTATCTTTTACTTTGTATTTTAAACAGGTATTGTTTTTATACTGGATTATTAAATGTTCTAATTTTGACACCTGCTTGAAGTGCAGACTGGTGAGTCTAAATTGGTGTACTCTGGTTCAAATAAGCTGCCAACATTGATATTCCACTGCCTAATATACTGAGCCGCTTGATTGAGAGAGGCTCAGAAAATCGTGGGGTGTAATCCCCCAGAGTGATCAAGAGGCGATTCACCTTCAGCCATATAGGGCTCCACCCTTGTGAGTTCCATTTATAAAGTGTACCCATTCAATATGTGTTCGATTTAAACGTTATTGCACCATCAAGTTCTTTCTGTTTCAACTAATAGGTTTTATGTTGAGGTTCTTTTTTAAAGAATAAGACGAACATTGCTGAAATATATATCGAAGTTATTCAGATCAGTTAAGTGCGCTCACACCGGGCCTAGTGCCCAATTGTTTTTGCTGTTTGATATGTGTATGGGGTATACATGGGTGTTTTGAGCTGCATAAGTATATAACAACATTTTATTATAAATAAGCACCATATATCTCTCTATTTCCTATTTAAATTGGTAATAAATATCTATTCAAACTCAGGTTGATTTAATTTAATCCGTGTTTTCTAAACATTGGGTGGCATAGTTGCGCTCTAGGAGTGTTTATGCCTGCTTGTTGCTTTGGCTCTACCTGTGCCCCAACTGCACCTTTTAGTTGTTCTGTTCTCTATTTGGTTCAAGAAAAAGAGAATGAAAACTAATGATATGGGCTTTGCTCTATATACCTATGTGATTAAACTGAAAATTAGTAAATCATTGTACAGAGTGTTTGACATGCAGGGTTTTTCAGAGAAAGGTGAAACTCTGGAGAACGTTTGGAGAAGTGAAAATACTAGGTCAAAAATAGCCAATTTGGAAAGTGAGATAAATGGGAGAATTTTTCTGGGTTGGCTATTTTGACTTCTCCAAATGTTCTCCAGAGTTTCACCTTTCTCTGAATAACCTTGATAGACTTGATTCCATTGTAACCATAGAAGGAAGTAAATGAGACTTTCAGGAAATGTAATTCCTCTTATGTTGAGCACATCCTATCACAGCACATGCTGGAAGCAGCCGCTACATGGCAGCACAACAAGGACAACTATCATTCACACCTATTGGGTTGCATGTCATACTTTGCGTGAGAATCCACAGGTTTTTTGATGACTGTCATTTTCAAGAATCTGTGGCCACTCCAGTCTCCCCATCTTACCAGGCCAGATGTCTTTTTCTGTGCCTATCTGAAGGAAGGAGTGTACTGTAAAAGTAGGAACAATGTCTAAGCAGATGACATTAGGAATGAGATTGAAAACATTGATGATGCAATATTGAAATCCATTTGTAACATAGTGAAGAACGCACTTACAGTGATGGGATGTGCTTAACATAAAAAGAGGCATGGTTCCTGAAACTCTCATTAAATTCCATTCATTCATTTAAGATCTATAACAAAGCCTCATGGGTTCCAATCTATATGAATCACCATGCACTATAAGCAGTGCTGTAAATGCTATATTGTTCTACATGATGGTAATAACCATGTCTCATCTTATTTTTATCAAAATTTTAATTAAAAAATATATATATAATACATCAGGATAAATATTAAAGTTATTACTCAGATCCCATAAAATAATACTGGAGCTTTGGAGCAAATGAAAGATAATTGCTCGTATCCATAACTATAAATTTAGACAAGACTCAAGGCAGATATAACATTTCTATCTCAGATGTTTCACAGAAAGTAGGATTTAGGTTTATTTAGAGCACTTTTGTCATTTGCAATTGAACACTGCTATTTATAGTGCAGATGAAAAACTTACATACAAAACCTTCATTCTAGAAGAGCATTTTATAGACACAGCTAAAATGCCTTTTATAGCACATAATCATGAAAAAGAATTTTACAGAGGCAATATATACATCTGTGCCTTTATTCTCAATTCTTTTATTGCCAATTCCCATAGTTTGCAAATGCTTGTATAGAATAATGGTAGCAATATTCTACAGTTTCAAAATCATTTCATGGTTTTATAATGACATGAGGATGCATGGTATAATTGCATGGATCCGGAATACAACATAACTAATATAGTTAATATTTATAATACATAATTTTAGCCTTGCTTTTATTTTTTTAATCAGTGACTCTCATTGAGTGTTTGAGAATTATATTTCTATTCTCGGAGAGTAGTCTCCAAACTGAAACACTAACAGAGCTGTTTTATATTATAAATTGTTTAATAAAATGGATTTTTAGTAAGTCGATTTTACCACCCCAATATATATATTTGGTGTGCTGCTTCATAATATTCTTCTATGGGAGACGGGGATATCGACCCAGATTCCACCATATGTGTTTTCATGGAAGCTGAGGTTTTATGTATATACAGTGGCAAGAAAAACTACAGGGGTTATTCGTTAAGCAGCGAACTAATTTGACCGTTTGGTAGAATTTCGTGGCAGTTTGTCAATTCACTAAACTGTCAATGCGCCAAATACTGTGCAGTTCACTGTCGATCACTGCAGATCGGAGATATTCAGCGGCAGCAAAATTATCCCATAGAGATTAAATGGTTAATCTATTCACAAAGTGCCATACTGCACCAAAGTGTCAGTGAAGTCGCTGATTTTCAGTGTTTCATATCGACAGGTTTCAATAAAAAAAAAAAAATTTACTTTTTTTAAAAAAATAAAACAGCCATTTATTCTTTTCATTTTCAGCAAAAAGACTTTTTTTTTTTTTTTAGAACACCTTTTTGTATTTTTTAGGTGAAATTTTTGTTTCCCAATTTTTGTAAAAGGCATTTCATTTATTCTGTAACAGACCTTTTTATTATTTTTTTAAGGACCTTTTTTATTATTCAGGCACATTTTAAAACCTTTGTATCGGTCTAAACACCTATTGGGAGAATAGGAGAGTTCTGTTTTCTTTTCTTTTCTGTAGTTCGGAGGATTTTGGCGGTCTTCAATGGCCAGTTTCGGCAGTCTTCGGTGGTGTTCAGTGTCTTCATCTTCAGTGCACTACCATGTCCCTGTGGCGAATAGTGAATTTCACAAAGGGTCAGCGAAATAGAATTGACAAAGTACACCAAACTGCAAAGCAAAATTTTTGTGACATTTCAGTGCTTTGTGAATAACCCCTAAGGTGAACCCTTTAGAAATGACTTCATGTATGTATAAATGTGTTTAAAATGTGGTTTGATGTCAATCTAAGTTACAGAATCAACACGATCTGCTTAACTAATAACACACAAACTATTGTGTTGTTCTTGTACATATTGAATATGTCATACACATTTTCACAGTATAGGTTGGAAAACATATGAGAAATCCTAAACTACTCCCTTCATAAAAAACCTAATAAAAGTCGGAAATTGGCAAACCTGGGGTCTGATCACAACTTTTGGTAGCTAAGGTTGAATTGTTTGGGCGGGACATGCAGCACTAAATATGGCATAAAAAAGGGCACTGCCCTCAACTAGCAAGTATTTTTCCCAGTATGAATGATACTTGCTTGTGACAAATATATGCAGTCATAGTGGAGCTTGTAGCAGATCCAGCACCCTTTACTCTAGAGACGAGCTACCTTTAAATGATGCTTTACTCCGCATCCCTGCTCGCAAAAAATCTGTTATCATTAGACTGGAAATGACCTAATTCTGATACATTGTAAGGACCCAGTCTCACTTTCCTTTCGTGAATGGCTCCAAGCAGTTATGCATATTATAATACTAGAGGATTGAATTTAGTCTATCAGGGGAAGCTAGAAAAACACAACACATGCTGATTCTACTGACTGTATTATGGCATACCTGGTAGGCAAAGAGGTCACGAGGCACCAGGAGTCTCTGGTCTGCTCTTTACGTGAGGAGCTTGTGTTTCATTCTGGGTGGAGTGTGTGAAAAGGATGTCTATGTGCCATAGGAGTGAATGTGCGTTTGTCTGTGTGGCATTGGATTAGGTGTACTGTGTGCGATGAGAGGGATTGAGGGGTTTGCTGAGTGTGATTAAGTGAAATAAAAGTGTATGAGGTTGTGTGGCATGGGTTTGTGTGTTGCCTACTGTGATGGGAGTGTGTTGACTAGTGAAATGAGAATGTGTGTGTACGAGTGGAATGGAACCGTTTTTGATTGTGTGTTATGGTAATGTGTTTGGAAGTATGGCATAGGTGTGTAACCCGGGAATGTGTATGCTCTCTTTACTATAATTTGTAGTCAAGTCTATGGCTTTTGAAGGCAGGTAGCACTCCCGACACTTGGTCAACCTTGGAGGATGAAGAGTGACAAGTGCCAGGGTGAATTGTCTTCTAGACCTAGAACTGATCTAGGATAATCACTGATCTTTCACCATCCTACAGGGACATCATAATGTGGTCTCCTTAGCCAGCTTATTGATATCAAGTACGCTAGATTCTAATATCTAATAACAGTTTACAGCACAACATACCACAGTTGTGGAAAACAGCTGGATTTGTTTTAATTAAAAATAATTTCACATAAAATATTGTTGTTTCATTAGGAGGACTTAGTCCATGCTGCTATGTCGTTAAACAAGCTATTATATTTTCCTAGAAATATGAGTATGCATTTGGTAGTAAATTAAACAGTAATTATTTGTGTGCAGATTGTTGGTAGCTCAGCTATATTTCATTTATTTCTTTGCCAGTAATTGAAATGAATTTTGTTGCTAAATAGCCAAGTACAGCTAAAATTATGACAAACATATTTGCCTACATGGAATTCTATACAGCAAATTTCTGTCAAAAATGAATATCCTTGACTTTTGCAGTGCCCTCACAATCCTGTCTCAGATTCCTTCCCACTCCCTATATCGGATTTATTGCATCATTACCACTAAGTCTGTTCTTCCTCCTAACACATTTTGGAAACAGGAAAAAAATATTTTTAAGCCACTCACAAGACCTCAGCATCACCTGCTTTTCAGGACAGTTCTTTATGACCTTCACTAATGTCATGTGTAAGAATAGATAATGGAATTTGAATTAAATGGAATTTGAATTAAATCATAAAAGAAGAGAGGAAAAATGATCACAAGCTACTCTTCAAATATTTATCATCACAGAGAAGCAAAAAAGAGCATATAATATCTTATCACAGTTCTGCTGTCCATAGAAGACTTGCAACACTCATAAGTGGAGGTGTTTGAATATTGTGTGTAGCAACTCAACAATACCTCAATACATGAGTGTCTTTTTTATATTTTAATCCTTCTTCATTCAATAGGATATGAAGACACACATTTTGAAAAGGAAGAGTCAAACTTAATGTTTGCTGCCTGAGGTTAGGAACGTCACTTACTGCAATGCTAAATTTAGTACATTCATATATGTTCATTGACACCCATAAAGAACATGAACTAGTTCATGTTGTGGGTTTGGTTTGGGGGTGCAGCTGACCTTTGCTTCCACTATTTAATGCATACAATCTTCATCAAATAATACTCCAATACTCATTCAGTAACTATTATAATGTTTTCTCAAGTCAAGTATCACATAGACTATGTGTTAAGAGCAAGCCTACAGTGGTTTGCAAAAGTTTTCACCCCCCTTGGGATTTTTCCTATTTGTTGCATTACAAGTTGGAATTAAAATGGATTTTTATTTGGATTACATGTTATGCACATGCACAAACTAGTGATGCCGCCAGGATAAGTAACTTTAACACATGCTCCCTTGTATTACATCCCTCACATTAAACCTGTCAAAAATCACTTAGCGCTTTGGAGCTTGCGCGAGCCTTGTGCAGGCTTACTCTGCTTTGTGCGACCTATACTTAACATGGGAAGTGCAAACAAACTTTAGCACGTCAATAAGTAAGGTATACAAAGTGCTGGCGCAAATAACTGCCGGGATGCGATTTTAAATTTTTTAGCTACTTAAAGCAGGTGCTAACTCCAAACTCGATGAACCTGGTCAAGTGCAAAATCAACAGCCTGTATAAAGGAATGTAGCACAATTTATTTATTGGCCCCATACACCAGAGTTATTAGACAATGGATGTATTTAGGCATGTTAGAATTATCACTGCTGCCAGGGCTTGCTGGTGCTCCCGCTAGGCACCTGCCTAGGGCACAATCCCTCCTAGGGAGCAGCCGGCCCCAACCGGATTTCTCATTGACGGCTCACAGACCCCCGCTAGCGGTGCGGAGGTAGTCGGTAGTCGCCATCTGATGATGCGCGGGCACCATCTGGTGATGCGCAGGCACCATCTGATGACAGATAGAGAAGAGGCACCGGAGAAAGAAAGAGGCAGAAAAGAAAGAAAAAAGAGGATGACAGAGGCACAAAAGGAAAATAGAGGCAGAGAAAAAAGAAAAAAAAAATGCAGGTGACAGAGGCAGAGAAGAAAGAAAAAAACGGCAGGGGAAAAAACACAGAAGAAAGAAAGAAAGAGGCACAGACCGATCCCAGGCCCGACCAGCGGAGGGGGTAAGGCGGGCAGCGACAGACTGTTTGCGCCCCCCCTGCACAGTGTGAGTGTCCCCCCCCATCCAGTGTGTGCCCCCTCTGTGTTATTTAGAGAGCAACGAAATGTCAATATTTGGCGAATTGCCAGCTTTTTGTGTAGCCAAATGACCACAAAATGGCACCTGTCGGGGAAATTCACCATTTGGTGCAATTCCGTGGCCAATTCGGTGCTTTGAATAACCCCTTTAACAATTTTTTTTTGGGTGGGGCGCAAGTAGCTGGTCTTCCCTAGGGCGCAAAATAGTCTAGCACCAGCCCTGGCTGCAGCTATCATACTTGCCCCGCGGTCCATGGACCAAAACCGTGTCCGCCACCAGCAGGAGTTGGAGACAACTGCCACTAGTATATTAGATACTCTACCACCCCTGAGGGATGGCTTAGTGTGATGCAGGTGTTTTTTTCTACCTTTTGGAGGGTTTCCCTATATCCTGGGGGCAATTAATTCCACCCACATGGAGATCCGTGCACCCTGGCAGAATCCTGCGATTTATATCAATTGCAAGCACTTCAATTCCATCAACATGCAAATGATTTGCGATTCCAATATGAACATTATGTTTCTGCTTGTGGCTTTTCCTGGTAGTGCACATGACTCCTATATTCTGCAGAACTCCTTTGCCACGTGCTTTCCTGGACAGGATGTTTCCAGAAGGATGGCTTTGCGATGGGTATACGTATCCTTTAAAACAAATATACTATTTGTAAACCATTTACAAATCTAGCAGAATATTAATGTGTTTTATGTACCATGTATTAGGTGACTCAGGATACCCTCTCAGGCCATGCTGATGACCCCCAATAGGACCCCTGAAAGCCTGGATCAGGAGGCCTATAACGCTGTGTACAAGAGGTCCAAGGGTGTCACAGAAAGGACCTTTGGTTTACTTAAAATGAGGTTCCACTGTCTACACAGGTCTGGCGCTGCCCTGCAGTACCAGCCCCAGAAGACCGACTTGATTGTCTTGGCATGTGTGATGCTTCACAACATTGCTTAAAGCACATGTAAATGCAAGTAAAATGCCACTTTGACCATGTAAAATCCATATTCTGCAGGAATGGAATCGCACAGGATTTTCACCCTAACTGCAGACATGTTGCAGGGCAGCACTTTTACATATGCTATACCCTGCAAAAAATAGGGATATGTGTCCAGGACAACATGGCCCTTCAGCATAATTAACTACATAGACAAATGTACCTTGGCACAACAGGGAAAAATCTCTCTGATTGATAAACCTAGGTTTATGCGCACATGTAAGCAGTGTTCATGAAGGACACTTGCATAACTCAAACGTCACACCAAAAATGCATGCAGAATTTTAATCTTGATGCTTTAAAAATGCCCTATACACATCACTTTGGACCCAATTCAGGACATAGTACGTTAATCAAGATGGAAATGTCCAAATTTATTTAAGGTATCTTTAAGCTGCTTGAGTATCCCCTGCTGAGCCATTTATATGTATAACATAGATACAATAATGCTTTCAACATGTATCTGGTTTAACTGCTGTTAGGCACCCTCATCAGGATAATCAATTTTAAGTGCAAGGGATCATTTAGCCATACACACCCACATAGGTTATCCCATAATTGCCTCAAACACACCAGATCTTTATTGTGATTTAATTTGAATGGGCAGTCATGGATGTGTGACTAATGTTTATTTATTCCCTTTAGATACTTATGGACAATAACCTGCTGGACCCCCTCCATTGAGATCCACCTCTCCATTACCCTGTGAGTACACTTGCACACTGTTGTAACTATGAAATGCTACCCAAATGTTCACCATCACGAAGTCTGTGCCTGTCAAACTGTACCTATGATGTGACAGCGACACATAACAACAGAGACATGTTATTCATACAGCACAATTTTATTGAAGAGGTAGAAAGAGCATTATGTTACACATGTCAATGTGACATATAAATAGCATAACACAATTACGGGGAATAGACAGCATAAGCACAGAGTCAAGGAACTGTCAGCCATGTCACTTGTGACAGTATTATTAATTCTAGGCATTACCTTCATATCACTGAACGCACTTTTATTTTGCAGATGGGGACACACAAATTTGGGACACTTTTTACACGTTGCTGTACATGTGAAAAATAACAACATGACATGAATAGTAAAAAAAAATCCTTTGAGGAAAATAAATTATTTTGAAACAACAAACATCTGTCTTTGTAATTGCTGCAATACAGTGGAACATAATTATATGCATTTCAATGAGTGTGGAGACATGATATGTCAGTATTAGGATCTATTGAGTGGGAACAGTAGACCCCGATGCTGGGATGATGTGCATCACTGATACACCGACATCACTGCCCCAGTCAATCACTCTCACCTTGCAGCACATCACTCTCTCACCTTGCAGCCCATCACTCTCACCTTGCAGTCCTCTCCTCCTGTTTCCACCCCCAACCCTTCTAGATTGTTAGTTCCCACGGGAATAGGCCCCTCGTTTTCTCCTGTACTGTTTTTTCAAAATTTTGTTCAACGTATTGTAACACTGTCTATACTGTGCCCATTGTACAGTGCTGTGGAATATGCTGGCGCTTTATAAATAAAGATTAATAATAACAATAATAATCTTAGCTGCAGGGAACTATTAATCATACTGTTATGTGTGTATCAAGCTGGAATCCACAGGGATGGATAGTGGCACTACCACAGGGAAGTATAAGATGTCGTAATGTGGATGACACCATATGGCAATTGCTGCTCAATGTATGCCAGACATATACTAGAAGATACACATGTACTATACAACATCTATGTTGCATTAGTCATGTCATAATGGGACACATTTCAAATTTGATTATGATGTGGCATACGGCAGCATTTGATGTGTAAGAATACTTTCCATTTGTCTCAGTGGTTTCAGAACATATTGAACAGTTGTGTAACAGGATTAGTAGCAAACATGTATAGGGACACAGTCGTACAAAGAATAAGAAAGTTAAAGTCAAACCTCAAGAGAACTAACATGGGGCAAAGGAAAATGTAAGAGGCATCAGAGCAAATGGAAAAAAAACAATATGCTACATAGATATGTATATGTAACCCCTGGAGTACAGTAATTCTACTACCCTGCAGTTTCTATGTAGTAACCAGCAGATGGCGACCTTCTGTTTGCTCTGGAGATTCAAGACTGTGTGGCTCTATGGTTTTGTGTGTGGAGGCAGGGCTGCTAGAGAGGGAGGAAGTTGGAAGATGATGGTGGCTGAGATTTGTGGTATTGTGTCCAGTGCTGAAGCATCCTGCATAAAGGCTCCCAGCAGACTCTGTATCCAGATCAAAGCACAGAACTGTTCCTGGCAGTGATTGTTCTGCAGAAAGAAGGAATCCCAGTGGAGCAGCTTCTCCCCTTCCTGGACAAAATCTGATTGCAGACTGTGGAGTGGTAAGCTGAAACCTCTCCCCTTGGTTTTACAACAAGGCACTCTGACACTGGTTACTAAAGCAGCAGTCTGATTTCTCTGATCCCAGGAACACCCCAGCATATTACAAACAAAGTGGATTACAATTATTCTGGGCCCCAACAATGTGCACCACCTATCTATGGTACCATTATGGAAAAGACTAGGGTGGGCCTCAGTATTGTTTGTGGGTGGGTAAACTCATACTGACTCTTGCGTTATTTACTTATTCCACTGCATTATGTTTATTTACACCGTTACATTTATTTTTGCATAGAGTTTTGCTGTGCAATACAAACTTCTATAATAGACAGCTCTGTGTTGATTTATTGCTTGTTTAAATATGTTCCCAACTGGATCGCACACCCAAAGCCTGGATGTCCAGTTGGGTGGAGGCACTGCCGCAGTCATGTACCCCAACTCCCTCCCAGGTAGCGGAGGCTCAGGATCGGCTTGCAGAGCGCTTGAAGGTAACTGAGGTAAAAGACCACAGGGGTATTTGTGGGACTACGCAAAAACCCGTTACAAATGGAGTCACTGCTGAGATGAATTAGGGTACAACCAACAAGGATATATTAATCCCACGGGCCACGCTCTTATTTGCGACAGAATGGGCCCAGCAACAGAAGATACCGTTACACCATGCAGTGATGATATGTCAAGTACCTCCCTACAGCGAGCTGAAGCATGTCACCAAGTGTTTGGAGATTTTACTGGGAATAGAGATTGTTACCATCAGGGATATCTTGCAGGATTTAAATGGTAATGGTAATGTTAATATATGCCCATACAGATTTGAGAGGCCGCCAGAGGGCCACAAGCCTACACCTTCTTGGAGCAGCACCCGAAGGATGCCCCTTAGTGTACGCTCTTTTGGACAAAGAGGTGGGGCATACTCCACAGCAACCCCTCAGTATAAACCTGAGGGATTTTGATGTATCAAGTCATTCCCAGCCTCGGACCCCTATGTTAGAGAAAACTACCTGGAGATTACCGGTTACACCATTCGAAGTTGAAGCCATTCCAAAACAGACTGTACGATTTTCCAAAGAGCAAGGGGAAATCAACCCTAAGACCACAGGTCTTGTAGTGGTCTCATCTCCAATATCGCCACAGCCAGACAGCCCCTTCTTGAGTACCACAAATTCAGGGGAAAGTAACATGGCCGAAATACTACAGAAACTCTCAGAGGCCATAGTAACGGCTACACATACCCACAGCTACCGCAAGCTGAAGGTGTTTTCTGGGAACCAGCCTGTGCCTGTAGGAGAAGAAACCTTTGAAGCCTGGAAGGATAATGCTTTACAATTACTGGAAGAATGGTCTTGTACTGATATTATAAAGAAACAACAGTTAATGGAGAGTCTCCGATTCCCAGCTACAGAAATAATAAGGCTTTACAAGGGAGTGAATGCACAAACTGCCGCACAGGATTACATTCAAGCTTTGCAAGATGCTTATGAAAAATCGGAGGACTCTGATGATCTGTTAGTCAAGTTCCTAGCCACCAAGCAGAAGGAGCATGAAAACTCTGACTATATTAATCGATTACAACTGCTACTAGGAAAACTATTTCAAAAAGAAGCAGTCACGGCATCTGAGTTGGATACACGACTATCCAAGCAAATTCAGAGGGGAGGCCTTAGCAATGACCCAGTAATGATTATGTTAGGAGTTAAGCTGGATGATCAAGTTTTGTCCTATTCCACACTGATCAACAAAGCAAAAAGATTGGAGGATCAAATGTCCTCCTCTCCTTTACGCAAAGGGAATACATTTAAAGCAGCAGAGAAAGAGGATATGGATCTGGAAATTCTTAAAAAGAAGATAGCTGAACTAGAATTATTGTCCAAGCCAGCAGCAAAAAGGAGAGATTCTTCTCCTCGTAGACAACTCCACAGGGGGACAATGGAAGATTGTTACCTGAGGATTCGTCCCCCCAAGGAAGCTGTTTTAAATGTGGAAAATTAGGGCACTTCAAGCGGGAGTGTCCCACCAATTCATCAGAGACAGATGTCGAAGTGCTAGCTATTGGCCTAGAGAAAGCCTCTGCATCCAGTGTTTCTAAGAAAAGTAAGAAAGATCATATATCTGTGGGAGCCAAGATTGGGCCCAAATCAATCATACACCTGCAAATAGAGGGTATTTACGCATCTGCCTTGCTAGATACTGGATCTCAGGTCACCATCATTTATAGAGACTTCTATGATCATCATTTAAGCCATATTCCTCTGGAGCCTGCGGGAGAGTTGCAGTTGTGGGGAGTGGGATCTCAGGCTCAATCTGTACAGGGATGCATAAGGGTCACTGTAACCATCCCACAATTAAACACAGGAATGATCTGTCCTATGGAATTGGAAGCTCTTATATGTCCAGTGGAAAGAAAACCATGTGCTCCAATTATTCTGGGTACCAATGCAAGAATTGTGCAGGACATGTTCAGGACCTATCTTTCTGAAGTGGGAGATGTATCTCTAGCACGACTAATGGAGGTCAGCCCTGTTTTAGGAAAGGAGTGTCGTCGACTAGCCCTACAAGCTAAACCTGGGTCATGCTATTACTCAGGAAAAGAGTCTGTATTTCTGAAGCCTGGAGAAACCAAGACTCTACGAGCCATAGCTCCTATGCATCATGAAATATCAGGAGGAACCAGGCAATACCTAGTTGAGTCCTTCACTGAGGAGGATACGAAAAATGGATGGACCCTCATACCTGAAGTGAAAGATTGGCAGAATCACTGGTGTAAAGATTTCCCCGTAATGATACAGAATTTCACACCTACAGAGGTCGGAATTGATCATCACCAGAAGATTGGCGTAATTCACTTGATAGAGCAGGTATCTTCAGTAATGTCCATTAAAGCAGAACTGGGGAGTAACCTTGAAGGATGTATAGATTTTGATCTGGAAGATTCTCCTTTACCACAAGAATGGAAAGATAGACTCCGATCCAAACTAATTACAAGAGAGGAAGTCTTCTCCAGGGAAGAATTGGATGTGGGATGCGCAAGAAGTGCCACACATGCTATTAGACTTTCTAACTCAACTCCTTTCAGGGAGAGATCAAGGAGAATACCCCCGCGAGATGTGGAGGATGTCCGTGATATATTACAATGGATGGAAGAATCTGGTATTATTAAAGTGTCCAGAAGTCCATATGCCTCACCCATAGTGATAGTTAGGAAAAAGAATGACACAGTTCGGCTCTGCATAGACTATCGCACTCTGAATAAGAGAACAGTGCCAGATCAGTACACACTACCACGGATAGAAGATCTGTTAAATGCCCTTTCTGGAAGCCATTGGTTTAGTGTTCATGACTTGAGATCTGGGTATTATCAAGTTCCGCTGAATGAGGAAGATCAGGAAAAGACAGCCTTCATCTGCCCTTTGGGGTTCTATGAGTTTACTAGGATGCCTCAAGGAATCACAGGAGCTCCTGCCACATTCCAAAGGCTAATGGAAAAGACTGGGGGGGATATGAATCCCAAGGAGTGCCTAGTGTATCTGGATGACCTCATAGTGTTCGGAAGGACCCCGGAAGAACACGAACAGCGATTACTGAAAGTGCTGGTTCGACTCCAAGCAGAGGGTCTGAAATTATCATTAGACAAATGTCGATTTGCACGGGACTCTGTCACATATATAGGTCATATCGTTTCTGCAGAAGGAGTAGCAACGGACCCGGCCAAAATTGAAGCAGTGGTGAATTGGCCTAGGCCAGATACCATCAGTGAGCTACGTTCATTCCTAGGGTTCTGTGGTTATTACCGAAGGTTCGTGAAGGACTACTCGAAGATTGCTCGAGAGTTACATAATTTGTTAAAGGTTACCTCTGTTATAGAAGGTGCTAAGGTACCCAGTCCTAAAGACTCCTTCGGAAACAAATGGACTTCAGGATGTGAAGAAGCCTTTTTAACCTTGAAGGAAAGACTTACAGAAGCCCCAGTCTTAGCGTATGCAGACCCCGAGAAGCAGTATGTGCTCCATGTCGATGCCAGTATGGAGGCCCTAGGGGGTGTATTACATCAAAGCTACCCAGAAGGGTTAAGACCCGTGGCATACATAAGCAGAAGTCTAACTGGTGCAGAGAAAAACTATCCAGTCCACAAGCTAGAATTCTTGGCTCTTAAGTGGGCAATTGTAGACAAATTGCATGACTATTTATATGGTACAACAATTGAAGTAAGGACAGATAATAATCCACTTACATATATTCAAACTATGGCTAAGCTAGATGCCACAGGACACAGGTGGCTGGCAGCGTTGTTGAGTTATAATTTCAGCCTTAAATACAAGCCAGGCCCCAAGAATGTCAGTGCAGATGCTCTGTCTCGCAGACCCGGAATGCTTCCTCATGAAGAAAAGGAAGAATGGGAAGAAATTCCTGGGCCAGGGGTAGGGGCTTTTTGCCACACCTATGTAGTGGCCGAGAAACAGGAGGAGTTCTCTGACCTTAGAGGAATAGATTCCATCAGTTACTCCTCAGAAGCAGTACCAGAGATATTTTGTGCTCCAGTCATCCTTCAACATTGGTCTCAAATAACCAATGAAGAAAAAAAGAAAGCCCAATCACAGGATTGGTATATAGGGACAGTCCTCAAGGCGATGAGAGTTAAGAATCCTAAATTGCTGAGCTCCCTTCCAATAGGACAAAGAGACGTGTACCGGAGAGAGTGGAGTAAACTACATCTGGAAGATGGGATCCTTTATAGAATTTTGAAATACCATGACCACCCAGGTCGAAAGCAGCTGGTACTACCTCATAGATACCGGGGAATAGTCATGCGAGCTCTCCATGATCAACATGGTCATCTTGGAGTTGACAAAACCTACGGACAAGACCGGTTCTATTGGCCTTGTATGAGGGAATGTGTTGAACATTATGTGAAAACCTGCAGAAGATGTATTCAGAGAAAGACCCTACCTGTGAGAGCTGCCCCTATGGGCCACCTTAAAAGCACAGGGCCCCTGGATCTTGTGTGCATGGACTATCTATGTATTGAGAATGATACTACTGGAATCGGGAATGTTCTAGTGGTTACAGATCATTTTACCAGATACGCTCAGCCTTTCCTACTAAAGTCCTGTGGCAGAAGTATTTCATGCACTACGGTCTACCCAATCGAATACATTCTGATCAAGGTAGAGACTTTAAGAGCAAGTTGATCAAAGAGCTGCTGGATATGTTGCAGGTTCAGAAGTCCAGAACAACACCCTACCACCCAGAGGGTGATGCTCAGCCTGAGCGTTTTAATAGGACCCTCCTAGATATGCTTGGGACTCTGAAAACAGTGGAGAAGCGGTCTTGGAGTAAGCACGTGGAAACCATGGTCCACGCATATAATTGCACAAGAAATGAGTCTACAGGATTTTCACCCTACTTCCTGATGTTTGGAAGGGAAGCTAGACTACCAATAGATGTCCAGATGGGGGTGTCCCCTGATGGGACAACTTCAAGCTCACACTCCCATTATGTGAGGACCCTCAAGCAAAACCTCCACAGGGCCTATGAGTTGGCTACTCAAGCTACGACAAGAATGGAGGAGCGGAACAAGAGAAGATACAATACCAAAGTCAATTTTCGGGAAATACAAGCAGGCGATAAGGTTCTACTGCGGAATCTAGGGGTGCTTGGAAAACACAAATTAGCAGACAGATGGAAGGATACTCTGTTCGAAGTTGTGTCTAAGCTAAAAGGACTGCCAGTGTACAACATAAAAGGGCCTGAAGGACGGACAAAGGCTTGGCATAGGAACCATCTACTACCGGTAGCCTATACAGATGATGAGGAAGAGCGTAGTAGTGAATTGGAGGAAAGCACAGCAGCGAGTCCTAAAAATGGGTCAGAGGAGACCTCAGAGACTCCCACAGCTGATGATCAGTGGTGGTCTCCCCATACTGAGAGAACACAGAATTTGTCTCCTACCCCTGTGGCACCTCAGAGTTAAAACCCCTCTTATGTCAAACAGTCCTCCATCTTTGAACCCAGAAAGCCCGTGCTTTGTGCCTGGGACCACCGTCAGAGACTCTCGATTTATGGGAGAGCCAGGGCCTCAAGCCACTGGTGACCTCCCCAACTACAGGGCAGGAGCCGAAGCTTCCCAGGCACAGTCAGAAAGTGCTCTTCCCCAGCGACTTCCAAGACACAGCACCAGGGTACGGCCACCTCCTACAGCCTTGGTTTATGATCATATAGGAGAACCTAGCTATGCTCCAGTGACACAGGCATCATGTAAAATGACCACCTTTCTCCATGCGCTAGCTGAAATCGTAAATGAAAATCATTCTCTGTTTTAGCATAGTTGGCCAGCTGGGATGTCATTGTATTAGCTAGCACTGTTATTGTAAGCTTTTATAAATGTTTAATACGGTTTGGGTTTTGATCGCTTCCTGTCCAGGACTTGCCAGTGGAAGGCAAGTTATTTTCAAAGGGGAACATGTAACCCCTGGAGTACAGTAATTCTACTACCCTGCAGTTTCTATGTAGTAACCAGCAGATGGTGACCTTCTGTTTGCTCTGGAGATTCAAGACTGTGTGGTTCTATGGTTTTGTGTGTGGAGGCAGGGCTGCTAGAGAGGAAGCAAGAGGGAGGAAGCTGGAAGATGATGGTGGCTGAGATTTGTGGTATTGAAATAGGAACCAGAATTCAGGGATTTCGTGTCGCGGCGGAGAAATAATACCCAGACAGAGATTCTTCAGGAAGGCACGATTTATTCACCGAGACTCAGTGGCATCATGGCAAGACGACCAGCACTGAGTCCAGATGCACTTTTGCATATACATTTTATAGCCCCCGATGACTCGTGAAACCTTTCAGTTGGTAGTATAGATTTACAGATAACAGATAACAAAAGACCAGAATCTCATTAGCGGCCGTTCCCTCTAATCTATTCAGGAATCGTGGTTTCGGCTCATGCCCTGAGGGGTCTTGTTTGCTGGACACCTGGACAAACTTCTTTTGCACATGGCTCAGGTTAACCCTTTCAGAACTTTCTTAAACTATATCAGTTCTAATTACATAATCTTATAATACAAACTATTTTTCGCCAGTCCATTCCTCCTTCATTCCCCCCTTTTGGCCATGAGTCCATGCTTTCATGGGCTCCTAGCCAAATATAAAATACCCAGGTTCCAGAGGAAAATAGCAATGCTTTGTCTGTGAGTGCCCTGTATTCGGGTGCTACACCATGAGGGACCTATAATTAGGTTGTGGTTGATTTTTTTCTCTCGTTGGCCGTGCAGTGGGCCAGGATACATAAAATGACTTTATACCCTAAATAACAGACCAAGATAACAATACCAATCATGAGAATAACAGAAACACTGTGTTGTAGGGACCCCAAAATGGAACCAAAGAATCTTCAATTAAATAACTACATATACAGTGGGTGGAAATCCCTCACAGCGGCCACTAGTGTAGAATTAAATAACTAGAGTGGCATATTTCATATCTAGGGATTTGGATCACTCTTTTTTATTTTTTTCAACGGCTGAGTAAACACTGGATGTGATTAAAGCAGAGAACACAAAACAAGATCAGGAGTACTATCATGGTTGCAGGGTACAGTTTTACTACAGACCCAGCAGTCTTACAGCCCAAGTGGTTAGCAACCACATATTTATATTAACAGATTCTGGGGTACCAGGCTTCATTTGTCATGGTGCTGCACAAGGCTAGCAGTTGGATTTACGGGCTGGTATACATGGGGTATTCTCGGATCAATCGGGGGAATACATAACTCAATATACAGAAAACTCAGTTATCGATACATTTACAAGGGAACCAATTACAACTGCTCCCTTGTTTCTCCAGAACTCCTTTTCCGCTTTGTTTCCATTTTTCAACTGTGCGATGGCACCTCAGCTTCTGGAGTGAGGGCTGCAGAGTAGACGATCTGTGAAGCCCTTTGGGCTAAAAACCCGTCTTTCCCTCGTTGGCAAGTGACCAGGCGTTATTATGTCCTTCGAAATCACTCGCTAGCGGATATGAGAAGGTCGGTCAAAAGAGAGTGTGAGGCACAATTTTTCACGGGTAACCTCTTGGCTACCCGTCTTTTCCCTCGCTGGCAGGTGGTCAGGCCTTATTGTGTCCCTCAAAACCACCTACTTGCTGATATCAGAAGGTAGCTATGAGACGCAGTTTCAGAGGATTGTCTGGATCAGGATGACTTCTCCACTTTGGATTCGCAGATAGCAGAGGAGGTGCAGCTGGTTTCAGACGAGAGTGGTGTATCCAGGGAACACTTCTGTAACTTTTACGGCCATCTGTGCAGGACAGACAAGGAGCGGCCTAACTGGATCACTTGGTGACAGAGGTTGCTTTCACCCAGAGTCCTTTAGTCATGGTTTTATCAGCGGATTAGGACGTCTAAACAACAACTTAGAGACTGAGGTTCAGAGGAGCACTTGGACTTCACCGGATGTGGAACAGGACCATAGGTAAGACTTCCAGCCACTTCAGAGAAGTTACTTGGCACATTTTTGCAAGCCATTCTTTGAAGTATGGTTTCTACGTCCACCTTCCCTGAGCTTTGAGGCGGTAGGCTGTATGCAACTTCCACCTGATCTGTAGGGCTTAGGCCAAAGCCTGTAGTATTTGATGGACAAAGGCGCGCCCATTATCAGAGCCAATCTCCGAAGATATTGCATATCGTGGAATGATCTCATACATGAGACATCGGACTACTTCTGTGGACTTTTCTGTACGGGTGTGGTGGTCTTCTACTCAGCCGGTTAAGGTACAGATGAACACCAGGAGGTATTTGTAGCCTTCACAGGGAGGCATAACTCTGAAGTCCACCTGTAGAAATAACATTGTATCAGTCCTACAGAGACTCTACCCGGAGGCAAGATAGGTCTCTGTCTGGGGTTGTTTCGGGCACAAGTGGGGCATTGCTGAGTCACAGTCTTACAGAGGGATGGCAGGTGTGGCACATAGAACACGAGCGCTAACTGTTTCTCCATAGCAGTCTTTCCGCTGTGCGTACTATTATGCAGACTCCAGACTAACTCTGGGGCTATGGTAGAGGGTACCACAATACGGTTGTCTTTCAGGATATACCATCCACTGGAGTCATAGGCTCCAGGCTCAGAAATTAACCATTCATGATCAGTTTCAGAGTATACAGAAACTCATTCCATCAGTGGTGCAGGAATCAGGGTGGCCACAACTGGCAGCTTCCTTGGTGGTTTAGTCAGCTTTACGGTTTTCTCGTTGGAACAACTTCTTTTCCCTTCTGATGTCCCTGGCAGTGGATAACACTCACTGCTTTAGGTATCCAGATGGCTTCCAAAAGGACTAGAATCTCAGAGGCATACTTGGCTTGTTTTCCATGTCCCCCCCCTTTGTGAATTCATACAGAGGTTTTGCTGTTACTGCGTAGAACCTGATGTCTACTCTTGGGGGGGTGGGTATACGGCAGACCCCTTCTTTCTGGACGACCAACTGGGGCGTATTCCATGATGAGACACAGAACTTCAGAACCCCATATTTGAGAAGGCACTGCAGGGTGCCATCAATCACCACCTCATTAGAGTCACCTGGCATTTTACAGAACAGAATTCAGTTTTTCATTAGTCTTTCAGCGGGTCGCGTTCGTTTCTCTTCCAGTCTCTTTCATGGTGGAAGAAGAAATTACACTATTTGCACTGTCTCTTTCCAAAAGCTGTCTTTGGAGGCAAAGTAACATGTTTCACTTTTTGGGGGCTACAATGGTGTCTGGGGTCATTTTTTCTGTAACTGTGTCTGCACTTTACACCTGGTCCATCTTTGACAATGTGCTTGATAGGGTTTCCCAAAAAGCATCGCCACATCCACACTCACAACTGCGCTATTTTCTTTTCTATTTCCTTTGTTTCCAGTCAATCCCCATCCCTTACATTCATATGAATCAGGACCCCCAGAGGCTGAGGGTGGGGCTCTCCACCAGCTGCTCTTTTCATGAAGGGGTATGGGATTTCGGAGATACCTGGAATAGGGGCGTTTATCTATCAGGGAGGATACCATCAATTTCATTCTTAGACACACCCGACCTTGTCAATTTATGCCATACTTGCCGCCTAGACATTTACATCTGATAGTTCTCACGTTCACTCCTAACCTTCTCCATCAAGTCAATTTTACACCCATTTTAACAATCTTGTTCTCATACAAGCAGTGAGATCTTCCATATCAGGTTCCTCACAGTTATTTGCAGTCAAACCCACCACACATCCCGCATCATGCCAACCCTGTGAATGACACCTTCCATTATAATACAGGGGGATGTGGGCTCTAATCTGCATGTAAAGGGAACACATGGGCCTGTCTAATAACATCCATTAAAAAGGGACATTAATTCTCACAGATCTGGATCGCCTGAAGGCATTTCTAACTTGTGAACATGGGACAGCTTAACCTCACATCCCCAACTTCTGATGCATTGAAACACACACAAATAGTCTTAAAATCTACTTGGCTGGTTTAACCAGCTCATTTAACAGTAACTGGGCAATTCATCTTCTTATCAGTACAATCAAATCACCTCTTGGTTTGAATGGACTTCAAACATTCCTCAGTCAAAACCCCTTTTTTTTATTAATTGCAGGTCTCTAATTTATTCCTTTCATTCACTGCCTTCTGTACACGGTTCATTATCATCCATCCAATCTTAGCAGCACATTTACGTTCACTTTTACTGTATGTACTGAGATTTAAGCTGTGATTCACCTAAATCTGGATCAAAATCTGAAATAGCTCCTAATACAATTTGCAACTTTCTTCCCAAATAAAGGCAACGTAACAAACTTAAAACAGCAGCAATTCTAAAGCAGACTAGTGAAACCGTCTTAATTATCAAACGCACATCACTCGCTAGAGCTGTTTAACCCCTTAAGGACCTCTGACGTACCCTGTACGTCCTGAACTCGGGTCTCCCTTAGACCCGCGGACGTACAGGGTACGTCAGCGGCGCCTAATCCCCCTCCCGCCCGATACTCACCTCCCTCGCCGGATCCCACGGCGATCTGGCAGGGAGGAAGCCTGCCCATGTGATTTACATGGGCAGGCGAGGCTGATGACGTCGCCACGCTGCGTGGTGACATCATCAGCAGGCGTCCCCATGCTTTTCAATGGAGGGGAGGGGGGGCTCCTTCGGAGCCCTCTATCTCCCCAACCATTGAAGCTAGGGAGATGCCGTTTGCACCGCTGGAGAGGGGAGAGCCTCCCCTTCCAGCGGTGTATGGCATTAACCATTTCGCCGCCGGATCACGTTGCGGCGCCAATTGGCGCCAAAACGCGATTCAAACCTGGAGGGGGGCTGACATCTTGGATGTCAGCCAAGCTTCCAGGTCCCCCCCCACCCACTGACAACCTCACCATATGTGTGAGGATGTCAGTGGGCCAGTTAACCCTCTAGCTGCCATGTAGAGATAAGGGGATCCTAAGGAACCCCTTATCTCCCGATCCATGGCAGCTAGATGGCATATTTGCCACCATTTGAAAGGCCTGATTATGGCCTTTCAAATGATACCAAACATGACCAGGTTTGGTTTTAAAAAAAAATAAAAAAAAAAAATTAAATAAAATAAAAAAATGTTTTTTTTTTAAAAGTTTTTTTGTCTGGGGGGAGTTTAATTAAATAGGACCTAGGCTGTCATCTAAAAATAAATAGCACAAAATGGTCAGAATGAGCGCAGCGCACATAGGTGAACTGTCTCAGCAGTGAAGGGGTTAAAAAGCAAACGCATGTAAAAATTGGGTATTTCTAGTCTCGGGACAAAATTTTAAACCTATTTAGCTGGGGTCGTTTTGGGTGGTTGTAGATTTTGGGGATTAAATTACAAAAAAGTGTGTTTTTACAATTTTTTTCCTCATATTTCATATTTTTTTTTATAGTAAATTATTCGATATGATGGAAATAATGGTATTTCTAGAAAGTCCATTTAATGGCGGGAAAAAGGGTGTATAATATGTGTGGGTTGAATAAACGAGTAAGAGGAAAATTTGACCTAAACACTAACAGCGCAGAAACGTAAAAACAGCAGCGGTCACTAAAAGACGGATTTGTGTAAAACCGCCCGGTCACTAAGGGGTTAATATTAGGTGATATCCTGCTCGATATGCTTTTTAAAATAATTTGCGTTGCTATGGATGAATTATTTGCGCCACGGTTGTACAATTATAGCAAAGGCATCAGCATGTGGCTATCCCCAAAATGGCGGACAGCCATGTGTTTGCCATGTCGGCCTCAAAATGGCGGACAGCCATGTGCTTAATGAAAAGCAACAAGCGACTTTGTGCAGAGCCAAAAATGCACTTAATATCATCAAAAAAAACCAATGCAATAAGTGGTATTCAGGCAGGGTAATATCTAATCGCAGAACCTATACATAGATTCAGGGCGTTTCGTAACCTTCATAAAGGACCCCATATTAGTACAAAATATATATATCTATACACATATATCCAACCAGACTTTCTGCAAACACAAAAAGAACGCTTAGGGTGTTTAACCCTGTCTTAAAGTAAAGACTTTGTCTCACATTAATGCACAATGTGGCAGCAAAGCATAAAGAATCCTAGCGAATCCCTAGCACAGTATTTTGTGGATATATGAAGCGCTGCACTATGCACTTTTGGACATTTATTATATGCACCTTATACAGTCACAAGCATTTACAAGGCGCCAACAAGTTCTGTAGCGTTGTACAAAGGGAGAGTCAGAATAACAAATATACATACATTACACACTGTGAACTATATATCATTTTTTTTAAAACCCTTTTTGAAATCTGTTATTACCTGCGCAGGTTTTTATTACTTGCTAAAGCTCCTGTTTTATATGTAGAATACTTTGTACATTATGGAGCTCATTATACAGTATTTAGCAGCTTGATGTTTTTTGTTTTTTTTCCATATTTGAATACTGGAACAGAAACAATACATCACTGCAGATTTTGACTAATTATTAGGGGGGCACCCGGCGCGAGCCAAGGTGGGCCCTTTATACTGGATATTTAACCACCCTTGAGGTAGGTTTTTCTGCAGCTACATAGACAGACCAGACAGCTACATAGACAGACCAGACAGATACAGACAAACCAGACAGCTAGATAGACAGACCAGACAGATACAGAGACAGACCAGACAGATACAGAGACAGACCAGACAGCTAGATAGACAGACCAGACAGCTACATAGACAGACCAGACAGATACAGACAGACCAGACAGCTAGATAGACAGACCACACAGATACATAGACAGACCAGACAGATACAGACGGACCACACACTAGACAAGAATAATAACGAACAACTAAAGGGATCCCTAAACACTAGGACAGACAGAGAGGACTTCATACGAACTGAATATAATGTTGCTGGTTTATACACAGACAGGACACAAGCAACATTCAATAGAATTGTCAGAACCAGAGCCGAAGGATCAAGAACCAGGAGAGAATGTCAGACAAGCCAAGATCAGATACCAGAGAGGGAAGTTAGAACAGCCAGGAAACGGTACACAGAATATCAGTAAATATCACACGAGGATTACACAGGAGAAACCTCAGAAACAAACCAAAATCATACACAGGATTACCAAGACTGCGCTCTTATACAGAGAGCAGACACTGAGCGCTTATACAGAGGCACTGATATATACTCAGAGCCGACACTGAGCGCTTTACAGAGAGCAGCACTTATACAGAAACACTGATAGCAGATACAGACCTGGATGAGCTTTCACACATACACACACTTCATGCAATTCACTGAGTTTGCTGCAGAAAACACATCACAGCAGCCCATCCAGAAATACTCCAGAACCAACATGTCCCACGGCGTCCCCTTGTACTGGGAATACTTCCGACCCATAATAATACACTCCATGCTGTTCAACAGTTCGCTCTCAGATTGGCTTCCCCACTATCTGGGTAGGCTCGCAAGCATACACACAAACTCTCTCACACACAATACCGAGACCAGAACCTGAAAAGGGAGGGTGATCAAGTCTCCCGTCTTCTCCAAGTGGGAGAAGGCACAGACAGACAGACAGATGCAGTATACTGACCATTCAGACGCTAGCGCTGGACTGACTTCCTGAAAACTCATCAATGGATATCAGCCTGGATCACAGAGACAGGAGAACCGGGGAGCAGGTGAAGATCCCGATTCAGACAAAACGTCTGTGGCGCCAACCGAAGACATTCAACCCACCCCGGTCCTCGAAGTCGCTGGCCTTCAGGAATCCTCAACGCACGCGGCAGGAGATCCCTCAGGTGCCCGGTCAAAAAGACAGGGCAGTGGTTTCCCGGCCAACGCACCATATGAAATAGGAACCAGAATTCAGGGATTTCGTGTCGCGGCGGAGAAATAATACCCAGACAGAGATTCTTCAGGAAGGCACGATTTATTCACCGAGACTCAGTGGCATCATGGCAAGACGACCAGCACTGAGTCCAGATGCACTTTTGCATATACATTTTATAGCCCCGATGACTCGTGAAACCTTTCAGTTGGTAGTATAGATTTACAGATAACAGATAACAAAAGACCAGAATCTCATTAGCGGCCGTTCCCTCTAATCTATTCAGGAATCGTGGTTTCGGCTCATGCCCTGAGGGGTCTTGCTTGCTGGACACCTGGACAAACTTCTTTTGCACACGGCTCAGGTTAACCCTTTGAGAACTTTCTTAAACTATATCAGTTCTAATTACATAATGTTATAATACAAACTATTTTTCGCCAGTCCATTCCTCCTTCAGTATTGTGTCCAGTGCTGAAGCATCCTGCATAAAGGCTCCCAGCAGACTCTGTATCCAGATCAAAGCACAGAACTGTTCCTGGCAGTGATTGTTCTGCAGAAAGAAGGAATCCCAGTGGAGCAGCTTCTCCCCTTCCTGGACAAAATCTGATTGCAGACTGTGGAGTGGTAAGGTGAAACCTCTCCCCTTGGTTTTACAACAAGGCACTCTGACACTGGTTACTAAAGCAGCAGTCTGATTTCTATGATCCCTGGAACATCCCAGCATATTACAAACAAAGTGGATTACAATTATTCTGGGCCCCAACAATGTGCACCACCTACCTATGGTACCATTAGGGAAAAGACTAGGGTGGGCCTCAGTATTGTTTGTGGGTGGGTAAACTCATACTGACTCTTGCGTTATTTACTTATTCCACTGCATTATGTTTATTTACACCATTACATTTATTTTTGCATAGAGTTTTGCTGTACAATACAAACTTCTATAATTATTATTATTATTATTATTCTTTATTTATAAAGCGCCAGCATATTCCGCAGCGCTGTACAATAAGCACAGTATAGACAGGGTTACAATACATTGAACAACATTTGACAAACAGTACAGGAGGAGATGAGGGCCCTATTCCCGTAGGAACTCACAATCTGGGAGGGTTGGGGTTGGAAACAGGAGGAGAGGACAATCTTCAGTTACTCCGATGTGACCATCAGGGTACTAGTGTCTCCCAGAGACCGAATTAATATATAACTTTTATTGAACAATATAAAATCAAACATAAACATAGACATAAATAGACAGAATTCACAGGACAATGGTAAAAACAAATCTGCTGAAAGAAGTGGTATATATATACCGGCAGGAGCAATGATTGACAAACTGTGCAGCAGGTGATCAAAACAAGCTCACAAAAGTGGTTTGACAGTGAAAAAAGTAAGCTGCTTGCTTGTTGTCAATCAAAAATTCACGATTACACTGCGGATCAATAAGCAGAAGAGCAAATCTGCTGTAAAGGAATGTGTATATATGCACCAACCAAAGCAATGAATGACAATGAACACAGTAAATGACCTTCAGGGATCATTTCAAAGTGTTATTATTTCACCATTTCTCACTATAATAGCGGTTTGCTTGTTGTCAATCAAAAGATCACGAGTACGTTGCAGATCAAATGAGCAGAAGAACAAATCTGCTAGAAGGTAATATATAAACGTAACAACAGAGGCAATGAATTCACAATGAACACGATAAATGACCTTCGAGGATCATTTCAAAAGTGTTGTAGTAAGGAGAATTGGTATTGACAATGTGGAGTAACAAACCACTGCACATGGAGGGCAGAAAACACAATTCAACAGGCAGAAAAAACGGCAAGGGTCTCCAATGGGGAGTTTGACTCAAGTAACCCAATACAGTGATGCTGGGAGATTAAACTCAATAATATGTTGCCGAAGGCATCGAGAAGGGTATATACAACCAGTGGTTCGAGTCTCCAAGCATGTATTCAGAAGGTGAAAATGGAGAATTGCTGCCGACGAAGTGCACCCGACGCGCGTTTCGCCGAAAATGGCTCGTCAGGAGCCATTTTCGGCGAAACGCGCGTCGGGTGCACTTCGTCGGCAGCAATTCTCCATTTTCACCTTCTGAATACATGCTTGGAGACTCGAACCACTGGTTGTATATACCCTTCTCGATGCCTTCGGCAACATATTATTGAGTTTAATCTCCCAGCATCACTGTATTGGGTTACTTGAGTCAAACTCCCCATTGGAGACCCTTGCCGTTTTTTCTGCCTGTTGAATTGTGTTTTCTGCCCTCCATGTGCAGTGGTTTGTTACTCCACATTGTCAATACCAATTCTCCTTACTACAACACTTTGAAATGATCCTCGAAGGTCATTTATCGTGTTCATTGTGAATTCATTGCCTCTGTTGTTACGTTTATATATTACCTTCTAGCAGATTTGTTCTTCTGCTCATTTGATCTGCAACGTACTCGTGATCTTTTGATTGACAACAAGCAAACCGCTATTATAGTGAGAAATGGTGAAATAATAACACTTTGAAATGATCCCTGAAGGTCATTTACTGTGTTCATTGTCATTCATTGCTTTGGTTGGTGCATATATACACATTCCTTTACAGCAGATTTGCTCTTCTGCTTATTGATCCGCAGTGTAATCGTGAATTTTTGATTGACAACAAGCAAGCAGCTTACTTTTTTCACTGTCAAACCACTTTTGTGAGCTTGTTTTGATCACCTGCTGCACAGTTTGTCAATCATTGCTCCTGCCGGTATATATATACCACTTCTTTCAGCAGATTTGGTTTTACCATTGTCCTGTGAATTCTGTCTATTTATGTCTATGTTTATGTTTGATTTTATATTGTTCAATAAAAGTTATATATTAATTCGGTCTCTGGGAGACACTAGTACCCTGATGGTCACATCGGAGTAACTGAAGATTATTCATATCTAGGGGCAAACCCTTTGGTCTCTCATGATTGCCCTTAATTCTTTCTTTGCAATCATCTATTTCTGGTATCATTTCGTTACGCTCTACCTTTCAGGTAGCGATCGTACAGGAGGAGAGGACTGTAAGGTTAGAGTGATTGATGATTGTGTCAGTGAGTTGGGGGGTAGGCTTCCCTAAATAGGAACGTTTTAAGGGAGCGTTTGAAGGAAGAGAAGTTAGGGGAAAGTCTGACAGTACGAGGGAGAGCGTTCCAGAGAGTGGGGGCTGCGCGTGAGAAATCCTGCAGTCTATCATGGGAAGAGGTGATGCAGTGAGAAGCTAGGCGCAGGTCACTGTTTGACCTTAGGGAGCGGGCTGGGGTGTATTTGGTGATTAGTGAGGACAGGTAGTGGGGAGCTGAGTTAGTGAGGGTTTTGTAGGTAAGGATAAGGATTTTGAACTTAATTCTGCAGTGGATGGGGAGCCAGTGAAGGGACTCGCAGAGGGGAGCGGCAGAGACAGAGTGGCGGGTGAGGTGAATTAGTCTGGCGGAGGCGTTCAGGATGGATTGTAGGGGGAGAGGCGGGACAGAGGGAGGCCAGATAAGAGATTATTGCAATAGTCGAGTCGGGAGATTACCAGGGCGTGTATGAGTTGTTTTGTGGCGACAGCGGTAAGAAATGGCCGAATTCTGGAAATATTACGCAGTTGGTATCGGCAGGAGGAGGAAAGAGACTTGATGTGGGGGATGAAGGAAAGAGCAGAGTCAAGTGTAACTCCAAGACAGCGAACTTGGTTTGATGGGGAAATGGTGATACCCTCCACCGTGATAGAGAAGTCAGGAGGTGGGGAGGCATTGGAGGGAGGAATAAGTAGGAGTTCAGTCTTCGACATGTTGATCTTTAGGTGGTGGGAGGCCATCCAGGAGGAGATGCCAGATAAACAGTCACTGACTTTTGAAAGGACAGGGGGAGAGAGATCAGGGGTAGAGAGGTAGATCTGAGTGTCATCAGCGTAGAGGTGGTAATTGAAGCCAAAGCTGTTGATGATTTTGCCCAGGGAGGAGGTGTAGATGGAAAAGAGCAGAGGACCAAGGACAGAGCCTTGAGGTACACCAACAGATAGAGGCATGAGGAGGAGGAGTTACCAGCAAAGGACACACAGAAGGACCTGTTGGATAAATAGGATTCGACCCAAGCGAGTGCAGTGTGACCGAGACCCAGAGAGTTGAGGGTCTGTAGAAGGGGGGGTGGTCAACAGTGTCAAAAGCAGCCGAGAGGTCAAGCAGGATGAGAATAGAATAGTGGCCGTGTTTTTTAGCAGTTAGGAGGTCGTTGGTGACTTTGGTGAGGGCAGTTTCAGTTGAGTGTAGAGGACGGAAGCCAGATTGCAGGGGGTCAAGTAGGGAATTGGAGGACAGGAAGAGGGAGAGGCGGTTGAAGACTAGTTTTTCTAAGAGCTTTGATGTGAAGGGAAGCAGGGATACAGGGCGGTAGTTGGATGGAGAGTTGGGATCTAGGGATGGTTTCTTTAGTAAAGGGGTAACTAGCGCGTGTTTGAAGGCGGATGGAAGGAGCCAGTGGAAGAGAGATAGGTTGAAGATGTGTGTGAGAGCAGGGGTGAGGGAGGAGGAGAGGGGAGGAATTAGATGTGAGGGAATGGGGTCGAGCGGGCACGTGGTGAGATGTGAGGAGGACAATAAGGAATTGACTTCCTCCTCAGTGGCTGGAGGAAGCGGCAGAGGGTGGCAGAGGGGACCTGTGGGAGTGGAGGTGGCAGATAACTATCTTGTGTTGGGATGTTGCGTCTGATATTTAGAGTTTTACTGAGGAAGTAGTCTGCCAGGTCTTGAGCGCTGAAGGCAGCTGTGGGGGGAGGTGCAGGTGGGTAGAGGAGGGTGTTGAAGGTGGACCAGAGCCGTTTAGGGTTGGAGGACAGCGTAGATATAAGAGATGAGAAGAAGGATTGTTTGGCCAAGTGGAGGGCAGAGGTGTATGACCGGAGAATAAACTTGAAGTGAACAAAATCAGCTTCAGAGCGGGATTTCCTCCAGGCACGCTCTGCAGTGCGGGAGCATCTTTGCAGGTTACGTGTCTGGAGGGTGTGCCAGGGCTGAAGCTGGCGGCGTGGGGCCTTACAGAGTCGAAGAGGAGCAAGAGTGTCTACAGCAGAGATAAGAGTAGTGTTGTAGTGATTAGTGGCAGCATCAGGGCAGGTGAAGGATGAGGTATGAGGGAGGTGGTGAAGTAGGTTGGAGAATTGATGGGGGTCCACAGCATGAAGATTTCTGCGAGTGTGTGTGCGGGGTGGGGGAGCAGGGTGTTTAGGAAGTCCAGATAGGTTGAAAGAGAGAAGGTGGTGGTCAGAGATGGGGAAAGGGGCGACAGTTGAACTCAGAAATGGAGCAGAGGTTGGAGAAGACAAGGTCAATAGCGTGACCATCGCGGTGGGTAGGGAGGAGGGAGGATTGTGTGAGTCCAAGGGAGGATGTGAGTGAAAGAAGTTTGGAGGCAGCAGGGGCGGAAGGATCATCAATGGGAATGTTGAAGTCGCCGAGAATTAGGCATGGAAGATTAGAAGACAGGAAGTGAGAAAGCCAGGTAGCAAAGTGGTCAAAGAACTGGGAGGTTGGTCCCGGTGGGCGGTAGATGACTGCCACCCTGAGAGCCAGAGGAGAGAACAGGCGGATGCAGTGTGTCTCGAAGGAGGAGAAGGAGAGGGATGGAGGTGGAGGGAGATGCTGGTAGGTGCAGGTGGGAGAGAGCAGACTGCTCTGTGTTGATTTATTGCTTGTTTAAATATGTTCCCAACTGGATCTCACACCCAAAGCCTGGATGTCCAGTTGGGTGGAAGCACTGCCGCAGTCAACTCCCTCCCAGGTAGCGGTACCCCAACTCCCTCCCAGGTAGCGGAGGCTCAGGATCGGCTTGCAGAGCGCTTGAAGGTAACTGAGGTAAAAGACCACAGGGGTATTTGTGGGACTACGCAAAAACTTGTTACATATATATTCAGAAATACATTCAATAGAACATCAGCAACCAAAAATAAACCTGTATGGAAAAACCATAAAAATAACATTAACCATAAATAAAAAATCACTTGCTGCGCCTCTTGGATCCGAGATGGATATGACCCCTAGAGTAGATGGCAGAGACAACTGATGAGGTGGTTGGTGCTGAGGCAGATGCAGAGGTGGGAGTGGCATAGGTAGATGCAGAGGAGGGTGGGGCAGATGCACCAAGTTGGAGAACTTACGCAGAAAGTCCCCTGCGTCTCTGGGAGTGGCTGAATTGGTGACAGAGGTCGGTTGGCCACATGAGGAGGACCGGGGTGGCAAGCTGCTGCTCCACCATGACTACCATTATAGCGGTGAGGCATGTCAAGACCGCTGTCAGCTCCCCCTATTCAGATGCATCTGGGTGTTTACATCTCGGCTGTGCATTAGGCTGGGGGTCAGGCTGTGGAGCTGGTTGTGGAGCAGGTTGTGGAGCCTGAAGGGATGGTGGCAGTTTTGCCGGTGGTAGAGTGATGAAGGTGGTGCAGGTGTAGGGGGAAGCTGTTCCAGCGGTGGAGCATAGGCACGTTGTAGTGTAGCGATGGCAGAGGTGGCAGGTGTCGAGCGGCAGGCTACTTGGGGCAACCTGAACTAGGTAGGTAAAGTAATTATTTTTTCACATTTTCTCATCCGAGCCTTTGCAGTTATATATTCTATGAGGTACTCTTGTTAAAATTAGAACTGGGAACCCGTTACTTTATTTTTCTGAGAAATTGTGTGATTTTTGCTAAACCCCCAAAAGTCGTTTGTGAAGCATTGTTCACAATATAGGCCTGGCGCCTAAGAGGTTAACACAATGTATCACTGGAAAGGTCAGACTGTGCCTGGCATTCCAGTCTACCCTCCGGCGATGGGGAGATCCAAATTATCCCCCCTCCCCTTCAGGCGCTTGCCCTGCTCCAGCAGGGAGGGCGGCACCTGAAACTGATGTAATCGCATCTGGCGCGATGATGTCAGTGCACCGGGAGGTTATAAAAACGCAGATCTGGCTTCATGGAAGATCCGCGTTGCAACCGCCGGGAGGGTGAGTATAGATGGCAAGCGGGCTCAGACGCCCAGGGTGTACTATGTGATCCTGCGGTGTTAAAAGCCCATCTAATGCAGGATGGCATAGTACATCCAGCGTTCTAAAGGAGTTAAAGCAGGTGTATATCTCACCCTTTCTCTGTGTGGCGTCTCAGGCATGTGTATATTATCTCACCCTCTCTCTGGGTGGAATGTCGCACATGCGCAGATAGCGGGAGGCAGTATCTGACAATCAGATATTGCACCAATGCTTGGTGGATCAGAGGATGATGCCTCCGATGATCTTTGCATGGGCGTGTTTGACGTAATGCCAGCTGCTCGCCAGATCATCTGGCGTTACGCCTCCTCCTGTGCATGCGTAGATTGTCGGAGGTGTGACAATCAAAATCTGCGTTAGAAAAAGTTCAGAGACGGGCAACTAAATTAATAAGGGGAATGGAAGGGTTAAGTTATGAGGAAAGACTAACAAGCTTAAACCTGTTTAGTTTAGAGAAACGGCGCCTTAGAGGGGATCTGATAACCTTATATAAATATATACGGGGCCATTATCAACCATTGTCTGATAACCTATTTATTAACAGGTCTATACATAGGACAAGGGGTCATCCATTTAGACTGGAAGAAAGAAAATTTAGCTTAAAGCATAGGAAGGGTTATTTTACGGTGAGTATAATAAAGCTGTGGAATTCTCTGCCTGTTGAGGTGGTTGGGTCAGAGTCTGTACAGACTTTTAAAAAACGACTGGATGACTTCCTGCAGACACAGAATATTAAGGGTTATAATATTTAATATGTGGGTAAAAGCTTCTTGATCCAAGGAGAAATCTGACTGCCATTCTGGGTTCAAGAAGGAATTTTTTCCCGGTATGTTGCATATTTCAGACTGGGTTTTTTGCCTTCTTTTGGATCAACAGCAGTAGGTTATGTGGGAGAGGCTGAACCCGATGGACGCATGTCTTTTTTCAGCCTACATAACTATGTAACTATGCTTACCCCAGTCATCGCGTGCGGAGGACGAGTGTAAAAGGGGTTACAGCTCCAAGCCTCTCGACCTACTAACTCTACCCGCTCTCAGGGCCCCAAGTTATACCATCCTAACCCCCCTAAACCATACACACCCTTCCGACTATACGCTGCCACCACTAAAGTAATAGGGCACTTTCAAAACCCCCCTAGCTGTATACCACCCCAATCCAGGAAGCTAACCATATACAGCTAATATATCTACCAAATGTTAAATACTACCTTAGCGCTAAACCGAGCTATTAGAAGCGTGAAGCATCTAGATCAAAGACAGTACTGGGTTTCAAAGTTTTAATGGAAAAAGATAAAAATACAAACTTTACACAGTGCCGATATCACAAAAACAAGACCTACAAAATAAAAGAAAACGTGCAAATACAGTTCTTGAAATAAAATGGAACTTACTGTACATAGAAAACCTAACTTGCATTAGACACCTTTTTTCCATGGGTATTTCCAGATTTCAAATGTCCCAGAAGGTTCTCAGATGTTCATCCACCAAGGCCCTTGGAGGAATACACTGAGATTTTGGTGAGCATCCTGTACAAAGAGCTTGCCCCTCATCCTCTTTGGATCGGGTTTCCATTCAGCCCTCCACCCAAGAGAGCCGATCAGATAAGAAGATTGGAAATACCAATGGCCTTGCCTTGCAAACTCCTTTGCAAAGACAGGAGAAAAAAACACACAAATTCTGCATTTAAAATCTGACACACTGCGCAGAAAATTATGCCTGTGTGTGACAGGAGGCATTATCTGATGATCGCCACTATTCAACAGAAAACCAGGATCAAATGTGAATGCAATGGCGCAATAACGCAATGCGTTGTTTTGCATTGATTTATCTAAGACACAAGACACTGTTACGCTGCGAGGTGACCGGGGCTACCTTTTATCCTGGTATCTCCATTATTTACACCTCATAAAGACAAATTGAGTGTCATTGGACAGGTCAGCATCTGGTCTTTTCAATGATTCCAAACATGACCATGAAAATGTAAAGAAGTAAAAAAAAAGAGAGCAAGAAAAGAAAAAGGGCCATATTACATTCTCTGTGCAAATGTGCTCGCACAGTGCAATTTTTTTTGCGCGCAGTGTCCAGCATTATCGTGCGAAAATTAACGTGATATTCAGATGCGAATGCATTTTCTCATCCGTCAAAAAATAACGTTAGTAAAAAAAACACGCAAAACGAAGTGTAATACGCGCACAGTAACGTTGCGCATGTAAATCCGTGCGCGGACTGTTCTTTTTTCACGGGATTCAGACAATCAGAATAAAGAACCTTAATTGACATCAATTCACCTTAATTGACTCACTAATGTTTTTGCGCCTGTCAGAATAAATCTGAGTATACATGCTGCGGCAATAAAAAAAATATGCACGAATTCACAATTTGTTTGTTTGGTATGTGTAGAATGTGTAACTATACTGTGCTGTATTTTTTTTTTGTGTTGGTGTATTTTGTTTCGGCCTGAACGTTCAGATTTGCATTTAACACTAGGTTTTCAAAGACGTTATAATTATGCGTGCAAACGTCGTTCGTAGGAAGTTGCGCATGGATTGAAATACCATCCGCTTAACGCATTTGTGCCCACAATGTTAAGTATAGGACGCGCACAGTTCATCACGCTCGTGCAAGTCCATCTGCGTTAAACGATAACATGCATCGTTTGCGCGAACGTTGAAATACGACGTTCTGCGCAAATGGTTTTGTCCTCGCGCAAATGCGCATTTGCATGCGCGCAAAACCGATGCGCAAGGAATGCAATATGGCCCAAAGACTTTATTTAAATGTATTTATTTTTTCCTTATTTTGTTCCAAAGCAATCTCATAGTCCATTTATCAATCATAAATAAATTGAGCAATATCACTGGCATTACTCACCTTCTCATTCCCCATGCCATGAGCAAGTACACTGTTTTAGACATAAGGGATTATACAGAGAGCACCAAAATGTCACCTATGTTTCAGTGCTCTCTCGTTCCACGCACTTCGAGGAATCAAATTCCCAGACCCTAGGAATCAATTTCCCCGAAGGGCAGGGAAAAGCCGCAGCAAAACTGCCGATTTGAAAAAAAAAAAAAATCGCTGCAAAACCACCAAAATGATCAGAATCAATAATTTCAGCAGGTCCGACGGCGGATCGGATCGGATCAGATCGGATCTGCTGGGAACCCGCCGATTTTGTTTTGTTTCTTTAAAATCCACAGAAATTATAGGATCCGATCTGATAAGCCGCTGTAAACCCACCGAACACATCCGGAAAAAGCAGACGATCTGCCGAACACAGGGGGTAAAACAAAAAAAAACTATTGAAAGTGTCAAATTTCAAACGCTCATTGCAAAATACTACTGGACAAAACTGTCTGGTATTAACATATAAGGTCCTATGGATAAAAAAAATAAAATTCTGTTACTGAAATAAAAAACCTATTAAAAAAATATATATTGGAAATAAATTGGCCGAAAAATCCTAAAAAATGAATAAAGAGACTTTTTGCTGCAAATTAAAAGAATAAACAGTTTGATATTGAATAAAAATGGGAATATTTTCAACATGGAAATCTATGGTATTCGCCTGATTAAACCTGCCGAATCAAATCACCAAACATCAGGGCTTTTCACTGACATTTCACTACTGTTCAGTGTTCTCTGAATAGGTTAACCATTGCTTCTCTATGGGGATTTCACTGCCTTCAAACAAGCACCGTATTTTGCTGGCAATTCCCCAAAATGTGGTGAACTGCCTGCTTTCTGACTAGCCAAATGACCCCAAAATTGCACCGTATGGGGAAATATTGTCTCTCTCTGAATAACCCCTTTAGTCATACAGGGTTATTCAAAGAGATTCGAAAAGTCACTGCACGTTCGGTGACTTTTCGTTCTCTTCAATTCGGTTCCTTTTGCCGATTCCCATTTCAGTGACCCTGCGGTGTATTCAGCAAACACCACAGGGTCTCTGGATTTCAGGGAAAAGCTGCCGCAAACCTGACGAAAACTAACCGCAAAACCCAGCGAATGCACGCCGAAAACCCTCAAAAACATCTGGATTAACCTGCCGAAAACCACTGAAAAACCCGAACAGGAGCCGAACGCAGCCTTCGACACAGCAGAAGAGGCAGTGAATAAATTAGCAAAACAGTTTGCATGAATGATTGAAAAGTGAAACGCTGTTTGCAAAGAAACTACTGAGCGAAAATGTCTGAAATTTACATATGAGGTCCAGGGAATGATAATAAAGAGGGCTGTTACAGAAAAAAGAAATAAACTTGAAAAAAATAAATAATCAGAAAAATGATTAAAATATCTGACAAACTCTATAAATAAAGAGCCTCTTTACTGAATAATTTTATAATGAATGGTTTATTAGATATTAAATTAAAACAGGAATATTTTTAACATTGAAGCCTATGGGATTCTCCTGAATAAACTTGCCGAATTAAACCACCGAATGGCAGGGCATTTCAGGAACCTTCCACTGCTGGTTTGTGTTCTCTGAATAGCCGAAGCAGTGCTTTTTCATGGGGATTCACTGCCCTCGAACAGGCACCGAACAGGCACCGTATGTGCAGGCAATTCGCCAGGATTTGGCGAATTGCCTGCTCTCTGGATAGCCGAATGGCCAAGAAAGGTAACCGAACGCTGATTTTCAGCGTTCAGTTACCTTTCTCAAGCAATTCGGATCTCTTTGGATAACCCTGTAATTATTCATAAAACACAATCCTCCAAAAAAAACAAGCGAAACATTAAATTTATTAAGTGTTGGTTAAAAATGCATATTTTTTCAGAAAAATGCAAAAATGGTAACAGGTTGCCATTTCTAGTTTTATGTAACAAGAGTACCCAATAGAATATATAACCACAAAGGTTTGGATGATAAAATGTGACAAAAAATAATTTTACTTGCTGTAAATGATTGATATCTGAACGTAAATTTACATATTTTTTTACATTTTTTGCTATAGCATGCTGGCGGGACATGATGTACAGTTTGCTGAAAAAAGGATGTATAATTTATTTGGGTACTTTAATAAAACATGACTTCAAAACACGTTTGAAGACGATGATGAGCACAAAATGCTCAAAATGAGCTCAGCACACAGGAATGAAATGGCTCAGAAGTGAAGGGGTTAATAACAGTAGGGAACATTTGAAAAGGTGGGTAAACCCCTCCCGCAGTATATATGAAATTATAAATATATATATATTTATGCTAGGAATAACTATAAATTTATCAGATCTTTCTCTTAATGTATGGTAAAGTAGGAAACATATAGGGCCCTATTACATTCTTTGCACGAAAATTAACGCGTGTGCAAAAATGCATTAACGCAAGGGGCAAAACCCTTTGCGCTGAACGTCGTATTACAATGTGCGCACAAAATGCGCGTTAACATCTGACGCGGGTGAACCTGCGCTAACCCTTTGCGAGCGTAATGTACTGCGTGCGTCCTATACTTAACATTGTGAGCGCAAATGCGCTGGTACGCGGATGGTATTACAATCTATGCGCAAAATTTAACGGACAAAGTTTGCGCGCATAATTTTAACGTCTTTGGAAAGCTGGTGATAATGGCAAATCTGAACGTCCTGGCCGAAACCAAATACACCAGCCCGAAAATAAAATGACAGCAACGTATACAGTTGCAAGAAAAAGTATGTGAACCCTTTGGGATTACGTGAAGTTTTGCATGAATTGGTCATAAAATGTGCTCTGATCTTCATCTAAGTCACAACAATTTGAAAAACACAGTCTGCTTAAAATAATACAACACAAACATTATATGTTTTCATGTGTTTATTGAATATAACATGTAAACACAGTGCAGGGTGGGAAAAGTATGCGAACCCCTAGCTTAATGACTTCTCCAAGAGCTAATTGGAGCCTTGAGTGAGCCAACCTTGAGTCCAATCAGTGTGATATTATTGGATGTGTTGCTGAAAGTTGTCCTGCCCTTTAAAAACACACACCAGTTTTGGGTTTACTGGTTTCAAGAAGCACTGCCTGATGTGAACCATGCCTCACAGAAAAGAGCTCTCAGAAGACCTACGATCAAGAATTGTTGCCTTGCATGAAGCTGGAAAGGGTTACAAAAGTATCTCCAAAAGCCTTGATGTTCATATGTCCACGGTAAGACAGACGGTCTACAAATGGAGAAAGTTCAGCACTGTTGCTACTCTCCCTAGGCGTGGTCGTCCTGTAAAGATGACTGCAAGAGCACAGCGCAGAATGCTTAATGAGGTAAAGAAGAATCCTAGAGTGTCAGCTAAAGACTTACAGAAATCTCTGGCACATGCTAACATTTGTGTTTACACATCTACAATAAGGAAAACATTAAACAAGAATGGAGTACATGGGAGGACACCACGGAGGAAGCCATTGCTGTCCAAAAAGAATATTGCAGCACGTTTGAAGTTTGCAAAAGAGCACCTGGATGCTCCACAGCACTACTGGCAAAATATTCTGTGGACAGATGAAACCAAAATTGAGTTGTTTGGAAAAAACACACAACACTATGTGTGGAGAAAAAAAGGCACAGCACACCAACATCAAAACCTCATCCCCACTGTAAAACATGGCGGAGGGAGCATCATGGTTTGGGGCTGCTTTGCTGCCTCAGGGCCTGGACGGATTGTTGTCATTGATGGAAAAATGAATTCTAGAGTTTATCAAGACATTTTGCAGGAAAACGTAAGACCATCTGTCCGCCAACTGAAGCTCCGCAGAGGATGGGTGATGCAACAGGACAATGACCCAAAGCATACAAGTAATTCAACAAAAGAATGGCTTCAACAAAACAAAATACACCTTCTGGAGTGGTCCAGTCAGAGTCCTGACCTCAACCCGATTCAAATGCTGTGGCATGACCTTAAGAGAGCGATTCACACCAGACATCCCAAGAATATTGCTACACTGAAACAGTTTTGTGAAGAGGAGTGGTCCAAAATTACTCCAGATCGTTGTGCAGGTCTGATCTGCAACTACAGGAAACGTTTGGTTGAGGTTATTGCTGCCAAGGGAGGGTCAACCAGTTATTAAGTCCAAAGGTTCACATACGTTTTCCACCCTGCAGTGTGAATGTTTACATGTTATGTTCAATAAACACATGAAAACATATAATGTTTGTGTTGTATTATTTTAAGCAGACTGTGTTTTTCAAATTGTCGTGACTTAGATGAAGATCAGAGCACATTTTATGTCCAATTCATGCAAAACTCCACGTAATCCCAAAGGGTTCACATACTTTTTCTTACAACTGTAGTTACACATTCTGCGCATACCCAAACAATAAAACTGAGAAGTTGTGCGTGTTTTTATTATTGCTGCAACATATATACTCAGATTGACTTTGGCAGGCGCAAAAACTTAACGGGAGACAATTGTGGTTCTTAATTCTGATTTGCTGAATCACGTGAAAAAACTGTCCGCACACCGTTTTCTGCACCCAACGTTAATGAGTGCGCATTTTTGCACGTCTTTTTTACGTACGTTATTTTTTGACGGATGAAAAAATGCGAGCGGATTGTAATACCAGCGTTAATTTACGCGCGTTAACGTTTAACGCTTCACACACAAATTAACACGCTGCGCAAGCTTTTTTCCACAAGGAATGTAATAGAGTCCATATAATGTAACGTCTCCTCTACTGATGCCTTTATGAATCCATGAATATTTGTTAGTAAAAAGTAATGAAATCTAAAGTTTAATTCTCCCAACATAAAGAACACTCTGCTGAGACCATCCATGAATAAGTTGATTTGACATAATGAACCCTTTAGAGAGTAATGTAAAATGTTTAACAGGGACAAAAATTTGTAAACACCATTAAATTTTAACAATCCAAAATTTGAGCTGTTGACATTTCTCAGAATATTCTCTTTCTCCAGATGTATTCTTTTTTTCCCTTAATTTTAAGATTAAACTGACATACTTTTTGACTTTAACCACTTCACTGCTGAGGCATTTCACCGCTGTGTGCTGAGCTCATTTCTACCGCTTTTGCTCATCATGTTTAAACGCGATTTGAAGCCCCATTTTATTACATGACCAAGACATAGTGTATATCATTCTTTCCGGCAGACTTGTCAGATTCATAACATATCATTTTTATATGTATACGTCATGTCCTGCCTGTATAGTATAACAAAAAATGCAATAAAATTTGAATTTTTAATCATCAATAACGTGTAAAGTGTTTTTTTTCACATTTTATCACATGAGCATTTGCGGTTATATTTTCTATGGGGTGCGCTTGTACAAAAATTAGAAATGGGGACTCATTACATTTTTTGGGGGGAATTAGGTGATTTTTAGCACCCCATAGAAAAAAAATCATTAGTGCAGCATCATTGTTCACATTATAATTGAAATGTGAACAATATTGCTGCATTAATAAAAACAACACACACAAAAAACATGTTTTTTTTATTATTATTTTTTATTTATTTTATTTATTTATTTTTTTACTTTGAATATGGTCATGTTTGGTATCATTCGAAAGGCCATGCTCAAAGGAACCCATTATTTCCACCAGGGGATTTCCTTGGGAAATCCCCAGGCAGCTAGGGGTTCCCCAGTCATCTGACATCGCGCTATGCGCAATACGTCAGGAGGCAAGGGGGAACTCGGAGGTGGAGCTGCCATCCAAGATAGCGCCCCCCCCCCCCGGAGCTAGATCGTGATCTGGCGCCGAACGGCGCTGGATCGCGATTTGGCACATAAGGAGTTTAAAAAAGGCACCACTTTAAAGGGCAGACACTGCCCTTCAAAGCGGTGCCTTTTTTTTTTACTGTAAACCCTCCCGATCTGGAGGGAGAGGGATCCAAAAGGATCCCCCCTCCCTTTCAGGCAATCTCCCGGCATGGCACGATGACATCAGATGTCTGGGGCCGGCCTATCTTCAGCGCCTGGCTTCCCTGAAGCCAGAACGCTGTGGGACCCCGGACAGAGAGGTGAGTATCTCCGCCGGGGCTCCCACTTGTGGGTGATGTGTGGGGAACGTCCTCCGCATATAGCAGGATTCAATGAGGACGTTCTCCACACGTCCTCTGCAGGGAAGGGGTTAATTCTTCATTATCTTCCTTAATTATATTCCTCATTATCTTAGCCTTAACCCCTACACTGCTGGGCCATTTTTACAGTTTTGTGCTTATCATGTTTGATGTGATTTAAAGTAATATTTTATTGTAGGACCCAGACGAATTATATACCCTTTTTTTTTCGGCAGACACAGCAGATTCATAATACATCATTATTGTATGTATACACCATGTCCTGAATGCTATAACAATTTTCTTTTTAAAAATGTCAGGCTCTGTGTGTGAGTGGTTCAGGGTCTGTGTGAGTGGTTCAGGCGTTGTGTGAGTGATTCTTAGTCTGTGTGAGTGATTCCGGGTCTTTGTGAGTGTGTGTGAGTGGTTCATGGTCTGTGTGAATGTGTGTGAGAGGATAATGGTTTTTGTGAGTGGTTCAGGTTCTGTGTGACTTTGTTCATGGGTCAGGGTTTGTGTGAGTGGGTCTATGTGTGGGGGCAGCTGCTTAATATGTGTAAGGTATTGAATAAGTCTGTACTGCTGCAAAGGTCATTGACTGTTCCATTTACTTAAGGTGTGTGGGTGCCTAATTAGAGGCTACTCCATATTTTTGTGACATGCAGGTATCTATTAAGAGGCTTCCCTTATTGGCTGGGTGTGTGAACGTCTTTTTTGGGGCTCCTGCATATATCCAGGGTGTGCGGGTATCTTCCTTCGTCTCTTCCTTAATTTCAGGGTTTGCAAATGTCTTTTTCATGGACTCTCTCATATATATATTTATATATCGTAGTACAGCAACAGCAAGGTTCCCGCCAAACAACACGGTCTTCTAGGGAAGAAACATACGCAGACTTGAAGTTTGTGAAAATGGGAGGTCTTTTATTCCAGCATAAAGGAGCAAACACTGCACTTGGTTTAGGATTCACTGTTGCAGGTGATTCAGCAAAAAAACTACAAAAGAAAACCTAACTCAAATGAGAGTACTAACAATACATCCAGCACTCCTAACTCTCTCAAAACCATAATCTCATAAAACGGTAAACAGCCCTACTGTCATGAATTAAGCCTATGCCCGCACCTAAACCGTGGCAAACCCTTATTCACCTGTCTAGGTTTGTATGCAGGTTCGATTCCCCTATCTGGCTGTTAAGCTTCTGTTGTGATACCTACAGGTGTATACTACTTCACACCTAAATGAAGCCTGCTTAAAAGAGGGATCCACCCTTCCATCAGGGCTTCAACATAACGTCCCTGGAAGTGCAGACAACCAGACCTGTTCCTGAAGCTCCCTACCGTGTTACCTGAATCCCTCCAGTGATACTCCCAAGTGGAACCCTGCTACCAAGGAGAATCTCCCCACCAAGGTACCCCGCTCTCAAGAACCCTCGTTCTTCGAGTGTACCCCACTTCCAAGAATCCTCGTTTGTCAAGCATACCCTGCTACCAAGGAGAATCTCCCCACCAAGGTACCCCGCTCTCAAGAACCCTCGTTCTTTGAGTGTACCACTTCCAAGAATCCTCGTTTGTCAAGCATACCCTGCTTTCAAGAATCCCTATTGTCAAGCTGAATCCTGCATACAGTCTGTTGCCTGCCTGCTAGTGCTGCTATTATTTACTATTTGTTTTGTTTATTATTTAATAAACCTTCAATACCCAGCAACCTGTGTGACTCCTATGATCACTGCATCCTGGGCTCACTTCACCCACCGCCGCACTCCCGTACCTGACAGAATGTTGAAGCCTTCACACAGTGAGTCCGCGGTGATCCAAATCGTTATGGAGTACCTCAGAAAAGCCATTCAAGACATCCTGCAACATTTGGACTCCGTTTTTGCAAGTATGCAGCAGGGTTTAAATGACACCTCTACTAAGGTGTGCACTCCAGCTCCAAAGAAAGTGGGTAGAGGACCCCTAACATCCGAAGAAATTGCTAGGAGAAGGTCCCAGAAGCTCTGCTTCTACTGCGGGGAACCGTCCCATTCCATCTCGGAATGTTTAGTGCGGCCCCCAAGCTGCCCCGCACTTTCCCTGGAGTTTCAAACGAAACCCTGCAATCCCCAGTGCTACCTGGTGCTACTCCAAGTCTGCACCTGTTAAATCAAAAAGGACTTTTTCTATCAAGGCCAGAGAACCCTTTTCTACTCCGCCTGTGTTTCCAATGCCTAGTGAAGCACTGCCCACCAAGTTCAAGAAGGCAGTGCCTGTCAAGTCTGCTTCCACCAGACCAAAAAGGGAAATTGTTCCTACCAAGTCCTTGTCCAGAAAACCCACACCTGCTAAAACCAGGACTGTGTATAAAAAGTCTATGGAAGCCTACTCGGATAAGCTCCAAAGGTGCCAGCCAAATAGGATGGTGTCACTGGACACCTATCCTGAGGTCACAGACCTTGAAGACCCCTATCCTGCCGAAACCATGGAGTTCGAGTCCACCCTACCTCCAGAATATGAACCTGAAATTCCCATGGAGTTAGCTGCTGCCTCCCCTTCTCAGACACCCACCACTCTCAACCAGCTTTCCAGGTACCTTGGTGTCGCTGTCTACGCCCCAGCAACCGTCTTCAAGTCATCGGTGAAACCAGGACCCCGAAATCTGGAAGCCAACTCCTGTCTCCATGACCTAGAAGAATCACTGTTGCTGCAGAGTCCAGCTGCCTCCATACTAAGGAGGGCTCTTGGATTCAAAAAGGTTGAGACTCCCACTCCCCACAGCCGCAAATCCGGGCTGGTTTCTGGACAACCATGCCAAGCCTATATCGGTACCACTGTCTCTACCCCTGAAGGCACCATTACTATGGAACCCTTGCCCCTGGGTTCACGTATGGTTCCAATGGGACTGTGGTCAGATACGCAGACCTGCAGGTGTTTCAGAACCCCAAAAGCGCTTGGAGATCACTCCACAATAATGTTGTCACTGCCCTGCAACCCGCAGGTTCTCCAGCCGTTGCTGCCCTGCACCTGCAGGATCTCAGAATATCACTGCCCTGCAACCCGCAGGATTCCAAGAGCCGTGCCGTACCGAGGTCCAGGTCCAAGAGCCGTGCATACCGAGGTCCAGGTCCAGGTCCAAGAGCCGTGCCGTACCGAGGTCCAGGTCCAAGCCGTGCCGTACCGAGGTCCAGGTCCAAGAGCCGTGCCGTACCGAGGTCCAGGTCCAAGAGCCGTGCCGTACCCAGGTCCAGGTCCAAGAGCCGTGCCGTACCCAGGTCCAAGAGCCGTGCCGTACCGAGGTCCAGGTCCAGGTCCAAGAGCCGTGCCGTACCGAGGTCCAGGTCCAGGTCAAGAGCCGTGCCGTACCGAGGTCCAGGTCCAGGTCCAAGAGCCGTGCCGTACCGAGGTCCAGGTCCAGGTCCAAGAGCCGTGCCGTACCGAGGTCCAGGTCCAAGAGCCGTACCGTACCGAGGTCCAGGTCCAAGAGCCGTACCGTACCGAGGTCCAGGTCCAAGAGCCGTGCTGTACCGAGGTCCAGGTCCAAGAGCCGTGCTGTACCCAGGTCCAGGTCCAGGTCCAAGAGCCGTGCCGTACGAGGTCCAGGTCCAAGAGCCATGCTGTACCGAGGTCCAGGTCCAGAGCCGTGCCGTAAGGTCCAGGTCCAAGAGCCGTGCTGTACCGAGGTCCAGGTCCAAGAGCCGTGCTGTACCGAGGTCCAGGTCCAAGAGCCGTGCTGTACCGAGGTCCAGGTCCAAGAGCCGTGCTGTACCGAGGTCCAGGTCCAAGAGCCGTGCTGTACCGAGGTCCAGGTCCAAGAGCCGTGCTGTACCGAGGTCCAGGTCCAAGAGCCGTGCTGTACCGAGGTCCAGGTCCAAGAGCCGTGCTGTACCGAGGTCCAGGTCCAAGAGCCGTGCTGTACCGAGGTCCAGGTCCAAGAGCCGTGCTGTACCGAGGTCCAGGTCCAAGAGCCGTGCTGTACCGAGGTCCAGGTCCAAGAGCCGTGCTGTACCGAGGTCCAGGTCCAAGAGCCGTGCTGTACCGAGGTCCAGGTCCAAGAGCCGTGCTGTACCGAGGTCCAGGTCCAAGAGCCGTGCTGTACCGAGGTCCAGGTCCAAGAGCCGCGCTGTACCGAGGTCCAGGTCCAAGAGCCGTGCTGTACCGAGGTCCAAGCCCAGACTGCTGCCACTAAAACAACATTTGTGGACACTGATACCGCTGCAGCTACCCTGCCAACTCCTGGTAAAGCCAGTCCGTCTAGTGAAGTCCTGGTACTTGTCTCTGCCATGGCAGCTCAGGTGAATACCCTTACCCATACCATACAGGACATGCAGCTGAACCACAAATACCTGCAGTCTCAGGTACAGGTTGCATTAGCCCGTGGACATTTCTCTACTCCCGATCTGGTTGCCACCAGCAACCCCATACATCAGGATGACTCCGAACCCACTGTGCTCGATAGCACCTCAGATATGGATCCCACGATACCCTACAGTGTCCAAGGTATCGTGATACGCCGAACAGACCTTGTAAACCCTGTGACCATCTTGACCACCCAAACCTCATCCTTGGAGGTGACGGGTCCTGGCCCCAACCGACGGCGGTGCAGGAAAAAATAGGTGGCCCCCTTGCTATATATATCTGATTGTTCGCGCCCGGAAGGCGCTCCTTGGGTTGGGGTACTGTCATGAATTAAGCCTATGCCCGCACCTAAACCGTGGCAAACCCTTATTCACCTGTCTAGGTTTGTATGCAGGTTCGATTCCCCTATCTGGCTGTTAAGCTTCTGTTGTGATACCTACAGGTGTATACTACTTCACCTAAATGAAGCCTGCTTAAAAGAGGGATCCACCCTTCCATCAGGGCTTCAACATAACGTCCCTGAAAGTGCAGACAACCAGACCTGTTCCTGAAGCTCCCTACCGTGTTACCTGAATCCCTCCAGTGATACTCTCCAAGTGGAACCCTGCTACCAAGGAGAATCTCCCCACCAAGGTACCCCGCTCTCAAGAACCTCGTTCTTCGAGTGTACCCCACTTCCAAGAATCCTCGTTTGTCAAGCATACCCTGCTACCAAGGAGAATCTCCCCACCAAGGTCCCCGCTCTCAAGAACCCTCGTTCTTTGAGTGTACCCCACTTCCAAGAATCCTCGTTTGTCAAGCATACCTGCTTTCAAGAACCCTATTGTCAAGCTGAATCCTGCATACAGTCTGTTGCCTGCCTGCTAGTGCTGCTATTATTTACTATTTGTTTTGTTTATTATTTAATAAACCTTCAATACCCAGCAACCTGTGTGACTCCTATGATCACTGCATCCTGGGCTCACTTCACCCACCGCCGCACTCCCGTACCTGACACCTACTCTGAAAGACCAGTCTTTAGAGTTAGCTGGATCTGCTCTAAGGAAAATAATACAGCAGCGCCGTGCAGAGTCTAAGGACATACAGATGAGACAGTAATATGCACTCCATACTGCACTCCATGGGTTCTTCAATCTGGAGACAGTTCCGTACAAAATGTCCAAGTTCTGGACACTTAAAGCTCCTTACTTGTCTTTCCTTTTGTCCTGGACTCTGGGGTGAAAACCTGGGAAGCCATCTCTCATCATGCTCCAACCTCTGTACAGGACTCTGTCCTCCTGCTGGTACATTTCTTTCACTTCTCCTGCTAGGTTGCCTTGAATTAGGTTGAGGATCAGTACTGTGCAAGTCTTTAGCAGTCAAATCTCTCACAACCAAACACCTGATTTGCTCATGGTCTTTAGGGTCTCCTTGGCTGACCCACTGCCGAAGTACTGATGGCAGACTCCTGAGGTAGTGATCTATTACTATAATCTCCACGACTCTAGTAGCTGAGTTATTCTCAGGCTGTAACCATTTGTGAGCCAGTCTCAGCAAGTCATACATCTGCATTCACGGAGCTTTACTCCCCTCATAAATCCATTTATTGAACCCTTGGGCCCAAATTGCTGGTGTAACCCCAAGGTGAGTTAGAATTTCATTCTTCTGCCGGTCATAATCCTGGGCCTGGCTGTGAGACAAATCCTCATAGGCCTTCTGGGATTCTCCACACAGACATAGGGCTAGCAGCCCTGCCCATTGTTCCTCTAGCCACATCTCTCTAGTAGCAACCCTTTCAAAGGTGGTGAGGTAGGCCTCCACATCATCTGACTCTGTCATCTTGTGCATAGTCATTTATTTTAATACGTTGTCCATTATCCCTTGTTTGGGTAACAGCAGAAGGCGACAGTACATGTTGCAAGACATTCATTAGTGCTGCTCTGTTTTCCCGCTGAGCCTCGAGTCTACTGCTCACATGTGCAGCCAGCAAGTGGTTAGTCTCCTGTTGGACTGCAGTAGCCTGCACCAAGGCCTTCACCAGATCCCCCACCTTTCATGCAAACAACTTCACAGTAAAGTCTTTTATCAGCAGTTTCCAGAGAAAAACATTTAAACCCACAGACCATTCAGTGTTGTGCCCGCATTCTCCACCAAGTTTAGTACAGTGACCGCAAGTGATCCTTGGTTCCAAACAAACAACATGGTCTTCTAGGGAAGAAACAGCCGCAAATTTAAAGTTTGTGTAAATGGGAGGTCTTTTATTCCAGCATAAAGGAGCAAACACCACACTTGCCTTTAGAATCACTATTGCAGGTGATTCAGCAAAAAACTACAAAAGGAAACCTATCTCAAAACCATAATCTCATAAACAAAAGGAAAAAAACACAGCATCTCTTTAGAAGTGTTACTACTCCCTGCCCGGCTCTGAGCAGTCTGATGAACACACTTCTCTCTAGGAGTCAGCAGCCTGGGACTTTACCTGTGGCTTAATTGGTCAATTGGCAACAAGTGTGTGAGAGGATAGAGGCCATGCAGGATTCTGGGTCCTAAATACCTTCCTTCAATTACTCTCCCAGACATCCTGTTACCCAACCCGTGCATCTTTTCATTTTCAGCAAAAATTATTTTTATTAATTAGTTTTTTAGGATTTTTTCTGTATTTTTTTTCAGCAAAATTTTTGATTCGATTATTTTTAAACGTTTTTTTTATACTGTAACAGAACTTTTTTTGTTATTCATAGGACCTTAGATATTATTTCCATGCATTTTCGTGCATTATTTTTGATTAAAACGCCTTTTAAAAACTGCGATTTCTTTTTTGCTCCTGTTCGTCGGCCAGTCGACTTTTTTCGGTGGCGTTCAGCAGATTGTCGGGTTTTTTCGGTGGCCTTCAGTGGCTGACTGGTACCATTCAGCGGTCTGTTCAGCGGATCATTGGCTGCTTTAAGCGGTTTGTGTTTTTTTTCCAGGGGCGTTCAGCAGTTTATGTTTTATCGGAAGTGTTTGGCGGTTTATTGGCAGCGTTTGGCGGTTTATCAATGCATTTGGCGGGTTTATCTGTGGCATTTGGTGGATTCATGCAGCGCACTTCCAGGACCCTGCGATGAATGCTGCATTTCACATTACGGGCACTATCAGCTGCCCTGAGCTAAAACTGTGATGCTAAGGGCAAAATTTATCATTTTCCAGCTTCCCCTTAGCATCCCAGTTTCCCCAGCAGATCACGGGGCAGGCGTCGAGTTTAGCAGCCTACCCCTTAGTGATCGCTAAGCTCGCGGTTGCTGGGGCAGCTCTACAGTAGCCAGAAGCTGCGGATCGGGCTGCCGTTCTCGCCACAGGATAAGAGGTGAGTATTTGTTTTTGGGGGGTTTTGAGCTGCAGGTAACGGATTCTGCAGCAGTGCAATCCATTACCTGCACCTCTGAGCTGGTGTTAACCTTTTCAGTTAGCGCCAGCTCTTAGTAACTAGCGTTAGGACCAAGTGATCCTACCGCTAGTTACTCTGTGGTTTGCGCTCCCCATGCTAGGTATAGGGGCGCAAAGTACAGTAAACTCGCAGTGCAAATCGCTAACTAACGAGCGCTAACGTTTTTTTTTAACCCGAATGTTATTGCAATTTACCTTTATAAAACCAGTATAATCTGGTTATGTGGCATTACACAGGGTTCTAATTCTTTATAGTGCTGCACCAAACATTTAGATATAAAATTGTAAAAATATAAAAATAAGGTGTATGTCCTTGGGCACTCGCCACGCAGAGTGTTTACAGCTACTGTGATATTTTGTACTTAATAAATTCTGTTACAATTCACACTAATAAATTATATTAACTACGTTAAAGGTCCTTTGCTTAAACATCAAGATTACTTAAGCTAATGCACTCTTACTTCAGAAACGCATTGAAACATTAATAGGTCTTTGAAAATGTTGCCTCAAACATACTTTGCTGTAACTGTTTGTTTCTTACAGTAAATGGAGCCGAACATGATTAAACTGAAAAGCTTTGCCGGAACTCTCTGTTGGGACGTTTGAAGAGAGAATCAGCTTCATCATTTTGATATAAATTATCATTGCAGTCTGGAATCTGAGAATAACCACGTTGACATATTTCCTAATATACTAAAAACAGCAAAGGTCAATTATTTAACATTAAAGCCTTGTTTTAATTCAGCCACTTGACATTGGTTTTGATGTATAAAATCATCTGTATAATTAATACTTCAATACCTGACAGCTTTCACTGCTTCATTCTTCAATTAGCTGAATAGATAGTTGAGCAGTGATTAATGTGATGAGACAACATGTATTATAATCACTAATGGAATAGTAGTTATGCCTGCTGATTACTTTAGATGTAGCTACTTTTGCTGTTAGAAACTTTTATTGAAAAGTTCATCAAGGTCATAGTTCAAGACTTATCCTGCTTAAAACCTAAAAATTTTGCAAGCTCATAAAAATGAGTACATTAACTGTGTGAAACCTAAGCAGTGTTAAATTATTCTATACTGCGCAGATTTCCATAAATCAAGAGGGTCTTGTCAAACGGCAGTCCCTTGCAAAAATGGCTGGACCTTTCATATATACATTATATAGATCGTAAACTTATTTGACAGTCAGTGGGCCCCCCATGGCCAAAAAACAATACTGCATGTATAATAATAGAACTGGAGCTATGTGTTTCTATAAAACAGAACTCCAAGCTGTTCAAACAACTTTAGAACCTTGGCTGACATGTCCTAAGGTGCTGAAAATCTGGGCATTCTAGAAATGAAATACTACATATGTGAAAATATAACAAAATACTTTGAAACGTGACTTTCCAACAAGTTGTTGGTTAGGAGCCAAGTACTGTATAGCATGGAATTAGGAATAGTTGCAATTATACAAAGAAAATTTAACCTGAACCTTAACAGCACTTTTTATGCATAGGATCTGCATGCGTTTGTGAGCTAATTCAAATGATGGTTGGTTGCAAGAGCAGAGTAGTGTATTTTTCTGTTAAAACACCTTGCAACTGCCAATCAACTTGATTGCCAGGGAACATGTATCCTTTAAAAGCGTTTTGTCACTTTGCAAACGTGTTGCGCCCACAAATGCTGGCCCTGCACCTAAGAGCACTTTTTGTATGGAAAGTCATATAAAGTCACCAAACGTTAGTGTTCGCTATGGAATTTAGCCCAACATATCCTGTAGTTGTCTTATCAACAGGCATTGCTATTACACCCTTGCCTCAAACTGGGGTTACGGATCTAGTAGTGAAATTCTCTTCGCAAGGTAACTGTACATTAACGCCTTCTATAATTATTACATAAAATGTTAATTTGCAGCTCCACTTTAAAATGCAGACTATTTCAAGGTAACCTGTGCTTCCACCCAGAGATGGTATTTCACTGTGAAATACCGTTTCCTTGAATCTGGTGTTAAGTGATTTTACATTTGCAAAACCACGTAACATGCTGTGAAAACCCCACACTTAGCAAATCTCCATTCTATCTTCTAGCATACATTGAACAACAGACCACAATATTCTCCACTCTGCTGTCCCACCCACCCTCCCATCCAGGCCTGGCCCAAAATTTAAGGTCTCCTTTACAGCTGTTTCCACTTCTCTCTCTAATTACCTTTACTCAGCCCAACCTTCTGGTCCTTCCCATGCAATTGTCACGACATTTCTTCTAGCAACCAGCTTCACCTTCCCTCTGCTCCCATCTGTTTCACTTACCCCTGTCCCTTAGATTGTAAGCTCACGGGATGTCTGGCCGAGCACTTGGTTAAAGTGCTGTACTTCCTAGACAAGCTATCCTTTGGGCAGGGTTGTCTTTTCCTTATCTATCATGTATGTCTCATGTTTGTGCTTCCCCATTGTACAGCGCTGCGGAATATGCTGGCGCTTTATAAATAATGAATAATATTAAATTCCATACTCCCCTCTCATCCCACGCTAGAGAGGGTGGCACAGTCCACTGCTTCCTCTTGTAGAGTAGAATGAGTAGAATGAGACTGGGAACAAATAGTCTCCCTCCGCAATTCCTCTGTGGCGCTGCATGATCTTATGAGAGCGAGATCGCATAAGGCTCGCAGCTGGGATGAGCAATACTCCATGGAGTCCTGTGGGCTGCATGAGCCAATAGTTGCTGCGGTTGGCAGCACTGCTGCCAGTACAAGGCTGAAACAAGAGGGTTATGAGGGTCCTGACTCCTGAGGATAAGCAAAGCTTTTCATGACCTGCTATATGGTGGGGCCCAATGAGGTCCCACAAGGTTTTAGCTCGATTGTGCCATTACAGGAATAACTGTTCCATATGGAAATCAGACTGCTACACCCAGAAAGGGTGGCCAATATTGAAATGCCAAGGACATCATCCCTGCACGAGAGGTGCAGCAACCCCCGACAATCATTTTGGCCTAGTTAGGCCTTGTCAGGAGGGTATAGCAGACACCCCTCTAGGCACCTAGAGCAAGGGGTGTATAAGGCAGTCTTGTGCTTTATTACAGGCCAGGCGCCAATAAACTACTTACTTTGAAATATGGATGGTAAAATGCAGACTGCTTACCGTTTCTCTTCATTTTACCGTTAAGCGTGGAATAGAGCCCAAGGTGTATTGGTGGCAGCATCAAAATAAAATAATGACTTTAAAAATACCCTGGAGCCTGATACACCCTGACGTCTTACACTACTCGTATGGTGACATTTAGATGTGTGGGAGATCAATAGGTTAATTAAAATTATATCTCTGCATAGAAGCATAGTTCTTAGTCATTCACAATGTACTCTCCTTACCAGTGATTTTCCGCAACCGGGCCATGGCACACAGTGTGTTGTGAATGGTCCTCAGATGTGACACAGTAATTTGCTGGGCAGTACCCAGTTGAGGTGTGTGAGTAACTAGACATGTGCACTTATTTTTTGTAACGAATAGGTTTTTGTCCAAATTTTTGTTTATTCGGATATTCAGACTAATCTGAAAATCCAAATAAATGAAAAAACGAAAATAACTAAATCTGACAATCGAATAGATGAAAGAATGAAAATCCAAAAGTACAAAATTGGAATAGTCGATAGAACGAAAATGCAAAAAATCGAATAGACTACGACCGAAAATCAGCGGAAGAATGAAAAGATTAAAAATAAGGAATGCATTATATTTCTTTCAGATTCATTCTGATCCATTCCATTTTTTGGATGGGTGGTGTTATTGTCTTTCTCTGGCCAATCAGCTTGTTCTTTTTGTGTCTGAGTCAGACTGCATTCCAGAGAAGTGTGTTGTTTTTGACTTTTCTTTAGTTGGATGTGTGAGACTGAGAGTAACTGGTAGTAGTATTGCTGTTCGAGCTCTGTGATACGTTCATACACAGCACACATTACTGTGAGTATTATTTCTGTTGATCTCTGTGATACACTCATACACACCACACATTACTGGAAGTTTTATTGCTGTGGAGCTCTGTGATACGCTCATGTATGCCGGGTGTTTTGTTTTTTTTGGGGGGGGCAGCAATTCATCCTTGACCCCAGGCAGCACAGTGACTTTGGCCGGCCCTGGTAGTACTGTTCAATCGCTCTAGCTGCACAGACAGGAAGTTTTGTGTGCAATGCATTGAGTAGCAATTAATAAAATTTGTTTGCTTCAAAATCCCCAGTCCAAAGAACGCAATACATATAAATAAATAAAAACAGTTCTGTGAATTTACATGTGCAATAATACCAGACCGACTAAAACCAGTTTATTTAGCGACACGTCCAACGATTGAACCCGAAATAACTAATGAACCCTGAATCCAAATAACATAACATATCCAAAAAATAGGAAGACAGATACTAATGACCCGAAAATACGAATAAAATATTCTTATGAATGAGACATTTCAAACGAAAACTAATGATTCGAAGTAATGCAGGATCTGAAAATAAAGAACGATCTGAAAAAAATCAAACGAAAATCCAAACATAACAAAAAAATGTCACTTAATTAATGAAAATATAAGTTCCGAACCAAAAATTTTCGACATACACATGTCTATGAGTAACAGTACAGTGATGAAATGTGGGTTTTAATATTCAAAGGGGACACAAATTTTTGAATAGAACTTTAAATTGAATTTTAACATCTTGATAGTTTTAACCCCTTCACTACTAAGTGATTCTCCAAAAATCCACTTTCAGGAACCAGTGTTTTTTTGTAAAATCATTTTAAAATAGTTGTATAGGAAAAAATGTTTGGGAATATTCCCAATGTAATTATTACTGTAATAATGTTGCTGGCAGATGGCGCTATCTATTTGCTAAATCGTTACTGCAGGCAAAACTGCAGCTTGTGTTGGCTGGGGAATGCCCAATATGTCAGGGCATTCCTTAGCCTGTTTTAACCAGTTTTAGCACCTTGGGCATTATGCCCAATTGCTGAAACTTTGGGGGCACCTTCTGGAGCCCAAAATCAAACGAACGTTGTTTGCAAGAAACAAATTTAATTTGTTATCACACAGCACAGCCATAGATCGTGCTAACATGATCTCAGGTTGCAGTGTCTGCTACCGCTGATCGTGAATACACGACCACGTTAGGGAAGGGATTAAAACCATAAAATACATCCTTAAACACTATCAGGGTTATTCAGAGAAAGGTGAAACTCTGGAGAACTTTTGGAGAAGTGAAAATTCTAGGTCAAAATAGCCAAATCAGAAAATTTTTCCCATTTATCTCACTTTCCAAATCAGCTATTTTGACCTAGAATTTTCACTTCTCCCACAGTTCCCCAGAGTTTCACCTTTCTCTGAATAACCTTGTAGGTGTGTGCCTTGACAATTTTCTGCTCCGTTTTGTGTGCCCAAGATGAAAAGGTTGAAAATCATTGCGCTACACTGTGCCAGCAATTTTATTGACTGAGGTGTGGGCTGCTCTTTTGAATGGCATTTTCTTAAAATTTATACATTTGTTGCTAACTGTGTATTTGACACAAATTATAGATAAAGGATACAGATTTATGAAAAAAAGAAAGAGTTGTGATCTATGACAGGTTTGATTTTAAAAAAAATCATACTGCACAAATTGTACATACTAAGAGCCAGCAAAACTATGACTGGACATTGAACTTTACCAAATATAAATTAGGCAAAAAAAGTTAAATAGAATGTAGGCATATATTACTGGTATAGATTTTGTTGTCAAAAACATAAACCAAAGGTTATTCAAGAGATTAAAAATTTAATTGGAATTTTGTCAAAATAAATTGCAGCAGGGGTATAATATAATCAAAGCAAATTGCGTGACCTTCAACTGGTATCAATGAATAGTGCAAGCGAAAACTGAACTGCAGCAAAAATTCATTCAACTGCATTTATTTTAGCTTTTTTTGCAGCAACATCAGAACTTTTCTGAAAGATGAAGTGACACTGATTTAATTTGTCTAAGCAAATAAATCATCTGTTCTGAACATGTCGCTGTTCAAATGACAGTCCTTTTTCTTTAATTTAATTTCTATTTTTTTACTGCCTTCCAGAATGTACGATGTAAGGAGACCCAATATTTGAAGGTTATGCTTACAATGCAATAATATCAGAAATAGGATAAGTATTCTTATATATATATACACAAAATACACAAGAGGGGCAGCACTCGACCTTAACTACGCTTTCAGTGAGGGTAGTTAAGGCCTTTCTAAAGCTCCCTGCAGATCAAGGTTTAAATAGAACCTGCGGGTGGAGCACCTGTGACAGGGAGGGGTGCTTGCCCAAAAGGGGTGTCAGCCCAATAATATAGAAAATACACGAGAGGGGCAGCACTCAACCTTAACTACGCTTTCAGTGCGGGTGCATCTCAAGACATAATATACAACAAAACAGGAGGAGAGCACACCAAACATATTCAAACAATACAAAAGAAACCACAACAGCAGCTAAATTCACCCGCAGGTTCTATTTAAACCTTGATCTGCAGGGAGCTTTAGAAAGGCCTGGGTCCTCACGTTTATCCCATAAGAGCAGACATTAGGTTAGTGTGATAGGACCTGCCAGGGGTGGAAGACATTGTCGCTGTTGGCAGGCTTACGCAATCCATGGCCATCCATTGCAAACTAAACGTCCACCATTGTTCAACAGAGCTCAGCATTGAATCTGTGTAAGGGTTAAGAACTGCAGTGTTTTTGAAGGGGTTAAGAAATGCTTGTAAGCATTTAAAGGATTAAATCTGGTAAATCTCTATGTCTAAATGAATTTAGCTGCTGTTGTGGTTTCTTTTGTATTGTTTGAATATGTTTGGTGTGCTCTCCTCCTGTTTTGTTTATGTATATGTATATATATATATATATAAATATATATATATATATATATATAAAAATCATGAGTATAGCAGTATGTAGTGATACCTTTTTTATTGGACTAACATTACATTTAAAAGACAAGTTTTCGAGAGGATTACTCTCTTCCTCAGGTCTGGAAGTTATACCCTTCGTTACCCACACTGCCAGCTATATGAAGGACACCACAGACTTTCTAAACAAACTCAGAGATATCCAGACACTACCAGCCGACACTATATTGGTTACTATGGATGTAGAATCCCTATACAGCAACATCGCACATAAAGATGGTATTAATGCCTGTCTCAAATCTCTCTCCTCCCACAATACTCCACATAAATACAGTGGTGAAATAATTACCAAGCTTATTGAATTTATTCTCACACACAACTGCTTCAGCTTCATCAATAACTGCTACCTACAAATGACTGGGACTATTATGGGTAGTAAAATGTCGCCACAATACGCCAATCTTTTCATGTCAGATCTAGAACAGAGGTCCTCACAAACCACACAAATATCTATGAAGGAGAGGAACGCCTTCTAGACTTTCACAAGGCATTCAATATGTTCCACCCATCGATCAAACTCAAGATGGATTTTTCCAATCACAGTGTGTGCTTCCTGGACTGCACCATATCCGCTGCCAATGGCACTCATCTGTGTACAGGAAACCCACAGACAGGCCGAGCTGCCTCCTCAAGGCCAGCTTTCATCCCAACCACACCAAACAAGGCATCATCTACAGCCAGGCCATCAGGTACCACCGAATCTGCTGGGACACTGGAGACAGGGATGAACACCTGAACAAACTATCTGCATCATTCCAGCGGAAGGGCTATAAAAAAAGGACAATCTCTGAAAAAATCTAATCTGCCCTGAAAACACCGTGTGAACAGCTGTTGCATTACAAAGAAAAGAAAATCACCACACGGATCCCTCTAGTTCTTTTCTATAACCCGACACTAGAGGGAATTCGCAAAATTATCAAAGATCTGCAGCCACTGGTCACGGAGGACCCTGCGCTCAAAGAAATATTCCCACAGCCCCCCTTACTGGCATTCAAGCAACTCCCAAACCTGAGGCAAAAACTGGTCCGCAGCAAGCTTACCCAGGAACAGGACGACAAACAGAATGGGACCAAACGCTGCAACAAATCCAGCTGCAAACTGTGCCAACATATATGTGACAGCAGCACTGCACGGCACAACAACGCCACACACAACATCAAGGGCTCGTACCTTTGCGCATCTGCCAATGTTGTATACATGATCCAGTGCCCGGTGTGTGAGAAGGGCTGCTATATTGGTGAAACTAGCCTTAAACTAAATCTCAGGATGAACCAGCACAGACACTCCATCAAGAACCACCAGGAAAATACATATTGTACCCCGGTGGGACATCACTTCAATCTAACAGGCCACTCCATCCAAAACCTCAAAATTAAAATCCTCAAAGCACAATTTAAAGACCACCGTGAACGCTAAACATATGAAATGAAAATTATCACATATTTTAACACTATAAATGCTGGACTCAATGTGGATTCTGGGTCTTTAACCCATTATCATAACGTCACATAAGATTCAAAATTCTGGCTGATGCTTTGTTTCTTCTTGGTTTCTTTTTTTTTTCTTCTTTATTTCATGGCTCTTTCAGCGTTCACTGTTTTGTGTTTTTGTTTTGTTTCTTTTTCCCTCAATTTTTTATTAATTCAAGTTGTATGATCTTATCTCTGTTGTTTTATTATGGGCCCAAGATCCCTCATGCGTTTATTTTCCCATTTTGAACATACCATTTGACTCTCACTTTTACGACATCTTAGGCTAGGGTCAGATGAGCGCATTTTGTACGGACTGTGCGTCCGTGCAGTATGGACGTACTTACTGACTGACAACCAGGATTGTGGCCACACAGTCCGTTTTTTTCACTGACGTATTTTTTGACTGATGTAGCAGGGAAAATAAATTACAATGATAAAACATTCTGTCCGTCAAAAATGCTGGATGTATAAATGCAGTCCGTCTGACCTTGTTGCATCACTCACACACAAAGCTATGTGGACGTTGTGGACGTGGTGCACTCTGCACGTCCGTTCTAGCAGTATTACGTTCTTGCCTAACCTGCGTCCGTTTGCAGCGTCCGTCAGCCCCCGCACTTCTGTGCGGACGTACTTCGTGTGTGGGGCTCCATTTAACACAATTGCAATATAATTAATTTTACATATATTTTTACATTCCGAGAGAAACGTGTCCATACCACAAAATAGCACCTTTCTGTGTAAAACTTAGAAAAAGGAAAAACAATGTTTGTTAGGTTTCCTTCCAGAGTGCAAGCCCCCCCTGTGTTAGGTTCCTGTAGACACATGTCTACTTTGCCTAATTATAAATCCAGCCCTGCTAACCGCTCAATTGAGCGAGGGCCGGCAAAGTTCCACTTGTAAATATCAATGGTTGAAGTGGAATGGAGCCCAAAATATTTATAAAATGTGAGCAAGGCTCCTGCTTTAAACGAGTGCATGCAGGGCAGCCATTAGAAATGATGGGGCCCCTTACTGAACCTCACGATGGGGCCCGCCCCCCCTTGTAAACTTCCTCAACCTCTAACAACTTTTCGCCCCCTTCCAAAACAAAAAAAAGGACATAATACAGTTCCACACAATAAACTCACAGTAATGTGAGGTGTGCCTGAGCGTATCTGTCACGTCTGGGGCTCAGAGGGGGCCCCAGCACCCAGCGGCGCTATCGACAAGCTGGGTGCCAGTAGTTGTGCCAGCTTCCGGAGCTCGCAGAGCTGACCAGGAGGTGGAGTGTGGCATTATGACACGTGCCCACCAGGTTTAAATACAGACAGCGCGATCCGGCTCATTGCGCTGTCGTGGAGTTTGCTTCCCTCAAATGCTGAGTGTCTCCTGGAGGTTCACTACTTGGTTGTTTTTTCAGTCTCCGTTATTACTTCGCTTGTATGAGAACCACCCCCGTGTACCAGTCCTTGGGTATTCCTTGACCACTCTAACTCTAATTTTGGCTTATATGATAGATACCCCTTGTGTACCGTATTGACTATCCCTGACCACTCTAACACTGATCGATTTGGGCTTGTGTTAGAATACATCCTTGTATATCGTCTGGCCTATTTCAGGTATACCCTGTCCTGTGTGTTGGTAAAACATTTCCCACTCGCTATTGGTAAAACATTTCCCACTCGCTGTTGGTAAAACATTTCTCACTCGTTGTTGGTAAAACATTTCCCACTTGTTGTTAGTAAAACATTTCCCTGTGGTCTGGCTGGGTCTGTGGTCTGGCTGGGCCCTGGGGTTTGGCTGGGCCCTGGGGTTTGGCTGGGCCCAGGGGTCTGGCTGGGCCCAGGGGTCTGCCTGGGCCTGGGTCTGGCTGGGCCTGGGGTCTGGGGTTTGGCTGGGCCCTGGGGGTCTGGCTGGGCCCTGGCTCACCTCTTTGCCATCTTCTGTCCCTGCCCTCTCTTCTTCCTTCTTCTTTTCTTCTCCCGGGCTCTCCGTCGCAGGCAGCTTCTCACGTGACTGGAGGGGGCGGCACCAAAGCAGCGTACTTGGGAGGCCCATGCACGCTGCTTGGCCTGCCCAGCCAGTCAGGAGGAGACAGACAGTAAAGCTCCGGATTCGGACTCAGAGTCCGATACCGGAGCTGTTAAAAAGGGCACCGCCGCTGCCGACGGGGCCCCGGCGGGCCAGGCCCCCTCGAGCCCCTTACGGCAGCATGGGGCGTAATGCCCTGATGGTGGCCTGAGTGCATGAAAATAATATCACACTATTATTTGAATTGTATTGTTCAAATAATGTAAAAACGGAGATTTCATCACTAAATGACCACGTAACCCCAAGTGAGTGAAAAGAATCCATAAAGAAAGTGGAAAGCAGAAATATAATGTTTCTTTATTTTCTGTTCAAAGGAACACAAAGCAAGTAGAATATTTAACTGTAGTTTGGGGACTTTTTTTATCCTACTGAAATCTGTTCTTTTGATGAAACTTATTTTCTATCGTTTGTGCTTTCTTACTCTCCAAAGTGCATTACTTTCATCTTGTTGCCAAGGCAACAGTAACCGTTTTCTTCTCATATGCATCAAATGTACACATGGATTATATGTGGCATATTTTTGTTAACATTAACAGGCAGCTATTACAATATAATTATTCACAAATTCTTAAAACAAAACTGTAATTTTTTTCTAAAACATATTCCAGTACCAATTTTATGAATTTTAAATTTAAAAAAGTTTATATTTGATCCCAATGCATGCTTGTCTATTGTGTGTAACAGCCTCAACAACCTGTGCTTATAAAATTGCAACAATAACACAAACATAAAGCCAATTGCATTATTATAATGGCAGATCTGAGCATTTTTATTTTGTTGAAGTCAGGGGCGGATCCAGAGACAAGTTTCGGGGGGGGGGGCAGTCTACCAGTTTTAGCTAAGAGCTGGTGTTGGGTTCGCAGTGACAGGCAGAGATGCGCCTAATCTCAGGCTTTGCTTGTCACTCTCCCTAGAACATGGTCTCACAGGGTCTGTCCTCATGCGGCTCAAGTGACACCTGACTGACACCACACAGCAAAGCACTGCATGTGCTCTGTCACTTAAAATAAAGCACCACCAGCAATAACACAACACTGCCTAGATATATTGAGGAGTTTCTAAAATGAGGAGCATTACACAAAAAAAAAAAAGCGGGAAAGGGGGATTTGGGGCCAAAATTGGGACTGTCCCTCAAGAACAGGGACGTTAGGGAAATACGAGGCCAGGTACAAACTCATACACAGCTGTATACAGACATACATTTAAAAGACACATACATAGCTTTATACACCAGAGACACACACTGACTTGGACATAGAGTGTACAGGTTTACATTTTGAGTATCCAGGAAATAACCAGCAAATAGACTCATTGCTAGGAGTTTAATTGTTTTGTATCCATTATATTCCCGCACACCCTGAATATGTGGGGGAGCCCCTAAAAATACCTACACACCCTCAATATATGGATACAATATAGAAAAGACAGGCATACGAGATCAGTCAAAAAGGGTCCACTGGTGCAACCCTTTTTTTATTTCTGCAATGGAGCAAACACAAACATTTCAGGGTGACCTCCTTTCTCAATACTATATGCTCATTGCAGAAATAAAAGGGTTGCACCAGTGGACCAGTTATCACCAAGCTTGTGTGCCTTTATTATCTATATTGAATCCTTGTACAGCCATTGCCAACGTGATGAAAGGGAAAATACGCTGCTGGCATATACCAGCTCAACAAATCATTAAGTGAACTGGCTGGTGCCACTCCTGTAATGTTATTTTTACACACCCTGAATATATGGAGGAGCCCCTAAAGAGACACCCACACACCCTGAATATATGGGGGAGCCCCTAAAAAGACACCCGCACACCCTGAATATATGAAGGAACCCCTAAAGAGACACCCACACACCCTGAATATATGGGGGAGCCCTAAGAAGACACCAGCACACCCTGACTATAAGGAGGAGCCCCTAAAAACACAAGCACACCCTGACTATAAGGAGGAGCCCCTAAAAACACACCTGCACACCCTGAATATATGAAGGAACCCCTAAAGAGACACCCACACACCCTGAATATATGGGGGAGCCCTAAGAAGACATCAGCACACCCTGACTATAAGGAGGAGCCCCTAAAAACACACCCGCACACCCTGAATATATGGAGGAGCCTCTAAAAAGACACCCACACACCCTGAATATATGGAGGAGCCCCTAAAAACACACCCGCACACCCTGAATATATGGAGGATCCCCTAAAAACACACCCGCACACCCTTAATATATGGAGGATCCCCTAAAAACACACCCGCACACCCTGATTATATGGAGGATCCCTAAAAACACACCCACACACCCTGAATATATGGAGGAACCCCTAAAAAGACACCCACACACTCTGAATATATGGAGGAGACCCTAAAATGAGGGACATTAGGAAAGCGATGCAGAACAGGCTTTTGTGTTCAGTGATGAGAATTTAACTTACAGGGTTTTTCAGAGAGAGGTGAAAAGCAGGAGAATGACTGGAGAAGTGAAAATTCTAGGTCAAAATAGCCAAACCAGAAAAATTCTCCCATTTATCTCACTTTCCAAATTGGCTATTTTGACCTAGAATTTTCCATTCTCCAGTCATTCTCCTGCTTTTCACCGCTTTCTGAATAACCCTGAAAGTAATTGATGGGCAGCGTCACCAAACGTGCTGTGGATACTCACATATTATGCATAAATCCTCTGTCTCATATCCAGTACAGCAGACTGCAGGCTTCACAGATCATGAAGAAAGTTTAGTAATAAATTAAAACCTTGACTATAAAGCTGACAGTCTGCTCGTACTGAGCAGGAGACAAATGCCATGGGGTGTTACTATACTGTGGTGTTGTACAGATCCTCAATTAAATAATCAGATGGTAGTTCAGGTGTTGCAGTGGCTGAAAGTGTAGGATATTCACAGTGGATAATATATATATATGACACAGAAGTGCTGCTATGCTGAGCTTTGTCTCATATATATTTGTAAAATTAACTATATATAAAAATCATTCTAAATAAAGATAAATATTAAAATAATATATTGGAATTACATATTCAAACATAATAAAATAATTATAATAAAATTTTATATTATTTAAAATATGCATGTCGCCCCTTCTCATGCTGGCATTTTTTGGAGAGAGGAGTTACATCCCAAGGGGCCAAGTGGGAACAGAGTTGTCAGTTCTGCATGGAGGGGTGGGGGTTAAATACTAAGGAGCCCAGTGGGAACAGTTTCCATCTCTGTAGAGAGGAGAGAATTGGGGAGGGGGTTAAATCCTCCCAGCTCTGCAGGGAGGGAAAGGGGTTAAATACTTTCATTTTTGTAGGGACAGGAGAATTGAGGAGAAGTTTAACTCCATCCCTGCAGAGCTGGAATGCATTAACTCCTTCCATTTCTGTGGGGAGGGGGTTAAATCTCCCTAGCTCTGCAAGGAAAAAAAGAGGGTTAAATTCTCCAGAGGGGGTTAAATCACCCCAGCTTTGCAGAGAGGGGAGGGAGTCACATCTTCCCATTGATGCATCGATGGTGTTAAATACTCTCCATTCTGCATGGATGGATGGGGGGGGGGAATTGGGTTAAAACTTCCCAGCTCTGCAGGGAGGGAGGAATGTGACAGCTGGCTGCCATCATACACTCACCAGACACCAGATCACTCAGGGCTGCTGGGCCGCAGTGTCTCGTCTCCTTCCTTCACACACACAGAGCAGGCTGTAGGTGGGCGGAGCCTCTCTCACTGCTGCACTCGAGCAGGGGAAGGCAGGCAAAGTGTTGTGATTTTTGCTGCCAGAGAGAAGCTCTGCTTGCTCAGATCGTCAGCCTGGTAACTGCACTGCTCGGGGGGGGGGCAATTGCCCCGTTGCCCCCCCCCCTGGATCCACCCCTGGTTGAAGTTGCATTAGTTTTATTATTCATTTATGTAGTAACTGGAAAAAAAAGAATTTGAATAAAAATGCCCATATAAAGTTACAGGGTGATAGAGAGTTCAGAGAAAATGAAATATAAGGCAGAATTAGCTTACCAGGTTAAACTCCGTTTACTATATTGTTTGTATGTAGTAAAATAAAACATGGGGGGAGTTGGTGAGACAAAATATTTTTATGAGCCTTATCGCCCCAATTAGTGGCTTACGTACGAGACAACTGCTTTCTTGGCAGCTCTACTCATTTTTGGAAGCTGCTGTTATTCTACCCTGAAATCCATAAGGATTTCACTACGCCGACAGTAAGAAACGGAAGAGCAATTTGTTCTCCATGTCTTTCAATTTGCAGCAAAAAAAATTGGTTCCTATGAATTGTTGCATTAAACATTTTTATGTTGAAATTCGAAATTTCATCCAAATGGTGATCTTGGAATCTAGTCTTTAACTGAATTGCAAAAAAGTCTTCGTGACTGTACTTCCTCTTGGTTTGTGTGTATATACACCTATATTTATATATAGATATAATCCAAGATCCCTGTGCTCTATAGTAAGGCAGCGTTTACCTGCTCTGGTGCAGCCAATATATTGTAGATACAATCTCCAAAGGAAGAGGTGCACACTGAAGGCTTGCTCATAAAAAGTACAAAAAAAATGTATTCCATCTTAAGTGAAAAAAGATAAGTCGACGTTTCAGTCCTCTTCTGCACTTTTATGAAGATATATATATCACTTTTTTGAGCAGCATATGGACACAGATCCTTTTTATACAATCCCCCAGCATCTTTCACTTGTATTTTATGCACCACTTTACATCCACACACATTTTACATTTACACATCAGCAGTATAATTGCCCACTTTAGCTTTTTGAATATTTAGGACACTCATATAAACTTCATTATGTACAACTGACCAAAGTTATTTAACATATGCATTGATAGTTAATAGTGTCTTTCCCCATGATTGTTTTCTTTATAGTTGTTTGGGTTCGGATTAAGCTCCCTGTAGTATTCGAGTCCTCTGCCACTCGGCTGCCTTTTACGACACGCCTGGCTGCCATGGCAACACACCACAATGCAGTAAGCGAACGAGATTACGATTTTAGGCGCGCGCAAAGCCGGCAATTGACGTATTACTTCCGGGTTTTGAGTTAACACAGTCGGTGACAGTGCGACAAATGGTTGGTGATTAATACCCTCTTTAAAGGTATAAATATACAGGATGTTATTATTATATTTTATTCCTGATGAAGACTCTTGTTTGAGTCGAAACGTCGATTTTTTTAATGACTTCCTAATAAAGCAAACATTTTATTTTTTCCAAGTCCGTGAGTGCTCCTTATCTGGTTAATATAACATACGTCTGAGGATCTTCTGGCACCGCGGCACCTTCCAAAAGTGAGTTTCAAAGCGTGAGTGCTGAGAAAATTGGACTGTTATGCGATTTTATATATATATATATAATCGCATATGTATACATGAAAGATTAGGCTGTGTTATGAAGACTTGTAGTGATACTACAAAACAATGGTTTATTGCATATTTACTGCATCAATGTTTCAGTCTTCTGAGAAACTTTTCTTAAGGTCTTGAGCAGTAAATATTCAATACATCAGTGTTTTGCAGCATTGATATGTCTTCATTGAGTGTCTTAATCTTTTCTGTATATCCCTACGGCAGCACTGAAGCAAGTAAAAAAGTTATAAGAGTGTTTGTGGTTTCTCATTTTTATACAAAGGTATTCACTGAGAGGCCAGATTATTAAGATCACCCCATCAGTACTTCCTTGGGCCACCTTTTGCCTTCAATACTGCGGCGATTCTTCTTGGTATTGACTCCACAAGATGTTGAAAGGTGATGCGAGGAATCTGACACCATGCCTGATGAATAGCACTGTCCAGTTCTGTGAGATTTGATGGTTGTGGAACCAGCTGCCTGATGGCTCTTTCAACTTCGTCCCTCAAATGCTCAATTGGATTGAGATCTGGTGATTGTGGGGGCCACCTAAGCAAGGTAAATTCTCCCTCATGTCCTTGAAACCAACCCTATGCAATACGAGCACCGTGGCATGGCGCATTGTCTTGTTGGAAAAAGTCATCTCCATTGGGATACACATCAACATGATAAGATGAACTTGATCTGCAATGATACTTTGATATGTTGTGCTATTCAGACGTTTTTCCACACAAATTTAAGGGCCCCAAACCATAACACTGCCCCCACCAGCTTGAAGGGTAGTACTCATGCATGTGGACATGTTTTCATTCTGTTTCCACCAAATTCTCACTCTGCCATCTGCTTGATGCAACTGGAAACTTGATTCATCAGACCACATTACTTTTTTCCAATGCTCGACTGTCCAATTCTTGTGTTCCTGTGTGAATTGGAGACGTTTTATCTTGTTAACTGCAGACAGCAAAGGTGTTTGAACAGGCCTACGGCTTCCATATACCATATGATGCAATGTATGGCAAACAGTGTGCTCAGAGATCATTTGAGAGAATCCCTGATTAAGATCTGCAGTAATTTGATGCACTGTTGCCCTTCTGTTGTCTTGTACCAGTCTTGCCACTCTCCGTTCTGCCCTAACATTGACTAGTCGCTGGCGGCCACAGTTCGCACATTCAGACCCAGATTTTCGGCTGACAGTCCAGTCTTCAAACACTTTAACAACAGCTGCTCTTGAACATTTAACAAATTCTGTTGTTTTACTGATACTAGCTCCATGGCTCCGAGCGCCAACAATCAGTCCACGTTCAAAGGCTGTTAAATCGTGTTGTTTACCCATATCTTCAGAAAAAAATCACTTCTACTGTCGTGGTAAACAACTTGCTTCCCTATATATAATGGTCTGGCCCTCTAGCAACTTCAGCGTGAAATTATAGCTAAGTTGCCTAAAAAAGTCAGGTGGTCATAATAATCTGGCCACTCAGTGTATAAATATACAAATACATAAGCACATTCACTGAGACCTTTCTGCCAGTTTCCCACACCCATGGTCCTGCAGGCGAAAGAAACTCATTCATTATGTGCTCTGTTGCTACCCCAGTCAGCAATATAGGATCCAAAGAGGAGTAAACTAATGTAGTAATTCAATACAATTAACAGTTTAGTAGATGGCACCACCTAAACCCTAAAGGATTATCACAATTACTTTTTTAGGGAAAGAAAAAAAAGTATTAAAATAAAAAATATATAAAAATTGTAAAAGAATTATTAAAACAATATTAAAAAATGGGGACTGAGCCAGATTTCAGAATTTGTGTTCCACACAAAGAGGTGGTATATCCCATACAAAGTGTTCCACCCCCACAGTTCAGTACATATTAGCCATACATAGTTCCAGCTCTTGGCTCAAATTCTGAGTCCTTTCCTTTAATTTGTTGTTAAAATGTTTTATTTGCTGTTTAAAACGGAGTCTGTTTTGTCGGCCTTGGGAACACGAGCAGGCCGAATGTGATAGGAGTTTCGGTACTCCTGAACATTACCGTCAACAATAACAGGGTTATTCAAAGAGCACCGAAATTCCACTGGATGTTTGGTGCTCTTTTGTTCCCCACATTTTGGGGGAGTCAAATTCCGTAACCCTGAAGTCAATTCAGCATTCACTGCAGGGTCTCCAAAGTGCAGGGAATAGCTGCCGAATGCATAGGAAAAACCGCCGCAAAAATCTCAGATTCGATCGGAAAAAGACAAAAACCCAGTGAATCAATTCGAAAACCCACCATAAAAATACCACATCGATCCATAAAAAAAAGATGACGCGAAGAACAGAGCGCCGACCAGCCACCGGAAAAAGCCGGCAAGCTGACGAATGCCCAAAAAACACAAAACAAAAAATCACTGCGGGCTAAATTACAATCCTCACGTTAAAACGGGGGCTCTAAGGAGAAAAAACTGTGCCAGCAGTTTTCTCCCTAGCGCCCCCATTTTAACGGGAGATTACAATGCAGGAACTTAAAATGCTGCCTGCATTGTTAGCGGGGGCTAAGCCCCGGGATGCGAGCTCCATTGAGTTTCCCCCTGCCGGTCACATGACCTGCGAGATCCGGCATGTCGGCATAGTGATCTGCAGGGAGAGCCTGGGGACTTTTTTCCCCCAGTCTCTCCCTCTTTTCCCGGCAACAGAGGAGGCGGATGGAGCCGCGGTCCTCGTCGCGGGATACTAACTGAGTATCTGATTTTTGGGGGGGATTTCTGTTGGTGCTGATGGATTCTGCACCAGCGGAATCCGTTAGCAGCACCAGGTCCAGGCTGTGGTTACCATTTTGTTAACCGCAGCCGGACGTTAATCAGCGTTAGGACTTTGTAATCCTAACGCTGATTAACACTTTGCGCTCCCCATGTTAAGTATAGGGAGCGCAAAGTACAGTAACCTCGTGCTGAAAAGCACAAGGTACCAAACGGTAACGGGTTACTTAACCCGTTAATGTTTGGTTTGTAATACGCGGTGGCCACCAGGGCTAACATTAACATTCACTCAGGTGAGCGTTAACGTTAGCACCAAGATTGTAATGTGGCCCTGCAACTTTTAAAAGCTTTTAAAAGTTTGCAAAAAAACTACCGCACAAAAATTCCTGAAAATGACATATAAGGTCCTATGAATAATAATAAAAAAGTCTTTTACAGAAAAAAAAGCTATTTAGAAAAAAAAAATCGGGGAAAAAAAATGTTGCTGAAAAAAATCCAGAAAAATGCCTGAAAAATCCAAAAAAATAAATAAAGAGACTTTTTGCTGCGAATTAAAATATTGAACAGTTTAATAAATATTTAATAAAAATGGGAGTATTTTTTTTACATTGAGACCTATGGGATTTGTCTGATTAAACCTGCTGAATGAAAGCACAGAAAATCAGGGCATTTCACTGTCATTTCATTGCTGTTCGGTGTTCTCTGAATAGATTAACCTTTATTTCTCTATGGAGTGTTCACTACCGTCTAAGATCACCGTATTTTGCTGACAATTCGTCAATATATGGTGAACTGCCAGGATTTTGAATAGTGGAATGGCTCTGAAATTGAACCGTACGGGAAAATTCACCGTTTAGTAGGCTTGTGCACCGATTTTTTTTTCGGTTCGATTCGGTTCGATTTTTCGGATTTTTAAACTTTTCGATTCGGCCCGTTTCGACCGATTTCGGATTCGGTTCGATTCGGTTCGGCACGGTTTTCGGGTACATTTTTTTTTCGGAATTTCGACCATTTTTCGTATTTTCGTGTCACTGTGCTCGGTTTTTGTATCGACTTTTCGTAATTTCGAAAATTTTCGTTTTCCAGAAATTTTCGTTTTTACAAAAGTTTCGTTTTTCAGAAATTTTCGTTTTTCGGAATTGCACATTTTTCGGAATATCGACCATTTTTCGTATTTTTCGTGTCATTTTGCCCGTTTTTTGTATCGACTTTTCGTTTTTTCGGAAAATTTTCGTTTTTCAGAAATTTTCGTTTTTACACAATTTTCGTTTTTTAGAAAATTTTCGTTTTTCGGAAAATTTTCGTTTTTCGGAAAATCTGGTCTCCGTGTTTGACACATTTCAAGTCCATTCGAAAAATCCGAAAATTTTCGTTTCGGCTCGGAAAACATTTCGGATCTGAAATTTTCGGATCTAAAAATTTTCGGAAATTCGGCCGCATCCGAAAACACGAATCGGGAAATTTCGTGAAAATTCCGAAATTCCGAAACCCGAAACGCACATCCCTACCGTTTAGTGCAATTTCGGAGCCAATTCGGCTATCTATGAATAACCCTTTAAGCTTTGTTGTCTCTTTTGATTTAAAAGACACCAAACAATGTAATTAGTATTTATTACATGTTATAATTTTCTAGTGTTTTTGGAGTTATCTGCACTATGTCTAAATTCATATATATATATGTGAGGAAATTATATAAAGATCCAGTGGACCTCAAGAGAAGTAATTATCATTCCCCGGACCTCATATGTAAATTTCAGACATTTTCGCTCAGTAGTTTCTTTGCAAACAGCGTTTCACTTTCACATATTCATACAAACTGTTTTGCTAATTTATTCACTGCCTCTTCTCTGGTGTCGAAGGCTGCGATCGGCTCCTGTTCGGGTTTTTCTGTGGTTTTCGGCAGGTTAATCCAGATCTTTTTGAGGGTTTTCGGCGTGCATTCGCTGGGTTTTGCGGTGAGTTTTCGTCGGGTTTGCGGTAGCCTTTCCCTGCAATTTGGGGGTCCTGTGGTGCTTGCTGAATACACCGCAGGGTCACCGAAATGGGATCAGCAAAGCAAACCGAATTGAAGAGAACGAAAAGTCACCGAACGTGCGGTGACTTTTCGAATCTCTTTGAATAACCCTGCTAGTGTTTATATTCACATAGTTGAGCGTTAATGCTAGTGTTAAGTTTATAATAGTGTCCCTAGTCTATGTAGTTGTTAAGTTTAGAACAACTCTGCTTAAGTTAGCACCAATTTTGGAATATTGCCTGCTTTTGGGAATAGACCATGACAGGGTGCCAATCTGAACGTGAAGCTGGCTTAAATAGTGTTAGCTGTGAACAGATTCTACGACATCAATTTTTGTGCACCTAAATATTCTGCAACAACGATGGCCTAATGATGCTTGAGAGGTAGGCACCCTAAAATTGCCACGGAATTGTGAGGTTTGAGCCCAAAATACAGCGATACAAACTATGAAACTGGTACTATAATCAAATAGGGAGTTTACTGAAAACATAACAAAGCAGGTCACATGTACAAAGCATTGGATTAGCAATGGTAGCAGGGCAAGATCTGCAACAGCAGGTAGGTACAATGAAGTGGAGGCAAAGAAGTGAGACATAAAGGGAGCTGACATAGATAGTAGGCTAAGAGCGAGATACAAAGGCTAGATGAGGCAGTAATAGGACTGACCACAGGAAGAGGGCTGGATACAGAGACAGAACAAGACACGACTAGCAACACACAGGACACAGAACCCTGGGAGGCACAGGACACAAGGAAATACTGGGCACAAGGAGACCCACAGGAAGGTACAGGGTCACTGGGCTAAAGACCTGGCTGGAGATGACGATCCCAGGGCTACAGGCTGGAGACGTGGGTAGCAGAGCATGTAGAGTTGCAGGGGTCTTGGAGGCACTGAAGGAGCAGGGCACAGGAGCTTGGAAAGACCTTCAGAACTTGGAAAGCATTTGGAAACTTGGAGAGCACTTGGAGGATTGCATGGGTACACTGGCTGGAGGTTTAGTTCCACGGTTGGAGTTCCATGATACATGTGGGTAAAACAGGCTTTACAAGGCATTCACAGGACGCAGGATCCACTTTCCTAGGTGAGAGCTGACAATGCAGAAGCTCTGATAACGTGGTGTGATCTCCAGTTCAAGGAAGTCCATCAGGCTGATCAGATTCAGGAGCAACTGATATAGAAGGACTCAGAATGCAGCCAGAAATCCTGGCGCTGGTCAGTAGGTGACAGAAGGAAACCTGGGATGGAATGCCAGAATCATGAGGTTAACTGCGGCAATACCAATGCAGGCACAGCTCTTATGGTTAATCTGTGGTGCAGGGCAGGGACCTTGAAAAAAATGACACAAAACGGAAAGGCAATAAATCAAATGATTGTTATCAGCATGTGTAGCAGAGTACTAGAGAAGCACAGTGTCGACATGCAGCGCAGAAGGCATAGAATGATGCTGGCGGCCTACATGTAAGCATCAATTCCTGACAATCTGTTATAAACGTAACCAGAGCTGTTGTAAATGTACCCACTCCATAGACTCTCATGGATGTTACAGAAACACTGGTCAGGTTTAACCCTGACTCAAAATCTAGACCCTTATTGGCAGGTACCATAAACATCTTCTGATTTTCAGTGTATGATTCCAATTTCTGGATATAGCTAATTATTCATTACATATATTTAGCAATCCTGTTGTGACATAATGCTCTACTTTTTTATCATCTAATTGGCAGATACTTTTTAATTATAGTCTAGGCCTCTTTTATGATGTTTGCAATAAAGTATTTTTTAAAATTAAATGAAGACCGTCTGAGGAATAATGTGGAATGCACAGATGTTAAATTTGATTTTATTTCTATCACTAAGATTGAAATTCCATGTTAATATGTAGAAGTATGGTCTAGGGAGCCATAAAATACAGGAGTGTTTTCATTAGATGAAAGCTCTGTACCTCTTGTAAGCAAGAAAGCAATCCATCAAATTGCAGCAATAGTGCTTGTTGTATCCCAGATTAGAGAAAAGGAAAGGGTTGGGTAAAAATTTCCAGTTTTGTAAAGAACACCCAAAGCTATACTAGTAATATTAATAACAGTCATTATTAAAAGTGTGGAAAAAACATAGTAAAAAAGGTGTAATAAAATATGCAAATATATACTTAAATAAAAAAAAATATATTGTCCACAGAACTATGAAATGTGCAACGAGTTCCACTAAATAGTGCAAAAAAAAGTGAATACAAAACAAGGAAATATCGGTAACTCTACATATAGTAATATGTAATATATGTATAATATACTCTATATGATACCAGAGAAAATTGTGAAAACACAAAAGAAACATAAAAATATGACTGGATATATGTAAAGCATGTTTGTAGAAGTCTACTCTCTTTATGCACTGATTGCCCGGACAACACTAGCAAAAACACATGCAATCAGCTCAGTTTAATCATGCTACAAATTGCAGTGCGTTTTCTTCATTTGGGAGCTTTCTCAAGTGGTTTCTTCAGCATTTTGATCTGTTTGTTTAAAATAAATTTGGGATTTTTTTTAACCAAATACCACCATTATAGGCTGGACCATTTATTTTTAGGACGATCCTTCTCAAGCAAGGGCTTTGATCTACCAAGAGTCGCTGCTGGTTGAGAATCGTGATACTCAAGGCTAGTCAGTGATTTTCATTTCATTCATCTTTTTTTAAATATTACTGCAGTATTGTTATATAGGAAGCGAAGGAACGCACCACACATGAAAGACATCAAAACTTATATACAAGGTTATTCAAAAAGAATCGAAAAGTCACCGCAGGTTCGGTGACTTTTCGTTCTCTTCAATTCGGTGCGATTTGGCGATCCCATTTTGGCGACCCTGGGGTGTATACAGCAAGTAGACATGTGCATTCGTTTTAGTACTAAAACGATTTAGTCCGAATTTTGGGATAATTTAGTTTTCGTATGACTCAAGAGATACGAAACTGCTCAGTACAAAAATAAAAGAAACTAAAATAAAATGCACTACATTTTAGTTTCAGTCTTTTTTGTGATATTACATTGATGAGTGAAGGAGACCAGCAATGAAGAGCGCAACATCGCAAAGCTACAGAAAGGTTTGTATGTTTAATCCTTCCCGATCCCTACCCGAAAATCTTACAGTGATAGAGCTCCAGAATACTCACTCGCAGCACAGACAGCCAGCACAGGAGAGGAAACCTTTACTTAACCCTTGCATGTCTAGGAGGCAGACAAGATGATAAAAGCAGCTGGAGAAGGAAAACATTCAAATAAATCACACTGAAAGCTAATGACAGAGGAGGGCTGGATAGTAAAAACCTCTTTATAACAAGCAGCGCTGGGAGAAGAGTGGGACTTTATAAAATGTGTTTTATCTCCCCTCCCGCTCTGCATAACAGGGGCTTAGGTCTGATACATTTTATATTATCCAGGAGCACTATCCCCCTTTCCTCATCTATAATACTCTCCTCTCCCAGTGCTGCTTGTTATAAAGTTTTTTTTACGTCTGATACATTTAGTATCCAGCTCTCACAGTTACTCTGTCATTATGAGCCTTCAGTGTGATTTATTTGAATGTTTTCCCTGGAATTAAAGTGCTTTATTTTATTATAAAAATAAATTTGAACCAGTTATCTCTTCTCTGAGCTTTCAGACCGATTTACGTTAATATTTCCCCTGTCCCCTGCTTTTATACTCCTGTCTCTCTCTCCCCTACAGAGATACAAAGTTTAAGTAAATGTTCCCTCTCCTGTGCTGGATAAGCATTGCATTCCGAAGTTCTGCACCCTCCACATGCCAATGCAGTAGGTCCTACTGAGTAGGATGTTCTATACAGAGAGGGGCATTAATTAATGCAGGAGGATGTTCTATACATTATACAGAGAGGGGTATTAATGCAGGAGGATGTTATATACATTATACAGAGAAAGGTATAAATTGAGGAGGATGTTCTATACAGAGTGAGGCATTAATTAATTCAGGAGGATGTTCTATACATTATACAGAGAGGAGCCTTTTTATTTTAGCCCTTTAAATCCAGTGGCTGTGAGGACTGAGATCAACTGCTTGTTATATTATCTCTCAGTACAATGTATCAGGCTCAGCTGTTACTGTAACTGACTGTAACAGCGCTCAGAGTTTCAGTAAAACAAGGAAATAATATTGTTATAACCTCTTATATATAAAAATATTATTTACTAGTTTTACTGAAACTCTGAGCGCTGTGATGAGCAGCAGTCAGTTACTGTAACAGCTTTTCCAGACACATTGTGCTGAGAGTGAGAGGTACTGTAACAAGCAGCGATCTCAGCCCTCTGAGGAGCCACTACAATAGTAATTGTATCCACTGGTTTTTGGATGAATGAAATTAGTTTTCATACTAAAGAACTGAAAACGAATTTCTGTAGCAACTAAATAAATTGCATTTTAGGACTAATCCAACAGTTCAAAACGAAATTTTATGCTGTGCACATGTCTAACAGCAAGCATCACAGGGCCGTCATAGTGCAGGGAAAAGCCACCACAAACCCGCCGAACACTCACCGCAAAACCCGGCAAACGTACACCAAAACCCGCAAAAACATCTGGATAAACCCCGCCGAACACGCCGGAGAAACCCGAGCAGCCGCCGATCACAGCGCAGAGCAGCCGCCGGAAAAAGCTGACACCGCAGAAGAATGGAGTGAAAAAACAAAAAACAGTACGCTTGAATGTTTGAAAAGTGAAATGCTGTTTGCAAAAAACTACAGAACGAAAATGTCTGAAATTTACATATAAGATCCAATGACTGATTATAAAAAGGGCTGTTACAGAAAAAAGAAAAAACTATTTAAAAAACCAAACAGAAAAAAATGTTCACAAAAAAATCCCAAAAAATGCCTAAAAGATCCTAAAAAAATCTATAAATAAAGAGACTTTTTACTGCAGAATATTATCATCAACGGTTTATTAGATATTGTATTAAAACTGGAATATTTTTAAAATTGAAGCCTATGGGATTTACCTGAATAAACCTGTTGAATGAAACCACCGAACAGCAGGGCAATTCGGCAACTTTTCCCTGCTGGTTTTTGTTCTCTGAATAGACGAAGCATTGCTACTCTATGGGGATTTCACTGCCCTCGAACAGGCACTGTATGTGCAGGCGATTCGCCAACATTTGGTGAATTGCCTGCTCTCTGAATAGCCGAATGGCCAGGAAAGGTAACTGTACGCTGAATTTCACTGTTCGGTTACCTTTCGGCCACAATTCGGATCTCTTTGAATAACCGTTAATGTTTTATTTTATAAGGGATGTATAAATACGGTAATATATGTATTATTTAGCATGATCCTGGCGAAATGCGTTTTGGCTTTTTATTTATTTTAATAATTGTTTTCAGTGTATTATGTTTTTATTTTGAAAGAACCCCTCTTGGTCCAATGGTGGCTCTATTGGAAGTTGTGCCTGGCTATAAAAACAACTGAGTAGGCATTCAACACCAAGCTATTTTTATTGTTATCAAGCAGTGTCCACTAGAATGTGCTTCTTTTTGCAAAAAATACATTGAAGACTGCGCAACTACTGGAAGAGGCTGATGAGTGGCCCATGAATCACTCGCAAGCGACTAATTGACTGAGCACCATAAAAGCTCAAATATTGTGAGTGCTCTTTGTATTTTGGCATATTAGTACAGTACTGTATATTTCAGTATTGCATTATGTATTCTCTACTTGTGTTTGCAGATACTTTGGGTTTACAATAACTATAGCCCTATACCGTCATCTGAAGGGTAATTTCACCTTTTTGCTCCTTGGACACACTGATGCATGTGGTGCCACACCCTGATGCTATATAATAATACTGCTGTTTATTGTCTAGTTACGGACAGTTACAGCAACAGATATAAGGCATGACTTTGTGGGTTTTGCAAGTTACTGAGTGGAATTATTGGTGGCGAGCAACCCTTGGCTCTGGCTGGTAAAATTTAAAACTAAATTGTGATATATATATATATCACTTCATTTGTATTCGTTTCAATGTTTGGGAAACTAGAACCCTCAGTGTTAATTAACATTTCTGATTAGAGATAAAAAAAGAGTAGAAAATAAGATATGGACTATTCTTATTAAGCACTCATAGGTTTTGCAAATGCATGTACTTTTTATTAAACAAATTGCAATTCCATGTGCAGTGTTTTATATCTAGTCATATTATTCATGTAACTCAATGTGCCAAAATGCAAGAGAAACATTTAATTTATCCAATTTACATATAAATTGCATACTTTTCCTGTGTTCACTATTTCAGATTTTCCTTAAAGAATACTATACAGAATTTATAACCACTAACATCTAAATGAGAAAATGTGGAGAAATTCATTTACATACTGTGTTAAAGAGAAATTTACACGTTTTTGAAATTTTTTGTTCTTGCATCCTGACATTCTTTCACAGAGTAAAGATATCTGCCAAGTCTGCTGAAAATTAATATATAATTTGTTTGGATTATACAATAAACATGATTTAAAATAGAATGTAGATGTGATGAATGGTGGATGTGAGCTTGAACACAGGGCTGAAATGGCTCAGCATCGAAAGGGTTGAATGACGTGAAGAAACTACGTGTATACATTTTTTTCCCAGAGTACAAAAGACACGTTTCTGATATATTTTATCCTTTTTTTTAATTGCTTGGTAGTGAAGGGGCCAGGAATGTTAAATATGTAAAAACAAATAGGGAATCTTTATAGGTTTTAGCTTAAAGAGCAAGAAAGTGACAGGAATGGGAAAGTGTTAAAAAAAATTAAATTTGTACTTAAAATGAAGAAATCTGACACAAATTGAACTCCATTTATATATTTCTGATCTGACTAACTATATAACTGTTTGCATTAGCTTCTATAACAATCACACAATTTAATTGGAAAAGCAAGAAATGGTTAATCTAATTAAAATGTTCTTTTCATTATTAATGCACGGGTATTAAGCAGCAAATTGATTTTCCTCGGTATTAACTATTTAAACATTCGAAGGCAACTTACATATTTCTTGAAGGATTAAGAGATTAGAAGGAAAGAAGAAGCAGAGAATATATAGAGCCTGGACTGCATTTAAAAAGAGTAATTTAAGCAGATTAAATAAATGCTGAAATAGGCTAAAATTTAAAACACTAGACAGATAAAATACTTGTTACCAGAATGTCACAAACTGTAACAAACACAGTTTTCATTGTTTCAATTGACTTTTGTGACAAAACAAGATGCAATAGAGTAGACACATTATGACGTGTAATAGTGACTCATGGCATACATTCACTATTCTTCCTCTACTTTAGATGCTGGGACTAAATCTAGAAGTAGGTTTTCAAACTCCAATAGCATTACCTTGAAAGAACTTGAACGAATTAGAGTGGGTCTATTAGCCATGTAATCTAACATTTGATGGAAAGCTGGTAGAAAGGAGGCATTTGGAGTATGATAACATAACTGAACACTATAGGGTCTGCTCGGGGGGATGGCCCATGGGCATGAGAGCAAAAGCTCTGTCATAATATACATAATTATTTCCCATACTTGGACTCTCCAGCTAGTTATGTTACTCATAAACATAGTGATACATATTCTACCTATTAACTCGCCATTCATCGGACCCGGTTCTTAAGGGATTTTTATCTGTTTATCAAACAGCTTTATTGGTGGTTATGAAAAATCCTTATGTCAATATTAGGGAAAAATCTATATAAATTTAAGGATGTAAATGGGTGAAAAATTAGTTTTGTTTCATTACACTTTTAAATAATTTTGTTTTTGGAATTTCGTAACTAATTTTGTTTCGTATTTCGTTTAGTTTCGATTGATTTTAAATTTCGAATCAATTCGATAGTTGTTGTTATCCATTTGATAGTTCATTTCAAATTCGATAGTTTTTGATATCCATTTGATAGTTCATTTCAAATTCGATAGTTGTTGATATCCATTTGATAGTTCATTTCAAATTCGATAGGTGATATCAATTATTGCGCTGAGAAAAACTGAACCACTGGTCCAGAAAAGGGAGTACCAACAATATACCGTATGAGGCTCTGGGAAACTTTACAAAGCCTTCCAAATAAATTTTATTGGACAAACAACCAAAAAACACCATACATCTTAAAAAACATGAAAAGAGTGGAAAAAATGGGCGATAAATGATAAATGTTTGAGAAGAGGTATCGCTGAAATTTTAAGGTTGCAAACTGTGACACTTCTTTTGCTGTAAATTGAAACTTTGCGATTACACCTATATATTTTAGTTTGCTAATCACAAGGCTAATAGAACTAATGCTATCCTAACACGATTGAAGGATATTATCTATGGTTCCGGATAGCCAGGAGTCAAGGAGGTCTGTCCATGCAACGTATGCTAGGGATCCTCATTTTACGATCCAAATCAATTATAATAGTCTAGTCTCGGAGTAATTGACTTTCAAAGCAATACTGTCTCAGTGGGGGTTTCCTTGTCTGATGCTGGTGTAGGAGGATGTGAACAATAATACTAATTTCAAGTGATTAATTAACAGGAGTTATCTATAACCACTATATAAGTGAAACATCATACGATCTGCTCCATTAATTAGATCTATGAATGGTGCAATGACGGATATTTGTAACCGTGTAAGTAAGCTGTATTTCTATTTTTGGTAAAGAATATAGTAAAGAGTATCTATACAGTGAATTTTTCACAAGATCGGTGAATTTCCTTCGGGAACCATATACTGAATTAATACTCATGACACATTGTGATTGGATGATAGTGGACCATCACTCCCCTTTTTTCACTTTGTAATCAAGGGTACATTGAAGTACTATTCCAGCTTCTTATACGTCCTCTTACCCTAATTGATTTTCTTTCACTCCATGATAAGCCAACGATGCATTGTCTATCTATGGAGTTGGTCCAGCTGCAGTCAGCGATGCAATATATCACAGATTTCAGCGATACCTCTTCTCAAACATTTATCATTTATCGCCCATTTTTTCCACTCTTTTCATGTTTTTTAAGATGTATGGTGTTTTTTGGTTGTTTGTCCAATAAAATTTATTTGGAAGGCTTTGTAAAGTTTCCCAGAGCCTCGTACGGTATATTGTTGGTACTCCCTTTCTGGACCAGTGGTTCTGTTTTTCTCAGTGTAGACTTGCTATAAGGTTTAGTCCTTTTTGAGTACCTATTGGCCTCATTTCTCTCTCTTTTTTTTGTTTTTCTTTTTATTCTTAGATATCAATTATTGTAATTTTTCTTTTATGATGATGACACAGTGTAAAACGAAATAAATTTGTTATATACCATTTCCTTTCGAATTCGTGTCGTATCGATTCGTTATTTGGAAGTACTTCCGAAATACGAATTATCAAATTTCGTTCCAAATTCCGAAATTTGCCGAAACGAATGCACATCTCTGATAAATGTTAAAGTGAATCATATTGGATTAGCAATCCAGGGAAACTAGAAGGATTTTGCGCCTTAGTTGTACTGGATTTGATATTGTATTTTGTTGGACAGTATTAACAATTTATAGCTCTACAGAATGTGACCAGAAAAATTATCAAAATGTATTATAAAAACCAATGTAGATATGCTAGAAATCAGCCCCAATGTCACTAAGATTTATTGGTGCTTGGATATTGGTACGGACATTTGTTTGCTCATAAGGTTGAAGGTTATGCTACATTTAGTTGTGTTACTAATACGTTTATATAACAATGAAACTAACACAGAGCTGTCAAACTCTGGTCCACCTGGTGTTTCTAAACTAAAACTTACATGATTCCCTGACCATTTATGGCATTCCTGGAATTATAGGCATCAACACCTGGGGGGCTTTGACATTCCGGCACTAACCGAATGTAAGCTCCTCTGGGAGCATGTCCCCCTCAAATACATGTCTCTGTCCATCCATGTCTTCTGTTAATTTATAGTAACCTCTATACCACACCATGGAGTATGTTGTCACAATAGAAATTATAGAATAATGTTATCAACCCCTTCACAGCTATCATTGCAATGTGTGTATATCATGTCCCGGCAAATTTCACATCTCGAGACTGGACTTCTTTTATTTGCCTCTATTCAGTATATGGAACAAATCAGTATGGACCAACCTTTAGACGGATGTCAATGTATGGCAGCATGTTCTATACCTGAAGGCTGTGTGTTCTTATACTTCCAGTATATAGTATATCTGGCAATCATATATCTCCGCCTGCCACTTATACAATATAGGAAAATATATTACTGTGTGAGCTAAGCATTGATGGGCATATTACTGGTTATTTCCTCAGGCACATAATTCTAATTTCATCCAGAAACCGCTTAATTGTGAGAGCTATCTTTTAACTTTAACCCAATAGTGACTGGGCAGTTTTACCATTATCAGTCTAAAAGTACCCACTGCTGTTTTTATATTTCTGCGCTGTTTGTGTTTAGCTCTAATATTCCTCTTACTCGTTTATGGAACCCACACATTTTATGTACCATTTTTTCCCGCCATTAAATGGACTTTCTAAAGATACCATTATTTCCGTCATTTTTTATAATTTACTGTAAAACATTTATGAAATATGATGGAAAAAAACAACTTTTTCAAACTTTGACCCCAAAATCTACAACTGACCAAAAGGTCCCAGCTAAATAGTTTCAGAATTTTGTCCTGATTTTAGATACTCAATATTTACATGTTTTTGCTTTTTAACTCCTTCACTGCTGAGCCATTTCACATCTGTGGGCTGAGCTCATTTAGACGGTTTTATGCTCACCATGTTTAAACGTGATTTTTTTAAAGTCCTATCTTATCATACCCCCAGACAAAGTTTAAAAAAAAAAACACTTTTTTCTTTATTTATTTTTCCTTATTTTTTATTTTTACACCAAACATGGTCATGATCAGGCCTTTCCAATGATATCAAACGTGACCATCGAGCTGCAACGGATCAGGAGATACAGGGGTCCAAATGACCCCACTATCTTCACTTCGGAGCTAACGGGTTAACTGGCCAACTGGCGGCATTGCACATATGGCAACAATGTCAGTGGGCGTGGTGACCCCAGAGGTTTGGCTGTCATCCAAGATCCACCTCTGGGAGTGGCTCGCGATCCGGCACCTAAGGGATTAAAGAGAGGCACCACTGGAAAGGGCCTGCAGCCTGAGGAAGCTGAGGACAATGCTGCCTCTGCACTTTAGGATAAGAAGTTAGCAATGGATTTTTAAGGTCTTTCAATTTCAGTGTTAATAATTTTGTTTTTGCAAAATTACTTAACACCAGCTTCTGAAAATCAACATTCATTTCTAATCAGAACAAGCTACCATGGAATAGTAAATTGTTCTCTAGGTAGTTGCAAACTAGCAATGGCGTGTGCACCCATGGAATATTTAGTATTTGCATATCTATGCTTGGATAATTTTGTACCGGACGGTTATTTTTAGTTAGGAATGACCAATGTTATTGCTGTGATACCGTTAACGTTTATGCTATTTATCTTGAACCACATAAGGACCATCCAAAATTTCAATGTAGGGGGTCAAAGATTAACTTTTCACACAACATTAGGGTATGCCTGGGCACACCTTGTGCGCACGCCTATGCAAATTAGCTATACAAGGTACAATACTTTACAGTGAGCAGCAACAATATCCGAGCCACACACTTTGCATGTGGCTTGACTCTGATAGCAGCTGGTGTGCTCATGATTCAGTTGGAATCTCTTCCTTAGATATTGTAGATACAAATGAAATACATTTTTTTGGGGGGGTTCACTGGCTGCAATACTGTAATGTCCGAAGAATCTACGTGGAAGATTTTCTCACCATGCTCCAATGTTACAGGTGTTAAATTTCTCTTTATTTTTTTTTTGAGAAAGGATTTTACCAGGAAGGATACATTGAGATTTCTCTCGTTTTCAAGTATGTCCTGGGTGGCGAGTATGTACCGTTAGGTGTCTTGCCCAAAGACACTTACTGGAGAGGTGCTCGCCGGGATCGAACCCATGACTCCACAGGCTCTCTCCGTGCAGAGCAGTGATGTTACCTCTACTCCACCCAGCCGGTATTTACGTTAAATAATAATGTATAAATAAAGGAAAGAAACTGGTATACTTATTTATTTACGTTTAAAAATAAATTCCACTTTCCGAAACCATAACAGAAATCTGTACTTTCTTATATAATGCATAAACTTGGTGAGATCCTGAAAGAAAATAAATGTCTCCCATTTGATTTCTCGGTCATTAATTCTAAATGATATAAAGAGAATACATTACTTTTAATTGGCAGGTATCTAACATTGCTCTGGGAGACAGTGACATCTTGATAGACCAGTTGTATTGTATTGGCTTCTTGAGCTTCCAAACTGTCCAAGCATATTGACATTTGTCATTCAGCTTGGAGCTTTTGATTTCTATTAGTCAAATAGTTTGCTTTGTTGTAATTAATGTTTTAACAGCAGAATCTCTGAGCCAACCTCGAGGGAGAAAAGTTTTACAATCCAGCTAGTGTTACTCTTAAAGTGAAAGAATAAGTATTTGGAAACTAATGAAAAGTTTCTGTGACTGACGGTGCCCTAATTTCACTATCAGGGTTATCCAAAGAGATCCGAATTGCTTGAGAAAGGTAACCGAATGCTGAAAATCAGCGTTCGGTTCCCTTTCCTGGCCATTCGGCTATTCAGAGAGCAGGCAATACGCCAAATCCTGGCGAATTGCCTGCACATACGGTGCCTGTTCGGTGCCTGTTCGAGGGCAGTGAAATCCCCATGAAAATGCACTGCTTCAGCTATTCAGAGAACACAAACCAGCAGTGAAAGGTTCCCGAAATGCCCTGCCATTCGGTGGTTTAATTCGGCAAGTTAATTCAGGAGAATCCCATAGGCTTCAATGTTAAAAATATTCCCGTTTTAATTCAATATCTAATAAACCGTTCATTATAAAATTCTGCAGTAAAGAGGCGCTTTATTTATAGATTTTTTAGGATACTTTAAGCATTTTTTTTTTTTTTTTTTTTTTTTAAAAGTCTGATTTTTTTTTTTTAAGTTTACTTCTTTTTTCTGTAACAGCCCTTTTTATTATCATTCCCTGGACCTCATATGCAAATTTCAGACATTTTCGCTCAGTAGTTTCTTTGCAAACAGCTTTTCACTTTCATACATTCATACAAACGGTTTTGCTAATTTATTCACTGCCTCATCAGCGGTCTCAGCTGCTTCGGCTGCGTGTGATCGGCTCCTGTTCGACTGCTTCGCTGCTTGTGATCGGCTCCTGTTCGACTGCTTCGCTGCGTGTGATCGGCTCCTGCTCGGGTTTTTGGCAGGTTAATCCAGATGTTTTTGCGTGTTTTCAGCGTGCATTCGGTGGGTTTTGCGGTTAGTTTTCGTCAGGTTTTCGGCAGCTTTTCCCTGCAATTCGGGGACCCTGTGGTGTTTGCTGAATACACCGCAGGGTCACCGAAATGGGATCGGCAAAAGGAACCGAATTGAAGAGAACGAAAATTCACCGAACGTGCGGTGACTTTTTGAATCTCTTTGAATTACCCTGTATATGTCAATATGGGAAAGTTGTACTCCAAATGCTAACCCAATGCTGCCATGGGTATTCATGATACGGTGCATCAGATTGTAGCATGATATGAATACATCACTGCTAGATGTTCCCAGCAGAAAATAAAAGAATATGCTTACCTGTGAGTATAGGGTAGGGATAGACCATGTGGCTGTTGCTGAAAAAAAAAATACCATAATAGTGATGTGTTTTTAAAAGCAATCTTACAGTAAAGAACATGACTTTAACTATATTATTAACCCTGGAAGCATCACCATCATTTAGCCCTGTCGTATACTAACCTAATGGGGCCAAAAGAGATTATAGCATAAGGAGGACACCTGGCCCCTTTCTTAATAAGAGCTTGGATGAGCATTTTAGCAGAGTCTTGATTATCTCCTGTCTTGATTACTTGAAGTGGCCGGATCTAAACTAGGAAAAGATAAACATGTGGCAGTGCAGGGTCTCAGGCAAAAACAGAGGCAAACAGAGATCAGTATATTAATACAAGGGTAAAAGCCTAAAATGAGTCCAAAGTTATAGCCAAGGTCGGTACACAGGGTTAATACAGCACAACAGGGGTTAAGGCACAGAGAATAGTCAGTAGGGATAGCCAAAGGTCGATACACAGAATACTCAGCACAGCAAGGGTCAAAACACAGAGTAGTCTATAGGGATAGTCAAGGTTGGTACACAGAGAATCCACACAAGGGCAGAAAGGGTTAAAGCAAGGGTAACAATAAAGAAAATAAATAAAAAAGCAAGGGCAACAGGGTAACAAATAAATAATAAACCAAAAGGCAAGGACACCAGCAGGGCCAGCAGAGAAATACACAGCCTATGACTCAAATGAAAGCACATAGTAGCATGGAAGCAACACCCTTAAATAGAAAGTTAGTTAAGTGCTAATACAGGTGATGCTGAGACGAGCTAATGCTAACAAAAAAATCCTGGACTGGATGCAGGAATGGCAGAGAAGAACTAAGAGCTGGCCCAGATCAGTTTACAAACAGGGGTCAGGGCTGGAATTGTGACAAAGACATGCAAAAGTAAAAATTAAATATAATCACCTTCATGCCTCTATGTGCCCAACAGAGCATGATCGCGTGCCAAAATTCAGTTTGGTTTAGAGAGTCAAGTTTCAAGATCCAAAAATTTTGGATTCTTAAACATTTTGTAAATTACCAATCCTACATATTTCTGACATTTTGGAGATGCCGCACATATTTTTAATCCCTAAGCATACCTCTGTACTTTTCTCTATACCCGTCAACTCTATATACCCTCTTTACTTCCTATAGGTCCCTACCAGAATTTTTATATATTGTATACAGTATATTCCTTAAATAATCATTTATATACTGTATATATTTAGTTCCCACCATCATTTTTCAAAGCATCAATGTGTTCACACTTAGCATATGAAATATACCCAAGGGCATTACTTTTCATGTACTATTTGTGCTGATGATAAGTTAAAAGTTTTGGTTGTTTTATGTACTTGTTATTGGGTTAGGGTTACTTTTAGGGTTAGTATTAGGGTTAGGGTTAGTATTGGCCTTAAGGTTACTATTTCTTTTCATTTTAACGTTAGGGTTACTATTTGCATTAATTTTAGGGTTAGGGTGAGTATTAGGGTTGGTATTATGGTTTTGTATTTTTGTTTGTTTTAGATATAGGGTTATTAATTATATGTGTTTTAAGATTTGCTCCATGGCTGCAATTTCTTTTCAGTCTTCTGAATGTAACCCAGAATGGGTTCTGTAATTCAGAATGGGTCAGAAACATTTAATTTATATCTATTTCAGATGCAATTAGGTTTGATGGTTTCTAGTTTTGGTTGCTCCATAAGTTCCAAAGTCTAGTACAAAGTCCACTCGCACCTGCCAGTGATTGTAGGTTCTTATGTATAATGACGAGGTGGTAATGGCGCTGCTGAAATTCATAGTGAATTTTGAAAGCTTTCAAGCATTGATTTACTCTCTGGAATTTGTAGCTCTATGGGAATTATAATTTGAGAGAATTAGTGATTATAGGCCAATGTCTACAGCATATTCTAGGGGTATCCAACAGCAGAATTAATTTCTTGTTCATGTGAAGGCACTTTTAAATATTTCGGCTTTATGATATACTTGAAAGAATTGCTGTATACTGAGATCTAATGATCTCAACAGTGTACCTGTTTTACAACAGCCTAATCTTAATTCCATTTCATTTTGTTAACTCATTTGTATGCACAGTGAACATGTGCTGAACCTCTACTTATTTCTTCACAGGTCTATTTATGAGGTTGTAAAAAAGATTAGTTTCTCAAATAGTCTCCAAAATGAAACTTTTTAAATTTTAATGTAAGCATACAAGAATAATTACAGTTATAAGCTATTAAACACTTTTTAGTATGAATTGATAGAATTTCAAGTTGAAAAGTTACAGCTGCAGCCTTCAGCAGAAAACATCCTTCTATGGCTTGTAAAATTTGAATTAAGATTATTTTACACATATTTTCAACTACCAGTTTATACAAATTAATATTATCATTTTGAAGAAACCAGATATTTAATTTATCTGTTATTTAATTATGATATTAAGGCATTCCTTTTGTTGGCATGTTGAGAAGAAGAAGTTCAAATTTATTAAACTAGTAAGTGACCTTAAGTGGGAATAGCACATTATTATTCTGATATAGACTAGTAAGACTTTTTTTCATACTTGGACAATGAGCCCAAGGGATTTGATACACGAAAAGGTGTTACCTAAGACCTAAGTACATCTCAGATTTGTCTATGAATTTGACCTTTATTTATAATGGTATTCTTCACTCTTTAATCAAGGCACCTGCAGAAAACAAAACACAGGGGGTATTTTACCAAGAATGATATATTGAGATTTCTCTCGTTTTCAAGTATGTCCTGGGTGGTGAGTATGTACCATTACGTGTCTTGCCCATGGACACTTACTGGAGAGGTGCTCTGGCTTGGATTCAAACCTGTGTCTCCACAGTCATAGAGCAGTGATGCTACCTCTACTCCACCCAGCTGGTCATACTGTCTGAACCATAAGATACTGCCCATTAATAACATCAGGACCACCTCAAACAAGTACTTCTTAAAATGTTCAATAGTTCGTTCTAGGTGTGTTTAGAAAATCCTGTATTACTACCTGTCATGGTCCTCGCAGTCGCCGCCGCCGCAAAGGCAAAACTAGTGCTGCTGCGCACTGAAATTCCCTGGGCAGCACATGAAAGGTGCTGCCCTAGATTTTAAAACCAGACTTCTTAGCCAGCTCTGCACTACAGGTGCACCTAATCAGCCAGCCTGACTGTTTCCATTTAATGGAACCGCGCCCCTCACTAAGGGCTTCAGCATCAATTTCCACTCCCTAAGAGGAGCTTGTGCAGCCAGGAGCCTGTCCTGTTTCAACCCAGCATTTGGATTCAACGTGTACCAGACCCCCTGCTTGCTCACCGGATTGTCGCCTTCTATATTCCTGGACCTATGGACTCCATTTGACTACCCTTCTGGATCATCCCTTTGATACCTCGCAAGATTCCCTCACCGCTTTTCCTGGAACCCCGCTTTAATCTGCGACCCCGCCCCTCCACTTCATCCAAGGACTCCTTCATTCAGACCATCTGCTTATTATTTATCCAGCTACCGGAATCCCTGTTTACTGGCCTTATTATACATTCCAGAAAATCCTGCTCTCAGCCCTGTTCATGTGTTATCCCTCTGTCTGTAAGTTAACCTCTTGTGTCCTCTCTCATTTCCTATTGTGTGCGTCGTCAGCCCTGCTCTAGTTCTGCTTAGTAAGTTCGTTTACTTCTCCCTCTCAGCCCCTTAACCTGCATATTACAAGGTTAACCCCTTCCTGCCTATTTATCAGCTTTACCTTTGTTAGGCAGCCCTCTTCCTATCTTCCCCATCATCCTGTGTTTGTTTATATCCAATAAACCCTTTATTATTTGAAACATATTGTCTGCTTCATGTCACTGCAACCTGGGCTCGCACCCTCACCCACCCACCCAAGCCTGGCTGGCCCTGACACTACATGATCTTTCCATTGATGAAGTGAAAAGTCTTGCAAAGGACTGAACCCAACGTTCTCCATTCTGAGTGTGCGAGCCCCCGAACCCCATATGACTGTACCGCTTGTCATTTAATGATGGCAGCCCTGCATCCAAATAATATGTGGAAGCACAAATCATGAAGGAAAAAGGACAAAATCTAAGTATCATGAATGGTTTTATATGTAATATTAAAGCATTGTCAATCTGTGTATTATATACCCGATGTAACATTAAAGGTAGACTTCGTCTGGCATAGTACAAGTCAAAATTAAGCCCGATGCCCGAGCCGTTATGATGTACGACTCGAGCCCTGTGCTAAGCGTCATGATTGTGAATTGCTTGGATGCTGTTCGTAAATACACAATATAATTATCAAAGAGTGTCTCGTGCTCCTTGGTTCCACTTTTTTAATCCTTTCACTTTCAAAAATGCGTAAAGGCAATTTAGCATTGATTTGCAATACACAATTAAAATTAACATTTTTAACCCCATTCGCATGTGTAGAAATGAAAACCTCTGAGATCTCACTTCGGTCACTTCTTTTTTACTGCAAGGAAGCCATAAGGAGCATCCCACAAACACATGCTGGTGCTGCTTCCTACAAATAACTTAATATTTCTGCACTTTGCACATCACTTCATATATATCTATAAAAACAAATGTTATAACCTTTTACAGGACATTTATATAACGGTCATATTTTTTGGGCGGCGGTCCACATTAGAGGATTATTATTATTATTATTCTTTATTTATAAAGCGCCAGCATATTCCGCAGCGCTGTACAATAGGCACAGTATAGACAGGGTTACAATACATTGAACAACATTTGACAAACAGTACAGGAGGAGATGAGGGCCCTATTCCCGTAGGAACTCACAATCTGGGAGGGTTGGGGTTGGAAACAGGAGGAGAGGACTGTAAGGTTAGAGTGATTGATGATTGCGTCAGTGAGTTGGGTGGTAGGCTTCCCTAAATAGGAACGTTTTAAGGGAGCGTTTGAAAGAAGAGAAGTTAGGGGAAAGTCTGACAGTACGAGGGAGAGCGTTCCAGAGAGTGGGGGCTGCGCGTGAGAAATCCTGCAGTCTATCATGGGAAGAGGTGATGCGGTGAGAAGCTAGGCGCAGGTCACTGTTTGACCTTAGGGAGCGGGCTGGGGTGTATTTGGTGATTAGTGAGGACAGGTAGTGGGGAGCTGAGTTAGTGAGGGTTTTGTAGGTAAGGATAAGGATTTTGAACTTAATTCTGCAGTGGATGGGGAGCCAGTGAAGGGACTCGCAGAGGGGAGCGGCAGAGACAGAGCGGCGGGTGAGGTGAATTAGCCTGGCAGAGGCGTTCAGGATGGATTGTAGGGGGGAGAGGCGGGACAGAGGGAGGCCAGATAAGAGATTATTGCAATAGTCGAGTCGGGAGATTACCAGGGCGTGTATGAGTTGTTTTGTGGTGACAGCGGTAAGAAATGGCCGAATTCTGGAAATATTACGCAGTTGGTATCGGCAGGAGGAGGAAAGAGACTTGATGTGGGGGATGAAGGAAAGAGCAGAGTCAAGTGTAACTCCAAGACAGCGAACTTGGTTTGATGGTAATAATGGTAGAGAAGACAGTCTTTTTATGCTCCTGCTCAAAAATTCTCACGTTTATTTTATCATTAGAATATGTTGTAATAGAAGGTAAAAACAACAACCTGAAGATCGAATAATGGCAGTTTATTTTTCAACAGGTAATCGCTGCCTTTAGACAAGTATTTTATATTGTGTTTTAATCTTTTATGTTATCAAATACATTCTTATTTCTGCATATGTGACATGCAACATTTATATGAATGATTCCTACTTGAGTAGCTACTTTTATTTCTTATTACTTAATGAGACTTCTCATTTTTCTAAATCTACATCCCCCATTAAGAAATGCTTTTGATATGTCTATCAGGCACTTGTTTTGACCCTGTCTTCAAAGCTACAGTATATATATATTTTACATGGCCAGTAAAGATAAGAAAACCAACATTTGTGATGCAACCTAATATTCTCTTTTACTGCTACTAAAAATGCATAATCTCTATAATAAAACCTGGAGTACAGATTTGCCATGCTTCATGATTTTTTTTTTATTGTTCACTTAGCCCAAGTTAATGTTAACCAAGACTTTCTGGTGGCTGTTTTTCTAAGCCTGAAAATCTGCTTTGGCTATAATTTCTGTCTTTTATTACGGGACTTTACTCCAGCTTTTCTTCCTTTAAATGCCTCTAGAATTAATAACACAACCATGGAAAATATATTATTTTTTAAATTTCCAAAAATATGAGACATGCTTTAAAATACGTTAGATACTGCAACGCACTGATAATATGAATCAAAGTGTAAAATGAATGAGCTCTGTTTAAAAACTTAATTGGACCAATTCAATAAAATGACAACTGAAATGACAAGTAATTATTCAGGGAATGCTATTATGCAATTTTGGTGACTGAATATCAGAAGAGTGTATATATTATAAATATATTTGTGGTTGGAGATAAAAGCCATAACTTAATAGTCATAGGGAAAATTTGAAAAGGAAAAAAGTTGACTATTTTACCAGAACTGACTGTTCGGTTATGCTTGTATTTAGAGAAAGAGAGCCTACCTTTGTTTGGAGATGTGGGAATAAAATAGATAAGGGTGAGGTAGAGGCAGCAAAACAGTGACCTTGAGGATAGGAGGATTGGGAACTGGTTATAAGTAGGGATGAGCTGTTCGGGTTCGGGCGGTTCGGAGTTCGACCCGAACTTTGGCAGTTCGAAAGTTCGCGAATTTCGAACTTTTTGGGCGTGCTCGGTTTGGGTTCGAAAAAAAAAAAGAAATTTTGAAAAAAGTATAGAAAATGCTTAAAAAAATACAAAAAAAAATAGAAATAAAGAGACTCTTTACTGCAGAATATTATAACCAATGGTTTATTAGATATTTAATTAAAAACTAATATGTACGTGGAAAGATTATCAACTCTAAATGACCTCTGTTCACAAACGGGCATAACACCAGGTGTTTTCAGTCTGGTAATCAATTTGATACATTGTACAATATAGTGAGGGGGTGGGGTGGTGTCTGTTTCTGATTGAGATTTGAGAATTAATTTCCCTCCTAAAACATCCTAATATTCTGCATTTAACCCTTTCGCTGCTGAGGCTTTTCACACCTCTGTGCTGAGGTCATTTTTACCGCTTTCGCTCATCATGTTTAACCGCATTTTGTAGCCATATTTTGATATATGACCCAGACATATATCGTTCTTTCCGGCAGACTTGGCAGATTCATAATATGTCATTATTATATGTATACGTTATGTCATGTCTGTATATTATAACAAAAAATGCAATAAAATTTGAATTTTCAATAATGTATTATGTGTAAAGTGTTTTTTTTCACACTTTAACATGCGATCGTTTGCGGTTATATTTTGTATCGGGTGCACTTGTTAAAAAAATTAGAAATGGGGTCTCGTTACATTTTTTTTTGGGGGAAAATTTTGCTTTTTTTAACAAACGCACCACATGCAAAAATCGTTAGTGCAGCATTATTGTTCACATTATAATTGAAATGGGAACAATATTGCTGCATTAACAAAACAAAAACAAACAAAAAAACTTGTTTATTTTTTTTAGAATTTTTGTTAAAATATATATTTTGTTTTATTTTTATATTTTTTAAAAAACATTTTTCATGCTCCTGTTTAGTATCCTTGGAAAGGCCATGCTCTGGCCGATCCAACAATATCAAACATTAACCCCTAGCTGCCACGGATCGGGAGATAGGGGGTTCATTGGAACCCTCTATTTCCACCATTGGTGGCAGCTAGGGGTTAACTCCAGGACTGGCGTCATCGTGCTATGCATGATGACACCAGTCCTCAGGGGGAGTTCCTGGAGGCTTGGCCAACATCCAAGATGTCGGCCAGCTCCAGGAGAGGATCACGATCCGGCGCTTTTAAGCGCTGATTCGTGATCCGGCTCCCCAGGGGTTATTCACAGCCACCGTTTGGAAGGGCAGGCTGTGCCCTTCCAAACGGTGCCTGGATTACCCTCTGCCCCCCGGCGATCGGGAGGGAGAGAGGTCCGAAGGACCTCCCCCCCTCCCTTTCAGGCGCTTCCTCCGCACATGTGGGGGGCGCCTGAATTAGATGTCATCGCGCCGCCGCAATTACATCTAATTGCTCTGCCGGGGTCCCGGAGTGCTGGGCTGCCTGCGGATTGCTGCCTCCTGTGCATGTACGCGCTCAGCGCGTCCATAGCACAGGAGAACCACTTGGCTGGATGCACTGAGCGCGTCCATAGCAGCCAAGTGGTTAACTGGTGTTTGAAAAAAATCTAAAGCAATGTTATTTTTCACCTCGGGATTAAACATTCACAGAGAGCGGTGAAAAGCAGGAGAATAACTGGAGAAGTGAAAATTCTAGGTCTAAATAGCCAAACCAGAAAAATTCTCCCATTTAACTCACTTTCCAAATTGGCTATTTGGTCTAGATTGTTCTCTTCTCCTGCCAGTTCTCCTGGCTTTCACCTCTCTCTCAGGGTTGTTCAGAGAAAGGTGAAAACCAGGAGAATGGCAGGAAAAGAGAACAATCTGGACCAAATAGCCGATTTGGAAAGTGAGATAAGGCTAGGGTCAGAATAACGCATTTTTCGCAGCGACCGTCAAAAAGTGCGTCCAAACGCATTGCCGTACTTTTTCACGGATTGCGCGAAAACGGTCATACGATGCGCATTTTTGTGCGTGATTTTTTACGGATCCAAACCAGGAAACGTTGGGTGTCTGGACGTTATGTTGGCCGGACATGAACAGGGTCTGACGTCTCCAAACCACGCACACACGCCACTAGCGGACGCAGCGCACTCTGTACATCCGTAATAGCGGTTCTGCGTTCTTGAAAAAATGTGTTCATTTTCCACTTGCGTTGCGCAGCCGGACTTTCGTGCGACCGTACTTCGTATATTGGCCGTCATTGCCCGTCATTTGCTGCTAGTGCGGCCGTGATTAAGTGCGCCTAAATGCACGTTAAAAATTCGCTAGTCTGACCCTAGCCTAAGGCTGGGGTCAGACGAGCGTAGTGTTCACGTCCGTGATTGCGCCTAAAAGTACGTCCGTGACAGCATGACAGCCAATTGGAGCCTGACACACGAAGTACGACCGCACTGAACTGTGGACGCACAACGGCCGCGGCCCACGAATGCAAGGCAGGCAGGAACGTACATCCCCTAGAACGGCCCCACAAAGTGCGCTGCATCCGCAACGTCTGCATAGCTTTGTGTGTGAGTGATGGAACGTGGTCAGACGGACTGCATTTATACGTCCAGCATTATTCACGGACAAAATGGTTTTGCTTTTTGATTTATTTTTCCTCCTACATCCGTCAAAAAATAAACGTCAGTGAAAAAAACGGACTGTGTGACCACTACTGTGTCTTCTGTACTGACGTACGTCCGTGTGCAAGGACGTACAGTCCGTAGAAATCACGCTCGTCTGACCCTAGCCTAAGGCTGGGGTCAGACGAGCGTGATTTCTACGGACTGTACGTCCGTGCAGTACGGACATCGTCAGTACGGATGACGCAGTAGTGGTCACACAGTCCGTTTTTTCACTGAAGTTATTTTTTGACGGATGTAGGAGGGAAAAATAAATTACAATGAAAAAACATTCTGTCCGTCAAAAATGCTGGACGTATAAATGCAGTCCGTCTGACCATGCTCCATCACTCACACACAAAGCTATGCAGACGTTGTGGACGTGGCGCACTCCGCACGTCCGTTCTAGCAGTATTACGTTCTTGCCAACCTGCGTCCGTTTGCCGCCGCCGTTGTGCGTCCGCAGTTCAGTGCGGACATACTTCATGTGTCAGGCTCCAATAGACTTTCTTTCATGCTATCACGGACGTACTTTTAGGCGCAATCACGGACGTGAACACTACGCTCGTCTGACACCAGCCTAAATGGGAGAATTTTTCTGGTTTGGCTATTTTGACGTAGAATTTTCCATTCTCCAGTCATTCTCCTGCTCTTCACCGCTCTCTGAATAACCCTGACAGGGTTATTCAGAGAAAGGTGAAACTCCGGAGAATGACTGGAGAATGGAAAATTCTACGTCAAAATAGCCAAACCAGAAAAATTCTCCCATTTATCTCACTTTCCAAATCGGCTATTTGGTCTAGAATTTTCCATTCTCCAGTCATTCTCCTGCTTTTCACCGCCAAAAAATCAGTAAACTTTTTCTGCGTGTCCGAAAATGTCTCCTCTTTTCATACAGGATGCCGCCCCAAGCAGTTGTTTATGGATAGATTAAAGGAAAAGCATTTACCGTCATTTGAAATGTCATTTTTTGTTTTTTACATATTTCTATACATCCTAGAAATCCGCCACTTCACGGGCAGGTTATGGGGACCTCCTAGGCACGATATTTGAAGGAATTTTTCGTTTTTATTTTTAACCCTTATTTCATGGAAAACTCACTGTCCCTTTAAAAACGTTATTTTTTTTACTTTTTGTCCTTGTTTCCTGTCCCCCAGGGCACTACCCAGACCCCCATACACCTTTTATGGCAAATATGTAGCATATATGCCCTCTTGGAGGGCACTCTAAAAAACCGAATTTTCAGCCCCATTGACTTGCATGGGGGTTCGGGTTCGGGTTCGGACCGGAACAAATGGGAAGTTCGGGGAGTGTTCGGCTCATCCCTAGTTATAAGAACATTAAACATTACCCACAACAAATTATATATATATATATATATATATTTATATTTATTTCAACGGTTGTGGAGGACAAAAAGTGAGATAAACAGCCTCCACACTATAATGGCTATGTTTATTATTGCAGAAGCCATCTGCACATCACAGCAATTCAAAGAACTGCATCCCAGAACCCCTGTACTGCATTCCCTCTGTCTCACTTTTATTGCATCTTGTGTCTGTTTATACACAGAACTCTTAAATCAATGCCATGCCATACTATGGCTTTTTTTTTTAGCAGAGATCAGGTTTATGCAACTGGTCATGCCTAGCTCCTGCTGATGAGGGTCCAATAAACCCCAAACAGCACTGTCCTAGGAGTGGCATTGAACAGTTGCATAAACCTGATCTCTGCTTAAAAAAAGCCATAGCATTGATTTTAAGGGATCTGTGTAAAAACAGAGGTCATTTGTATATCCTACCCAGAGTTCTTTGCTGCATACGGGGAATGCAGCACAAGGGCTCTGGGATGCAGTTCTTTGAATTGCTGTGATGTGCAGATGGCTTCTGCAATAATATACATACATACATGCAAGTATCTCAGTATGTATGTAAGTATTAAAAAGCCATGGTCTTGAATTAATAAAGGGTTGTAAGCAGATCTTGGGCTTTGCCATGAGAGGCGAGTGATTAGATTTCCTAGAAAGAAAAAAATTATTTAAACGTCTTAGGCTAGGGTCAGACTAGCGCAGTTTTAACGTGCGTTTAGCCGCACGAAATCACGGCCGTACTAGCAGCAAATGACGTCCAATGCCGGGGAACATACGACGAACAGCCGCACGAAAGTTCGTCCGCGCAACGCAAGTGGCCAACGAACGCATTTTTTCGAGAACGTCAAACCGCTACTACTGACGTACAGAGTGCGCTGCGGCCGCATAGCGGCGTGTGTGTGTGATTAGGAGACGTTAGACGCTGCTAATGTCCGGCTAACATAACGTCCAGACGCAAAAAGTGTTTTATTTATGATCCGTACAAAATCACGGACGAAAAGGCGCATCGTTTGACCGCTGTCGCGTATTCCGGGAAAAAATACGTACGTTCGTTCGACCGCACTTTTTCACGGACGGCGTGAAAAATGCGTTCGTCTGACCCTAGCCTTACATCACCAAGATTATGTGTCACTATTAATAACAAGTAATAGTGACAAAAGCTGAGTGAGTGGTTAAACAGGTCTAGAAAAATATTCAGTTCATTATCAGTGCCTGAATAATCTTGACTCCTATAACATAATTGTTGTAATCTCATTCCTACAGTTCTTAGTAACAAGTAGGGATGAGCCGAACGCCCCTGTGTTCGGTTCGAATTTGAACAATTTCAAAAGTTCGAGTTCGAACTCGAACACGAACCAAACTCTATGCAAGTCAATGGGACTCAAAAGTTTGATTTTTAGAGTGCCCTGCAAGAGGGCATATATGCAAGATATTTGCCATAAAAGGTGTATGGGGGTCCGGGTAGTGCCCTGGGGGACAAGAAACAAGGACAAAAAGTTTTTAAAAAGTTTTTAACCCCTTCACTGCTGAGCCATTTCGGGTCTAATTTTTCTTCTTTACTTTAAACATGGTCATGTTTGGTATCATTGGAAAGGCCATGCTCTGGCCTTTCTACTGATAACAAACATGACCCTCTAGCTGCCAACAGTGGGGAGATATCGTGGTTCAAAAGAACCCCCTATCTCCACCCCTATCTTTCCTTAGGAGTCAATGAGGACTTTCCCCACACGTCCTCAGCAGTGAAAGGGTTAAAGGGACAGTGAGTTTTCCATGAAATAAGGGTTAAAAATAAAAACGAAAAATTCCTTCAAATATCATGCCTAGGAGGTCCCCATAACCTGCCCGTGAAGTGGCGGATTTGTAGGATGTATAGAAACGCTTAAAAACAAAAAAATGATGTTTCAAGTGACAGTAAATGCTTTTCCTTTAATCTATTCATAAACAACTGCTTGGGGTGGCAGCCTCTATGAAAAAACATTTTAGGACACACAGAACAAGTTTAGTGAATTTATTTGGGCTAAATTATGGTGAAACTTATGCAGGCTTTGGCTGAAAGTAACAATAGGTGCTTTAAAATTTGGCCTTTAGTGTTGGCAACAGTGCCTTCACACCGTAACCCAATTGTGGTATTGTGTAAGAGTGCAGGGTTGGACCCTGCGGTCCAATATTAAAATTATATGAATCTGGTAATATAGGCGTCGGTGGCATTGCACCAAAATATTACTGCGCTATAGTGTATGGTAGGATGGAAGCGCACCAGCAGTAACAAGCAGCGGAATATACCAGACAGGGGCACAGAGTGAGAATTGGCGCACACCAGTCCCAGCGGCTCTGCGTCATCACGCTGCGCCCTGCCCCCTGATCACTCACAGCTGCGTCGGGTGCCGCCGGAGCTCCTGGCATTCGGCCAGCTGGCGGCACCATTTGTCCAGGGCCCCCCGATCGCCACCCGGGGCCCTGGATGTCACAATATTACAATCCAAACGCAAACGGGTTAAGTAACCAAATTTGTAAGATGAATAATTAATGCAGCATATGAATCCTCACACTGCCGGGGAGCATCTTAAGACCCGGTTCGCACCTAAGCGTTTTGCAGCGCGTTCCTGCACGCTGTAAAACGCATAAACAGGGAAATCCCATTATTTGCTATTGGACCCGTTCATACCTGGGTGTTTTACAGCATGCAGGAACGCGCTGTAAAACGTCCTACGCCCAAAGAAGTACAGGTGCTTCTTTGGGGCGTATTGCAGCGCGTTCACTCTGCAGTCTATGGCCGTGAACGCTCTGCAATGAGCGTTCGCATGTTTTTTACGTTTGCGTGATACGCACGCTAAACGCACGTATTGCGCGCGTAAAAAAACACAGGTGTGAACCCAGCCTTACAGTATAATTAATGCAGCATATGATTCTGCACACTGCCAGGCAGCACCTCGGCCCGCACAGTCACAGCTCTGTAATCTTGCGGCTGCATGCTCCTCAAGGGGTCCTTGGGAGGGAGGTTCCGGCGGGCTGCGCTCTACAGTGCCTGAGTTAGAGGGCCTCGTCTGCCTGATGTTTTAGCAACAAGAATGTTTTATCCCAAAGGCTTCAATGTTAAAAATATTCCCGTTTTAATTCAATATCTAATAAACCATTGCTTATAATATTCTGCAGTAAAGAGTCTCTTTATTTTTAGATTTTCTTGTATTTTTTAAGCCTTTTTTTAAAAAAAAAAAAATCAAACTTTTGGTGAACACCCCAAAAAGTTCAAAGTTCGCGAACTTTCGAACCGCCAAAGTTCGAATCGAACTCCGAACCGAACAGCTCATCCCTAGTAACAAGTACGAAAATGTCTATGTCTGGGTGACACCTCCACACAAAGAACAGTCCATCCTAATAACACAACAGAAGAGGGAGAATATCTGGATTCAAAGAAAAGAGCTGCAGAACAGAGATAGAAAGTAAAGACTAAAAACAAGGGAGGAGCAATAGTGTTAATGACAAAGGATTATTATGTAGAGGAGTCTAATAATATTCTGGGAGATTCTAATACTTATATTAAACTAACAAGTGAGGCTAGGGTCAGACTGAGGCAGTGCGAACGCGCGTGCAGGCGCACTTAATCACGGCCGCACTAGCAGCAGTTGCCGGGCAATGACGGCCAATATACGAAGTACGGTCGCACAAAAGTCCGGCTGCGCAACGCAAGTGGAAAATGAACGCATTTTTTCGAGAACGTGAAACCGCAGGTACTGACGTACAGAGTGCGCTGCGTCCGCTAGAGGCGTGTGTGTGTGAATAGGAGACGTCAGACGCTGCTAATGTCCGGCCAACATAACGTCCAGACACAAAAAGAGTTTTATTGATGATCCGTACAAAATCACGGACGAAAATGCGCATAGTATGACCACTATCACGTATTCTGTGAAAAAATGCGTCCATTCGTTCGAACGCACTTTTTCACAGACAACATAAAAATGCGTTCGTCTGACCCTAGCCTAACCTAGCAGCTAGATTTAATAAGATCCTATTGGATTTGTTAACAGTTGCTAAGAATAAGGCTGGGGTCAGACGAGCGTGATTTCTACGGGCTGTACGTCCGTGCAGTACAGACATCGTCAGTACGGATGACGCAGTAGTGGTCACACAGTCCGTTTTTTCACTGAAGTTATTTTTGACGGATGTAGGAGGGAAAAATAAATTACAATGAAAAAACATTCTGTCCGTCAAAAATGCTGGACGTATAAATGCAGTCCGTCTGACCATGCTCCATCACTCACACACAAAGCTATGCAGACGTTGTGGACGCAGCGCACTCCGCACGTCCGTTCTAGCAGTATTACGTTCTTGCCTAACCTGTGTCCGTTTGCCGCGGCCGTTGTGCGTCCGCAGTTCAGTGCGGACGTACTTCATGTGTCAGGCTCCAATGGACTTTCTTTCATGCTATCACGGACGTACTTTTAGGCGCAATCACGGACGTGAACACTACGCTCGTCTGACACCAGCCTAAGGGGGTCATCACAAACAACAACCTTGAATTTCTCTTTAATATACAGTTGTGTTCAAAATTATTCAACCCCCAATGCTGTAAAGGGTTTTAGGGAATTTAGTGTACATTTGTAATTGTATTCAGAATGAAATCCTACAAGGACTTTTTAAAGAACCATATGCAACTAAAATGACATCAATTGGTTTTGTAAATGTTTCTTTTGTGAATTCTTCATTGACACAATTATTCAACCCCTTAAAGACTACCACTCTGAAGAACAGAGGTTCATTCAAGTGTTTTCAATCAGGTATTGAAAACACCTGTGGATGTCACGGAGCAGCAATAAAGCATAATAAGCACCAATTAGGCAGCTTTAAAATGACTGATACTCAGCTCCTTCTAGACATTTATTGGTGTGGTTACAAACATGGTGAAGTCAAGAGAATGGTCCAGGAAGACAAGAGAAGAGGTGATTACTCTTCACAGGAAGGGCAATGGCTATAAGAAGATTGCAAAGATGTTAAACATACCAAGAGAGACCATAGGAAGCATCATTCGCAAATTCAAGGCAAAGGGCACTGTTGAAACGCTACCTGGTCGTGGCAGAAACAAGATGCTGACTTCGACTGCTGTGCGCTACCTGAAGCGTAGAGTGGAGAAAAGTCCCCGTGTGACTGCTGAGGAACTGAGAAAAGATTTGTCAGATGTGGGTACTGAAGTTTCAGCTCAGACAATACGGCGCACACTGCATAATGAAGGCCTCCATGCCAGAACTCCCAGGCGCACCCCCTTGCTGTCTCCAAAGAATAAGAAGAGTCGACTGCAGTATGCCAAAAGTCATGTTGTCACGGCCCTGGCAGAGGGGAATAGGGTATGAGCCCGGTGTGCGGTGATAAACAAGCTGAGCCACGTAGATAAAGTAAAAAGGGGGTTTATTGTCAATATACAACAATATGGGCAATGCAGGAATGGAGATGTCTGGGGAGGCAATGCAGGGAGGAACCAGATACAGGGAGACACTGAGGGAAAACACAGCAGGAGACTTACATACAACACGAGACAGGAAACAGAGGGCTCTGGAGGTTTGGAAGCAGAGGGCACAGGATGCTTGGTAGCAGTGGGCACTGGATGCTTGTCAGCAGGCACAGAATGCTTGGTAGCAGTGGGCACTGGATGCTTGTCAGCGGGCACTGGATGCTCGGTAGCAGCGGGCACTGGATGCTCGGTAGCAGCGGGCACTGGATGCTCGGTAGCAGTGGGCACTGGATGCTTGTCAGCAGGCACAGAATGCTTGGTAGCAGTGGGCACTGGATGCTTGGCAGCAGCGGGCACTTGATGCTTGGCAGCAGCAGGCACTGGATGTTCGGTAGCAGCGGGCACTGGATGTTCGGTAGCAGTAGGCAGTATACGTGGGTCATATAGTCCATGCAATAGGTCGAGGCAGGCGGCTGGCAAACGTGGTCAATATTCAAGGCAAGAAGTCGGTACACGGGTAGTCAATAATATCAGAGGATGGGAACAGGTCTAGAAGGAAGGCTACCAGGGAATAAGTGAGACAATGCAGCCCTGGATCATGGGTGCTCCACCCTTATAAAGGGAATGACAGGTCTATTAGTGGTAGCACCTGAAGTTCACACAGCCTGAGGGAAAGTGCAAGGTGGCGTAGCCAGAGAGATGCTGTGTAGATCCATTCAGGAGGGTGCAGTACCACCTTTGGCCTTCTTGCCACGGCGGCGACGGCGTGAACCGTGACAGATGCCCCTCTCCAAGGACGCACTCCGTGCGGACAGAGCCTGTTCAAAGGTCTCCAGGTCCTCCTGGCGTACAACAGTTCCATTGGACGCAGGCACACAGTTCGTCGGCAAGGGGTCAGCATCTGTGATAATCGTGCCAGCAAATAAAGTTCGTTGTCCAGGCAGTTCTGGACCTTTTTGGCTCGTCGTTATACAAGTGTCAGGGCAACTATAAGCCATGCAGGCCTCATCATCGGTCTCATCAGGTAAAAAGCAACTGCGAGAAAAAATAAAATCCATGTCAGCCGCGCTAGAGATCTTGGGGGTAACAGCGTCTCTTAGGGAAGCGGCTGGATTGACGCATGGCACAGCACTGGTTGTGCCAAGGTAAGCCCTTCCTGGGCCAGGCGGTCCTTGGCTGCGCCGTGCTGTTTGTAGGGAGGGTTCATCATCTGAGTCGGTGACCCATTCAGCTTCTGTGGGTGTCTCAGATATAAGGGACACCTCCGGGGATAGAGGACGGGGGTTTCTGGAGGTAGTAGTTGGCTCTGGTGTTGGCATATAAACGGAGACCAGAGTGTCCTGTAGTCGTGATCGCAGGGATGCATTATCGCGTTGCAGGTCCTGTACATTTTGGAGGAGGGTACCGACCTGGGTAGCGAGGGCAGTAACGGTAGCAATATTCACTGGGTCTTTCAAAGTCAGGGCAGCAGTCTCAGAGGCTGGCACTGTGGTGGTAGAACTGGGTAAAAGGGGACAGGTCTCAGCAGCATTCTCCACAGACAATACTTCAGTAGCAACAGTCCTGGCTTGTGGCACCTCCGCAGATGCATCTCCATGGGGAACGAAGTCTCAGCAGCGGGTGTTTCAGGAAGTTCAGGCTCAACCACCTGGTTATCCTCAACGCCGGCAGGACCGGGATCAGCTTCCAGAGATCTGGGTTCAGATGCCACAGCACACATACAGACTGGAGACAAAGGGGAGACAGATGCTTTAGATTGCTGCCTGAGAGTTGTGGGAGTGGTAGTCTTCTTACTTGCTGTCTGGAGGGACATAATATCCATGGGTTCAGCATAATCAGACTCCAACTCCATGGGCACGGTAGGGTCATACTCCTCGGGGAGGGTTGGTTCAGTCTCAATGGGCACAATAGGAATATTGTTCACTTCAGAACCACCCTTAGGAGTCTCCTGCATGATTTCTTCAAACAAAGTTTTTTCATGATCCAGGGATAAGGATCTCCTGGATTTAGCAGGGACAGCAGCTTTAGGCTTGGCAGAGGTCTTAGGCCTGGTAGAGGCCTCAGTCTTGGGGGTTGTACCAGCCTTGGGAGGTGAGGAGTTCTTGGGGGTGGATTTCTTGGGAGCAGACTTTGACATAGGGGTAGATTCAGGGAAGGAAGCCAGCTTTGGCATAGGAGCTGGTTGGGGAATGGAAACAAGGCTTTTGGGTGGTCGCAGTGGGCATTGTGATATCCAATGCCGGCTATCCCCACAGTACAGGCACAAGTTGGCAGCACGTCTTCTGGCTTGTTCATCAGCAGACAATGGGTCTCTGTGCCTAGATTGGGGTGTTTGCATACACACATTAGGTGAGGGATTCCGAAACTTCTGCAACAGCTCGTTAAACAGGTCCACCAGGTGTCTACACAGTTCATGGAAGGCTTTGTGGATTAACCCTGTAAGGACCTGTATCACCGCGGGCTCAATTTGTAATGGCTGCATTGTTCTGTCACGGCCCTGGCAGAGGGGAATAGGGTATGAGCCCGGTGTGCGGTGATAAACAAGCTGAGCAGATAAAGTAAAAAGGGGGTTTATTGTCAATATACAACAATATGGGCAATGCAGGAATGGAGATGTCTGGGGAGGCAATGCAGGGAGGAACCAGATACAGGGAGACACTGAGGGAAAACACAGCAGGAGACTTACATACAACACGAGACAGGAAACAGAGGGCTCTGGAGGTTTGGAAGCAGAGGGCACAGGATGCTTGGTAGCAGTGGGCACTGGATGCTTGTCAGCAGGCACAGAATGCTTGGTAGCAGTGGGCACTGGATGCTTGTCAGCGGGCACTGGATGCTCGGTAGCAGCGGGCACTGGATGCTCGGTAGCAGCGGGCACTGGATGCTCGGTAGCAGTGGGCACTGGATGCTTGTCAGCAGGCACAGAATGCTTGGTAGCAGTGGGCACTGGATGCTTGTCAGCAGTGGGCACTGGATGCTCGGTAGCAGTGGGCACTGGATGCTCGGTAGCAGTGGGCACTGGATGCTCGGTAGCAGCGGGCACTGGATGCTTGGCAGCAGCGGGCACTTGATGCTTGGCAGCAGCAGGCACTGGATGTTCGGTAGCAGCGGGCACTGGATGTTCGGTAGCAGTAGGCAGTATACGTGGGTCATATAGTCCATGCAATAGGTCGAGGCAGGCGGCTGGCAAACGTGGTCAATATTCAAGGCAAGAAGTCGGTACACGGGTAGTCAATAATATCAGAGGATGGGAACAGGTCTAGAAGGAAGGCTACCAGGGAATAAGTGAGACAATGCAGCCCTGGATCATGGGTGCTCCACCCTTATAAAGGGAATGACAGGTCTATTAGTGGTAGCACCTGAAGTTCACACAGCCTGAGGGAAAGTGCAAGGTGGCGTAGCCAGAGAGATGCTGTGTAGATCCATTCAGGAGGGTGCAGTACCACCTTTGGCCTTCTTGCCACGGCGGCGACGGCGTGAACCGTGACACATGTGGACAAACCACAGAAGTTTTGGGATAGTGTTCTGTGGACTGTTGAAACAAAATTAGAACTGTTTGGGCCCATGGATCAACGCTATGTTTGGAGGAGGAAGAACAAGGCCTATGAAGAAAAGAACACCTTGCCTATTGTGAAGCATGGCGGGGGGGGTCAATCATGCTTTGGGGCTGTTTTGCTTCTGCAGGTACAGGGAAGCTTCAGCGTGTGCAAGGTACCATGAATTCTCTTCAGTACCAGGAGATATTGGATGACAATGTGATGCAGTCCGTCACAAACCTGAGGCTTGGGAGACGTTGGACCTTTCAACAGGACAATGATCCCATTCATACCTCCAAGTCCACTAGAGCATGGTTGCAGATTAAAGACTGGAACATTTTGGAGTGGCCATCGCAGTCACCTGACTTAAATCCGATTGAGAACCTCTGGTGGGACTTAAAGAAAGCAGTTGCAGTGCGCAAGCCTAAGAATGTGACTGAACTGGAGGCTTTTGCCCATGACGAATGGGCGAAGATACCCGTAGATCGCTGCAAGACACTTGTGTCAAGCTATGCTTCACGTTTAAAAGCTGTTATAACTGTAAAAGGATGTTGTACTAAGTACTAAGATTGAATGTCACTTGGGGGTTGAATAAAACTGATAATGATGTGAGCACAGAATAGACATTTGTGGTTATTTCATTATAAATGTTATGTTATATATTTGTCTGACCTACACGTGCCTCTTTGATTTAATTGTAAGCAAGATGACTGAATGATCAAAATCAATGTCAAACTGGCCAAAACACTCAATTTCAGTGGGGGTTGAATAATTTTGAACACAACTGTACACCCCAGAATACTGATCTTTTTACCCAAGATCTATAAAGATCTAAATAGACCTCCTGGATTACCTATTATTAGCGGAATTTGCTCATTCACCTCTAATCTATCAGAGTTTATTGACTTACATTTATAAAAGTATGCACAGGCAGCTCCCTCATGTATAAAAGACATCACACATATTTTGACAGATTTGGAGACTGTGAGATAAAGACCAATGTATTGTTGGGGTACATATGATGTATCATCCTTATATATAGTAATAAACCATAAATTGGCTTGAAGGTGGTTGAGCTCTTCTTGAAGGAAGACAATCAGGTTGATTCGGTTTTCAGGAATTTTTTTATTACAGTCCATAGCTTTTATTTTGCAACACAACTACTTTTGGTTTGAGAGCCCTTTTGGTACAATCAGTCACAAGGAGGGCACCTTGCATCAGCCAAGGTGAGGTACTGGTTCAAAGGAAAGCCCCAATATGCAGAGGATACAGAGTAGACAACCTAGGGACCCTGCATGGTAAACAGCTGCCCTATTCTGAAAGACCGGTCTTTAGAGTAGCCGGATCTGCTCTAAAGGAAAATAATATAACAGCGCCATGCAGAGTCTATACAGAGCTGACAAGAATATATAAAAAAAAACATCATCAGAACAGGCAAGGATTACATGAGAGAATAGTACTAAAGAGAGCCAGGGGTCATGAAGCAGAATGTATACCTTATACAGAGCGAGGGGTCCAGAACCAGGAGATTAGTCAGCCAGGCAAGAGTGTCAGAACCAGGTAATCAGTCAGACCTATAACAACCAGACAAAGGAGAAACACTTGAACTAATTACACAGGAAACACTGGACTTGAACTAGAACCTGGACAAACTATAGCAACTGCAGACAGACTAGACCAAAGAAATAAGGTAAACATGAAAACACAAACTAGAACAGAAATTGCAGCAGGGAGCTCGCAGGAACTGAAGTGAACCAAAATGCAAGAGCGATGGGAAAAGGGCCCATCACAAGATATAGGGAGGTGATCAGCCCACATCACCAACAGGAGAGCTTAACAAGCAAGCCACTTAACCCTTGAGCTGCAATCCAGGCAAAGCAACATAGGGAAACAAATGGGAACCACAGACATAAAGAAATACAGAGGGCAGGGGGACAGGGCTGGAACAGGGAAACGTGACACATTTTTTCTTGCAGGTGACTGGTAGTACCATGGGCACCAAGTTCGCCCCACTTATGCCAACATTTACATGCGATATTGGAAATCCATATTCATAGCAGGACTAATTGGCAAGGGGGTGGGCTTGGTCCTATGGCGGAGATACAATGATGGCGTTTTGGTCATTTGGGAGGGCCCTCAGGATACACTTATTGTTGATGTATTCTGTAAAACCCATAACTTTTCCTTGAAATTAAATCCAGTGTTTAATGAAGTGGAGATAGACTTTGTGGAAATAACAATGAAGTGTTTCTTTAAAAAGAAAGATGGGAATGGTTATGTCCATGGTGGGCGTTGTCATCACCATTCCTGGCTCAAGTCTATCCCAAAAAGTCAATTTATCAGATTACGAAAGAATTGTTCAAAGATATTGTATTATGAGTTACAAGATAGGTACAAAAGAGAATTTAGTTAAGAAAGAGAATTCCATAGAGGTTGATAAAGTTATCTAAGAGGTAAAAAGGATTCAGAGTAAAGATTTATTTAAAGAAAATGTAAATTGAATAAGTCACAATAAATATCAATATGCATTTATTACACACTTCAATACTAGTTTTGAACAGATGGAGATGTTTTTTAAATGCCATTGGCCCCTTTTGCTGCAGGACCCTATGGTAGGTAAGGTTTTACTGAACAATCCAGCAGTGATTTACAGAAAGGCGAGAAAATAAAAACTTTGTTAGCACCAAGTATACCCAAACCCCCAAGAAGGAATCATAAAGTAAGTGGAGGATTTAAAAATTGTGTCAGTGGCAAGGCCTGTCGTTTTTTTTTACACGTGAATTTGTCAGTAGGTCAACAGGAGATAAGTTCACCATTAAGGGAGATATAACGTGCAAAATGAAGCATGTGGTATATTTGATCCAATGCGCGTGCGGTTTCCAGTATGTTGGTCTAACAATTCATAAATTTAAATGCAGAATTTTGGAACATCAAAATAATTAAGTCGCCTACTGATGACCGGGTCGGACTACGGGAGACAAGAAACACACAAAAATATGCAATCACATAACTGTGGAATAATATATATATTTATTATATATAGGCCACAGCTAAAAACTCCACACTAAAAACCCCACCATAATAACATAACAATTCTCATAACAAATTAAACCAATAATCCAGTGCTGAAAGAGGACTCCCCACAACCCCCACACACCTCCAAACCAACCAACCAACCACCAAAAATCTACCCAACTCCCAACCATCTAACAAAGTAATCCTAACTAAAAAGGAACCCCTAGCCAGCACTGCCTACAAGCCCCCGCCATGAGCTCCTCACATAACCCCTTATGGGAGAGCTCCCCCACCAAGAAAAAACAGGGCTTGTTCGATCCCTTCCTTGAGCCCCAGGATGAACAGATCCTTGCCCACATCTGTCAGGTGAACACCATCTGCCATAAAATAACACTCCGCCTCCTCCTCTTCAAAAGGTAGATGTCGCACCACCACACCCTCCATCCTCCTCACGAACCTTCCCATGCTTCGATTCAGCTTGATACGGCCCAGCCGCACCGCCTCATTCTCCGCCTGCTCCCACACCATCCTTGGCATCACCTCGGACCACACCACCACTGTCCATGGTGACCACACCCTCAATTGCCGCAGATCTTCCTGCATCTGCTCCTGCAGCATACAAAGAGGGACCACACCTAAATCGTTCCCTCCCATGTGAACCACCAGCACATGGGGAACTTCACCGTGCCTCAGGGCACCAAAAATCGTCAGCTTAAACTCCTCCCACAGGAGTCCACGGATTCCGATCCACCGTACCCGTGTTGCCGACCCAATCAGACCCATCTGAACTCCAGAGGATCTCACCTACGCCCTTCTTCTCGCCCAAAAAATCAGCGAGTCTCCAATAATCCACACCACTCTCGGAGGATCTGCAAAAACAAAAACACATTACCAACATCTCCACCACACAAAATATATTAAAAAAGGAAAATATTTCCCCACACAAAATACTAAAAAAGAAAAAACTCCCCACACAAAATAGTTTGAAAGAAAAAAAAATTTCCACCAAACCACCACACATCCCTCCAATAAATGTGATCATACCTGTAAAGAAAAACATATCAGAAACAAACACCAACTCCTTGCCTCCAAATACTCCAAACCCCCACACTCAACCCCAAACAACAAATTTACAAAAGATAAAATAGAATAAATATATATATTCCGTATAAAAGGTATAATTATATTTCATGTATAAGTTTATATATTTCATATTTCAAAATTATTATTTTTTTGTAAAGTTGAAAACATAACATCACAAAACATACATCAAACTGTTCTCCACATAGCTTCCCAGCTTTAACAGATGATTACAAAATTCATGACAGCAAACCAGGACGAACTTAAGACTTAAAAGCCCTTGAGTTCCATCCTCCCAAGTCCTGAATTTCCGTTGCCGACAAACCCAACCTTGAAACCGCCATCGCAGCCCCAATACGAAAAGAATGAGAACCAAATTCCTTCGGATCTCTCCCTAAACTCATCAAACCCTTATTAAAAATAGAAATAAACTGAAATCTTGATAAAGTCGACCCGTCCGCGTGACATAAAAAGGCCACACTAGACTCCACCCTTACTTCCAAAAATTTCTTAACGTACTCCACTGGATAAACCACGCAGTTATCAACACTGAATAAACCAACTCTACGCCCCTTGCCCAACTGATCCGTCTTGGAGTTAGCAACCCAAATAACCAGATCATTAACTCCCAACCAAACTGCATCAGCACCTAAACCACCACCTCCTCTCTTAGAATTACAAACCAGCTCACCCACTCGAAAAGCCCCAAAAAAAAACAAACAAAAAGCCGCCCTCAGGAGCCGAACCTCATAAGGTGAAGAACAAAAACTCCCCACAAAATCCCATAGCCCCTCCAATAATTGTCTCGAAACTGGACGCCTAGCGTCCTCCCTGCATTTCCCCTTCACATAACCCCGAACTGCACATCTGATAACAAAATCCTTGGTGAAGTCTCTTTTCCCCGAAACTTGAAAAAGGAAAGCCAAGGCGGCTAAAGACTGCCGAACCACTCCAAGAGATGCCCCAGACTCAAATAACTGAATGAGGTATGCCCTAAGCAGACTATCCTCATCCAAGCCATCCACTGTCACATACCTGAACCGCTCGGCCAAAGTGTCCCACTCCCTCCATACTCGCGAGTAGGCCTTCCAAGATGACTCCGACAACGAACCTCTCACCCATCTTCCAAAAATTCCGAGCCTAGCTGCCAAAGGCCCTCCGGACAAGGGGTGCCCACCTCCTCTGCCAACGGAGCCAGGGAACGAAACCTGCCCCACTGAAAACGAGACAAAGCATCTGCCACTGAGTTAAGGCGACCCTGGACATGCCTTGCCATGCATAAAACATTAAACTTAAGACACATCAATGCAAATCTCTTCAGCAATCTGATGACTGACAATGATGAAGCCGACAAAGAATTAACGCCGACACCACCGCCATGTTATCAGAACGAAACAGAATCCTTCTTCCCTCCAGAACACCTCCCCACAGCTCCAAGGCCACTACTAATGGAAACAACTCCAAAAAGGCCACATTCCGCACCAAGGAAGATGCCAACCAACTATCTGGCCAACGAGACGCACACCAATGTCCCCAAAATATACCCCAAAACCAACACCTCCCGAGGCGTCCGTAAAAAATTCAAACTCCTTAGCCAAAATCTCTTTTGAAGGGAATAAAGCCACCCCAATTGAACCCCACCAAAAAGGATTTTCACACTTCCAAATCTACTTTCATGATACTAGAAATCCTAACAAAGTGATGACCTTCCCGAACACCCTGCGTCGCCAAAGCCAAACCACATAAAAAGACTCTTCCCACCGGAATGACCCTGCACGCAAAATTCATGCGACCAATCAGTGACTGGAGCTCTCTCAATTGCAGTTTCCTAACCGACAATGCCCCTTCAACCTGCCTCAAAGCTTCCACCACTTTCTTCTTAGGTAAACGACACTCACCCTTACTTGAATCAATCTCTATTCCCAAGAAAGTGATAACTGACGCTGGACCTTCCGTTTTGTCAGACGCCAAAGGAACACCAAATCGATGTGCCACCCACTGAAAAGACCTAAGAATGTGCCGACACTCTCCTGTCCCTTCCTTCCCCACGCACAAGAAATCGTTCAGATAATGAGTCCGATTGTTCTATCCTGCCACTTCACGCCCCACCCATTCCAAAAATGTACTGAAACATTCAAAAAAGGAACAGGAAATGGAACACCCCATAGGCAAACATAAATCCACATAAAATTCTCCTTCAAACCAAAATCCCAGAAGATGATGACACGAAGGATGAATAGGTAATAACCGAAAAGCCGACTCAATATCCACCTTGGCCATCAAAGCACCTGGTCCTGCATCACGAACCAAACTGACCGCAGAATCAAATGATACGTATGACACTGAGGCCAACTCCTCACCAATATCATCATTCACCGATTCTCCCCGTGGAAAGGATAAATGATGAATCAAACGAAATTCACCCGCCTTCCGTTTCGGCACAACCCCCAAGGGGGATATCCTCAAATCCCACACCAGAGGGAACGAGAAAGGACCCGCCATCCTACCAGCCCCAATCTCCTTAAACACCTTCTCCCGAACTACCTCCGGGTACTCTCTAGCTGACTTCAAATTTCTTAGTTTGCCACCACCAGGCCTTAGAAAAGTGCAATATCTGTGTGGCGCCACTAGATGGCTCTATTGTCGAGGTAGGGAGTAGTGAGATACAAAAAAAGAAGACAGACTGTGTATATGCAAAATCTAATCGATATAACTGGATAAAGGCGGGTGTGTGGGAGAGATGCTATAGAAATGGCATCTAACTATAATAGTAAAAAATAATCCGTATATAAGAAAGGTATCTATACGGCACGGCAACAATTAAAAAATTCCAATGCACGCCTAAAAGGAGGTGGTGAGTGGCTCTCAATTAACTTAATGGAATAACTCCAGGGTGTGAGCAAGGTATTTAATTAACTAATAAAGTGCTGAAGATCATAATTAAAGTGCTGAAAATCGCAATTAAGATGCAATTAATGAGCTAGAGTTAGCTATTAGAGTGCTAAAATAAAGCACTAAAAAATTCAAAAAGTGCTTAAATCCGTATTAAAGTGCCATGGGAGTGGTAAAAAACTTGGTACTATACAAATACAAAAATTTCTTAAATTTAAAATTTGAAATTGAAGAATTAAAATCAACCCAAAATTGGGGAACAAACTAAAAAAAGGAAAAGACACACACACTCATAAAGACAGAGTGTCTAAAAAATGCTAACCCAGCATATATAAAAAAGTTGTAAGTGTAAAGTGCAATATATAGTCGAATGAGCAGTTAAGCAAACAGTCTTATAGTCCACAAAAAGGAGCAAAATTTAAATAAATGGAAAAGTCTGTTTTAACCAATACTGGCCGGAGAGAAGGTGCAGCAGCCGGACGAACCAGGAATAGCATCAAATCCCCAAGTACGCTGAAGTAGAAGATCCAGGGTACAAAACCGGTGTCAGGCGCTGGCAATTTCTTTCGCTTAAGCTTCGGTCAGGGCTATCAACCCCACTCTTACGTCCTCCGAAAAATTAGGATGATGCAGGGATGGGAGAATAAGCAGAAAAATATATTGTGCAGGCTGTATTACTCCAGTGAGGATAAAGACAAAAAAGGAATGGTACTCACACTTTGAGGTGCCAGTTTAACCAAATAGGCACAAAACCACACGCAGATCGGTGGATTTGCAGGTCAGGGTCACCGATTCCCCTATCAGCAATCCAAGGAGCAGAAATCACGAACCTTGGAGTTTTACCAGGATACCAGACGGATTAAATCACCAGGAGTCAATCGAGATGAGATAATCCACAAATGGTTTAATAAATAAAGTTTAAAGTACACCTCAAACGTGTTTCGCTATGAAAAGCTTCATCAGTGGGTGTAATGTGTGTGGTATACATAACCACTATATATAGCTGTATTGCCACAGTCAAATCCCGCAGTGCAACTTCCGGGTAATTGACAAAATTAGAATAATTAAACATAGATAGCAATTAGAGCGAGTAAAATTACAATACAATAAAAAACAACATGTATCCATAAAAGAGACATCTTAGTAGTGGAATGTAACTTAGCAGAGCAAGAGGAATATAAAAAAATGGTATGCTACTACTAATAAACAATCATATATTCAAATGAAGGGAAGGAAATATGTTAATGACAAAGAAAACACTGCAATCCTCGTTGAGAGGAATGCACAAATACCAGAGAGGTCTCAAGGCTTCTATACTTATATACAGCAGCTGAGACAATCTCTAGTGAAAGGGGAACCTACAGTGATACAGTGCAGAAACTGCAGAGGAAATATCAAGCTAGTAAAGCCTACATTTCTGCACTGTATCGGCGGCATTGCGGGGGTTAACCCAGGCACCATTTGGAAGGGCACAGCCTGCCCTCCCAAATGGTACCTGGCATTAACCCCTGGGGAGCTGGATCGCGAATCGGCGCTGAAAAGCGCCGGTTCGTGATCCTTTCCCGGAGCTGGCCGACATCTTGGATGTCGGCCAAGCCTCCGGGAACTCCCCCTGAGGACTGGCGTCATCGTGCATAGCACGATGACGCCAGTCCTGGAGTTAACCCCTAACTGCCACCAACGGTGGAGATAGGGAGTTCCAATGAACTCCCTATCTCCCGATCCGTAGCAGCTAGGGGTTAACGTTTGGTATTGTTGGATCGGCCAGAGCATGGCCGTTCCAACGATACCAAACACGAAAGTGAAAAAAGTTTGTAAAAAAAATATTTTAAAAAAAATTATAAACACTTTTTTTTTCTTTTTTTTGGTTTGTTAATGCAGCAATATTGTTCCCATTTCAATTATAATGTGAACAATGATGCTGCACTAATGATTTTTGTATGCGGTGCGTTTGTTAAAAATCGTGTAATTTTCCCCAAAAAAAAATGTAACGAGACCCCATCTCTAATTTTTTTAACAAGCGCACCCCATACAAAATATAACCGCAATTGCTCGCATGTTAAAATGTGGAAAAAAAAACACTTTACACGCTGTAAATTATTGAAAATTCATATTTTATTGCATTTTTTGTTATAATATACAGACAGGTCATGACGTATACATATAATAATGACATATTATTAATCTGCCGAGTCTGACGGAAAGAACAATATATAATATGTCTGGGTCATATACTAAAATAAGCCTTCAAAACGCGTTTAAACATGATGAGCAAAACCGGTAAAAATGACCTCAGCACAGAGGCGGGAAAAGCCTCAGCAGCGAAAGGGTTAAGCGAAAGAAATTGCCAGCACCTGACACCGGTTTTGTACCCTGGATCCACCACCAGGCCTTGCCACAAAAGGAATACGAAAACCAACACCAAACCCCTCACATAAAAATTCTGCATCTCTACGTCTTCCGTAAAGCCTTAGCCACGGTAACATCGCAACGAGATTCACCGGGGAAGCTCCCCTCTCCAGACCCTCCAAAAGGCAAACCCCCTTGACTTGCCCTCTTAAAACATCTGGACAATGAATGCGATCCCCCACAATTTGAACATTCGTGCTTGTATCTGCACCCTGCACTAAACTTGCACTGACCCTAGTTAAACTGCCAGCACGATCCCTTTTTAACACCTGCCTATGGGGAACCGACTCCTCCCCCACCGGCTCCTCCTGGAAAGGGCAACGCCTTTTGTGCCCCCATCAAACGCAACCACAGCGTAATATCCAAATGATCCCACCCCATGCCTAGGTGAGACGCCAAACGTTGTCTAAACTGCTCATCGTATTTCTACCACGCCCAACCACCGTAAATTCGATAAGCCTCCAAAATCCCGTCCACATAGCAAAAAAGGCCCGAACAGTGCTGTGGGCTCTTTTCCCCAACCACACTAGCCAGAATACAGAAAGCCCGAAGCCAATTCCCGAATGACTTAGGAAACCTCCGAAACCTCTTCTTCCTTTCCTCTTCTTCTTTTAAACCGTCTTTAGATGAAACATCTTTTACCCCAGCCACCTCATCCAACGGAAGCAGGGAAAAAAGTTCCCCATACTCCCCCCTCCAAATGCCTTCTTTAACCTCCTGCTTCAAATGAAACCCCAAAGGCCCAGAAAATGACACGTAGGCATTCCTCCTTGCCACATACGCCACTCCTGCAGACTCACCGAGTGCACCCACAATGCCACCTGGCCCATTTGAAGCCATAATTTCACCACCAAGAGCTCCACCGGTTCTCACAACTGGCCCACCTGCCTCCTTCCAAGCTTGAGCCAAATCCACACCCTGATTCACACCCCTTGGTGAACCCGACCAGGCCTCAAAGGCCCCCTGTAAAAAAGACATGAAGGAACTAACATCACCACCAATTCCGTTACCTGACGCCACACGAGATCCACCTGAACTTTCTGGAACCTCCATCGCCACCGAATCCAAACCTCCAGCACCACCTCCACCAACTCCAGCAGCCTGGAAACCATCCACCGGCTGTGGACTCCTCTCCCGAAATCTTGAAACTGCAGACGAAAAATTAATAGTGCGATGAGCCCCAGAACCCGAAGTACCAAAATCAGCAACACGCTCCCTCACATCAACCTCCGGAGCCCCGTCATCTCCACCACCTGAACACCAATTTACTTCGAGCTCATGGGCGCCCTCATCCCGCACACCAACACCCAGTGTCACACCACTGTCCACATCCCTATCCACCAACTGTCTTACCGCCGACACATCAGCCCATGAGACAGCCCTTGCTCCTCCTCTAGGACCCCTGGCGGAACTCCGACCTCTCCTTCTCCCCGAGGAACTCCTCGAACTACGCACTCCTTCTCTCCTGGTAGAGCTCACCACACCACCACCCCTCCGACCGGGAGGATCCTTAGCCCCCGAAGCCGGCCTCAATCTCCTACCTTCCACACTTCTGGAATCGCTCACTCCAGCCTCGTCCCCAACTGCGTCACCAGAAAGCCAACATCCGTTGGACCAACCGACCACGACCTCTCACAGCCTCCAATCTCCTTCTCTCAGCCGCCGATACACTGGATTCGCCTCCCGGATTAAACCGCACTGGAGGCCTCGAAATCCTGGCAGGCCGAGAACCCCCATCCGCCGCCAACACCTCCGACAAGCTTCTCCTAGCCCACTCCACACCACGGAGCCGGGCCGCCTCCCGCACCTCCTCTAGCAGCGACTTCAGCTCACCACCTTCAGCCATTTCCAGAACAATTCTAAGGCAAAATCGAAAAAAACACTGCTTCTCTGACACAGCACAGATTATCACCGCTCTACCTCAGGAGAAAAAGGCACGCAGAGCCTTTCCACACACGCCTTAAGTACCCTCCTGTCGACTCCTCCCACACTGCTCCTGCTCAATCTCCTCAGGCGCTGCAAAACCTTCTAGAAAAATCCTCCCTGCGTCCTGGCATCAGAGGCAACTTAAGGGCCCTACGCCTCAGGTGCTTCAGGCCTATTATAAGGAGAGCATTACAGACACAATCTGTACCAACTCACTGCAATGCACACCCCATGTACAAAGAAGAAGATCTAATATGTTTTGGAAATGAATGGGTAGAGGAGGATTGGAGAGGGCTGAGGATGAGGAAGCTATCCAGGAGAGAAACTTTCTGGATACATCGACTCAAAACGTTAAGGGCAGTATTACAGAGTTGGTGCTAACTTAACCAGAGCTGCTGTAAACTTCCCAGAGCCATTATAGCCTATGGGGTTTTTACGTTTACAACAGCTCTGGTTAAGTGAGTACCAACTTTGTAATATTGCCCTAAATCTTTTGGGTTTAAATAGTGACATTTGATCTGTTATGTTTTTTAAATAAATATTGAGATTGGTAAGCCAGTTATTCCTCATGAAAAAAATAAATAATTAAAGATATATATATATTTATATATAATATGACAATTGTGCAATATTAATATTAATGTGCTGTTAATTAATATGGGACAAAGTTGCAGTAATCATGCTGGTATTTATAAAAACAATGGTGTGTGTATATTTCTGCAGTTTATAGTGTCAACTGATTTTTTTAATGATTTTTCTTGCTGGACTTACACTGGACTACATGTGTTCTCGGAATGAATAATTTTTACCTTGGGCCACTAACATGAGAAACAGAGTATGGGATTATGTTGAGGAAGCGGCACCAATTATCCAGTGTGTGTTCCGGCATTGGTAATCCAACTAAGGAATGGTGGTGGACGTCTTTGTGGCTGTGCTCAGGCATGAGTAAGAAAGGCTTGGTGGTTTTATGGCACAGGCACGCTGTGAGGAGAATTGGCGCCCATCTCCGTGTCTATGACAGGGTTCTGCACGTCATTGGAGGAGCACCTGGCCTCCGGACGCATTACTGGAGGTGAGCCCAGCCGGTACACATCACTGGAGTTGTGCCAGGTGTTCTTCCCAGCTAGCAAACTTGCAAAATGAGCGAACCGCAAGTGACGTGAATCAGCTGTTGACCAAATCCGCAGTGGAAAATCTCAGTGAACCGACACACTGGGCATGCACGCTGATGTCACCACATGCCCAAAACATATGTCAGTGTGTTTAGAGGCAGTGGGGAAAATTCAGCGAACCGTCAGGAGCGTGCATGCACACTGACGTCATCACCACATGTCTTTAAACAGAGGTTGGGATTAGGAAGTCAAGAGGGATGTAAAACAAGAAAAATCAACAGAATGTCAGAAATCGGTGAGTCATCCAAAAACAAATTGTGACAAAACCAAACAGTCAGTAAACAAGACAGGAATGTCTTTCTGGGTACCATGAATGGGTGTATCAGTGTTAAAATAGGCCCTGGCTATGTTGTCATAAGTAGAGTCCAAAGGTCTGTATCAGACATTCTATTAACACCTTCATTACCACAGTGTTTTCCATAGGACCATTGCCATAACCCAGTGGAAATAAACTTTCCATTACAGAGACATTTAATGTATCCTTCATAAAATACATTTTAGATACATTTTAGAGAAAGCATGACAGACAGAGGGCTCCCCGTCCTGGCTCCTGTGTCTGGTACTGCTGATAGTTTGAACACCAGCATGGTAGTGAATGGGGTTAAAAAACATAAAACAAAACATAAAAATTAAACAACTATAGTAAACATATAATCTCCTAATCATACTAAGCCAGTGCCTAAATATTTCTGTAACACTCAATTTCATTTTTGCAATTTCCATTAGCTGTATTTTTAATGTGTCACAAATATAAAGTTACTGTGTTTCTATTTAACTAATCAAGTTGATAAATCTCTGTTTTTCACAATATAGTGAAAAATGCAAGTCACAATTAGTAGTTAAACATTTAAAAAATAGGCTAATTACTCACTCCTTTGTTTGGATAAAGGTTTCTTATGGCTACATAATGCAGCATTGTTAATTATGCATTACATGAGATGCAGTCAATAAAATAACAGGAAGGCAATACAACATCACATTGACTCACCTTCTTGTCTCAAAGAAGATTTCAAAGTATTCTATGACAATAAAATTAGATTAAAGATCCATTAGCAGATACACAAGTATTAAAGTAGTAGATAATGGATAATGATGATGTAGTTCTTTTTTCAGGAGATAAACATATTGATATTGCTCATTAATTATTAAGCAAAGTGCTTTATTTTCAGCTTTGGTCTATAGCTTTGTTCCTGTAAATGCAACTGATTGAACATATAGGTTTCCCTGGAATGTTTCAATATTTGTTTGTTTCAGCTTGTTTTTACACGTTTTTTTCTATTAGGATCTATTTAATTTGACAGACATTATTTGGCATGATATTGTCCAAATTGCTTATCTGGTAGATTATCTATTATGTTTGAAATGATTTTTTAAGATATATACATAGATACAAACAATTTAATACAAATAATATACATAAAACCAATTTTTCATTATAATATAAGAAAGAATCAATGATAAAGCCCACTTTTCATGAAAAAAGGATCTTTTTCAAAAACATGTAGTATTACTGGCTCACCAGTAGTAAAACAATCTTTAGCCCCCCTATCACCTGGTGTGAGCTAACCCTAGCGTCAGCATGTTTTAGCGTTAGCGCCAGACAAAATGAGTCTAGCGCCATTGCAAATGTAAGTCTTGCATGTTTGAGTATATAGTTTTTATTTAGCTTAGAATTTTAAGATATACACATGTTCATTTAACATATCCCCTTGATATACTTGATATAAATTAAAAAAAACATTTAAGATTTAAAGTTCAACGTTCATTTCCTATTCAGAATGATTCAATTGAGTCAATTTTTAAAAGACACTGAGGCACATTTTATTGCAGACAATTCCCAGCTCTGAAATCTATATCAATTCCAGAAGGCTATTTGGTTTTATTACTATTCCTTTATTCTCTAACATTTTATTTCTTAAATGGATAAAATTATCATAATGGCTACAAGTAAATCTTAGGCAAAGATGCTTTACTCTATAAGAGAGAAAAAGAAAATGGAGCCACTAAAGAATACTCAGTTGGACACTAAACCAGTTTTGAGTAAAAAATATGTTCTGTTCTTAAAAATATGTTCTGTAATTCATAAACAGGACTCAAGCATTCAAAGACGTAATGACCAATGAAGATGACAAATTAAAAGAAAAATGATATGCATTACTAAAGCAAAGAATTTACATTTAAAACGAAGTGAAACCCAATTGTTCTGTATGTATTTTTGATATATATGTTATGCTTGCTCAAAGATTAGCGTATGCTAGAAGGAATTCAATTATCTAGGCTTCTCTTTCTTCCCTGAAAATTTCTTGAGGTGACAAGATACTTCTCCAGAATTTAAATAGCTTGGTCCCTAATCCAATCTTCACGCTAACATGGGGACAATAATCGGGAAAATATGCACCTGCAGATTTTCCTATAGGGTCCCCATGTTAGCGTGGTAATCTGGGAAGGCTCTATCTCAGCACCTAGCCCCAGAATGCAGCACTAACCATGGTGATACTTGTGGCAGCAATTCTGCGCCACATCAAGTGTCAACTACTAGAGTCCATAAAACTCCATGGAGGGTTGCGCTTGCGGCTGAGAGCCCTGTGCGATTTTCATAAGATCACGCCGTAGAGTGATCACAGAGGTTGCCAGAAGAAGTGGTGGATCGGACCACCCTTCTCGCAATGGGATGAGAGCCGAGTATGGGATTTAATGGGGGGTGGGGGAGTTTAACAGGAGGTGTTAAATTATTTTGCAAATGCAGAATCATTTAACACCAGCTATTAGGAGTTGCTATCTTTTGACTCTCTGCAACTCAACGGTAATTTTTGCCTACACTTTGTAATACCCCACTTATCGAAACGCTAATTAATGATTGCGCTCACAATGTTAGGTAGAGGATGCGCAAAGTACACTAAGCTCGCAGAAGCTGCGAGACGCAAACAGATATCACCTCATTGTATTGTCAGGAATGTAATATGAATGCCAAATATGAAACTTACTTCTCCTAGCGCTAATGAGTACATATTGAAATGGTGCATTAACATCAATTGGTTATTTGTTTTTGTATGTTTAAATTATTATTATTGATTTAAGTCAAGCTAAATAAATTAACATTCTATTTTAATAAATAGTTCATTTTGTTTGTGTTGTCTTGCTAACGTGCTTTTACTATGAAGAAACATTTTAAATTTAATTATTTTCATTAATCATTGTTTTATGCAATTTCAAAAATTAACATGACATACGATAGGACTTATACACTTTTATTCAAGTTGTACTCTTGGTTTTAAACCAAGTAGACTTGTGCATGTCAGTTCAGACTGAATAGAAATATTGCTGAATATCAATGAGCTTGGTAATTCAGAAGCATCCAAATTCTGAATCTCCAAGCCTCCTAATCAAATCACTTCTGAATTAAATTGTCTGAATTTATTTGAAATTACCCAATTTTAATTGGGTCTATTTGGACTGAAGTGGATGACTGAAAACAGTTGCACTCACTGTGAACCAAGCAGAACTAGTAACCCTAGCCACCCCTCTAAAGGTAACCCTAACCCTAGACTTAAAAAAGCAGAAACAAAAAACCTAAAACTAATGACAAAACTTGCAAACAGAAACCCTAACCCCAAAAGGAACCCTACTACAATAGATGCAGGAATAGTAACCCTAAACATTACAGTAACCCTTAAAACAAAAGTAACTCTAGCCCTAAATAAAACCCTAACCGTAAAAGTAAACCTAACCTTAAAATAACCCTAGTTTTAGAATATAAATTTCCTGAATATCATGAACCAATTCAATATCGGATCAGTCCAAATTTGAAATTCCCAACTTCAAACCAAACCATAAATTTTCACCAGTCTTATTCAAAGTTCATGCTTGTAGAATGTGTTTAATGTTGTTGAAGCGTTCAGAATTCACTTATTTGCAGATTATTTCAATTTTGCACTGTATTTCAAAAACAAAATTATATACAGGGTTATCCAAAGAGATTCGAAAAGTCACCGCACGTTCGGTGACTTTTCGTTCTCTTCAATTCGGTTCCTTTTGCCGATCCCATTTCGGTGACCCTGCGGTGTATTCAGCAAGCACCACAGGGTCCCCGAATTGCAGGGAAAAGCTGCCTTAAACCCACCGAAAACTAACCGAATGCAGGCTGAAAAGCCACAAAAACATCTGGATAAACCCGTTGAAAAGCCCGAACAGGAGCCGATTAGGGATGTGCGTTTCGGGTTTCGGAATTTCGGAATTTTCACGAAATTTCCCGATTCGTGTTTTCGGATGCGGCCGAATTTCCGAAAAATTTTAGATCCGATAAGTTCAGATCCGAAATGTTTTCCGAGCCGAAACAAAATATTTTCGGATTTTTCGAATGGGCTTGAAATGTGGCAAACGAGGAGAACAGATGTTCCGAAAAACGAAAATTTTCCGAAAAACGAAAATTTTCCGAAAAACGAAAATTTTGTAAAAACGAAAATTTTGTAAAAACGAAAATTTTCGGAAAAACGAAAATTTGTCGAAAAAACGAAAAGTCGATACAAAAACCGAGCACAGTGACACGAAAATACGAAAAATGGTCGAAATTCCGAAAAAAAAATGTACCCGAAAAACGGGTCGAACCGAATCGAAACCGAAATTGGTCGAAACGAGCCGAATCGAAAAGTTTAAAAATCAGAAAAATCGAACCGAATCGAACCGAAAAAAAAATCGGTGCACAAGCCTAGAGCCGATCACACAGAGCCGAAGCAGCGGACACTGCAGACAGAGGGAGGTGAATAAATTAGCAAAACCGTTTGTATGAATGTGAAATTGAAACACTGTTTGCAAAGAAACTACTGAGCGAAAATGTCTGAAATTTACATTTGAGGTCCAGGGAATGATAATAAAAAGGGCTGTTACAGAAAAAATAAGTAAACTGAAAAAAAAAATCGGACTTTTAAAAAGAAAAAAAAATTTCAGAAAAATGCTTAAAGTATCCTAAAAAATCTATAAATAAAGAGACTCTTTACTGCAGAATTTTATAATGAACGGTTTATTAGATATTGAATTAAAACGGGAATATTTTTAACATTGAAGCCTATGGGATTCTCCTGAATAAATTTGCCGCATGAAATCACCGAATGGCAGGGCATTAGGGGAACCTTTCACTGCTGGTTTGTGTTCTCTGAATAGCCGAAGCAGTGCTTTTTCATGGGGATTTCACTGCCCTCGAACAGGGACCGAACAGGCACCGTATGTTCAGGCAATTCGCCAGGATTTGGCGAATTGCCTGCTCTCTGGATAGCCGAATGGTAAGGAAAGGTAACCGAAAGCTGATTTTCAGCGTTCGGTTACCTTTCTCAAGCAATTCGGATCTCTTTGGATAACCCTGATAGTTTTAGTATAGTTGACAGTTTTGAAATAAGCAACACATACAGGGTTATTCAGAGAGCGGTGAAAAGCAGGAGAATGACTGGAGAATGGAAAATTCTAAGTCAAAATAGCCAAACCAGAAAAATTGTTCCATTCATCTCACTTTCCAAATCGGCAATTTTGACCTAGAATTTTCCATTCTCCAGTCATTCTCCTCCTTTTCACCTCTCTCCGAATAACCCTGATAATATTCTAGAGCAGAGTGAGTAACCTTGACATTTGAGATGGATTTCTCATGATGCTCACCCAGCCATGTGATGCCAAGGTTAGATATCACTGTTGCAGAGGAACTTTAGTAGAAAGCGAATTTATTTGCATTCCAATCTTGTTTGGTACAAATATGACCTGACGTGTTGCTAAGATTATTGAATTATGTCACTACATAATGCAGCTTAATATCAAGGAAAATAGTAAGTGAACATGAAAGGGTAGCAGCCAGAATATAAATACATTTAATTCAATTATCTTTAAAAAAAAATGCACACTTTTTGACCTTTCTATAATAAAATTGTTAAACCAGATTTTATGAGTAAATGGTGATAATGTAAAGCTGCGTACATAAGAATTTCAGGAAGTATTACATATTATTTTAGACAATGCCTTCCTTTTAAGTAATTTCTCTTGTCAAGGCACCTGCAAAGCAGAATGAAAAAAAGATATTTATGTTTTAAAACTTATGGATCTGTTTTCTCTGTTATTTTAAGTGACAGCACAGTCAGTCGTCTGGATTCTTCATGAAATGAAAAAAGCTAAACAGGAACCAGAGAGCTTTACAGTGAAGCTCTTTATTAGTGGGGATCTTGGTTTAAAACACAGTTTTATTTAATTGATTACCCCTTCACTAACAAGTGCTTTTTTCCAAAAAAAACATTGTCAGAAACCAGTGTGTTTTTGTAAAATAAATTTTAACTAATTATACAGTAAGAAATATTTGGGCATATACCCATTGCATTTCTTACTGAAAACAACTGCCAAACTGAGTTACACCCATTTTAGTTGCAGATAGATTTTTTTTCCTGCATCGACTGCTGGATGCACAATGTCAGAGCATTCATCAGCCGGTTTTACAGTTTTAGCTCTTTGGGCATTATTGCCACAAGGCTAAAGCTTTGGGGCACCTTCTGCAGCCCAATAGCAAATAAATAAATTTATGGCAAATGGATTTCATTTGCTTTTGGTCTGCAGATCAGCAGAACGAGCCATCTCAATATCGGGGCAACGGATGGTGCCTTTGAAGCCCTAGTGATCGCAATCTCAGTAGGGAAGGGGTTAAAATATCTAATTTAATGTAAAGGTAAATAAATAAAAAAACTAGTACAGAAATGAAATAAGAAAGAAAAAATGTGAGCCAAACCTTGGAAAAGTCTAAAGGGGTTATTCAAAGATAGCTGATCTGGCCCCGAAATGTAACCGGATGCTGAAATTAAGCGTACGGTGCCATTTCATGGCCATACTGCTATTCAGAGAGCAGGCAATTCGCCAAATTTTGGTGAACTGCCTGCAAGTACAGTGCCTGTTCGAAGGCATCGAAATCCCTCATAGTGAAGCAATGGTTACTCTATTCAGAGAACACCTAACAGCTGCAGGGACGTGTGGTGAGGTCAGGGGCTGGTGAGACACTGACTAGTATCAGAACCAGATATACAAATGCAAAACAGCCAGACGTACCTTCTAGCTCCCAATGAGGAGGCTTCAAAGGCATACAGTACCTCAGAAGGACAGGCACTGCGAGTAAGGACTGACTGGAAGCCGATTCTGTTCCCACAGACCTCTTGTTCCTTCATATAGAACAATTATCAAATGATATGCCTTCTATATTGCATTGGCAAACACTTCTTGAATGAAGAATCTATAGTCCTTGGTCCTTGTACCTAGACTTGTTTTCATAGTATTTATTGAATAATTGTGTTGATTCACTATAGATTAAACTCTCTTCAGTATTTCAGGCTCAAAAAAGGATAACCCAATGCTTGCCCCTGGCAAAAAATGTAGGCCCTGTAATGGGACTCCAGTAACACTGGGAATACAAATGTATGATGATGTTTTTTTAATAATCTGATTTATTTTAGATATGTAAAAAAAATAAAAACACAATAAAGGTTATGTATAAAAAAAACTAATTATAGTACACTGTGAATGCGCCAAAATGCTAACACTACGGCCCCTATTACACGCTTCACACAGCGCATTTGGGTGCGCGCAAATGCGCTTTTGCGTGAGGACAAAACCATTTGTGTGGAACGTCGTAGTATGACGGTCGCGCAAACGATGCGCATTAACGTCCAGCGCAAGTGACCCTGCGCAAACCCAGCGCGAGCGCAAGTTCCTGCGCGCATCCTATACTTAACATTGTGAGCGCAAATGCGTTAGTGCGGATGGTATTACAATCTTCGTGCAAAGTCGTACGAGCGACGTTTGCGCAAATTTTCGTAACGTCTTTGAAAACTTGGTGTTAACTGCAAATATGATCGTTGTGGCTGAAACTAAATAACTCAGCAATAAAAAAAATAATTACAGCACAGTACAGTTACACATTCTACACATACCCAGACCTCAAAAATTAATTTGTCAAATTTTTTTTTTTTTTTTGCTGCAGCGCATATGTACAGATTGACTTTGACAGGCGCAACAACCTAACTTTAGAAAATGGTGGTTCTTAATTCTGATTGGCTGAATCCCATGAAAAAACAGTCTGCCCACCGATTCCTGCACGCAACGTTCATTTGCGCACGAATTTGCGTGTTGGATTTGCGCACTTAAAAAGTTGAAGGCTGAAAAACTGCGCTCGGAGCGTACTACTGCATTAATTTGCGCACACGAACGTTTTTTGCGTGCGCAAAAAGAATTGCGCTGCACGAGCGCATTTGCGCGAAGCGTGTAGTAGGGTCCTACATAATTTTTTGCAGATGTAAGTGCCACACTGACAGATGTGGCTAATTCTGATGTTTTATCATCTTGCACACATACATGAAAGGGGCTCCATCTCTCTATAAACAAACACTTTATCCAAATTTTTGCCTTAGCCCTATTTGACTTTGGAGGGTTAAACGTGATTTTAAGAGACAGATGGTTGTAGAGACCAGTCCCTGGGATGACATATAGCCATGACCAGCAGCATATAGGATGTCAGAATCCTCAGGAGGTCCATAATTAGGAGAAGGTTCAAGACCACTAAGTGATCACACACAGGTCACAGTAACAAGAGGGCACAGTGGTTAACCATGTGAGCTGAGCTGTGCTAAAATGTCATGCATAGCCTGGTCACATCTAAGTGGGTAAAGAGTCTTGTGATTTGATGTGATGAGACATGGTCCATACATGGAGTGAAAGGTCTCATGGAAAGCTTTGCCCACTGAAATGTCCCATACAGTACCATGATGTGGGGCATCAGCTGGTCATGATGTGTGCCGTGGGCTGCCCATGGTGTGTGTCAGGAGCTGCCCCTGATGTGAGCCAGGATCTGCCCATGATGTGAGCCAGGAGCTGCCCATGATGTGAACCAGGAGCTGCCCATGGTGTGGGCCAGAATCTGCCCATGGTGAGTGCCAGCAGCTGCCCATGATGTGTGCCAGGAGCTGCCCATTATGTGAGCCAGGAGCTGGCTGCCATGGTGTTTGCCATGGGCTTGCAATGAGGGTGCTGTGTACCCCTGTCTGTGTTATGAGGTGCAGTATTCTGTGAGTTTGTGGAGAAGTGCTTCACACCGAATCCCACGATCCACCGCTCTGTTTGGAAGGAAATCTCCTGCTCCCCGGGTTTCACTCACCTTGTCAGCTGCATCAGTCTGCCCAGTCCGTGGGTCAGCCTCCCATAGGACGTCCAATGCTCACATGGGGGGTGGAAGGCGGTGTTTTCACAGCCTGCATGGGAGGGCTGCCTGGCCTATTATTGACAGGAAGGGGTATGTCTAGCTGCTAGATGTGCCCCTTCCTCTCAATCAGAGGCAGTCCTCCAATGCAGGCATTTTTTGGAATAGCTTCAACCAATGGTGCTTTCCCATTGGTCCAAGCTTTTCCAATGCTGTATCAGTGCCTCTTCTGCGGCACTAATGAGCAGTGACCAGGAAGAAGGCAGTGCTTGTCTCTGTGACGCGCGCTGCACACTTCTTGAGCAGCTTACATGATAAGCGCAGCGGGGAAGCGTCCCACTGCGCTAATTGCATAGGCTGCTTTGAAAACTAATAGGCGCAGAGGAAGGAGCTGACTGCGGGGGAGCGTGGAGCAGGTGAGCTAATGACTTCATTTTTCACTTAATGGCAGGGGAGGCTCTGCCTCCCCTGCCACCGCTGACTGCACGTCCCTGAACAGCAGTGAAAAGTTGCTGAAATGCCGTGCTGTTTGGTGGTTTTATTTGGCAGGTTTATTCAGGCGAACCCCATTGTATTCAATGTTAAAAATATTCCCATTTTAATTCAATATCTAATAAACCATTTATTATTGTATTCTGCCGTAAAAAGATTGCCGTAGATTTTTTAGAATATTTTAGGCATTTTTCAGGATTGTTTTGGGAATTTCTTTTTCCATTTTTCTTTCAATAGCGTTATTTTTTTTTCAGTTTTCTTTTACAGACCTTTTTATTATCATTCATAGGACCACATATGTAAATTCCAGGTGTTTTCGTTCAGTAGTTTTTTTGCAAACATCGTTTCAATTTAGTAAAATGTCAAGCGTACTGGGTTTTTTTTGTTTTTTATACCCTGTTCATCAGCTTGTCTGCTTTTTCCAGCTGGTGGTCTGCACTTTGATCGGCTGCTCGACGGCTTTTTCCGGCGTCTTCAGGTTGTTCTTCCAGCGGTTCCGGCGGGTTTTCGGTGGGTGTTCTGCGGGTGTTTGGCGGGTTTGTGCAAGATTTTCCCTGCACTATGGGGACCCTGTGGTGAATGCTGAATTCACCGCATGGTGGGGAACTTTGATTCCCCTGAAGTGCAGGGAACTGCAGGGAATGAGAGAGCCCCGAAATGTCTGTGACATTTCGGTGCTCTCTGAATAACCTCTCTAGAAGATGATCAATCAAGCACCATTTCATCTGCGTGTATGCATGAACCCAACGATACTCTATACAGCTACAATGTAGCTTAAAAATGGAATGAGAATTTACAGGGTTATTCTGATAGCATATGTCCGCGACATTTCAGTGCTGTCTGATTTGCTGTACTTCGGCGGTGTCCGATTCGCTGACCCTGTAGTGAATTCAGCATTCACCGCAGGGTCCCAGGAGTGCAGGGAAAACATGCCGCAAGCTAGCCGAAAACCCACCGAAAACTCACCAGACCCACCGCAAAAAACATGCCGAACATGTCGGAAAAAGCAGACGAGCTGCCAAACACAATAAAATGGCTTTAATGTCTATGGTGGGGTTGTAAGTTTTGTTGGATATTTAATATGTGTATAATAATTTGGGGGTTTTAGAAAATTACTCAATTACAGTTTAGACAAAAACCAGTTGCAATATCCCAGGAATGAGCTATATTTATATTAGACATGTCTGATCATTTTCAGACGAATAACGAATCATTTGAAATCTGTCAATTTTGTTTTTTTTGGAACATAATTCAATGAAAGGATACCAAAATAAATGAACCAACAAATGCATGTCACAGGAAAGATTTTTGCCAACAGGTGAATGTTTAAACAAATAATTAGTTGTCTGGTGACCAACCTTTGCCATCTTCCGGCACCAGCTACATCTATCAGCACCGAATAAATCAATAAATCTATTTAAATGAACAAGACTATTTTGTCCAAATTTTGGACAAACCGAATCAACAGTCTAATAAAATTTGGATAAACTGAAGCTATCTTAATTTTCAGATGAACTAAATATTATTTACATAATTGTTTGTGCATGCATCTGCCTACTAGTAGCGGCAGCTCAACAAGCACTAATTGCTATGGTACAGTCGTAAAATACAAGTCATGCAGTATATGTGTCCGCACGATGGCATCACCTCAAACCAAATACACTAAGTAAAGGGAGGGCAATACCTGCCTAGTATTACCAATAACCAATAATTGGAAGTCACAGGCTATTTTGTCTATGCACATTTACCATTTTATCACTTCACCAAGCCTTTACAAAGTTTTTCTGTAACAGACCCTTATTGCCTTTATGAACAAGTTGTACTCAGAGGAGCCTCATGGATGCCTGGGCAACAACATGTGCTAATTTAGTAAGGCTTTGGGCCTTGTCCTTTGTTCTAATAAAGCACTCCCTCTTAACACTGATTGGTGCTGAAAAGGCCACACACACAGCTATTGTTAAGTAATCTAATCTAGTCTTAAATCTTTTAATCTTGTTCCAGCTGCTGACCTTCTTTGTGACCATAGTAGCTTGGACTCACTTGGTAGCTAAATATTTTTATGCTTAACTCGGCATTCCTGGGGTATCTTCTCTGGTGTACATTATTTAGCTAGAGTTAGTAAGGTCGTTTATATTTCTGATGTTGGGTAGCTTATTAATGTTTCTATATGTAATTGTCAAGTGTTTATTCTATGCGCTGTATGTTCCTCCTTGTTCCTATAATAAATTATTTGCAAAAGTGTACAAACCTAATAAATCATTATTCGAGCGAAAAACCACTCGAGGATTTAGATCACACAGGTTAAAAGTGTTTTTTTTATCCCAATTCAACTATTTTGACATTTTTGAAATTTGTCACAACTCGTATTTTAGCAATTAACGTATCGTGTTATATTGTATGTATATATATATGCCAAACTAATTTTAGGAAACGTATTATAATAATGTATTATTTTTATATATGTATGTTTTATTTTGATCGTTACCAATTTTTTAACAGATTAAACCTAAGCTGTCAATTTTTGTGCTTTTGTGATTGCCTTTCCCATTAGAATATAGAAATGGTAAACATGTCAATTTTATTTACTGAAATGTACTGTAGATTTAATTGCGATCAATTACAATTGACTTAGCTTTAAACAATGGTTTGGTGGTATTTAATTGCTCAAGACAGTGTCTTTTCAAACCATATAGAGTGTGACTTTATAAAGCAAAGAGCGACAGATAGTGAAATTACTATTTCAGACATAAATGTAGCGTGGCACAGAAAATATGAAGCTTTGATATTCCACGAAGTGCAGTTAAATGTGTAATAAAAGCAGCCAGTATCAGTAAACTAAATGAAGTGCATCTATTCTTACAGGCATTTGTTTTATTAGTTAGGCTTTGTAATTACTATGCAAATGAAGCGGTAGACTGTAGAAATAGAAGCCGCTGAACAGAAGAAAATAAATATGGTTCTTAGCAACACTTTAATGGCTTGGTAAACTTTTAATACTGCAAAAATGTGAGTATTTTTTAAATGCTTAAATAATACAGTAGCTTAAACTGTGAGGTGGTGTAAAAATATTTTGATCAGTTTGAAATGGACCGAATAAAATATCGGTTGCAAATCCTTTAAAGAAATATGGTAATAACTGTAGAATGTTCTGAACTGTTTAATAGGCATCTTATACAATGTGTAATATTTTTATATTTTATAACATGATTTCATTGCAGTAGTGCATATGAAAGATCAAAATTAAGCTAGTGGGTAAAAATAATGTATTAGAAGAACTAGTGAAAGAAGGAGACGGTTTGACTGCACCGCAAAACCATACTGATAGTTCTTTAGAGACACTCATCGGCATTTGGACATGCATTGCAGATACATTTATAATAATAGACAAGGACTGTGCACTTCCCTTGCACCATAAGCTATGTGAAAATTTCATGATATTATAGCATAGTAACTCATTAAACTCTTAAATATGAGATCATGAGTGATACATAATTTATGATTTATTTGCTGTGCCAGACTCACACCATATAAACTCATAAACGTCCTAAACCTAACACACCAGAAATTAATGCTAACTCCCTATATACACCAAATATTCCAGTCCTATACCTAACACAAACATAAGACAAATAAAATATAACTCACAAAGCTAGCCCAACTTTACCTCACCCCCAAAATTAGCATATGACCCCTACACAAAAATTATCCTGGCATTTGTGGGCCAAAAATATAGTAAAGTTAAATGTATTACTTGTTTTATATTAGTTTTTCATTATTGTCCAAAATGTAAAACCAATTTTGCTATAGTACTGTAATATATACGAACTTCAAAGATGGCTCAATGTGGCAATATCACAGAGAACTGTAGCACACGATATTAAATACCAATATAAGAGACAAAACTCAAAGGGGTTAAATACATAAGGTCTATTGATGTTCACAAAGTAAGACAAAGGGCTTGTAATTTTCCTGAGATTGATCTTCAATGCTCTACAGCTTTTATGTAGTTACATATATAGAACAATATATAATAATAATAATACAGACATTGTTAGGTTGGCATGGAGGCAGGCATCAACTATAATCATTGATGTGAACAATAAAAGCCAGTTCCAGAATCGTAAATCACTAATTTAAACCGAATAGTTTTGTTTGTAGTTCCACTATCTGCAAATAAAACCATTCAATAATCGCACAAAAACAACAAAAAAACTCTACAAAACCACATAGCATCATATAAAATAAAGGAGAGCTTGCAACATTTATACATGTAAAAGGCAAATCTTTAATAATTTTTATATATTTCAACAAACCTATGGGACTGACTGGTTTTGGAGCACTTGTTATAAGAAAGATATACAGGGCTTTTCAAAGAGATCCGAATGGCTGCCGAAAGGGAACCGAACGCTGAAAATCAGTGTTCGGTTACCTCTCTTGGCCATTCGGCTATCCAGAGAGCAGGCAATTCACCAAATGGTGGCGAATTGCCTGCATATATGGTGCCTGTTCGAGGGCAGTGAATCCCCATAGAGAAGCAATGATTCGGCTATTCAGAGAGCAAAGCCCAGCAGTGAAAAGTTGCTGAATTGCCCTGCCATTCGGTGGTTTCATGCGGCAGATTTATTCAGGCGAATCCCATAGGCTTCAATGTTAAAAATATTCCCGTTTTAATTCAATATCTAATAATCCGTTGATTATAATATTCTGCAGTAAAGAGAGTCTTTATAGATTTTTTTAGGATATTTTAAGCATTTTTCGGGATTTTTCTTTTAAAAAAGAAATTCAGATTTTTTTTTATTATTATTTTTTTTAACTTTACTTATTTTTTGTAACAGCCCTTTTTATTATTATTTATTGGACCTCATATGTAAATTTCAGACATTTTCGCTCAGTAGTTTCTTTGCAAACAGAGTTTCACTTTTCAAACAGTCAAGCAAACTGTTTTTTTAATTTATTCACTCCATTCGTCTGCGGTGTCAGCTTTTTCCGGCGGCTGCGCTGCGTATGATCGGCTCCTGCTCGGGTTTTTCCGGTGTTTTCGGCGGGGTTAATCCAGATGTTTTTGTAGGTTTTTGGTGTGCATTCGCCGGGTTTTGCAGTTAGTTTTCGGCGGGTATGCGGTGACCTTTCACTGCAATTCAGGGACCCTGTGGTGCTTGCTGAATACACCGCAGGGTCGCCGAAATGGGAACACCAAATCGAACCGAATTGAAGAGAACGAAAAGTCACCGAACGTGCGGTGACTTTTCTATTCTCTTTGAATAACCCTGATAATGATCATGGTGTACCATCTATCTTATTAAACAAGGTAAAATAATGATCCCTTCCTAGGTTCCAATACCTCATTTTGTTTAGTAAGTGACAAAAATGATGGTTCCTTTATATAAAGAAGCAAAATTAAGTTGAAAATTGATGTGCTATTCAAGAAAACCAATCATTGCCATTTGCGGCATCATTGCTAGTGATTAAGGATGGGCTGCCGGTTCGGTGCGAACGTGAGTTTGCGTCAAACATTGGCCGTTCGACCGTTCGCCGAACGGCGAACATTTCCACGTGTTCGCCCACAATGCACCACAATGGACCACAATGCACTTTTCCACTGGCCTGAAGCTTGTAATTGGCTACAGCCTTGCACCTGACCACAGGTCAGGTGCAAGACAGGTGCAAGACTATGCCAATCAAGGCTCAGAGTCCTGATTGGGCAAATTTTGCCCAATCATGGGCTCACAGAGCTAAGTCCCGCAGCACACTACAGTGGCAAGAAAAGTATGTGAACCCTTTGGGATTACGTGGAGTTTTGCATGAATTGGTCATAAAATGTGCTCTGATCTTCATCTAAGTCACAACAATTTGAAAACACAGTCTGCTTAGAATAATACAACACAAACATTATATGTTTTCATGTTTTTATTGAACAGAACATGTAAACATTCGCAGTGCAGGGTGGAAAAAGTATGTGAACTTTTAGACTTAATAACTGGTTGACCCTCCTTTGGCAGCAATAACCTCAACCAAAGGTTTCCTGTAGTTGCAGATCAGACCTGCACAACGATCTGGAGTAATTTTGGACCACTCCTCTTCACAAAACTGTTTCAGTGTAGCAATATTCTTGGGATGTCTGGTGTGAATCACTCTCTTAAGGTCATGCCACAGCATTTCAATCGGGTTGAGGTCAGGACTCAGACTGGGCCACTCCAGAAGGCGTATTTTGTTTTGTTGAAGCCATTCTTTTGTTGAATTACTTGTATGCTTTGGGTCATTGTCCTGTTGCATCACCCATCCTCTGCGGAGCTTCAGTTGGCGGACAGATGGTCTTACGTTTTCCTGAAAAATGTCTTGATAAACTCTGGAATAAATTTTTCCATCAATGACAACAATCCGTCCAGGCCCTGAGGCAGCAAAGCAGCCCCAAACCATCATGCTCCCTCTGCCATGTTTTACAGTGGGGATGAGGTTCTGATGTTGGTGTGCTGTGCCTTTTTTTCTCCACACATAGTGTTGTGTGTTTTTTCCAAGCAACTCAATTTTGGTTTCATCTGTCCACAGAATATTTTGCCAGTAGTGCTGTGGAACATCCAGGTGCTCTTTTGCAAACTTCAAACGTGCTGCAATATTCTGTTTGGACAGCAATGGCTTCCTCCATGGTGTCCTCCCATGTACTCCATTCTTGTTTAATGTTTTCCTTATTGTAGATGTGTCAACAAAATGTTAGCATGTGCCAGAGATTTCTGTAAGTCTTTAGCTGACACTCTAGGATTCTTCTTGACCTCATTAAGCATTCTGCGCTGTGCTCTTACAGTCATCTTTACAGGACGACCACGCCTAGGGAGAGTAGCAACAGTGCTGAACTTTCTCCATTTGTAGACAGTCTGTCTTACAGTGGACACATGAACATCAAGGCTTTTGGAGATACTTTTGTAACCCTTTCCAGCTTTATGCAAGTCAACAATTCTTGAATGTAGGTCTTTTGAGTGCTCTTTTCTGTGAGGCGTGGTTCGCATCAGGCAGTGCTTCTTGAAACCAGTAAACCGAAAACTGGTGTGTGTTTTTAAAGGGCAGGACAGCTTTCAGCAACACATCCAATAATATCAAACTGATTGGACTCAAGGTTGGCTCACTCCTGGCTCCTATTAGCTCTTGGAGAAGTCATTAGGTTAGGGGTTCACATACTTTTTCCACCCTGCACTGTGAATGTTTACATGTTCTGTTCAATAAACACATGAAAACATATAATGTTTGTGTTGTATTATTTTAAGCAGACTGTGTTTTTCAAATTGTTGTGACTTAGATGAAGATCAGAGCACATTTTATGACCAATTCATGCAAAACTCCATGTAATCCCAAAGGGTTCACATACTTTTTCTTGCCACTGTATATAAGGCTTCCCTGCAGCCCCCCAGCGTGTGTTTGCTGCAGGAGTGAATCAGAGAGGAGAGGAGATTGCTATAAGTCAGTGATACACCCTGATAGAACAGAGTTCTGGAAATTTGAATCTGTGTCTTGCCAGCTATCAGGGTGTATCACTGAGTTATATCAGAGTTCTGGAAATTTGAATCTGTGTCTTGCCAGCTATCAGGGTGTATCACTGAGTTATATCAGAGTTCTGGAAATTTGAATCTGTGTCTTTCCAGCTCTCAGGGTGTATAGTAGAGTTCTGGAAAATCTGTATATCTTTAATTCTAGATACCATAGAATACCACAGTTGAATCAGAGTTCATCTGTATCTTTAATCTGTATCTCTATCTATTCAAAGTTGAATCTGGGTCTTGCCAGCTATCAGGGTGTTGCAGCCTGCAGGAGAGGAAGTGAATCAGAGAGAGAGTAGAGGACATTGGCAGTCTTGCAGGGAAAATATCAGTGAAATTGCTTATAGCAGAGTTCTGAATATCTTTCATCTAGATAACACAGTTGAATCAGAGTTCTGCATATCTCCAATCTTTATAACAGGGTTGAATCAGAGTTCTGTATATCCTTAATCTATATTTCACTCACCATGTCAGAAAGACCAAAAAGGACAGGCAGACGCTCCCAGACACAGATAAGAGGACAAGCAGCCTCTGTGTCGGAAGGCTGTGCCCCTAGTCGTCGTGGACATGGTGCATCCTCTGCAGGGGCACGCTTGTCCTTTCTAACTGGTGCTGGCCGTCTTATGTAACAGCAACATACAGAGGATTTGGTGGATTGGCTAACCAGGCCATCCTCATCCTCCGAGTCCTTTGCCAGCCAGGCTTGTAGTGGTTTACAGTCTACCTCAGCTTCCAAAACATCTAATTCAGCCTCCATGTCCACAGCTACTCCTGCCGTAGCCTCACCATCATACACAGAGGAGTCAGCTGAATTGTTTGACTACAATGACAGTGACATGCTGCTTGAGGATGCGCAGCAACTCCAGTGCTCTGATTCAAACTCTGAGGTTGAGGAAGGGAGTAGACATGTGCATTCATTTTAGTACTAAAACGATTTAGGCTAGGGTCAGAGTGGGGCAGTCGGAACGCGCGTGCAGACGCACTAAATCACGGCGGCAGTAGCAGCACATAACGGCTAATGACGGCCAATATACGCAGTACGTGCGTACAAAAGTGCGCCGACACCACGCAACCAGCAAATGAACGCATTTTTCTCAGAACGTGAAACCGCTGCTACTGACGTACAGAGTGCGCTGCGGCCGCATAGCAGCGTGTGTGCGTGATTAGGAGACGTCAGACGCTGCTAGTGTGCGGCCAACATAACGTTCAAACAGCCGGATTTCCCTAGACTTCTTTTTACCCCATCGTCATGAAATACGTCCAGAATTGCGCATCGTCTGACCACTTAAGCGTATTCCGTGAAAAAATGCGTGCGCACACATCGACGTACATTTTGACGGTGGCCGCAGAAAATGCGCTCATCTGTCCCTAGCCTTAGTCCGAATTTTGTGATAATTTAGTTTTCGTATGACTCAAGAGATACGAAACTGCTCAGTCCAAAAAACTAAAGAAACTAAAGGAAAATGCACTACATTTTAGTTTCAGTCCTTTTTGTAATATTACATTGATTGAAGGAGACCAGCAATGAAGAGCGCAACATCGCAAAGCTACAGAAAAAGTTTGTAGGTGTAATCCTTCCCGTCCCCTACCCGAAAATCTGACAGTAATAGAGCTCCAAATGACTCACTCACAGCGCAGACAGCCAGCACAGGAGAGGAAACCTTTACTTCACCCTTGCATGTCTATGAGGCAGACAAGATGATAAAAGCAACTGGAGAAGGAAAACATTCAAATAAATCACACTGAAAGCTAATGACAGAGGAGGGTTGGATAGTAAAAACCCCTTCATAACAAGCAGCGCTGGGAGAAAAGAGGGACTTTATAAAACGTGTGTTATCTCCCCTCCCGCTCTGCATAATAAGGGCTTAGGTCTGATACATTTTATATTATCCAGGAGCACTATCCCCCTTTCCTCATCTATAATACACGTTTTAAATAAAGTCCCTCTCCTCTCCCAGTGCTGTAATAAAGTTTTTTTTTACATCTGATACATTTAGCATCCAGCTCTCACAGTTACTCTGTCATTATGAGCCTCCAGTGTGATTTATTTGAATGTTTTCCCTTGATTTAAAGTGCTTTATTTAATTAAAAAACATTTGCGCCAGTCATCTCTTCTCTGAGCTTTCAGACTGATTTATGTTAATATTTTCCCTCTCCCCTGCTTTTATAATCCTGTCTCTCTCCCCCACAGAGATACAAAGTTTAAGTAGAAGTTCCCTCTCCTGTGCTGGATAAGCATTGCATTCTGAAGTTCTTCACCCTCCACATGCCAATGAAGTAGGATGTTCTAACACAGAGAGTGGCAATAATTAATGCAGAAGGATGTTCTATGCATTATACAGAGAGGGGTATTAATGCAGGAGGATGTTTTATACATTATACAGAGAGGGGTATAAATTGAGGAGGATGTTATATACAGAGAGGGACATTAATTAATTCAGGAGGATGTTATATACATTATACAGAGAGGGGTATTAATGCAGGTGGATGTTCTATACATTATGCAGAGAGGGGTATTAATTAACGCAAGAGGATGTTATATACATTATACAGAAAGGGGTATTAATGCAGGAGGATGGTCTATACATTATAAAGAGAGGGGTATTAATTAAAGCAAGAGGATGTTATATACATTATACAGAGAGGGGTAATAATGCAAGAGGATGTTATATACATTATACAGAGAGGAGCATGATTTTAGCCCTTTAAATCCAGTGGCTGAGAGCTGAGATCAGCTGCTTGTTACATTATCTCTCAGTTCAATGTATCAGGCTCAGCTGTTACAGTAACTGACTGCTGCTCATCACAGCGCTCAGAGATTCAGTAAAACAAGGACTAATCCATTAGTTCAAAACAAAATGCTGTGCACATGTCTGTCTAGAAGGGAGTAAAATCAGCATAGAGGGAGGGGGTGCCAGTGACACACAAATAACTGGCACTCATGTTCCCCCAGCAGCTGCAGCTTTCTGCCAGGTTGGCTCCAGTGACGAGGAGATAGGGGGTGATGATGATGATGAGGTCAATGACTCCACCTGGGTGCCTGATTGAACAGAGGAGTCAAGTGAGGAGGAGGAGGAGGCACAACAAAAATGAGGCACAGCGTCCTCTATGAGCAACCATAGCCAGTCCAAGGCATCAGATGTCAGAGCTGCTCAGGTGCAGAGCACTGTTGTCTCAAAGCACACATCCAGGAACTTTGCTGTCTGGGAGTTCTTCACGACATGTGCAGCAGACTGCAGCGTTGCTATTTGTAAGCTATGTCTGAAGAGGATCAAGCGTGGGAAAAACATCAGACGCTTGGGTACCACGTGCTTGAAGTGACATATGACAACCTGCCACGCATCCCGTTGGCACAACACTTTGCATAGGTCCTCCTCCTCATCTGTCTCTACCCCCACTATATGTCCTGCAATGTCATTACCTACAACCTCCACTGACAGGGATGATGCTACAGTAATGGGTGTAACAGGTCCTTCCTCACAATGTGACAGCATCCCATCAGCTGCAGATTTACGCAGTCAGATTACGTTGCCCCAGCTGCTGCAGCATAAGAAAAAATATAGTCCCAACCATCCCCAAGCACAGCGTCTAAATGCCAGCTTGGCAAAATTACTCGCATTAGAGCTGCTGCCTTTCCAGCTGGTGGACTCTTCCTCCTTCCGTGAATTTGCTGAATGCGCTGTACCTCAGTGGCAGGTTCCAAAACGCCAGTTCTTTTCACGGAAGGCCATTCCAGCACTATAACAGCACGTGGAAGACAATGTTATGGGGTCATTGGGAAAGGCAGTCAGCAGCAAGGTGCACATTACTTTAGACAAGTGGTCCAGCAAGCATGGAAAGGGCCGTTAAATTTCCTTCACGGCACACTGGGTAACTGCTTGCAGCTAGGAGGGATCCAGGACGGGGTTCTGTGCTGGAGCTTGCTCATCCACCACGCCTCCAGAAAGCTGCTTATATGAGGTCTGTCTGCTCCACCACCTCTTCCTCCTCCTCCTTGGCTCAAGCAAAAAGATGCCATACTGTGCTTGAGCTGGTTTGTTTAGGGGACAGGAGCCACACCGGGCCAGAAATTCTGTCAGCTCTGCAGGGGCAGGCTCAGAGATGGTTAACACCACGCCAGCTTGAGCTGGGAATGGTCGTCTGTGATAATGGCAGCAACCTTCTCTCCGCCCTACATCTGGGTAAGTTGAAGCATGTACCATGCCTAGCACACGTCCTAAATCTGGTGGTACAGCGTTTCCTAACCAGGTACTCAGGGCTTGCAGAACTTCTCAGCCAGACCAGAGAAGTCTGCAGCCACTTCAGATGTTCATTCCCAGCAAGTGTTCACCTGCCAGAAATTCAAAGAGAATTCCACCTTCCCACAAACCGTCTGATCTGTGACATGCCCACCAGGTAGAACTCGACATTGGCAATGCTGCAGCATCTGCACAAGCAGCAGAGGGCCATCAATGAGTACCTGTGTGAGTATGGCACAAGGACAGGTTCAGGTCAACTTGTTTTTTTCCCCCCCGCAGTGGTGAGGATGGTGAGCAGTGACAGTGCATGCATCAGTGACACAATTCCTTTAGTGTTCCTGCTGGAGCGTACTCTGCGGGGAATTATAGATGTGGCACTAGAGGCAGAGCAGCAGAAGGAAGAGGAGGACTTCCCTAGCTCTCAAGGCCCCAGTCTTTACGCAGACAGCATTCCTGCGGGTCCTCAGATCAGACAGGAGGAGTATGAGGAGGAGGAGGAATATTTAAGTTGTGGGGGCATTGAAGGTGGGGATTCCTCAAGGCAGGGTTTTGTGTCCCCAGAAACCCAAGGACTAGTACGTCGCTGGGAGGAGGTATTGCACGATACGGTAATCCTCAGCGACCAGGAACACTCGGAAGGTAATGCCACCTCCAACCTACGCTGCATGGGCTCCCTTATCCTACAAAGCCTGCTAAAGGACCCCAGGATTCGTGCTATCAAGGAGAGGGATCATTACTGGTTGGCAGCCCTTCTTGATCCACGATATAAGGGTAAGGTTGCAGAGCTCATCCTGCCCTCACAGAGGGATGAAACAACTTGAGGATGCTCTAAAGCGACACTTGTGTAACACCTTTCCAGGCACTGGTAGGTTACCAAGTGATGACACAGGTGCTTCTGAGGCTGCAGTTGATCAGAGGAAGAGCAGTGAAGGGGGCCGCTTGACTGATGCCTTTTGCAATTTTTTTAGTCCATGACGCCCAGGGACGTCAAATGTAGGCACCCATTGCCAGCGTCTTCACCACATGGTGCAGACCTGGATACCGATACCTTTCCAGCAGATGATCCACTGGCTTACTGGGTGTTCAGATTGGATCACTGGCCAGAACTTAGCCAATATGCTATGCAGCTACTAGGTTGCCCTTCATCCAGCGTGCTTTCTGAAAGGACGTTCAGGAAAATTGATTATTTTAAATCTGATTATGGACTGATGAAGGCACGTGAGCTGCTGAAACGCGTATCCACCACTCTTTTTCCCTCCCTCCCCCCCATTTTAGACTTTTTTCAATAAACCACGTGTTTTAAAATTCATCAAATTCGTGGATTTGTTGTTTTTTATGGTCTGCATTGTACCTGATACCTCACCCCTATTCTTCCATCTACCTACTTGAGCCAGTAGAAAACTGCTAAAGAGGTGACGGTGCCCACCGTCTAAGGAGCACTACATGCCATTAAGTCGAGCCTGGAACAAGGCTCCAACATCGAACGTAGAATCCACTAGGACGTCAAGGATAAGATTCGTCTTCCCTTCCTTTTCGAGGATTTCCATACATGGACGCAAAGAGTGAGAGGCATATGCAGTTATAAACAAGTCCTCTTTCAATCACGAATAGACTGTCTTTATAGACATTTGCACTATTTCTGGACTATTTTTTGTGCCATTTCGAATTGCACTTTACATTTTGCACTTTGCACAAGAAGCATGTGTGTTTTTATGAAGTTTTTAATGAAGTGTTTTTATGAATTTTTAAGATTCATTTTATTTTGAAACTGCTGCACATTTCACAGTACGCTTTTTGACGCGCACAACGTTCAGCTGCTATTTTGCACTATATGCACTTCTGATTGCATTTGCACTTTCTTAGTGTTCACCTAAGATAGCACTTTATCAATGGTCTGTTTTTAGACTGTGCTTTTCTGGTTGGGATTAATTGGTTTTTCCAGAATCTGAAACTCTTTCCTCATCTTATATCTATACAGAACTTTTTCCTGTATATTTTCCTGTATCCTGTATACTGTATAAACGTATACCTATTTCTCTTGCGCCACTGGAGTAACCCCCATTCCATTTTGTATCTTCAACACATTTCTGTCGAGGTTTTGTGTCTCTTTCAGTAGGCTGCATACATACCTAAACTACTATTTTATTCACTCTAGCGCCTCCTCCGTACTACATTTTCATTCATTGTAATATTTGACTGCAGGGTCCACCACCACTGCACTCTTCCACAATACCTCAGAGGGGTTATGGTGTGATGGCAGTAGCTGGCACCAAAGGTCCAATTTTAATGCACCTGTTGTTACTTTCATCCAAAGCCTGCATAAGTTTCACCATAATTTAGCCAGAAAAATCATTAAACTTGTTCTGCGTGTCCTAAAACGTCTCCTCTTTTCATACAGGCTGCCGCCCCAAGCAGTTGTTTATGAATAGATTAAAGGAAAACCATTTACCGTTATTTGAAATGTCTTTTTTTTCTTTGTAAATGTTTCTTAACATCCTAAAAATCCGCCACTTCATGGGCAGGTTATGGGGACCTCCTAGGCACGATATTTGAAGGAATTTTTCATTTTTATTCTTAACCTTTGTCATGGAAAAGTCACTGTTCCTTTAAAAACTTTTTTTTTTTTACTTTTTGTCCTTGTTTCCTGTCCCCCAGGGCACTACCCGGTCCCCCATACACCTTTTATGGCAAATATCTTGCATATATGCCTCTTGGAGGGCACTCTAAAAATCGAACGTTTGGGTCCCATTGACTTGCATTGAGTTCGAATAGCGTTCGCGAGTTCGAATGCGAACTGAACACGGGGATGTTCGGCCCATCCCTAATAGTGATTAGGGATGAGCTGTTTGGTTCGGAGATCGATTCTAATATTGGCCGATATACAGCTGCGACTGTGCGGGCTAGCTGCCCGGGTGCATCTGGGAAAGACAGGCGGCGCAGGAAGGGAGCCACTGCACCTGCGGCCATGGCAGACCCTTCCCCCACAACCAGGATCCAGGGAGCCCCCACTGACCACCAGGCTAAGCTAAGGCGACACATTTCTAAAAAAAATAAAATCCGAGGACATTTTTAAATGTCCCCGGGAGCATAAAATAAAACTTTTTTTTTCTTTCTCTACCTTGCTGAATGTATTTAATTATATATATTAGATACATTCAGCCAGGTAGAGGGGGGTGGCATGTGGGCTGCGCAGGGTCTCAGGCAGTGGTTTGTTTTTTTTGTGTTTATATTTTTAGAAAATTTATAGGGGACAGTAAGGGCAGGTATGATATATATATATAGATAAGATATATATCTATATTCTTATAAATATATATATATCCAGACTTGTATTACACACACATTTTGGCAACTAATTGGTTGCCACATTTCTTCTGGAGGGATCAGCCAAATGGGGGGCACATTTAGTTGAGATTGTCCACATGCCACCCCCCCCATGTGCGTATGTGTATATATGGTCTGAGGTCTGTGGGTGGGTGTATATATATATCTGTGTGTTGATATATACGTATATATAGGTCTGCATGTTGATATATAGGTATATGTCTGTGTGTGGTATGAATGCATCTGTCAGGTTGCCCTTCAGAAGATGGTGAACAACTCTAGGGACGTCATAGTAAGGCACGGAGTAAAAGGGGAACAGGCTGGGATTCGAGACCGTGGTCACAAACTTGGGTCAATACAGAACAAATACTGTGATCTCAGAGCTAGGAGAGGGAGAACTATCTCAATACTGGAGCGAGGCTGTAATGGCATTCTGGCCTTTTAAACCCTGTATCCTCCTTTGGCCCAATTGAGAATCTGTGATGTCATTAATGTACACCACGCCCCGGGTGCCATTTTGTTGGAGCCCGACCACGTGCGCACACCCTGTCAGAGGCCTAGACAAGGCCTGAAGCCTCGCGCTGCGGCGGGGACTGCTGCTTGGCGGCAGCAATGCTGCCCGTGGATGAGCCAGCCCCTGATCCACCTGGGACCCCGGAGAACTACGAGGTAAGGCCTGGGTCCGCATGGTACCACCGGATGCCGGCGCAGATTGCCTTACTGGGACCTCGGCAAAAACGCCGGGAACCCGGGAAGGCAGCCGTGCCAGGTGCCAATGGGCCAGCGGCCCTGACAGCATCCTTACTCTAAACACAGCGCTCTGTGTCCCTATAATATATATGATCAGGGGTTACCTTTTTTTTATATTTTTATACTATTCCTATTAAATTAATAGTAATTGTTGATGAATTTTATTCAGTAGAAACTTTTTTTGCCTATATAACATGTGCTTTATGAAAATAAAACGGTTTTGAGTGTACATTTTAATTTAGTTAGTGGATTCCTGTCCAGTGCGGTGAGAAGCAAACGTAATGCAGTGTAGATACGCTGCGAGGCGGAGCGGAGTGAAGTCAAGCCTGCAAAATGTTTGCTTCTCTTCGCTGTGTGTCGCTACACGCTCAGTGTGTCTCTGCCTTTATTCCCGCATTGCTAGCTTACCGAATCGGTTTGTATACTTGTTACTGACCCTGCTTGTTCTGAGGACCCGATCTGTTGCCAAATTTGCCTGCCATTTGACTATTCTCTCTGTGTATTCCCTGCCTGTTCTGTTTGCTTCCTGTTGCTACTGGTGTGGGCCGATTATCACCATATACAGTAGCGCAGTACAAGTACCTAAACATTGCTGACCCGGTTTTGTTATAGCTGCTGATGTAACTGAATAGATCAGGGATCTCTACTGCATTACCAAAACCTCTACCCCTGCACTCTTCCACAATACCACAGAGGGGTTACAGTGTGAAGGCACTTGCTGCCACCAAAGGCACAATATTTGGGTGCACTGCCACTGACGCCTATACCAGATTCATATCATTTTAATATTTGACCACAGGGTCCAACCCTGCACTCTTCCACAATACCACAGAGGGGTTACGGTGTGACGGCACTGTTGCCGACACTAAAGGCCCAATTTTAAAATACCTATTGTTACTTTCATCCAAAGCCTACATAAGTTTCAACATAATTTAGCCAAAGAAAAATCACTAAACTTGTTCTGCGTGTCCTAAAACGTCTCCTCTTTCAAACAGGCTGCCGCCCCAAGCAGTTGTTTATGAATAGATTAAAGGAAAACCGTTTACCGTCATTTGAAATGTCATTGTTTTGTTTTTAAATGTTTCTATACATCCTACAAATCTGCCACTTCACGGGCAGGTTATGGGGACCTCCTAGGCACGATATTTGAAGGAATTTTTCATTTTTATTCTTAACCCTTATTTCATGGAAAAATCACTGTTCCTTTAAAAACGTTTTTTTTTTTTACTTTTTGTCTTCGTTTCCTGTCCCCCAGTGCGCTACCCGGACCCCCATACACCTTTTATGGCAAATATCTTGCATATATGCCCTCTTGGAGGGCACTCTAAAAATCAAACTTTCGAGTCCCATTGACTTGCATTGAGTTCGGTTCGCGTTCAAACCCGAACTTTTGAAATTGTTCGAGTTCAAATGCGAACCGAACACGAGGGTGTTCGGCTCATCACTACTATTGATAGAGATTACGTCACAGAAATTATGTAGTGGACATGGCAGAGACAAACTGGTATGTCAAGGTATCAGTGTACCATGAAAGAAGAGAATTAAATAAAAAATAGATTTCGGATGTGTCTACTGTACCACATTTTGTAAAGAAAATCTTCACCAAAAATAAGACCTTCAAAATGCGAACAAATATGGAAACCCAGGAACAAATATTACCTGCTGCAGAAATTATGCCAAAAAAATAAACTAATCTATGAGAAATAGAGCAAAAATGATGAATTATGGTAAATCATGAAGTATGAAAGCTATTAGATTCACTTGAGTAAAAATGATAGATGAATCCATGCGATTCACATGATGTGAAAAATCTAATGGAGTAAAGAAGTCAATCAGAAATATATAAATCACTTTAATAGATCTTAGCTTGACATCTGGAGTTATATACCAAATATTGTTGTAAAGTTTCAATCAAGTCTTATTTGCACAAGAATGAGATATTTTTTCCGCATGACCAGTTGTCTGATATTGTACAAATTGAATATAAAATAGCATATCCATTTGTATTTAGCCCTGGGCAAGTGCTACCAGAAGTCATGCTTGTATGCAGGAGATGTAATATGATGCTTTCAGCACATTCATATGTTTACTTGTTTATGAGTAATAAGTATTTGGTGTGAATACAAAATCTTATACAGCTAACTTTGAAAATGAAACCTATTTGTACTTATTATGTACAGTAAGTGTAAGTTTATAATGCATGATCTATGATCTTAGAAAACAATCAGCTTTTACTCCAAATATTCCTACAGGAATAAAAATAGTGTCAATGTTTCAGTACACATGGGATTTACATCATGAAACTATATAACAGTGCAAACCTCAAATAAATAAGTCAAAAGATCTAGCGGATGATAAATAAACCAAAGCTGTTATGGGCAGTTTACTTTATTTCTTAAATAATACATACATTTTAGCTGTAGACAGTACTAGAAAAAAATGCATTTTGACATAGAATGTTACCCCAGTGGAATTTTTCACTTAAAATAAACGAAAAAAACAACAGAATTCCCAAAATAATTCCAGATCCTAAAGCGATAAAACAGCCTCAGATGACAAAACAAATGTCCACTGCAAAATAGTTGTAAGTGCAGAGTTTGAATTAAACCCTGTATAACTTATTAAAAAAAAGCTAATGAATAAAAACAATACTGCATGCAAGGATCAATGAAAAACAAAAAGGGGGAGGACACCCACCATCACCTGGTGAGGTTTTAACAGACGGAGGGCAAACTAAACCACAAAGAACGGGTTTTAGACAGTTAAATACAATACGGGTGGACTCCTCTCCCCCACACATTCTAGCTGTGGTAGATAAGTAAGTGATTAATACCTAAAGTGGGGAACTTGCTATGACACCTGCAAATCTCAGTCACGTAGACACAAGCCTGACTGAGAGCTATCGGTGTGCCGATCACAAATATGCTTAGAAACCCTTGAAAATCTCAAAGGTTATAGTTAAAGTAGAAATTGTGCATTTCTAACTCTAAGGCTGGTGACAGACGAGTGTTTTTATAAGCGGAAGGAATGTCTGTGAGAGTGGACGTTCCTTCCACTCTGACGCCCATCTGGCCAGCTCGATGAGCGCAGTTAGTGCGCTCTAGCGCTGCAAGGCTGTCACGTTCACTGTCCCGCTCAGCTTGACAACCGTGGTGAGGATCCTCTTGGACAGACTTCTATCCCTCCGATCCTTGAAATGGTTGGGACCACTAACCCTATCACTCCCAGCCAGGGAGAACAGACATGCCAGGAATAGAGAGTATAAGCAGGAGGCAGCAGGTTTCAAGAGCGGGTGCGTACTGGGATACAAAGGGTTACTTTTGCTGACAGTTTGGGAGCCTCTTGAGTCAGGCCGCCTAAGTAAACTTATACGGCAGGTAGAAGAATCATGGTCAGATATACACTCCGGTTTGGCAACAGGCAGTGTTCTCATACACTCCAGTTTGGCAACAGGGCAACTTAGACTCAGCGCTAAACAAAACAGGCATGTATAAAGGAATAAACGTGGTACCACAGCATAAACACACTGAAACTGTAACAAGAGTGGTCGAGAATGCCGTCCAGGTCAAATATCAAGCAAGGTCCTCATACAATAGCAGGTTGGCAATAGAACAGGAAATCAGTGAAACACGATAAAGTGGATACACCAGACGATGCGGGAATAACTCCACGTCAGGGCGACGAGCTGATTCTTGCACCCTGCATTTAAGGCTGCTGGCTCCGCGTCACCACGCCAGGCCCCGCCCTTCCAGACGCAGGACTATCAGCCGGAACTCCTGGCACCCGGCCAGCCATTGTTGCCGCCGAGTGTCCAGACCCCCCATGAAGGGCCGCAGATGCCGAGGATGTGACAAAGGCTCGATCCTCCAATGGAGTATCGCGCATTGCAGCCCTGTAGAACGTGTGTCGTACCGCTTCGACAGGGAGGCTTTCTAAATGGACGCAGCATGTCTGCTGTAGCGCGCGCAATTCTTGTGTGCTCTACAACATGTGTCCGGCCCCGTTGCAGCATCACAGCGCTGCGACGGATGCCGAGAGGCACGTCAGTACAGGTGCACATAGTGCACTCGTCTGACACCAGCCTAAGACAGGCGTTGCATGACTGACATGTGTCTCATCCAATATAACTGCCCCCTACATAATCCAAATACTCCCAATCTTGTCATTAATTAATATTCAAATGGCGGAGTTTATGAGGCAAGGTAATATGTGAGGAAACTTTTTTTTATTTTCTTGTTTTTGGAAAAATTTTAATACTTAGATTGTAAGCTCTCATGCAGGGTCCTCTCTCCTACTGTTCTGTCTGTCTAACTTGTATGTATATTTGTTACGTCTCACCCACTGTACAATGCTACAGACCTTGTTGGCTCTTTATAAATATTTATAACTGTGCCAATTTCAGCAAACATGAATTAATTTAATCAGCATACAGGTAGGCGCATAACATACGAAATTGGACTGAAATTTAATTTAGGGTAAAATAGCAATATTACACAAAGATTGCTGCTGTGAGACTTATTCATTTAGAATTTTTCTTGTATTCATTTATCCTTCAGAGAAATACTGCTGGGAAAAAATACTCTAAACTCTAGCTGGTATCCCTTATCTTGCACAATTTCACAAAGACATGCATTATTATTATTATATAGCCAGAATCGGTCTTTGCGTCAAATACAGTAAATGTGATAAAGATAGGTAATAAAATGGTCAGATACTTTGCTGCTTATGGGAATTTGTACTGATCACAATGAGAATATAAAACAATGTAGCATCCAAAAATACCAACAGAATATACAAATAATATACTGTATGTATATGACATAATGTCAGTATATGAAAATTACAGTAACACCTTGTATCTGTACTGTACATGGAATTTCAGTATTTAAAACTTCCTGAATTTTATGCCTGTACAATAGTGAGTGACCAACATATTCCCCTGTATTCTGCCCTCTCGCTGGATTTTGTAATGCTGCAGAAAGTTTGTTAAGCATTTTGTTACAGTTAGGTTGGGGCTGATCTTTGTAGCTTTTTTGCTGCAATACAGGGTGACATTAGTGAGATCTCAATGAGAACTTTGTTTCTCCATGGAGAACATACTAATTATGCATTAAAAAGCAATGCAAAAGGGCATTGAATGCTAACGTTTTATATATTGTATTACAACGCAAAATCAAGTTTACAGATTTTTGGTACTAAAAGGGCTAAGTCAGAAGTGAGAGTGCAGTCGGTTAGGATCACTTGGTCCTAAAGCTAGTTACTAAAAGCTGGCGCTACCTAACAACAGTTAACACCAGCTCAGAGGTGTAGGTAACAGATTGCGCTGCCGCAGAATCTGTTACTTGTAGCTCAAAAACCCCCAAAAAACAAATACTCCCGTCTCTTCCTGCGGCGAGAACAGGGGGCCTGATCCGTTGCTTCTGGCCGCTGAGAGCAGCAGGCAGGAGAATGGGGGAAGAAAGTCCCCTGTCTCCTTCCGCGATCACTTCGCCGACCAGCGGGGTCCCGCAAGAGGCGAAATCCTGCTGGTCATGTGTCCTGGCAGCACAATCCTCCATGGAGTCCAATGGATGCCATGGAGGTGATGCTGGGGACGGCACGTTAGCGCTGCTCCCAGCATCTGCGAGCTTAGCGATCCCTTAGCGGACTCGGCACCTGCCCCGTGATCTGCTGGGGAAACCGGGACACTAACAGGGTTATCCAAAGAGATTCGAAAAGTCACCGCACGTTCGGTGACTTTTCGTTCTCTTCAATTCGGTTCCTTTTGCCGATTGCATTTCGGTGACCCTGCGGTGTATTCAGCAAGCACCACAGGGTCCCCGAATTGCAGGGAAAAGCTGCCGAAAACCTGACGAAAACTAACCGAATGCATGCTGAAAACAAGCAAAAACATCTGGATTAACCTTCGAAGAAGCCGAACAGGAGCCGAACAGGAGCCGAATCACACAGAGCCGAAGCAGCTGTGACGTAGAGGAGGCAGTGAATAAATTAGAAAAACCATTTGTATGAATCTGGGAAAAAGAAACGCTGTTTGCAAAGAAACTACTAAGCAAAAATGTCTGAAATTTTCACAGGAGGTCCAGGGAATGATAATAAAGAGGGCTGTTACAAAAAAAATAAGCAAACTGAAAAAAAAATCAAAAAAAAATCGGACTTTTAAATTTTTTTTAAAAAATTCTGAAAAATGCTTTAAGTATCCTAAAAAATCTATAAATAAAGAGACTTTTTGCTGCAGAATCTTATAATGAACGGTTTATTAGATATTGAATTAAAACAGGAATATTTTTAACATTGAAGTCTATGGGATTCTCCTGAATAAATTTGCCGAATTAAACCACCGAATGGCAGGGCATTAGGGGAACCTTTCACTGCTGGTTTGTGTTCTCTGAATAGGGGATTTCACTGCCCTCGAACAGGGACCGAACAGGCACCGTATGTGCAGGCAATTCGACAGGATTTGGCGAATTGCCGCCTGCTGTCTGGATAGCCGAATGGCCAGGAAAGGTAACCGAACGCTGATTTTCAGCGTTCGGTTACCTTTCTCAAGCAATTCGAATCTCTTTGGATAACCCTGTAAGGGTAAGTTAGTGAACGCTAATTTTTCCCCTTAGCATCCTGGTTTTAGCTCAGGGCAGCTGATAGTGCCCTCAATATATATGCACTATTATACATACTCTTAGTTCTTTGAAAACATTTTGATGAATTGTATTGCACAAAATGTTATGCTTCGCTAACTATTGCAAGTGCTATATTAAAACTAAATCTTAACCCATAAATAAATAGCCAGGCAAAAAATAGATTAGTAATTGCACTCGCAATTATGTATTCTATTGTGTTTGCATTAATTAACATATTAAAGTGCTACTGTGTTTTTACTTGTGAGTATAGTAAAAATTATAAAGTGCAATAATTATTCCTGAGATGCTTAACATAAATGTGTTATATATGAATGAACATATAGGTAAGTAATTTATTTCTCTACCCTAAAAGTGTAATATAATATATATATATGTTATTTATCTAAATATAACATAACCCCTTAAAGACAGAGGCAATTGTGCAAGTACTGATCAAAAAGAACTTAGAATTTAATTTATTTAAAAAATAATATATTTAAAAAAATAATAATAATATATTACGTGGAGGTGCTATATACACTATATTGCCAAAAGTATTCGCTCACCTGCCTTGACTCGCATATGAATTTAAGTGACATCCCATTCCTAATTCATAGGGTTCAATATGACATCGGTCCACCGTTTGCAGCTATAACAGCTTCAACTCTTCTGGGAAGGCTGTCCACAAGGTTTAGGAGTGTGTTTATGGGAATTTTTGACCATTCTTCCAGAAGCGCATTTGTGAGGTCACACACTGATGTTGGACGAGAAGGCCTGGCGCTCTAATTCATCCCAAAGGTGTTCTATCGGGTTGAGGTCAGAACTCTGTGCAGGTCAGTCAAGTTCATCCACACCAGACTCTGTCATCCAGGTCTTTATGGTCCTTGCTTTCTGCACTGGTGCACAGTCATGTTGGAAGAGGAAGGGGCAAGCTCCAAACTGTTCCCACAAAGTTGGGAGCATGGAATTGTCCAAAATGTCTTGGTATGCTGACGCATTCAGAGTTCCTTTCACTGGAACTAAGGGGCCAAGCCCAGCTCCTGAAAAACAACCCCACAGCATAATCCCCCCTCCACCAAACTTTACACTTGGCACAATGCAGTCTGACAAGTACCGTTCTCCTGGCAACTGCCAAACCCAGACTCATCCATTAGATTTCCAGATGGAGAAGTGTGATTCGTCACTCCAGAGTACGCGTCTCCACTGCTCTAGAGTCCAGTGCTTTACACCACTGCATCAGACGCTTTGCATTGCACTTGGTGATGTATGGCTTGGATGCAGCTGCTCGGCCATGGAAACCCATTCCATGAAGCTCTCTGCGCACTGTTCTTGAGCTAATCTGAAGGCCACATGAAGTTTGGAGGTCTGTAGCGATTGACTCTGCAGAAAGTTGTCGACCTCTTCACACTATGCGCCTCAGCATCCGCTGACCCCGCTCCGTCAGTTTACGTGGCCTACCACTTCGTGGCTGAGTTGCTGTCGTTCCCAAACACTGCCACGTTCGTATAATACAGCTGACAGTTGACTGTGGAATATTTAGGAGCGAGGACATTTCACGACTGGATTTGATGCACAGGTGGCATCTTATCACAGTTCCACGCTGGAATTCACTGAGCTCCTGAGAGCGACCCATTCTTTCACAAATGTTTGTAAAAACAGTCTGCATGCCTAGGTGCTTGATTTTATACACCTGTGGCCATGGAAGTGATTGTAACACCTGATTCTGATTATTTTGATGGGTGAGCGAATACTTTTGGCAATATAGTGTATATTAAGAAACGTAAACTACGTATCTACAGGGCTATAAATGGTATGCCTTTAATGCTGCCTTCAAGGATGAAGTTAACACAATACGCTAAACCAAAAAATTATGCTTAATCATGTGAATAAAAAAAGATATAATAATATTCTTATAACACACACAGCATCAGAGTATAAAATGTGAAAGATTGTGAATAAATAAATCCACAGTGTTATACTGTTACAATACATAAGGAGTTATTCAGAGAGCACAGAATTGGCCATGAAATTGCATTGAACATTGAATTTTCCCGAACGGTGCAACTTCATGGCCATTCTTCTATTCAAAAATCTGTCAGTTCTCCAAATATTGCGAATTGCCAGAGAGATAAGGTGACCTTCGGCGGCAGTGGAATCCCCATAGAGAAGTGATGGTTAACCTATTCAGAGAACACCGAACAGCAGTGAAATGTCAGTGAAATGCCCTGATTTTGTTGGTTTCATTCGACAGGTTTAAACAGGCGAATCCCAAAGGTTTCAATGTTACAAAAAATGCAGTTTTTCCTAAATAATCATTCAACCATTTATTTTTTTCATTTGCAAAAAGTCTCTTAATTTATTTATTTAGCATTTTTTGGCAAAAAAAATTTCAGATTTTATTAAAATGGCAGTGTTTTTTTTTCAGTAACAGACCTTTTAATTATTATCAATAGGACCTCATATTATTTCCAGGCATTTTCATGCAGTAGTTTTTTTAAAACACCTTTTAAAAGTTGCAGTTTTTTTAAACCCCTGTTCGTCAGCTGGTTGTAGGTCTGTTTGGCAGGTCATCGGCTTTTTGGATTTATTTTTGCAGTCTGTTCGGAAGATTATTGGATGCATCCAGCATTTTTTCGGATTGATTCAGCGGTATTTCAATTTGTTCTGCGGTTTTGATGCGGTTTTTGGATGCGTTTGATTCACTGCACTTCTGGGCCCTGCGGTGAATGCTGAATTCCCCGCAGGGTCAGCAAATGTAACTCACCGAAGTGCGGTGAACAGGAGAGCACCGAAATGTTGGTGACATTTTGGTGCTCTTTGAATAACACTGATAGTGTTCAATTAAACAGTTCCAAAAATGATCCACAATCTGCTTAGTGAAACCAAACAGATAATCAAAAGTACTTATATTTTCACAATTTTAGACCTAATAAAAGGTTCAACTGGTCCCGTCATAACTTCAAAAATACAAAACAGGTAAAGAGAAGCAACTTACAGGGTTATTCAAAGAGATCCGAATTGCTGGAGAAAGGTAACCGTGCGCTGAAATTCAGCGTACGGTTACCTTTCCTGGCAATTCGGCTATCCAGAGAGCAGGCAATTCAACAAATCTTGGCGAATTGCATGCACATACGGTGCCTGTTCGGTGCCTGTTCAAGGGCAGTGAAATCCCGATAGAGAAGCAATGCGTCGGCTATTCAGAGAACAAAAACCAGCAGTGAAAGGTTCCCGAAATGCCATGCCATTCGGTAGTTTAATTCGGCAGATTTATTCAGGCGAATCTCATAGGCTTCAAGGTTAAAAATATTCTCGTTTTAATTCATTATCTAATAAACCGTTCATTAAAATATTCTGCAGTAAAAAGTCTCTTTATTTTTAGATTTTTTGGGATATTTTAAGCATTCTTCGGGATTTTTTTGCCGATTTTTTTTTTAATTGTTTTTTTAAACGTTTGTTCTTTTTTCTGTAACAGCCCTTTTTATTATCATTCATTGGACCTCATATGTAAATTTCAGACATTTTCGTTCAGTAGTTTCTTTGCAAACAGCGTTTCACTTTTCAAACATTTAAGCGAACTGTTTTTTTTTCTTTTTCACCTCCGTCTGCGGTGTCGGCTTTTTCCGGCGGCTGAGCTGCGTGTGATCGGCTCCTGCTCGGGTTTTTCCGGCGTTTTCGGCAGATTAATGCAGATGTTTTTGAGGGTTTCGGTGTGCGTTCGCCCTCATTTTGCGGTGAGTGTTCGTCGGGTTGGCGGCTACTTTTCCCTGCACTACGACGGCCCCGTGGTGCTTGCTGAATACACCGCAGGGTCGCCGAAATAGGATCGCGAAATCCAACTGAATTGAGGAGAATGATAAGTCACCGAACGTGCGGTGACTTTTCAATGCTCTTCGAATAACCCTGATAGTGTAGTATTCCCAAATCACAAAGATATTCCAAACAAATAGGAGGAGCACTCACATGCTCCAGAGCCTCTCTATCCCAGCTCTGGTTTATCGCATGTTCTGCCAAATATAGGGTGTCTTAACCCATCTTCCCCTGAACGGCTTACCCCCAAACCCTCTCAGGAGAGTGGGGCCACAGAGGGAACCACAAACACAGGCTACCGCAAGACCAAGGGGCAGTCATAGTCTAGGTTACTGCTCCCCGGCTCACCTGTGACTGGACCCTTCCTCCATGCCCATCCATAAAAAAAAAGGAAAATGTGGGGGGGCATTGAAACAACAAGGAAACCAAAACAAGGACAAATCCAAGATATCAAAAATAGGGAAAAAAGTCCAACAACAAGTCAGCCAGCTCAATCAGGGTCCCAGGGTCGTGAGGTGGGTGACAATGTTGGGGAGCCATCGCCAACATCAGCTGGGCCCATCTGCAGACCCAGAGCCAGGAGGTGAAGTCGAGCCTCATCTACGGTTGCAGCAGCAAGAGTCCACTTGCCGTCCAGAATCAGCCCAGACTCGGAGATCCCCTACCCGATACTGAACTCCATGGTGGTGTAATACAGTCGTGTAAACTTCGAAGCGGTGTCAGGTCACCAGGGTCATAAATGGGAGATCCCGATACACAGCGATCTCCACCATCTCAAATCAGGTCGGAGGGGAGCTAGAAGTCACCATCATGAACCGATCCTGGACAAAGACATCCCGGGCGACCACGACCACATCTCTGGAAGTCGCTGTCAGAGCCAACGCCGCCTTCTCGATCCAAGCCACAGACAGGAGGGGTCAGGCGGTCACAAGGCAAAGCCAGAGTAGTGACCACAAATGGGTTAATGAAGGTCAATAGGTCTGATTCAGGGACGCTTTCAGGTACTACGTGGAACTTAAGGTTGCTACGTTAGTGTCTCGTCTTCAAGACCGTGTTCAACGGTGTTGGTGTCTCGTCTTCAACACAGCCATCTGCAGCTGATCCACCTGGGTCTGGAGCACCAGCACATGGGTAGAGGTAGCGGTCTGCGTCTCCCCCAACTCACACGAAGGCCATCTACTCCAGAATGCAGAGTTGCCAGGTCAGTGCAGACCTGCTCCAGCTCCCTCTGCCAAGAGGTACAGGCTTCCTCCAAGAGGGTGTGGATATCCCTCTTGATAGCAGGGAAGTCAACCGGGTCTGATGGCATCATAGCCCATCCAGACACAGATGGCACAGTGGTGCTGGGGGTCTCCAAGGCCTCAGTGGGTTCCTGTGAGCGGGGTAAGGTGCCAGTGTCCCATGAGTTCCCCAAGGAGACGCATATATACTTGAAAATTTCCCTTTAGCCAATCGGAAAGCAGCATAGAAAATGACCTGCTACCTGATTGTAAAACAGCCTCCAATTGGCTGATGCTTCTCTTCACCATCCTTTCTGGGGGTTTTTATTTTATTTTTGTGAGCTATGCTTACATTTTTTTTTTATCTGTGATTTTTTTGTATGGATTTTTTTTTTCTGTTGATATCTCATTTCCCAGACTGAAGCTAAGGACTAAGAGCTTCAATCAAGCTAAAAAAAGATCTACAGCGATCCGGCCGTGGATTTTTAAAAATTTCTTTCTGATTTTTTTTTTTATTTTTATCCGCCTGGAATTGTTTGGATTTTTCTTCTATGGATGGCTCATTTTCCCGGGTTGAATTTGAACACCAAGGGCTTCAATTAAAGCCAAGAAGAATTACTGCCGTCCTGCTGTGGATTTTTAAAAAAAAAAAATATTTTTTTTCAGCCTGGATTTGGATTTTTCTTGTATGGATGGCTCATTTTTCTGGGCTGAAGCTGAGGACCGAGAGCTTCACTCAGGATGAAAAGAAGCTACAGCCATCCCATCGTGGAAATATTTAATTGGTATTCTCTTTTTTTTTTCCTGCCTGGATCTATGTTTGTTCTAGTTATGAAAAGTAATGCTACATTTCAGCCCAAATCGAATTCAGCTGAAGAAAAATTTTGGGTCTTTTTTTTCAAGATGCAACTTTTCACCCTGCTATTTTGCGATGCTGCTTTTTCTCTGCAATTTATCCATAGGATGCCAAAACCTTTTTAAAAAATTATATTAAAATGCATCCCACCTTGCACCCCCAAGCGGCTCAATTTCCTATTTTGTATTCATTCATTAGGAATTGCATTTACAGTACAATGTTGCAAACGCTGTCCTGTAAATTTAAATCTCGCAAGTCTGTACATTAGCATTTTACAGTTATATTTTTAATTTGCAAGTCCCTACTTTATTATTCCAATGTTGTATTTATAACTTAAAAAGTCTTACTTTGGATAACCCTGTGAGTAAAAGTGGATTATTAAAGAGATTCGAAAAGTCACCGCACGTTCGGTGACTTTTCGTTCTCTTCAATTCGGTTCCTTTTGCCGATTGCATTTCGGTTACCCTGCGGTGTATTCAGCAAACACCACAGGGTCCCCGAATTGCAGGGAAAAGCTGCCGCAAACCTGACGAAAACTAACTGAATGCACGCTGAAAACAAGCAAAAACATCTGGATTAACCTTCGAAGAAGCCGAACAGGAGCCGAACAGGAGCCGAATCACACAGAGCCGAAGCAGCTGTGACATAGAGGAGGCAGTGAATAAATTAGCAAAACCATTTGTATGAATCTGGGAAAAAGAAACGCTGTTTGCAAAGAAACTACTAAGCGAAAATGTCTGAAATTTACACAGGAGGTCCAGGGAATGATAATAAAGAGGGCTGTTACAAAAAAAATAAGTAAACTGAAAAAAAAATAAAAAAAAATAGGACTTTTAAAAAAAAAAAAAAAAAAAAATGCTTAAAGTATCCTAAAAAATCTATAAATAAAGAGACTTTTTGCTGAAGAATTTTATAATGAACGGTTTATTAGATATTGAATTAAAACAGGAATATTTTTAACATTGAAGCCTATGGGATTCTCCTGAATAAACTTGCCGAATTAAACCACCGAATGGCAGGGTATTTCGGGAACCTTTCACTGCTGGTTTTTGTTCTCTGAATAGCCGAAGCAGTGCTTTTTTATGTGGATTTCACTGCCCTTGAACAGGGACCGAACAGGCACCGTATGTTCAGGCAATTCGCCAGGATTTGGCGAATTGCCTGCTCTCTGGATAGCCGAATGGTCAGGAAAGGTAACCGAACGCTGATTTTCAGAGTTCGGTTACCTTTCTCAAGCAATTCGGATCTCTTTGGATAACCCTGATAGTATTTACAACTCACAACTCCATACTGTAATATTTCCACCGTTACAGTAAAAACATGCATGTACAGAATTTAAAGGAAAGCTTCCATTTACAAGATTTAAAATGTATATGTCCAGAATATACACTAAGGTACGCATTTACAGGGTTTATAGTAAGACGCGCATTTGCAAGATTTAAGAGGTTATTCAGAGAGAGCCAATCTGTCCCCAAAATGTCCCCAAACAGGGAATTTTTCCGTAGGGTGCCATTTTGGGGCCATTCAGCTATTCAGAGAGCAGGCAGTTCGTCACATTTTGGCAAACTGCCTGCAAGTACGGTGCCTTTTCGCAGGCAGTGAAATCCCTCATAGAGAAGTAATGGTTAATCTATTCAAAGAACACTGAACAGCAGAGAAAAGTTGCCGAAGTGCCCTGATGTTCGTTGTTTTCATTCGGCAGGTTTGTTCGGGCGAACTCCATAGGCTTCAATGTTAAAAATATTCCTGTTTTTATCCAATATCTAATAAACCATTTATTATTAATTCTGCAATAAAAAGTCTCCTTATTTAAAGATTTGTTTTAGGATCTTTTAGGCATTTTTCGGAATTTTGTTCGGCAAAATTTGTTTTCTCTTTTTTTTAATCATTTTTTTTTCATTTTTCTGTAACAGACCTTTTTATTATCATTCATAGAACATTATATGTTAATTCCAGGCATTTTCGTTCAGTAGTTTTCTTGTAAACAGCAATTCAATTGTGAAACTTTCAAGCATACTGTTTTTTTTTTTTTTACCCTGTCTGTCAGCTTGTTGGCTTTTTCCGGCGGCTGGTCTGGCTGTGATCGGCGGCTCGTTGGCTTTTTCCGGCGTATTCAGCGTGGTTTTTCCAGTGATTCAAGCAGGTTTTTGGTGGGTTTTCGGCAGGTTTTTAGCGGGATTGCGGCAGGTTTGCGGAAGGTTTTCACTGCACTACGGGGACCCTGTGGTGAATGCAGAATTCACCGCAGGGTGGGGAACGTTGGTCCCGAAATTCAGGGAACTGTGGGGAATGAATAACCCCCTTAATAGTATAACATAGAAACGTAGAAAAATGTCGTCAGATAAGAACCTTTCGGCCCATCTAGTCTGCCCAATTACATGGATACTTTACCTGGATTTATCTTTTGTTTAGGATAGCCTTATGCCTATCCCATGCCGGCTTAAATTCAATTACTGTTTTGGCCTCTACCACTTCAACTGGAAGACTGTTCCATGTATCCACCACCCTCTCAGTAAAATAATGCTTTCTGATGTTACTTTGCCCCTCTAATCTAAGACTATGTCCTCTTGTTTTGCTACTTTGTTTCCGTTCAAATATACTCCCTTCCTCTACCTTGTGGATTTCCTTTACGTATTTAAATGTTTCTATCATATCTCCTCTGTCTCGTCTTTTTTCCAAGCTGTACATGTTAAGATCATTAAGCCTTTCCTGGTAACTTTTCTCCTTCAAGCCGTACAACATTTTAGTACCCCTTCTCTGAACTCTCTCTAAGATGTCTATATCCTTCTGGAGATAACGTCTCCAGTACTGCACACACTACTCCAAGTGAGGTCTCACCAGTGCTCTGTACAGTGGCATGAGCACTTCCCTTTTCCTACTGCTAATACCTCTCCCTACACAACCAAGCATTCTGCTAGCATTTCCTGCTGCTCTATTACATTGACTACTTACCCTTAGATCCTCTGAAATAATCACCCCTAAATCCCTTTCCTCAGATGTTGAGGTTAGGACTGTATCAAATATTTTATATTCAGCCCTTGGGTTTTTACATCCCAGGTGCATTATCTTGCACTTATCCACATTAAAACTCAATTGCCACAGCTCCGACCATTTTTTTAGTTTACCTAAATCATTTGTCATTTGGCTGATCCCTCCAGGAACGTCAACCCTGTTGCAAATCTTTGTGTCATCAGTAAAAAGACATACTTTTCCATAATACCTTCTGCAATATCACTAATAAAAATATTAAAGAGAATGGGTACAAGTACTGACCCCTGAGGTACCCCACTGGTAACAAGACCTTGCGCCGAATAAACTCCATTTACCACAACCCTCTGTTGCCTGTCACTCAGCCACTGCCTAATCCATTCAACAATATTGGAATCCAAGCTCAAAGATTGCAATTTATTGATAAGCCTTTTATGCGGAACAGTATCAAAAGCCTTACTGAAATCTAAATAAGCAATGTCTACTGCACCACCTGTGTCTATTATTTTTGTTACCCAATCAAAAAAATCAATAAGATTAGTTTGGCATGATCTCCCTGAGGTAAACCCATGTTGTTTCTGATCCTGTAATCTATCAGGGTTATCCAAAGAGATTCGAAAAGTCACCGCACGTTCGGTGACTTTTCGTTCTCTTCAATTCGGTTCCTTTTGCCGATTGCATTTCGGTGACCCTGCGGTGTATTCAGCAAAGAGCACAGGGTCCCCGAATTGCAGGGAAAAGCTGCCGAAAACCTGACGAAAACTAACCGAATGCACGCTGAAAACAAGCAAAAACATCTGGATTAACCTTCGAAAAAACCGAACATGAGCCGAACAGGAGCCGAAAAGGAGCCGAATCACACAGAGCCGAAGCAGCTGTGACGTAGATGAGGCAGTGAATAAATTAGAAAAACCATTTGTATGAATCTGGGAAAAAGAAACGCTGTTTGCAAAGAAACTACTGAGCGAAAATGTCTGAAATTTTCACAGGAGGTCCAGGGAATGATAATAAAGAGGGCTGTTACAAAAAAAATTAGTAAATTGGAAAAAAAAAAAAAAAAAATCGGACTTTTTAAAAAAAATTAAAAAAATCTGAAAAATGCTTAAAGTATCCTAAAAAATCTATAAATAAAGAGACTTTTTGCTGCAGAATTTTATAATGAACGGTTTATTAGATATTGAATTAAAACGGGAATATTTTTAACATTGAAGCCTATGGATTCTCCTGAATAAATTTGCCGAATGAAACCACCGAATGGCAGGACATTAGGGGAACCTTTCACTGCTGGTTTGTGTTCTCTGAATAGCCGAAGCAGTGCATTTTCATGGGGATTTCACTGCCCTCGAACAGGAACCGAACATGCACCGTATGTTCAGGCAATTCGCCAGGATTTGGCGAATTGCCTGCTCTCTGGATAGCCGAATGGCCAGGAAAGGTAACCGAACGCTGATTTTCAGCGTTCGGTTACCTTTCTCAAGCAATTCGGATCTCTTTGGATAACCCTGTATGTGTTTTTAGATGTTCAACAATCCTTTCCTTTAACATGGTTTCCATTAATTTCTGCATGTCTGGGGTCATTTAAAAAAATGCAAAACACATCTGTAAAGTAAGAGCCGAACCAATACCAATACATTAAATGGCACTAGAATCTGAGACCAGCTGTTACGGTGAATTCTTAACTAAATGTATATTTTACAATTATTTTAATAGCTGGCATCAAAACTGTATTAAAGGAAACACAATACAGCAGTTTTACTTTATTGTTATAATTAATAGATTCGATTGTATCATTAGTATAATCGTTAATGAATTGTCTTTATACAGCTGCATCTTTTATTCCATGAAACAAAGAATAGTGTTACAATTTAACTTCATTTTAAATAAAATTTGCAGCTGAATAATCCATTTTAGAAAATGTCTCTAGTCTAAAGGTTTCAAAAAGACTTGTGCAATGTAATATATATGATACGTTGATGTTGGTTTTTACATACGTAGATCGTTTAGTATTGTAATATATGAGAAAAATTATAGAATACTATGCAGATTACTTAAGATATACCGTATATACTTTGAAAATTGCAGAAATTATAGTTTATTGTAGAGTTTGATTTTTAAAATGGCAGTACTTAAATAAATAACACTTTTATGCTGTCACTACAACCAAAATATGGAATAAACAGCCATAATGGAATGAAAAGGGAAGCAGCTTAATATACAGACTTTTTTGGATACGAGTTTAAAAAAAAATAATTGCACACATATTTTTGAAATAAATACTTCTCAAGAGATTCATGTTTTCAAAAATCTAAATTAGTTTGCCTTCTCTGTATGTACAGCAGTGTTGTGTTTGTAAACAATAGCAACATTTTCCCCATTCCGTATTGACTTTATTCTGAATAAATGGCATCTCTTAGAGCAGTGGTTATCAAACCTGGTCCTCAGCTCCCCCTAACAGGCCAGATTTGCCAGATATCTGAAGCACAGCACCTTTGACATGATTTGCTGCTCAGTGATTGGATCAGGATCCAGTCTGCCTTTCCCCAAGGGAAACTTTATAATCTGGCCTGCTAGGGGGACTTGAGGGTGGAAACCACTGTCAAAGAAAAATGCAAAATAGGTACTGAAAGGTTTTTATAGGTAATTGTTGACTGCAGCAAAATATCATTACAATAGTCTGTATACTAAAAGTGTGATTCATGACAAGTTAAGAGTGTAGAGGTCATATTCTATCGGCCAGATTCTGAACTAGCCATTTAAGTAACGGCTAGAGCCACTGGACAAAACAGCTCCTGCCGTTAGCTTAAAAACTACTGCAGCTATTACAAAAAAGCCACAAGCTGTCCCTGATGCAGAGGGCGGTAATGGAGGAAGACTAGGAACAAACATTTCCCAGTGTTCTTGTAACATCCTTGGCCCCTGCAGCGTTTCCTGGGGGGTCAGTTTGCCCGGTGGCATCGCTGGCTAGCCTGCTGCCAGTACTGAGAGCTGGCAAAACGGCATCTGAAGGGGCGGGGCTTCGCAAAATTGCAAGAATCCACCAGCCTTTAAAGCAGTGAGAGAGGATCTGCTCCTTGGACTGTCGTGGAGTAAATTGGAGTATAGTGGAGTCCTAGTTCTTGCATCGCCTGCTATCTAGTTTTCGAGTATCTGTCTAGTTCAAGTATCTGTTATTTCTAGTTCATGTTCTGAGTATATTCTGTTTCTAGTCTGGTTTTCTTGCTCATGTTTTGCCTTATGGTTCATGTCTGTTTGTCTGTCTGGTTTGAAGCCTAATCTCAAGGCATCTAGTTCTGTGTAAATCTAGTTTCTAGTTTCGAGTCCTGTCCTGTTTTGTTGCTGAATATATTGTCTGTCTAGTATCTTGGTGTTCCCAGTTTCATGATTGAAGCCCTCTCGACTGAAGTCCTCTTGAAGTATCCTCTCGAGTATCTGTGCATTCCTGTCACTATACAGAATCCAATCTCTGATTGTAGGCCTGCCTGCAGGCTATTGAACTTTGTGTACCCCCTCTGTATAACTGTGTCATACAGAATCCAATCTCTGATTGTAGGCCTTCCCTGCAGGCTATAGAACTATGTAAGTTCCCACTCTGTATGTCTCACAAGTAAAGTTTTGCATCTGTTGTTTGTGTTTCAGTATTTGTGTATTTCCAGGTATTGTGTGACTGCCTTGCAGTCCGCACAACTCTTCAACCATTGTTATTCAGCAATCTTGTTCACGTTGTTCTTGTATCACGTTAAGTCATTGTATCAGTGCACAGATAGTTCATGTGTTTTCGCTCAGTGACCTCCTGGCCACAAAGCCATTTGGAGCTGAGGTGATAATTAGGTTTTTTGTAATACCTCCCTTGTGTGGGAATCAAGGTATTACAGCCTTTCCTGCTGTCTGTGTTTATGAATCTGTCCTAAAGAATCCAAATAAACGCTACTCCAGGGTAGCACCATTAGCGCACCGTTACAGTTCTTGAGCGGCTCATTCTGTGGCCCCTGCAAAACCCTGCTCACCAAACTCTCACAGAGCTTGCAGAGGGTTGAACTGGGGTCCATGAGGTCTTATGGAATAGAGCCAATAATGCGAGTGTGCATATAAAACAGTAGGTGTTTCTTGTTATCTGATTTTCCAGTATTGCACTCTTTGTATCTGTTTTGTGTTTTGCACTGCTCTTTCATTTATTATTATTTTACTGTTGGTGTTTGTTTACTTGAGGCAGCATTGTAAAGGAGCCACATGACCAGATGTGTCTCGGCTCAAATTGTGTGTACTGGATGGATATTACTTTGATTTTCACTATAAATTAACAAAACATACAGAACAATAGGAAAAGAGGACCTTGATTAAGTGAGTTTAAAATCTATGAGTGAGGTGAAAACACAGAGGTGAGGACAAATTTGAGTGTTCAACAAAAGATATAATGAGGTGCCTTGGGGCGTGGTGGGTAAGTAGATCAGGGTTGGCGCAATAAGGGGAGGGATTATAGAGTTGTCTCATAGACCTCTTAAAGTTATATGATTTTAGAGACCTATTGAAAGACTGGAGGAACAGGGAGAGTTAAATCGAGGGCTATTTGGGGAAGTCCTGATGGTGACTATGAGAAGTTCAGAAATGGGGAGATGCTGATATAAGATCATTGCCTCAATAAAGTGACCTGTTAATAAGGTAAATGAAGGCCGAAGCACAGCTATGGAGAGCTTTGAATGCAAGGACCAGTATTCTGAATTGAACCCTAAAAGACACAGAGAGCCTCTGTACAAAGATAAACAGAAGGGTGAGGTGTTTACATATAGGTGTTTACATATAGGTGTTTACAAAGTTGGTGCTAACTTAAACAGAGCTGTTTAAAATTTACCAGAACAATTATAATCTATGGAGTTGTTGGGTCCTATCACCTCTTTAACTCTACCGCTAGCACTCTCATAAGTGAGTGTTTGCACTAGGTTAATTGAGTTGATAGTGTTATGGCCAGATCACCACCCGATCGCTAACGGATTAAAAAATCCTTTAGCGCATTGGTATTAACGCTTTTCAGTGCGAGCTTACTGTACTTTGCTCTACCTATACAAAACATGTGATGCGAAAATCAGTAAGCAATCAGTAATTAGTGCTAGGGATGTGCGTTTTGTTTCGTACCAATTCGTTTTTCTCACGAAACGGGCCGATTCGGTGCTTCGGATTCGTCCGATGTTCCGAACCGGACCGGCAACGAAATACACACCATCCGAAATATTTCCCGATACGAAACGAAAAAAATTAGTTTTTTCGCAGGAACATGAAATTTGTAAAATCGCATGTCATTTTCGTTCTATTTGCTATTTCAGTTCCGTTTCGGTTCATTTCGGACAATGTATTTTCATATTGTTTCGAGTCTGTTTCGGTTCCGTTGCTGATTTCATAATTTCGTATCGTCAGTCACTTTTTTCACTTGTTCCAGTGCTTTCTTTCTGCATCAGTAATATATTTATTTTAAACATTTAATTAGTTTTTCCCTAAATCCCCAGTCTAACAGTACAAGATATTGATATTTTATATGATTAAATAAAGTTGCGCAATGCATATTCATAAGAAAAAAAGGATCTTTTTTCGTCCGAAGGAACGAATAGGCAGAATAACTGTATCGACCGAAATATCGGAGCATCCGAAATACCATACGTCTAAAGTCAAAACTAAATGGACCCAATGAAACGAAGAGAACAGACAATCCGAAAGACCAAAATTCCCCGATTTCACGAAACAAAAATTGATACGAAACGAAATGGGTCAAAACGAAAATGGGCCGAAACTTTAAAAAAACCGAACGAGCCGAAACGAAACTAAATGAAAAAAAAATGCGTGCACATCTCTAATTAGTGCTACGATAACAAAGTCCCAACGCTAATTACGAACCGCTGCTGCTAACTGAAAAGTTAGCCACACCTCTATGCTGTGCTCTATGCTCTATGGCAGTGTTTCTCAACTCCGGTCCTCAGGACCCGCTGACAGGCCAGGTTTGCAGGATATCTGAACCACAGCAAATGTGATATAATTAGCTGCTCAGCGATTGCAGGATTCAGTATGCATTTCTTCAAGGAGATCCTTAATATCTGGCCTGTAGTGGATCCCGAGGATTGGAATTGAGAAAACCTGCGTATGGTCTATGCTTTATGCTCCATCATGAACTGCTCCAAGCCTTCTCCACACTTTTTTCTTCCTGTCATTCTGGTACAAATTAATCTTACAATAAAAAATTAGCCCCTGGGTCAGGTGTCTACAGCACCCAAAAAGCTTTGCAGTATACTTATCAGCTGCTGCTGGAATGATGAAAAACCTCATGGATATTCCCAGCCACAGGGTAACAAATCTCCAAGGAAATTAAACGACAGATGAACGACAGATCATCCAGTGCTGCTTTGCAAGGTGCACTCGTGTCACCACATTTATTTGGAATTTGAGAACACAGGCAAACGTTTCAGGAATACAACCCTTTCCTCAGTGCACAGTGCCCTAAGATTAATCTTAGTTTCATCCATCCAAATAATGCTTTTCCAGAATCGAACTGTTTTTTTTAGATTTTTTTGGCAAAGTCTACTCTGACTTTTCTATTCTTCAGGCTTATGAATTGTTTGCACTTTGTGGTGAACCCTCTGTATTTGCTCTCATGAAATCTTTTCTTGATTGTAGACTTTGACAATGACACACCCACCTCCTGAGAGTACCCTACACTTGTCTGGATGTTGTGAATGGGTTTTTTTTTTACCATAGAGAGGATCCTGTGATCATCCACCCACTGTTGTCTTCCATGGACGTCCTTTTTATGTTGCTGAGCTCATCCGTGTAATCTTCTTTTCTCAGAATGTACCAAACTGTTGATTTGGCCACTCCTAATGTTGCTGCTTTCTCTCTGTTGGATTTGTTTTGTTGTTGAAGCCTTACAATGGCCTGTTTCACTGGCATGGACAGCTCCTTTGAACACATGATGTAGGTTCAAAGCAATAGAATAAACTCCAGACCTTTTACCTGCTTAATTGATGAAGAAATAATGGAGTAGCCCACACCTGGCCATGAAATAGTTTTTGATTCAATTGTCCAAATACTTTTGGTCCCTTGAAAAAGGGTGTGTGCGGCTACTCTTAAGAGCTGTAATTCCTAAACCCTTCCTCCAATTTGGATGCACATACCCTCAAATTAAACCTTAGAGTCTGTACTTTCAGCCCATATCATTATAAAACTATACCTTGAAGTATTTGGTAAATACCTGAAAAAACTAAAATTGTGCCTGTGTCCAAATATATATGGGCCTAACTGTGCATTACATTTGAATACGTATCAACAATTTGAAACATTTATTTGAGACATATTCATATGTTCACTAATGTCTATTAATATGCTAATTTTAACATTTGCCACAATATATTGTATAATGCTCTTACACATCTGACATTTTCTTTAAGATAAGTTTCATCATTGAGCATTACTTGCATTTCCTATGCCTCCGGCATAAAAAAAAAATATTGATTACAGAAAGTGTATAAGAAGAATTTTTTTTAGGACTTTCAGAAAATAATTTTGTATTAGCATTGTCCCAGGAAAAGTAGTATTTTTTATTGTTAGCACCCACCTTGGAGCTGCCACTGGAACATCCTTACTCCAAGGACCAATTCAAATATCCAAGAAATAATTCCGGCATACGGCAGTATTCATCAATGAGAATTTATTCCATCACCAATAATAGAACAACAACGTTTCGACCTGCAGCCAGGTCTTTGTCAAGTCTACTGTTCATATCCATACAACATCTTAAATAGTTTTTCACGTCATGGATAATTAACCACTTGGCTGCTAAGGACACGCTCAGCGCGTCCTGCCAAGTGCACCTCATGCGCTACGGACAAGCTGAGCGCATCCTAGCACAGGAGGCAGCAATCGGCTGGGATTCCGGCCGATTGCTGGCCCCCCTGGTGCGGGCTGACATCTTGGTTGTCAGCCCGGCACTCCGGGACCCCGGCGGGGACATTAGATCTAATTCAGGCACCCCCCCACGTGTGTGCGGAGGAGGCGCCTGAAAGGGAGGGGAGGAGATCCTTCGGACCTCTCTCCCTCCCGATCGCCGGGGGCCACAGGGTTAAGGCAGGCACCGTTTGGAAGGGCACAGCCTGCCCTTTCAAACGGTGGCTGACAATAACCCCTGGGGAGCTGGATCACGATTCAGCACTAAAAAGCGCCGGATTGTGATCCTCTCCCGGAGCTGGCCGACATCTTGGATTTCGGCCAAGCCTCCGGGAACTCCCCCTGATGACTGGCGTCATCGTGCATGGCACAATGATGCCAGTCCTTGCACGATGACGCCAGTCCTTGAGTTAACCCCTAGCTTCCAGCAATGGTGGAGATAGGGGGTTCCAATGAACCCTCTATCTCCTGATCCGTGGCAGGTAGAGGTTAATGGTCTTTCCAACGATACTAAACATGACCATGTAAAAAGTTTGAAAAAAAAAATTAAAAATAAAAATAAAACAATATTTAAAAAAAATTATGAAAAAGAAAAGCTTTTTTTTTTTTAAACCACTTCGCTGCGGAGGACGCGCTGAGCGCGTCCTCCCGCAGGAAGGGTTGGCTGCAGAGCACGTGCTGAGCCGATCCAGCCGATCGCTGTGCCGATCGCTGTGCCTCCTTGATGTCAGCCCGGCACTCCGGGACCGCAGCGGGCACAATAGATGTCATCGTGGCGGCACGATGACATCTATTTCAGGCGCCCCCTGCGTGTGCGGAGGAGGCGCTTGAAAGGGAGGGGGGAGGTCCTTCAGACCTCTCTGCCTCCCGATCGCCAGGGGCCTGAGCTTGACGTCAGGCACCGTTTGGAAGGGCACAGCCTGCCCTTCCAAACGGTACCTGGCATTAACCCCATGGGGGCCGGATCACGATTCAGCGCCGAAAGTGGATGTCGGCCAAGCCTCCAGGAACTCCCCCTGAGGACTGGCGTCATCGTGCATAGCACGATGATGCCAGTCCTGGAGTTAACCCCTAGCTGCCAGCAATGGTGGAGATAAGGGGTTCCAATGAACCCCCTATCTCCCGATCCGTGGCAGCTAGGGGTTATTGTTTGATATCGTTATACCGGCCAGAGCATGGCCTTTCCAACGATACCAAATATGACCATGTAAAAAGTTTTGTAAAAAAAATAATAATAATAATAAAATAAAAAAAGTTTTTTATTTGTTTTGATAATGCACCAATATTGTTCCCATTTAATTTATAATGTGAACAATGATGCTGCACTAACGATTTTTGTATGGGGTGCGTTTGTTAAAAATAGCGAAATTTTACCCCAAAATAATGTAACGAGACCCCATTTCTAATTTTTTGAACAAGTGCACCCCATAGAAAATATAACTGCAACCGGTCGCATGTTAAAATGTGAAAAAAACACTTTACACGTTGTACATTATTGAAAATTCCAATTTTACTGCATATTTTGTTATAATATACAGACAGGACATAACGTATACATATAATAATGACATATTATGAATCTGCCGAGTCTGCCGGAAAGAACGATATATAATATGTCTTGGTCATATAATAAAATAAGGCTTCAAAATGCGGTTAAACATGATGAGCAAAACCGGTAAAAATGACCTCAGCACACAGGCGGGAAATGCCTCAGCAGCGAAAGGGCTAATGCAGCAATATTGTTCCCAATTCAATTATAATGTGAACAATGATGCTGCACTAACGATTTTTGTTTGAGGTGCGTTTGTTAAAAATCGCGTAATTTTCCCCTAAAAAAATGTAACGAGACCCCATTTCTAATTTTTTTAACAAGCGCACCCCATACGAAATATAACCGCAATTGCTCGCATGTTAAAATGTGAAAAAAAACACTTTACACGTTGTAAATTATTGAAAATTCTAATTTTATTGCATTTTTTGTTATAATATACAGATAGGACATGACGTATACATATAATAATGACATATTATGAATCTGCCGAGTCTGCCGGAAAGAACGATATACAGTATAATATGTCTGGGTCATATAGTAAAATAAGGCTTCAAAACGCAGTTAACAATACAGTACGTATCTGGTGGCGCGATGGAAGCCGCCTAAGGGTAGATCCGAGAGAACTTGGATTTGAGGCGTGGAACACACGCCTAATTGGTAATTAAGGACAGATGGGGACAATTTAAGACACTATATGAACACACACAGTGGTTCAGCCTGTAAACCAGCTGATGAAGCCAGTTGATCTGGCGAAACGCGTTCTGGCTACTAGGCAGTGCCAATGGTATTGTTTTTATGTTTTTTTTTTTTGTTTTTTTTTATTTATTTTTTTTTAAAATTGAAAAGTTTTATTGATTTTTCAACAGTACATTTATAAATGATAAAACCATACTACAACAACCAATGAAATGAACAAAAGAAAGAGAAAGAAACAAAAAGAAACGAACAATATACAGTAGTCGCTGCTGCGGTTGTCGACAATAAATTGTCACCTAACAGTTATCCTAGGTGTGCGCCTCATTCCACATTCGGCTTCTCCGGACCCTCACCAGAAACCCCCCCAGGACCAATATCTCACCACGCTCCCTCTCTGCAACCCTCCCTCTGTATGTTCCTCTCAATCTAGTCGGTAGATATAAGATACGCGTCCCAAATATACCAGAAGTGCCTCTTAGATGGCAAGGCTCCTGTAACTGTCCGGGACATTGCGTCTAGTAAGCGAAATTCTTTTAGCCGGTCAGTAATTAGAGGGAGAGGTGGGAGGTCAGTTGACTTCCACCTAGCTGCCACCATTATATAGGATATGGTCAGGATGTGTGCTAGCATTTGTTTCTGGAACCTGGAAAATGCATTCGGGAAGAGCTGAAGGAGTACTATCTCCGGGGTAGGATCTACTGTGACACCTAGAATCTTGGAACTCAATGTCACCACCTCCCTCCACCATCCCTCCAGGGGGGGGCACGTCCACCAAGTATGGTAGTACGTTCCTCTTGATATCCCACATCTCCAGCATGTGGAAGAAGCTCCACTTGACATGTGGCTCTCTCTATCGGGCGTTAGGTACCACCTATATAGTAACTTTTTACGTGCTTCCCATAATGAGGCACATTTGAACTTGCTTCTGTCCTCCGAGAAACTATTTCTCCACTGTTCCCTTGGGAGTTCCCTTCCCAGATCAATCTCCCACTTTCTCTGATAATCCCATTGTTTATTAGCTGTGGATTTAAGTAAGAGATCGTAACAGATGGATATAATTTTCTTCCTTTCTAGGGGGTGGGAGCATCTATTTTCAAATGAAGAAAGCAGGGCGCCCGTAGAAGATAATCTCCCTCCAAGTCCCCATACCGCCAGCTGAGATTGGATTTGACCGTATGATAGCCACAGCGCACCGGGAATGGCATATTTATCAATTAGTCTGGGAAAGGAGAGAAAACCCTCCTGATCAAAGAATTGGAAAAGCCTCGTCACGCCGTGCCGTGTCCATACCCGTGGGTCAAAATTAGGAATGAGGTGATCTAGCACCGATAGTGGGGCTGCCAGGGCGATTGGGTGATAGTTTATGAGTTTCGCTGCATTATTATCCCATTCTCTACGAAGCAAGCTGGCCAACGGAGGAAGAGGAGGTAGTTTAGGTCGTAGGGATCTGGGCAGCCAGAGGATTATTGAAGGGGAATGTGGGAGGAAGTAAACCGAGAGAAATCTAGTCCACTGGGGACCTGGAGGAGTCATAAGGAGGGCCTGGGCCGCCGTTAACATGGAAGCCTTATAATACATCAATACATTAGGGACCCCCATCCCCCCGCTTTCTATAGATTGATTCAGTAGGGCCGCTCTCACTCTAGGACGTTTACCTCGCCAGACAAATCTGGATAGTACAGATTGCAGGTTCGGAAGATAGCTGCGCGGTAACGCTATTGGAAGGGCACGGAAAAGATAAAGCAGCTTTGGCAGTAGCGACATTTTAAACGCTGCAATTCTACCCGCCCAGGACACCTCCATCTTTGACCAATTCATACATAAATTTCTGAGTTGTGTAAGCATAGGTTGATAGTTATAACCAAATAGGTCTGCACTAGAAAATGCAATTTTAACTCCCAAATATGTAATGTGTGATTTCCTCCAGTCATAGGGGTAATCTATTTGTAAGGGGAGAATGGTCTCTTGGGGAATCGCAAACGACAACGCCTGTGACTTCTTCAGATTAATTTTGTGATAAGAGGCTTTACCATATCTATCTAGAATCTCGTGAAGGGCTGGTAAGGATGATGATGGTTCAGTCAACGTCAATAATATATCGTCCGCAAAGAGGCTCACTTTGCTCTGTGTGGGGCCTATGTGTATGCCTTGGACTTCTGATGCCTGCCTAATGGCTTGCGCGAGAGGTTCAAGTGCCAACGCATAAAGTAGGGGTGATAACGGGCATCCCTGCCTTGTACCGTTAGAAATCTTAATGGGATCGGATGTGAAGCCAGCATTCAAGACCTGTGCGGTGGGGACTGTATAAAGCCCCTCCACCGCCTTAATCAGAGCGACTGGAAAATTAAATTTTAACAATACGTGGTGCAGGTAGGACCAGTTAATCCGGTCGAAAGCTTTTTCCGCATCTAATGATAATAGTAAGGTAGGTTGGGACGTTTGGACTACATGGTCAACGAGGGTAAGTATTTTCAGAGTGTTATCTGGACCTTGTCTATTTTTTATGAAGCCTACTTGGTCATCCGCTATTAAAAATGGCAGTACCTCAGCAAATCTAATCGCCATGATCTTCGCGTATAACTTGGTGTCAACATTAAGTAGCGATATAGGTCGATATTGCGAGCAGTGGGGAGAGGGAAGTGGCGTTTTAGGGATTGTTACAATATGCGCTGCTAACCATTCCCGAGGTGGCTGACCCGATTCGAAGATTGATTGATAGAATTTGAGCAGATGGGGTTGGAGATCTGGAAAACATTTGTAATATTTCGCTGTGAACCCGTCTGGCCCAGGGGCCTTGCCATTAGGTAAACCTTTTAAAGCCGATGTTAATTCCGTAGAGGTTAAGGGTCTGGTTAGTTCGTCTTGGAGGCTGTCTGACAGTTGTGGAAGGTGAAGGGAGTTTAAGAAGGGAAATATGTCCTGTAGGGTAGGTTGGTGTACATCGGTTTCTGTAGCTAGGTTATACAGGGAGGTGTAATACCCTGCAAAGCATTCAGCTATTTGTCTAGGTTGATGTTTAAGCTGCCCCTCCCCATCAAAGATTTGTGGTATGCGCGCTTTACCCATTTTGGTCTTCAGTTTGTTAGCTAGCATTCTGCTGGCCTTGTTACTATAAATATAGCATCTCGCCTTAAGTCTACGCGACACCCAAGTGTAATCTAGCTTGTCTAATTCGATCAGTTGTCTGCGAAGGTCTGTAATTTGAGCCAGGGAGGCCGCCGTGTGAAGTCGTTTGTGGGATTCGTCAGCTATTGTGATTTGGTGTAGCAGGGATAGTCTATGGTCCCCTCGTTGTTTTTTAAGACGCGCCCCCCATTTGATTAAAATTCCCCTCACTACCGCTTTGTGAGCTTGCCATAATACTCCCTCTGATATCTCTTCAGACGAATTCTCTCTAAAGTAATTAGATAATGCATTTTGTATTTCTTCTCTGATTTCAGGGCGAGACAGTAACGACTCATTCAGTCGCCAGGGTGCTCTACCCCCCGAATCATAGGCCTCTGCAAGACACAATATAGTTGGTGCATGATCTGACCACGTTATGGGTCCAATATAACAGTCCCGAACTTGGGTTAGGGCATCCCCCTTCACAAACATTGAGAATATACATTATGGGCAGTGGAAAAAAAGGAGTGACCCGTTTCTCCTGGGTGTAACAATCGCCAGACATCAAAAAGTTGGTGCGCTGCCAGTAAATTTGCATATCTGGTGCGAGCCGCTCTTACTCGCTTTGAAGCTCTGGAAGGTAAATCAAGGGACATGTTAAAATCTCCGCAAACAACCAGTCTGCCAGCCAGTGACTTTTGCATCCGGGAAAAAACCTTATTCAAAAAGGGAAGTTGGGAGTCATTCGGGCTATACACATTGACGATGGTGTAAACGATATGGTTCAAGGAGCATGTTAAGAGAATAAATCTTCCATTGGGATCAACCACTTTGTGAATCAGGCTAAAGGCGAGACGGTTCTGAATCAAAATGGATACTCCTTTAGTTTTCGTTGGGGAAGTTGCATGAAACTGTGTGGTGTATTGTGGCAAGTATAATCTGGGAAATGCCGAGTGTTTAAAATGCGTCTCTTGGAGGCAGATTATATCCGGTTTCTCAGCGTTGATATCCGTGTATAGGGAGTGTCTCTTGTGAGGGATATTTAACCCCTTCACATTCAACGAGAATATTTTCATGGTATGAGACTTACTATGTAGAAAGGGAGCAGTCATTACCGGAGGGCCGTCGGTTCAGTAAAGCCCATGGAACCTCTTCAGGACCGACAGGAAGGTGAGGTGCTCCAGCCCCGTCAGGGGAGACTTCCGTGAGGGTGAATCCGGACTCCAGAAAACTCGATTCAGGTGATCGTAATTCTGTCAAGGCAAGCAGCGACAAATAATACGGACAAAAGAAAAAAGAAAAAAAAAACACAAACACAAGGGCACCTTTCGGCATCCCAAATATATACACTACCCATCTCCTCCTAGAGCTGGTAAAAACCTCCAGCTCGCCCCGGTCCAACAGGGGGAGGTATGGGGGAAAAATCGTGCCCAGATCTAGGACCACGGGGGGCCGAGCCCACGTCCTCCCCGCTCGGCCATTCGGAACCCGGTTCAAGACCCCTCATGGCTCCTGTGATGTGAGAGTTAGATTGAGCTCCTCATGAAGACCTCCACTTCGAAGCCGTGCTATCATTTCCCTGTTGTCACTCGATGCCATTCTGGCGAGACTTTTGATGGGGTTGGTTGGGTCTCCTGATTCGGCGTGCAGTCTCCCGTGAGCTTCCATTCTCGCAGAAGATGAAAGCCTGTAATAATATCAATCATGACGTGAAGAGTGTTTTGTCTCCAGACAAGTAGTTTGGTCGGAAATCCCCATCTATACGGCATTTTGTGTTCTCTCAAGATCGTTGTGACCGGTGTAAATTCCCGTCTTTTAGCCATGGTCGCTGCAGAAAGGTCTGGAAAGAACGAGATGGACAAGTATGGCTCAGGCAGCTTCCCTATCTTCCGGACCTCAGACATCAGCTCTTCCTTGACACGGAAGAAATGGACCCTGACCAGTGCATCTCGAGGTACCGTGGAGGCTATATTTTTTGGTTTGGGGAGTCTGTGCACTCTATCCAGCTGCAAGTCCTGGGTAGGTGTTGCTGGGAGAAGTGACTGGAAAAGACTCGTGACATATGCATGCAGATCCTCGGTTTTAACTGATTTCGGAATACCTCTGAGTTTGATGTTGTTTCTTCTAGAACGATCTTCCAGGTCAGCCATCTTCCGTTGCATTGATTCCTGTGTCGTTTTAAGTGACTTGTAGGCATCCACCAGTTCGTTATAGGCTAGGCATAAATCATCTGTTTTTGCCTCCACTTGGTCAGTGCGTTCACCCAAATCACGTATGTCTTTGTGAAGTTCTGTCACTATTGATTTAAAGTCTTCCTGTAACGAGTCTCTTAACTCCCCCAACATCGCTCTGAGTTGCTGTTCAGAAGCCGGATGAGAGGTCGGTGGGCTCGAGGGAGAGGTCTCTCCCCCCATGTCGCGCTGCCGAGGGGAGCATGCACCCTGGGAGCCGCCATCTTGTGAGGCCTTCCCTTTCCTCGCCGATTCCGGGAGCTCTAAGCAGCGTTGTGCCTTCGAGGGAGCCTTTGGTGGGGCCATCACTGGAGTCCCTGAGTATTAAGGGGCTTACCCCGTGAGTTTGACGGGATTCCGCCGGGTATGAGAGCCGCAGGATTGGAATTATGCCGGCGGGTAGACGGAGCTCAGCTCACTCGCGTCCTCCTCGCATGGCTTCCGGACACGCCCCTCTGTTTTTATGTTTTAATAAATTTCTTTTAATTTTATTTCATCATATCCCCGTTTCTTTGGAAGTCCTGGGAGTTCAGAAGGTTTTTTGGACTTAACCTTCAATAAGTCCATACGCGCGCACACCTCGAGCTTGGTCCATAAGCTCCAACATATGTGAGTTGGCAATTTATATATCTTTATATGCTATCACATCCACGAGATCTGCACGAGAAAGTTTCTCTTGTTTCTTGTCTTCTTTGTGATACATGTGAGAAGAATTTCCTTCCATGAGTAGGTGTGGGTCACCTTCTCAAGTAAAGAACTTAAGTACCCGAATGCGTCGATCCACTTAGAGCCAGTGTTCGGGCTCCATATTTGTGAGTGTAAACACCATGTAATCTTCTCTTGGATTTTGTATAAACATTCTACACGATTATTTTGTTCTGTTTTTTCATATGATCCATGTGGACAAGTGAACTAAAAGAACCACCGGCTACCCTTAGGCGACTTCCATCGCGCCACCAGATACATACTGTATTGTTATTCATCCACTGGTTTGGGGGAAACCACTGAATTTCTGGTGGGCTTGGGTAGACTGGTGGTGGTATAGGTTTGGGCGCCGTCCACTTTTTTCGCTTCAAAACGCAGTTAAACATGATGAGCGAAACCGGTAAAAATGACCTCAGCACAGAGGCGTGAAAAGGCTCAGCAGTGAAAGGGTTAACCACTGATTAATCATCATTAAAACCAGCAGTGTTGCACATATATTCCTCAATGCACACACCTATGTTTGCAATAATTGTGTAAACGATACAATCATTGCTGCTAAAACAAATTGCTACCTTGTCTCATTATTATCAATAAACATTTTCCCATTAAAATATTAAATGCTACATGAGCTTTATTATTAGCCTGACACCTATATTAAACAATTTTAATGTTTAAACAATAAAATTGTTTAATATAGGTGTCAGGCTAATAAAAAAAGCTCATGTAGCATTTAATATTGTAATGGGAAAATGTTTATTGATAATCTTATACCTGACACATGTATAGATAATAATACCAATATATGTTGGGGCACAGGACCAGTAAGGTAGATTTTTTTGATTATCTGGTTTTCAGGTCAGTAGTTTAGGCTAGGGTCAGACGAGTGTGATTTCTACGGACTGTACGTCCGTGTACACGGACGTACGTCAGTACGGAAGACGCAGTAGTGGCCACACAGTCCGTTTATCACTGATCTATATTTTGACTGATGTTTCAAACAGATCTTTTCTATTCATCTTAAGGTTTTAAGTTAGGTCTGGTGTGTAAATTAGGTTAGGCTGGTGACTCATTCCTCTTACTGATTAGCATACAATTGGAATCAATTGCGTGCTATTTGCTTAAGTGGTTAAACTTGTCCACTCCTTGCTGGGGGAGGTGTTCTTAGGTGATTATATAAAGCTTGTGGAATATTAGCTTGATCTAATTTGAGCTTGGGAAGCCTTCTAAGTGAAGTCTTCAAAGTGAGCACTTAGAGGAGATCTTCTGGAGATACTCTGGAGGTAGTCTGAGGTTAGACAGGAGGTAGAAAACCTACAAAAAGGTAAGATTTGTTGGTTTAAATCCATTCTTTTATAATGGCAGGCTTGGTCCAGTGTAAGAGCTGTCGTGCATTTGTTTTTAGATCCAATTTTTGGAGGTTTGGAGTGTGCCTGATATGTAGGCAGCTCTCTTTATTGCAGCAGGAAATTGCCTGTTTGAAGTCTGAGATTTGTAAATTATCTGTTACACAAACTCAGGCTATGGCTATGACTGTTACAAAGCCACTGCCACAGAGGCCTCCTAGGAGTGGCAGATGGACTACTGTAGGATCTGGTAGACTTAGAGTTGTGGATAGAAGGCATGTCCCACAGTCTGTGGCTCTTCTTAATTCTTTTGAGGCACTTTCAGAGTGTAGTGGTGAGACGGAAGTAGGCTCAGACACCATAGTTGAGGAACCACCATCCCCTATGCCTAAGGTATGCAGGACTGCAACCAAGAAAAATAAGGAAAAGGTGGGACATGATAGAAGGCAATTGTTGCTGGGTGATTCTATCATAAGAGGTGTTGAGCTGGAGAGTAGTGGTTTGGTGAGATGTCTTCCTGGGGCTACTGCTCGTAGAGACAAGAGACGTATTCTCAATATTGTCAAACAGGCAAAGCAGCAAGGGGAAGTGGATGTTCTAGTCCATCTAGGGACAAATGACTTGGCTAGCAATAAGGTTTCTGAGATTAAGGAAGATTTTTGGGTTCTTGGAGGTGAAATACAGCAGATTGCATCCACTGTGTCATTCTCTGAAGTTTTGCCTGTGCATAACATTCAGGATAGGCAGATGCGCAATAGGGAATTTAATTTGTGGCTTCAGGAATGGTGTCGAGAGCAAGGATTTGGCTTTGTGTCCCATGATAGCTCTAATTGGAGCAGAAAGGAACTGTATAAAAAAGATGGTTTGCATCTTACTCATAGGGGAACATATGTTCTCAGTGAGAAGTTCAAAGGTTTCGCAAAGAAATATTTAAAATAGGAGGGGGGACAAAAGAGTAAAAAACAATCTGCCTGATTGTCCCCCAAAACTAAATCGGAGGGTGCAAGCAACATGCGGGAAAAAAAATGACAAGCTCAGAGTCGTGTCTATAAATGCTCGCAGTTTAGTCAATAAAATCAATGAACTGGAGACAATGATGGCAGCTGAAAAAGTAGATTTAGTGGCGGTTACTGAGACGTGGTTCAGTGAGAAAAATAACTGGGACATAACAATACCGGGGTACTCTTTATATAGAAAAGACAGAGAAGGTAGGAAAGGAGGAGGAGTGGCCCTGTATGTGAAAAACAACATAAAAACGAACCAAATAAAAGTGAGCGAGGTGAACATAGAGTCAGTTTGGGTTACGCTAACATTTGGCAATCATACAGTAGCTCGTGTAGGTGTGATCTATAGACCCCCTGGACAAGTAGAAGAGCTAGATAATCTGCTGCTTGAGGAAATAGCCAAAATGGCAATGAAGGGGGAAGTTATTATCATGGGGGACTTTAATCTTCCTGATGTGAACTGGAAAACCAAAACAGCTGGGTGCACCAGGAGTACAAATATTCTAAACTCCCTACTGGGATTATCTCTAACACAAGTAGTTGAGGAGCCGACCCGTAAAGAGGCCATATTGGATTTAATACTCACAAATGGAGGTTTGGTATCGGACGTTGATGTAGGTGAAAATTTGGGATCTAGTGATCACCAGTCAGTATGGTTTAATATAAGAACAGGGATGGAGCCGCACCACACAAAAACAAAAGTTTTAGCCTTAAAAAAAACAGATTTTTCTAAAATGAGACTTTGTGTGAAGGAGTCATTATCAGACTGGAGGAGTTTAAAGGGAGTCCAGGAGAAATGGGATTATTTAAAGGAAGCATTATTGAAGGCCACAGGCAATTGCATTCGACTTGTTAGCAAAAACAAAAAAGGGAAGAAACCACTGTGGTACTCTGCAGAAGTGGCCAAAATAGTGAAGAACAAAAAGACAGCATTCAATAATTATAAAACAACTCAGAGTGAAGAAGATAGGCAAACCTATAAGATTAGGCAGAAAGAGGCAAAGCAATTTATAAGAGCTTCCAAAGTACACGCAGAAGAGAAAATAGCTCAGTCAGTAAAAAAGGGGGACAAAACATTTTTTAGATACATAAACGAGAAAAGAAAAGTAAAACAAGGATTAGTTAGATTAAAAACAAAGGAAGGAAGGTATGTAGAAGAGGATAAAAGTCTCGCTGACTGCCTCAATGAATATTTTTGTTCAGTCTTTGCAGAAGAAAAGGAAGGAAAGGGACCTCAGTTAGGAGGAAACACTAACGAGACAATTGCATATCAGTTTACAGAGGAGGAGGTTCTACAGCAGCTGTCTAAAGTAAAGACAAATAAGTCAATGGAGCCTGATGGGATCCACCCTAAATTATTAAAAGAGCTCAGTGATGTAATAGCAAAACCGTTAACAGATTTATTTAACCAATCCTTGCTAACAGGAGTCGTCCCAGAAGACTGGAAATTAGCAAATGTTGTGCCCATTCACAAGAAGGGTAGTAGGGAGGAATCTGGGAACTATAGGCCAGTTAGTCTTACGTCAGTAGTGGGGAAATTAATGGAAACCATGTTAAAGGAAAGGATTGTTGACCATCTAAAAACACATAGATTACAGGATCTATCAGGATACAGAAACAACATGGGTTTACCTCAGGGAGATCATGCCAAACTAATCTTATTGATTTTTTGATTGGGTAACAAAAATAATAGACACAGGTGGTGCAGTAGACATTGCTTATTTAGATTTCAGTAAGGCTTTTGATACTGTTCCGCATAGAAGGCTTATCAATAAATTGCAATCTTTGAGCTTGGATTCCAATATTGTTGAATGGATTAGGCAGTGGCTGAGTGACAGACAACAGAGGGTTGTGGTAAATGGAGTTTATTCGGCGCAAGGTCTTGTTACCAGTGGGGTACCTCAGGGGTCAGTACTTGGACCCATTCTATTTAATATTTTTATTAGTGATATTGCAGAAGGTATTAATGGAAAAGTATGTCTTTTTGCTGATGACACAAAGATTTGCAACAGGGTTGACGTTCCTGGAGGGATCAGCCAAATGACAAATGATTTAGGTAAACTAAAAAAATGGTCGGAACTGTGGCAATTGAGTTGTAATGTGGATAAGTGCAAGATAATGCATCTGGGACGTAAAAACCCAAGGGCTGAATATAGAATATTTGATACAGTCCTAACCTCAACATCTGAGGAAAGGGATTAAGGGGTTATTATTGCAGAGGATCTAAAGGTAAGTAGTCAATGTAATAGAGCAGCAGGAAATGCTAGCAGAATGCTTGGTTGTGTAGGGAGAGGTATTAGCAGTAGGAAAAGGGAAGTGCTCATGCCACTGTACAGAGCACTGGTGAGACCTCACTTGGAGTACTGTGTGCAGTACTGGAGACCGTATATCCAGAAGGATATAGACATCTTAGAGAGAGTTCAGAGAAGGGCTACTAAAATGGTGTACGGCTTGAAGGAGAAAAGTTACCCGGAAAGGCTTAATGATATTAACATGTACAACTTGGAAAAAAGACGAGACAGAGGAGATATGATAGAAACATTTAAATACGTAAAGGGAATCCACAAGGTAGAGGAAGGGAGTATATTTAAAAGGAAACAAAGTAGCAAAACAAGAGGACATAGTCTTAGATTAGAGGGGCAAAGGTTTAAAAGTAACATCAGAAAGCATTATTTTACTGAGAGGGTGGTGGATACATGGAACAGTCTTCCAGTTGAAGTGGTAGAGGCCAAAACAGTAATTGAATTTAAGCAGGCATGGGATTGGCATACGGCTATCCTAAACAAAAGATAAATCCAGGTAAAGTATCCATGTAATTGGGCAGACTAGATGGGCCGAAAGGTTCTTATCTGCCGACATTTTTCTATGTTTCTATGTAGGAGAGAAAATAAAATAAAAAGCAAAACCATTTTGTCCTTGAAAAATGCTGCACGTATAAATGCAGTCCGTCTGACCACGTTCCATCACTCACACACAAAACTATGCAGACGTTGTGGACGCAGCGCACTTTGTGCGGCCATTCTAGGGGTTGTACGTTCTTGCCTGCCTTGCATCCGTGGGCCACGGCCGTTGTGCGTCCGCAGTTCAGTGCGGACATACTTCGTGTAACGGGCTCCGATGGGCTTTCTTTCATGCTATCACGGACGTACTTCTGGGTGCAATCACGGACGTGAACACTACGCTCGTCTGACCCCAGCCTTAATCGCGGCAGGGTAGCTAATTAACTGAGCAGGACTGGGAGCCAAATTCACACTGTAGGAAGTTGGCAGCTGAGTGCATGACTTCTAGGGTGCTCAGGACAATATTTTTTAAAGTGAGTATCATGAAACAAACAGAGACAAAGAGGGCCACAAACTTTGAACACTGTTCCATTGGAACACTGTACAGGCTATAGCTTTTCTAAAGAAACAAACTAACAGGATCCAAAGACAAAGGGGCTTGGGCCATGCATGGATCAGCTTCAACAAAGAGGGACATGGGCCTCAGGGTGAACTGTGCACTTATGAAAAAGAAGAAAGTGGACGACAGTGGGACCACATAGGAATCTTGGAATTGTTAGATGATCTCATTGGCTGCTGCGAAGGGATAGAGACCAGTTGACCATGGAGTAAGACAAAATGGTAAACCTACTGTAAGTGAGTAAAAAAAGGAGAAAAGAGCAATGTGACAGTTGCAGGTACTTATACAGCGCCAACTGTCATGATCCATGGCTGCCACCATCCTGAAACCCCCCCAGTGGTGCAATTCATGTTCTGTTCCTGCAACCTGCACTTGGTTTTACACCTGGAAGTAGTGAAAGAGTTAACACCAAAACACACCTCACACTCTTAATCAAATAAAGGGCTGTGCCCCAGACTGAACTGTGCTGTTCATTGCTATTCAATCCTGACAGAGCAAGTCATTGATTCTGTTAGCTCTGAGATTCAGCTCTATCTGAGACCCCAATTACCTACCTGCTCCTGTTCACTGGATTTCCACCAGATCTCCAGATCCCACAACCACCTTTCCTTCTGCAACAACCATACCTGGTCAGTTTTCCCATTCATTCCCCATACTCCACCCTCCTGTCCGTGCAGATCACTGCATCCTGGGCTCACCACATCCCAATACCCCGGCGCCACCCTGGTGCCATCCTCACGCCCGTGACACCAACAGATTCCGTAGCACTTTGAACAAAAAAAACACCCCAAACTGGTGAAAAACATTGGATCGAACCAATAAGCCACCGAATAAAAGCCAAATGTACCTGATGATCTGCCACAAAACCACCAAACACATCAGAATAAACTAACGATCCGCCGAACAGAGTGCCGACAAGCCGCCGGAAAAAGCCGACAAGCTGCCGAACAGGGTGAAAAAAATCCCACCACCACTGTTAAAAAGCGATTGCAAAAAATCTACTGGACAAAAATTCCTGGAAATAATATCTCAGGTCCTATGAATATTAAGAAAGCGGTATGTTACAGGAAGTAAAAATGCTATTTATCCCTTTCACTGCTGAACCATTTCACCTCTGTGTGCTGAGCTAATTTTAACCACCTTTGCTCATCATGTTTAAACGTGATTTGAAGTCACGTTTTATTATACAACCCAGACAAATTACATATCCCTTTTTTCAGCAGACTCTGCAGATTCATAATAAATCATTATTATATTTATACGTCATGTCCTGCCTTAATGATATAACAAAAAATGAATAAAAAATTAGAATTTCCAATCATCTACAGTGTGTAAAATTATTTTTAACACATATTATCATCCGAGCCTTTGTGTTTATATATTCTATGGGGTATGCTTGTTAACAAAAATTAGAACTGGGAACCTGTTACTTTTTTTCTGAAAAGATTTTAGCTGAAACTCCCCTAAAAAATTATTAGTGCAGCATCATTGTCCACATTAGATTTGAAATGTGAACAATAGTGCTGCAATAATAAAAAACTTTTTTTTAAAAAAAATATTTCTAGAAAAAAAATATTTTTTATTTTTAACCTGGTCATGTTTGGTATCATTGAAAAGGCCATGCTCTGGCCTTTACAAAGATACCAAACATTACCCTCTCCCTGCCACAGGAGATAAAGGGATCCAAAGAAGAATGATTTGACATTCCCCACACTTCTTCCACAGGGAAGGGGTTAAAATGCCTTAAAAATTCTAAAAAAAATCAATAAATAAAGAGACTTTTTGCTGCAAGTGAAAAGAATAAGAGGTTTAATAAATATTTAATAAACACAGGAATATTATTTACATTGAAACCTATGGGATTTGCCTGATTAAACCTGCCAAATGAAACCACCAAAAATCAGGGCATTACTACTCTATGGGGAGTTCACTACCATTGAACAGGCACCGTATTTCATTGGCAATTCGCCAATATTTGGCGAACTGCCTGCTTTTTTAATAGCAGCATGACCGTTCGGTGCAATTTCGGAGCAAATTCGGCTCTCTTTGAATAACCCCTAAAGCCATTTTATTCATAAAACACAATGCGCCAAAACACAAGTGAAAAAGTTTGTTTTTTCAGTTTTTGTTAAAATCGGGGATTTTCTCAAGAAATGTAGTAACTGGTTCCCATTTCTAATTTTCTTTTAACAAAGGTGTCCCTTAGAATATATAACCACAAAGGTTTGGATGATAAAATGTGTAAATAATTTTACAAGCTGTAAATGATTGAAATATAAATGGAAACTCACATTTTTTGTTATAATATTCAGGCAGGGCATACATATTTTTTTTATTTTTTTTGTGAAAGGATTTTACCAGGAAGGATACATTGAGATTTCTCTCGTTTTCAAGTATGTCCTGGGTGGCGAGAATGTACCGTTAGGTGTCTTGCCAAGGACACTTACTGGAGAGGTTGCTCGCTGGGATTGAACCCATGACTCCACAGGCTCTCTTCATGCAGAGTGGTGACATTACCTCTACTCCACCCAGCCGGTACATATAATAATGATTTATTATGAATCTTCCAAGATTGATGAAAATATGGATTTATAATTTCTCTGGGTCCTACAGAAAACTGAACTTGAAATTCCGTTTAAACAGGAGCACAAAACAGTCAAAATGAGCTCAGCACACAGGAGTTAAAAGGCTCAGCAGTGAAGGGGTTAATATTGTTTCAGGTGAAGTTCAACAAATATCACCACTTTAAAATAGCAGAAGTGGATTCGCCATTTTTGCAAACAATGGTGGAAAAACAGTAAATAGAGAATAGCCACAATCAACTACTTTTACAGAATAACAGTGGTACCATTGTTTGTCGTTGTTTGCCGCGACGTCACATGCAGCTGTTGAATTTTGATTCTCTGAATAGCCAAATTTCACTCTTGCAACAACATAAATTTTTACTGCTGTTTGCAAATACAGTTACGTTTGGTGAATAAATGGTGGTTAGTGAACAACCCCATAGGTGTCAGAAGTTATACTGTATATGCGTTGCCAAGTTCATTTTTTTATTAAAGGTTTCTATTTATAATATAAAAAATATTTCAAAAATTAAATCTATTAAGAACAATGTAAGTGAAAAAAACACTCTCGTGTGTTCCAAATACTTGCAGCAGTGTAGTTGGGTATTTTGTCTACCACATGATCTTCAAAATGAACTTCACACATTTTCACTTAAATAAAGTATAGATTTTTTCATCATCAATACATTTGTGTAACCTTTTCAGTGGTTTTTCTCGCACTGCTAATTTTACTTTATAGCTTTTTAATTATTTCATTAGTTTGAACTATCAGAATGAAGAATGATTCTCATATAAAACCACCAGTTTTCCTCTCATTTGCAAAAGTTTTTTTTCTGTTGAACCCTTTTGTTGCATATAAACTGGTAAGATATGCTAACGCTGGCCTTTTCCATTTTTTAATCATTTAAAAAAGGAAGAAAACATGTCCTGAAAATAAAAGCGTAGCAACTAACAAATATATCATTTTTTTCCTTAAAAAAAGAACAAGAAAAAATAAAGATTAATATTATTATTAGAAATATCAGATGCTTCTCTTTCCAAAATGAGTTCTAGAGTACTTTGGCACCAGGGTCTTAATGTTCCATCGCTTCTCTGCAGAGCAAATATTCTGTGGTGTTAAAATTATCAGGGTTATCCAAAGAGATCCGAATTGCTTGAGAAAGGTAACCGAATGCTGAAAATCAGCTTTCGGTTACCTTTCCTGGCCATTCGGCTATCCAGAGAGCAGGCAATTCGCCAAATCCTAGCGAATTGCCTGAACATACGGTGCCTGTTCGGTCCCTGTTCGAGGGCAGTGAAATCCCCATGAAAAAGCACTGCTTCGGCTATTCAGAGAACACAAACCAGCAGTGAAAGGTTCCCCTAATGCCCTGCCATTCGGTGGTTTCATTCGGCAAATTTATTCTGGAGAATCCCATAGACTTCAATGTTAAAAATATTCCCGTTTTAATTCAATATCTAATAAACCGTTCATTATAAAATTCTGCAGCAAAAAGTCTCTGTATTTATAGATTTTTTAGGATACTTTAAGCATTTTTCAGATTTTTTTTTTTTTTAAAAAGTCCGATTTTTTTTTTTTTTTTTAAAAAGTCCGATTTTTTTTTTTTTTTTTCAGTTAACTTATTTTTTTTGTAACAGCCCTCTTTATGATCATTCCCTGGACCTCCTGTGAAAATTTCAGACATTTTCGCTCAGTAGTTTCTTTGCAAACAGCGTTTCTTTTTCCAGATTCATACAAATGGTTTTTCTAATTTATTCACTGCCTCCTCTACGTCACAGCTGCTTCGGCTCTGTGTGATTCGGCTCCTTTTCGGCTCCTGTTCGGCTCCTGTTCGACTTTTTCGAAGCATAATCCAGATGTTTTTGCTTGTTTTCAGCGTGCATTCGGTTAGTTTTCGTCATGTTTGCGGCAGCTTTTCCCTGCAATTCGGGGACCCTGTGCTCTTTGCTGAATACACCGCAGGGTCACCGAAATGCAATCGGCAAAAGGAACCGAATTGAAGAGAACGAAAAGTCACCGAACGTGCGGTGACTTTTCGAATCTCTTTGGATAACCCTGTGAGTTTTAGAAGATGTTGCGCATAATTGCAAACAGCATAATCTCCTCTCCACTTAATCCTATTTTGGATCTTTGGCATTATTGGAAAGGTCAAACACTGGCTTTTGACAAGTGGAAATACGACCATTGCCTACACTGCTAATTTTCTTGAGCTTTGCTGGAATTAAAAGGTTTTTCTGATGTCATGAAATTATGATGTCAGCAGGCGGTCACAATTCTCCCAAGTCAGCCAATATGTCACCAGGCCATTTGCATGGGATAGAAGCATCGTGGGAGTGATGGAAAGATAATTTATTTATTATTTATTTATTTCTAAAGGATTTTACCAGGAAGGATACATTAAGATTTCCCTTGTTTTCAAGTATGTCCTGGGTTCAAGAACATTGAAATGTTACAGTAGGTACAGAAATACAATGTAATAAAATGCAAGATATTAAAAAAACAACACAAATATACAGATTAACAGAAAATAAATATGTAGGAAATGTAGTCACTATGTTACATGTTTACAGGTGCATTCTGTATTGAGGTATATTAATAGAGATCTCTTAAGGGACTTTAGACTGGGGGAAGATTTGATGGTGTCTGGGAGGTTATTCCATAACTGCGGTGCTCTGTAGGAAAATGAGGATCGAACCATTTTCTTTTTGTATTGTGGTATTGCAAGTAAGGTGCAGGTCCTGGATCGGAGGTTATAGGATGAGGGAACTGCTGGGGGAAGCAGCCTATTCAGGTAGGATAATGGCTTCCCAGAAAATCTTTTAAACACCAGGTTGGAAAGGTGAAGAGTGCGTCTAGATTCCAGCGACGGCCAGTTTAGATCTTTTAACAAATCACAATGGTGTGTCATGTAGTTACATTGTAGCACAAAGCGACAGATGTACCACACCAACATGTAGGTCTCACAGTTTGTGTCAGGAGCTATATCTTTAATGTACTTTTATTGTATTATTATTCATTATCTTCATAATTATTTTCATAAAACGTTCTGTCAAATTTCTCTCAACTCATTTTCTCTTGGCTTCCTAAGAAAAACAATGTTATATATGATTTTCAAAATAGAATGTTTGATTGCATGTACATGCTGTTTATGTTTGATATTTCAATAAAATGCTAAAAAAATTAATAAAATTCTAATCGTGTGAAAACCTTAAATTAGAAACATACAAACATTATGTTGTTTACAGTTTGAGTCTGGTACCTGAAATTAATTACAGTTGATTACTTTTTTAATACCAAGCACTGTTAGAGAAAAAATAGCAAAAAAATAGGGAGGGTGAAGGCTGCTCCTTGTAGTCTCTTGATAGCAATACGAGTGGCAAGAGGGAGATCCTACAAAGACATGTGTTTCTCCATTAAAAAGGTATGCTAATAGGGTTTATATGCAAAATAATGTATACATATTTTTTTTCTCATAAAAGGGTTAGTAAACAAAGTTTCAATTCAAGACATTCAGATCACTAGACTTTTGCTTTTTGCCAGCATCACTACTTGGAAAATAAAACCTTTAGTGGAGGAAGTGAAGGGCATTGAATTCAGATGGTTCGCGTGACTGCATAATGTGCATAAATTATTTAATATGTAACATCAAATTCATTCAGCCATCAGAACACTTCTGGTTTATTATATCACTTAGTATAAAATGACATGTCAAATCTCCTGTGAAAAGACATTTGTGAAGACAGTTTAACACTTTATGCAGTTTTAGGATAATCTACAAAATTCTTTTTGAGGCTAGTGAGTTTTTTTTATATGATTAGTGATAAAATCAGTTATGGCTGATTTTTATCATCTCTCCTACAATTGCCGAGGCATTATAACAAGATTCTGTGAAGTGCAAGCAGGTTCTATACTTTTAAAAGCAGGCACATTTTACATAACACTAGGGTGTAGTATTGTATAGGGTGTCTAGACCTGTGCTGATTGGAAGAAATGATAACACCTTATCCTGTAAGATCCCATCTCTGTAAAAAAATTGTTTTCAGATGCTTGCATATTTATTTATTTATTTATAAAGGATTTTACCAGGAAGGATACATTGAGATTTCTCTCGTTTTCAAGTATGTCCTGGGTTCAAGAACATTGAAGTGTTACAGTTACAGAAATACAAAGTAATACAATGCAAGATATTAAAAAAAAAAAACACAAATATACAGATTAACAGAAAATAAATATGTAGAAAAATAGTCATTATGTTACATGTATACAGGTGCATTCTGTATTGAGGTATGTTAGTAAGGAGCTCTTGAGTGACTTAAGACTGGTGCAAGATTTGATGGTGTCTGGGAGGTTATTCCATAATTGCGGTGCTCTGTAGGAAAATGAGGATCGAGCCACTGTCTTTTTGTATTGTGGTATTGCAAGTAAGGTGCTGGTCCTGGATCGGAGGTTATAGGATGAGGGAGCTGCTGGGGGAAGCAGTCTATTCAGATAGGGTGGCAGCTTCCCAGAAAAGCTCTTAAACACCAGGCTGGAAAGGTGAAGGGTGCGTCTAGATTCCAGCGATGGCCAGTTTAGCTCTTTTAACATGTCACAATGGTGGGTCATGTAGTTACATTGTAATGCAAAGCGGCAGAATGAGTTATATAATGTAGTAAGTTTCTGAAGATATGTTTGTGGGGCGGCTGCGTACACTACATCTCCGTAATCAATAGCCGGCATAAGCATTTGTTGTACAATCTGCTTTCTTACCACGGGACGGATTTGTTTCTGTACAGGGCGCCTAGTTTGGGGTAAAGTTTAGATGAGAGTTTTTCGATGTGAGGGCCAAAGGATAGATTAGGGTCCAACCACATACCTAGATATTTGAGAGAAGTGACTGTGGTCAGCGTGCCATTTGATTTTGTCCCCACACATAGATGGGGATTTTGCATTTTGTGTAGTTTAGGTTTTGTTCCAAAGAGCATCGTTACAGTTTTGTCATTATTTAAAAAAAGTTTGTTGTGTTTGATCCACTTTTCTACCTCTGTGAATTGTTCTTGCAGCATGGCTTCCAGCTGCCGGAGAGTTGGTTTGCTGGTATAGATTACGGTGTCGTCTGCGTACATGTGTACAGTTGAGGCTTTGCAGACGTTGGGCAGATCATTTATGAATATTGTGAATAGTAGGGGGCCAAGTATTGAGCCTTGGGGTACACCGCAAGTGACAGGGAGGGGGAGGGAGGAGCTGCCAGAAATTGACACATATTGTGATCGGTCAGATACATATGATTGAAACCAGGTTAACGTGCGATCACCCATGCCAGAGTTTTTTAGTTTTTCTAACAAGATGCCATGGTCTACTGTGTCAAAGGCCTTGGCAAAATCAAGGTAGATGGCTCCAGTAAGGTTTCCTTGTTCCATCCCAGCCTGGATATCATTACAGACTTTTAAAAGGGCGGTTGTAGTTGAGTGATTTGGATGAAAGCCGGATTGATCTGGGGTTAAGTAGTTCCAATATTGATAATAATCACGTAATTGTGTGTAGATGCATTTTCCAAAATTTTTGACATTACAGGGAGCAACGATATCGGACGATAGTTGGATACCAAAGTACTGTCACCACTTTTATGGATAGGTACCACTCTTGCAGTCTTCCAGAGTTTGGGTATGTATCCAGTCGCTAGTGATTCATTTATTAGGGTTGCGACAGGATTTGCAATTGCTGGCGCACTGATTTTCAGCAGCATTGCTGGTATTTGATCAGGTCCAGACTGGTATTTCATTTTTTGCTTACGGAGAAGTTTAGTAACAACACTGACAGGCACTGGTCTAAAACTGAATTCCTCTCTGATAAAGGGACTTTGCACAGTTGGAGGGGCCTGATCTGCATGAGGCCTTTCTGATTGCATGTCATTTCCTAGCTTGGCAATCAAAGTGGTGGTGCATCCAACAAAATAACCATTAAAGGCATTTGCTACATCTAGGGGGTGTTCCAGGGTTTTGTTGTTTACTTTGACAGCAGCTGGCTGGGAGTGGACTGGGGGTGCTTGTATGTTACTTATGGTTCTCCAAAAGTTTCTAGGGTTTGATATGTTATGGTTTAGATTTTCATTGAAGTAATGGGCTTTAGCCATTTTTGTTTGTTTTGTGCATTCATTCCGGCATTTTCGGTATTCGCAGTGATCGTTCATGGAACCAGTACTCTTGAAATTTGACCACAGTGAATCTCTAAGACGGTACATTAGTGTAAGATCAGCTGTAACCCAGGGGAGATGGGTCCCTTTTACTCGCACTTTACGCAGCGGGGCATGGGAATTCCAGACTTTCAGGAGCTCAGACTGAAAGTATTCAATTGCACAGTCTAGGTCTGGGATTAGGTTTAGTCTGTACCAGGGGAGCTGTTTGAGATCACAAAAGGAAGGATTCAAGAATAAATTTCTTGAAAGACCTGGTGGTTATTACCTTTGGGGGAGATTTCATTGCCTTTATTTTGCACACGCAGTACACTAGACAATGGTCACTAAAGCTATTAGCGAGAACACCTGCCTCCTGTATTCGATCAGGAGATGAGGAGAGAATCCAGTCCAGCAAGGTATGGTTAGGGCTTTTCATATTAATGCGAGTGGGGGAGGAGATTAATTGAGTTAGCTGCAAAGTTTTAAACAGTGAGCAGTGTTTATTGTTTTTAGGATTTAGCCAATCTGTATTAAAATCGCCGAGGACCAGCATTTCACTTTTTTGGTTTTGGGCAAGTAGGTTATTAAGGATTTGAGATATGTCAGAGAGGGAGTGCACTGGAGAGCTCGGTGGGCGATAGAATCCAGCAACAATGATGGATTTACTGAATGGAATCTCAATTAAACCAGAGAGGAAATCAAAGGTGACAGGGGAGCTAGAAGTCTGTAAGGTGAACTTTATGGACTCCTCAACATAAATAACAATTCCCCCTCATATAGGATGGCTTGTCATTCTTAGAGCAGCATTTACTAGAGATGTGCATTTTGTTTCATTCCGAATCAAAATTTGGACAAAATTGACCCAATTCGTCTTTCAGAAGCACTTCCAAAATACGAATCGGATCCTTCTGAAACTGAACGAAACTAAACAAAAATGGAAATGAAAGGAACGAAATGAAACAAAACTAAACACAATGAATTGATTTTGTTTTTTGGAATTAATACGTTGTATTTCGTGCTGTACTTCAATTTCACCGAAAAAAATCCTGAAAAGTGCCTAAAAAATAAATAAAGAGACTTTTTTCTGCAAGGGAATAGAATAAACAGTTGAACAAATATTTAATAAAAACAGGGAATATTTTTTACTTTAAGGCTAGGGTCAGACGAAAGCAGTTTTAACGTGCGTTTAGACGCACAAAATCACGGCCATGCTAGCAGCAAATGACGGGCAATGACGGCCAATATACGAAGTACGGTTGCACGAAAGTCCGGCCGCGCAACGCAAGTGGCAAACGAACGCATTTTGTCGAGAACGTCAAACCGCTAGTACGGTCGTACAGAGTGCGCTGCGGCCGCATAGCGGCATGTGTGTGTGATTTTGAGATGTCAGACACTGCTAATGTCCGGCCAACATAACGTCCAGATGCAAAAAGTGTTTTATTGATGATCCGTACAAAATCACGAACGCAAATGCGCATCGTATGACCGCTATCGCGTACTCCGTGAAAAAATGCGTCCATTCGTTCGAACGCACTTTTTCACAGACGACGCGAAAATGCGTTCGTCTGACCCTAGCCTAACACCTATGGAATTATTTTGTATGGCCGGTATTTTTATTGTAGTACCGGCTCTATTTTATTTTGTACGACTAGTATTTATATCCTGAAAAATGCCTATTAAATCCTAAAAAAATAAATAAATAGTTTTTTTTGCTGCACACGAAAAGAATAAATGTAAACGTTGAATAAATATTTAATAAAAACAGGGATTTTTCTTTTACTTTGAAACCTATAGGATTCGTCTGATTATACCTGTTGAACGAACTACCAAAAATCTGAGTTAGAAATTAGGGATAGACGCTAGGGTTAAAAATTTGCGTTCGAATTTCTAACCCTAATTTCTAACCTAGAAACTACGGTTAGAAATTAGGGTGCGAATCCCCATCCTCCACAAAATGACTTATTTTGTAAAAAATAAAAGATAAAGGGCCCTATTACATTCTTCACGCAAAAATGCACGCGCAACGCGTGCATTTGTGCGCCAAGCGTTAAAGGTTAACGCGCGTAAATCAATGCTGGAATTACAATCATCGCAAATTTTTTCATCCGTCAAGCAATAACGCTAATTAAACGGACGTGCACAAATGCGCGCGCAGTAACGTTGCGCGGAAATCAGTGTGCGGACTGTTTTTTTCACGCAATTCAGCCAATCAGAATTAAGAACCACAATTATCTCATGTTAAGTTTTTGCGCCTGTCAAAGTCTATCTGCGCATATATGCTGCAGCAAGAATACATGCACACACAACTTCTCGATTTTATTCGTTTGGTATGAGTAGAATGTGTAACTATAGTTTGCTGCATTATTTTTTTTTGGCTGGTGTATTTGGGTTCGGCCAGGTCGGTCAGATTTGACATTAACACCAGCTTTTAGGAGTTGCTAAAATTATGTGTGCTAAGGCTATGCGTCAAATCCTGCACATAGATTGTAATACCATCCGCATACCAGTGTTTATTCGCGTTTGCGCTCACAATGTTAAGTATAGGACGCACGCAGTACGGTACGCTCCCAAAGGCTTCGCGCAGGGTCACCCGCGGTAGACGATTATGCGCTTTTGTTGCACTGACAATGTAATACGCCGTTCAGCGCAAAGTGTTTTACCCCTCGCGTTAATGCGTTTTTGCGCCGGCGCAAACGTTTTTGCGAAGATTGTAAGGGCCCAAAATGTTTCACAATAAACACCAATGCCAACACAGACATATTGTCAAATAGCTGAATGATATGTGGTTTAAACAATACAAGGGCAGTTCGGCAACTTTCTACTGACGAGAAAACTCTTTGCTGCAAAAATGCACACTTATGTGACTTTGCGTGTTTCTCACATGCTGGCCATGACATATATATAGCATGAACGTTCTTGGTATGTCCATTGGCAGATCTGCAAATGCAGAGATTTTAAATCTGCACTGCATGCGATATATTGTACCTGACAAAAAAAAATTCATCTTAGCAATAAGTAAGTAAATAAATAGATGTGTTTAATAATTTACCAGCGGATGTAAGTTACGTGTTTAAATTAAAAATGCAAGTTTAATGTAAAATGCGGGTTACAACGCAAAATGCTGCTTTTCCAGTACTGATATTACGAGTTATGTGTTTAAAGTAAAAAAGGGAAATTTACACCAGGTATATTGCAAGTTACAGTTTAAATGTATTGATGAAATGTCACCGCATTTCGCATTACAACTCACATTTTTGCTTTAAACACGTAACGCCCATCTGTGCACTCGTATTTACACGCAGACTTGATTTATTGGTTGCTGTATTTATGGAGTGTTTTGATGGGAGTTGGTCAATTTCACTCCTTTTTTTCTTTGAAATCATGCAGACAGCCATCATGCTGGTTTAATAGCTAACTTGCACAGAGTTCAGTATACGCTGCCGGCTGCTTTTCTAACGTTTCCACCCACTAGCGAGAAAAAAATGCATTTCAGTTTAAAGAGCCCAGTCACTTTAAATAGTAGTTTTATTGTGCCTGCTCATAAAGTGGTTGAACCATCATCTTGTGTAAATCAACCTTTATTGCACCCTGCACTTAGACTCCTCCTTAGGTTCAGTTAAGGTGGATGGAGCAGTAAGCCAGTGACCCATTTTGTAGGAAAAAGTATGGAACATCAAAATGATTTCTGTACCTACTGTAACAATTCAATGTTCTTGAACCCAGGACATACCTGAAAAGGAGAGAAATCTCAATGTATCCTTGCTGGTAAAATACTTTATAAATAAATAAATCTATCAAAATAATGGTTCACAGTCATTATTTTTCTGGGCTTCATTTGTAAGAGTTAAAATGCTGGGCTAGAAAGTTATGCATATTGGATAGAACAAGAGAAATCCATTCAGAAAATATGAAAATTTGCACTGCATGAAAACATTATTACCTATCACATATTTTGTTGTACACTCAACAGTTATCATTTTATTTTGACAGTATAACTGTGGGCCTGTTGGTGAATTTATGTGAGTCTAATGTATCAACTACTTGTACACTGATCTTGTAAACAGCTGCGGAATTTGTGGCAATATATAAATAAAGGATAATAATAATAAGGGTAAGTGCTATTTTGTTGAGAGGAAGTGGGGCTACAAACAGTGCAATAGTTTTCAGAGTTAATTAATCAATGAAGATACATTGTTTTCCAAGAAAATGGTAAAAGTGCCAATGAGGAGTCAGGGGATCAATATTAATTTGTTGCACAGGAAAAATAACCAATGATATTAACAAAAAGAGAAGTATGGGCTATAGTGGTTGGTGAAAGCCAAAAGAGAAAGCTACTATGACAGGTTTTCCCCAATCTCCAACTGGTATCCTATGGGAAAGAATAGGTATGCAAATGGAGTTTTAAGTGCTTGTTTACATTTAGTACTGTATGACAGTTTAAAATCGAATAATACACTTTTAGGTAGTAAAAGGGTTCAAATGATAAGCTTAGGCATGGTCTTCTATTTTATACTTCTAAAATAGACATAATTCGAACATGCACTGGAATGCATAGAATAAGCCACCCATGCCTCATTTTAATGTTTTTAAAGGAAATATGGGCATTATAATGACATTAATGATACTTTACCGTTATGCTGCAAGTGACAAGATAATAAGCCAATACTAAGATTCAATCACACTACAAAAGATTCTAGTAATATATGAATACTAGGTATTGTGCGTCAACTGTCAAAACATTTCTTTTATTGAAATTTTGTACTGACAACACTTGAAGTTTTATTTCTGCACAATAAAAAAAGAAGATAAACGGGTTCATTGCATCTTTCCGTTTTCAAATTTTAACACTTTTGGTACTGCGTAGTAATAGTTTATCACTAATAAAAAAAACACAAGATTTTTTAACATTCAAACACAGTGGGCTAGATTACATACTGAAAGCTAACTGTAGCGTTCGGGTGAGTAAGCGTTAAAGACAGGATAAGTAACTTTAACGCACGCCCCCCATATTACATTCTAAACGCTAAACAGGTTAAAAATGTTTTAGCGTATTGTGATTAGCGGTGGGCTTAACACCCCCATGTTCAGTTCGCATTCGAACTCGAACACCCGAAAAAGTTCGACCGCGAACTCGAACACAATTCGAACGCCATTCAAGTCAATGGGGCTCGAACGTTCAAAGATTAAGGTCCAAGAGGGCATATATGCAGGATATCAGCCATAAAAGGTGTATGGGGGTCTGGGTACTACCCTGGGGGACAGGAAACAATGAATTTTTTTTTAAAAAATAACGTTTTTAACCCTTTCACTGCTGAGTGCTGAGCCATTTCACTGCTGTGCACTGAGCTCATTTCATTTTTACTGCTTTTGCTCATGTTTAAACATGATTTGAAGCCATGGGAAATGTTTGAACAACAAGGAGTGGGAAATGTTTGACCAACAAGGAGTGGGAAATGTTTGACCAACAAGGAGTGGGAAATGTATGACCAACAATGAGTGCGAAATGTTTGACCAACAATGAGTACGGAATGTTTGACCAACAATGAGTGCGAAATGTTTGACCAACAAGGAGTGGGAAATGTTTGACCTATTGCGCTAGCTTGCGTGAGCTTACTGTACTTTGCGCATCCTATACTTAACATGGGGAGCGCAATCAGTAATTAGCATTAGGATAAGTAAGGTATTTCAAAAGTGCTAGCATTACTTACCACACCGATGGGCTAAACAAAATGTTATTGAGTCCTATAAGCTGGTGGTAAATTATTCTGCTTTTGCAGAATCATTTAGGACCCCCTAACCCCCCCCCCCAAAATAAATCCATTACCTCTCATCCCAAGGTGATAACGGCAGCCTGCTCCACTGCTTCTTGCCAACGGGAGCCCAGTGAGACTGGGGACAAATAGTCTCCCTGGTCCATAGAGTCCTATAGACTCCAGGAGGAGTTACTTGTGGCCGTGTGAAAACTGTTACCACGAGTATCACCGAGGGTAGTGCTTGGTTCTGGGGCAAGGTGCCGATGTAGCATTTTCCCGGAATCTCAAGCTTAAATGGGGTCTTAAATAGTCAAACCTGCAGGGGCAGGATTTCCCCGTTGGCGTCCCCATTTCAGCGTGAGCTTTGTAATCTAGCCCAGTGTGTCTTATGCATGTGAATGGAATATAAAACAAAGGTAGGAGTTCATAAACACCACATTTTGTACCACTGTTGTTATCATCTAACGCCTGAAAAGTATTGTAACTCGAGCTACTAAGAAAGCGACTCGGTCAGAATATGTGGGTTAAAAATGAGAAGCTAATGGAAAATGGCAAGTGCACAAGTTTTCCAATAGTGTCTGACTTTATCGACAACATTGGAATAGGACCCAGACAGGGCCAGATTTTTCATCTCAGGAGTCTGTAGACACAGAAATGTTGAGTGCCTCTACCCCCCCTTTCCCAACAGAAAATAAAATTCAAAATTACTTTTAAAATTTTCATTTTGAGGCAAACTAAAAAAATTTTTTTAAAAAAAAAATACTGAAAAACTGAAGAAGGGGCAGAATCTGTTGTCTTAGTTGAATTAGTGCAGTGGCATTGTTTGTTTGTAAAAGCATATATTGCCTCTGCCGTAGGACAGAGAAAAAAAATACATTTGCATTTACTTTTTTCAATTTTTGATTTTTACACATTACATGGTCATGTTTGGTATCATTGTAAAAAACAGACTCTGACCTTTCCAATGGCACCTCACTTAACCTTTTGCGGTTTACAATTCAGAGATGCAGGGATTTTATTTGTTATTTTATTTTTACATAAATCTAACCTGGCCTTACCAATGATTCCATAATATGACCTTTCATATGATATCTGATATGTCCCTCTAGCCCTAAGGGCTCCAGAGATACAGTGATCTAGATGATTGTTAATTATAAAAAAAACAGCTTTTTTTAACAAAGCAAGTCGCCCCCTTGTGGCAGGGGCCTGTAAGTACATGCCTACTCTGCCTAGTTATATATCTGACCCTGGACCCAGAGGTTTCTAGTTAACTTCCAAAGACCATTGAACATGCCGGCTCACCTGCAAACGTCTTAAGATGAATCTTGATGCTAAACCATCAGCCCCAGCTTCTCTCAGCTGAAAGGTAAAGTCTTATTGTGTGTTTTTGTTATTGTAGTGTGACATATGAGATAAGGAATCTGAAGTGCAAATTATATTTTTTTGGCTTATTTTTTGGCATGAAGTGGGGTTGAATGCTAACCATTTATGCCACCACTCGGTGGAAGCTTGAATGTGGGACTAACCTGTTTGTGTATAACTTCTTTTGTACAGCCTGGTCACATTTTCAGCTACATCTTTATATGTTTTATGTCTTACCCTCTTAAATTTAAGGTTATTTAGGTTGTGGTTATACATAAGTCCACATTTTGTTGGTCCTATATAAGATTTTGCTTTTCAGCTGAGAGCAGATGGGGCTTGACCGTCAGTTGGAGAAAAACCCTAAATCCTTGCCATGCTGTTTCTAGGTGAGCTTAAACTCAAAATCGTCTTTCAAAGTGAACCTCTTTTTTGTTGTTTTACACTTGAGATATGACCAAGGTCAATTGTTTTTCTATTCTTGAGTTGGTGTTTAAAATAGAATGCTGGCTCAGAAACCCTGGTGTTAGATGAAAAATTTCCCTTATTTACCTCTGGTCGCATGGTCTTTCTCTCTTGCATGAGCTCTTCAGGGGGAACTACTAAGGGTTATTGTCTCCTCTGAAATTCACTTTTTACAGGTTCCTGATTACTGGAAAAATGGGAAGAGGGCTCCAGGATTGGAGCAGACAGCACTGGTTCAGGATTGAGTAGATATGCCTAGGTCAGTACTCAATAGCCATGAACAACAATAGAATATCAAGGAATGCTAGGATTCTGAATTCATGCCTCTTCCTGTCAGGTACACATGGCAACTTCATTGATATACTGCGTGCCACTATACACTACACACTTACCATGTGTGCACAGCTTAATGCCACACAATTTATGTCAGTGGAGATTGTTTCTCAACAGAAATCAGGACACCAAAGTCAGCATGCATTCTAGGAACTGAGCATTGTATATTCACAACCCTTTCTGATGTCCTCATGACTGAAGCTTCAAGGATACCAGTTACACCTGATTTCCTGAGTATTAGGCGTCATTTTTGTGGCTCCAGTTAAATGCTAATACACTCTTTTGTATGTGTTCTGTTTTCACTGGAGTTTCTTCCGTGCCTTCATACCTAAACAACTCTGAATATAGTTTGCATTTGTTTCCTTCTTAATCATAACTGTACTTTCGTTCTGTACATTCAATTTATTGTGGAAGGTTTGATATTATGTAGAGTAACTGCAAGGTGGAGCACATTGGAATAATTATAATTGCCATATACCATATCTTGGTTGAAGGAAGATGATTTTGAAATAAGAAGTAAAGTGTTTAATTTTACTATGATAATAGGGTTTACATTGTATCCAATTATGTAGTAATATTTTTTGATTAACAAAAAAGGATTTGCCTCTTTATGTGAACATAACATATGGATTATAAGTGATATAAATGATTTTTTTCTGTGTATATTTTTAACATGCTAGAATATGATACCGTAGCATTAACAATCCAATCATGCCTTAATTATATGTTGCATTTTGTGCTGAAGTTTCTTTTTTTTTAAGGTCATTCGAATTGTTCAAGGACTTGCGTTATCCTTTTGAATATGCAACCAGAAGTGATTCTTTTATTTAACTATGCAAAGGCTATCTCTCCCTGATGACCTACCAGACACCCAGCCAACCCCATCTGTAATGAAAATCAATTGAACCAAGCCACTATGCAATTACTCCATCTTCTTTAAAAGTGCTCAGGTATTCAAAAAAGAGACTGTGAGACTGATTAATTTGCCACTGGTCTTAATGATCAAACGAGTTGCATTATTTAAAGGATTGTATTTTCTGAATAACCTCAAAAACAGGTTTAGTTTGACTAAAATATTATTTTTATATTATAAGTGTATAATGTGTTTTTGATTAATGGATCCTCTGGTGACAGTGTAATTAATTTAAACAATAATGCATCTCGTGTTCCATTCAGAAACATTTTTATATACTTTTGAAATTTTCATTTTGGGGCAAACTAATATTTTTAAAAAAAATAAAATTAAAAAAAAATTTAAAACAGTTTCTCTCTGCGCTCAAATCAAAAGAAGAGGCAGAATATGTTGCCTTAGTTGAGTTTGTGCATTGACATTGTTTGTTTTATATGTAAAAGTGTAAATTGCCTCTGCTGTAGAACAGAGAAAAAAAATTGCAATTACTTTTTTACAATTTATTTTATTCTTACACATTACATGGTCGTGTTTGGTATCATTATAATGACCAGACTCTGACCTTTCCAATGACACCTCACGTAGGCTGGGGTCAGACGAGCGTAGTGTTCACGTCCGTGATTGCGCCTAAAAGTACGTCCGTGATAGCATGAAAGTAAGTCCATTGGAGCCTGACACATGAAGTACGTCCGCACTGAACTGCGGACGCATGACGGACGCTGCAAACGGACGCAGGTTAGGCAAGAACGTAATACTGCTAGAACGGACGTGCGGAGTGCGCCACGTCCACAACGTCTGCATAGCTTTGTGTGTGAGTGATGGAGCGAGGTCAGACGGACTGCATTTATACGTCCAGCATTTTTGACGGACAGAATGTTTTTTCATTGTAATTTATTTTCCCCTCCTACATCCGTCAAAAAATAACTTCAGTGAAAAAACGGACTGTGTGACCACTACTGCGTCATCCGTACTGACGATGTCCGTACTGCACGGACGTACAGTCCGTAGAAATCACGCTCGTCTGACCCCAGCCTTAACCTTGTGCAGTGTACAATTCAGAGATGCAGGTTCCAAAGTCCCTCTGTCTCTTCTCATTGCAGTGCCAAGGTTTTCAATGAAACAATGAGTTGCATCACCAGCTCCACACTTGCTGGCACTGTGGGAAATGAGAAGGTGAGTTGTCGCAGCATCACTATTCACTTTATAATTGTAAACTGACTAATAGTGCTACTTTAGAAAAAAAAGGATAAAAATAATATATTATTTGTTATTTTATTTTTTAGATAAAACTAACCTAGTTATAGTTGCTATCTCTAGAAAGGTCATAATCTGACCTTTCCAACGATTCCTCATATGTCCCTCTAGCCCTTAGGGCTCCAAAGATACAGTGGTCTAAATGATTATAAGTTGTAAAAATATATATATATACTGTATATATATATATATATATATATATTTTACAGAGCAAGGAGTCCTCCTTGTGGCAGGCACCTGTAGGCACATTCCTACTCTGCCTACTTATAAATCCGGCCCTGGCTGCTTGCACAAGTGTTTGTTGCAGGGAGTATTATTTAGGTTGCTGCTGCCCTAGGCACTCCAAATTATGCTGTGCCTCTCACACCCATAAAAAATATATTTGTCAAAATTAAATTAAGACAAATATCCACAGTCAAAGCCATTTATAGAAATCAAAAAATGTGATTAAGATATAATACATAGTATCTTATTTACGCCAAATGATTTGTACAAACATATGTGTTCTCATACCCTGAGAGAAGCAGTTTACTTATTTCCTAATGAGGTAACTTCCCTCTACCCAAATCCACCATCTACCGTATGTCAATGAATTTGGGTACATCAAATGTGGGTACATCATAGAGTCCACTCTTTCTTGACAGTGTTGCTCTGGGATGACAGTAACAGGGAAAACTGAAAAAAGGGATCTCCTTCTCTAGCAGGCACCAAATCCATGACTTCCGGTACCAGGTTAGAATGCTTAGGAAGTGGACCAAACATATAGCCTACCAGCTCCAGACTTCCTTATATGCACTTACCCTTAATGTGCCTATAATACTGCCTAGCCCTAACCTATCACCTTTACCCCTAGATATACGATTGCCATAGCAGGGTGAAAGGAGCCAGACCGCGCTTTGCACATGTATATTTTCTTTTGTTATAGCAGGGACGGGTTAGAAACATTGTTTCCTTGCAAGTTTTGATAGACTTGTCTACTGTAACTGGTATATCCCGCATTGAACTACAGCACACCCTTGCGATTCTTTCCCATCTATACTATCAATCCGGACCCACAAAGGCCCGATTCAACCTTTCTCTTGTCAGTTTATTAACCCTTCTAGAATATTTGGGATGATGTACCTAATCTCTTCCTCGAATCTTAGGTGATATTTGGGGCTCATGCTTTATTTCATTTTTCTTTTGTTTGTTTTTTTCTCAGTAACTGTCTTAAGAGCCTGTGATGTTTTTTAACCTTTTACTTCCCATTAAAAGTTACGTTTTATCTGTATCATGTGAGCTTGTCCCTTCCGCTTTCAGATGAACATTTTTCCTACAATCCCCTTTTTTACCAGATTACTGGATTTGATTGACTCTACCTAAGATTATGTAACATCTCATCACCTCGGTTTGATCCGTATAACCTTTTTTGGCTTTTGTTTTCCTTATTGATTATTCTGAGGGTTACTCCGTTTTTCATTCCCAGGACTTTCCTACATTGTGTATTGTTAACCAGGCCCTTGGCATACCTCAGGTACCTGCTGTATATGCTTTAAACATTAAATAAAAAATATTTACCAGAATAAATTATGTTAATGTCCCTATGTCCATCTGTTGTGTGCCCCATGTATAATTCACCTATGGCCAATGTGTCACACTTCCGGGCCCTGTGTCCTCCATCCTCATGTTGTGATGGGTCAGTTTTTCTTGGGAGTCAAATATGCTCCCAAACTGATAGAGACCTGAGCACCTTTGCCAGTGTCATGCCCCCCATCTGCATCCATTCTCTGACACTCCTGGCAGAATATACCTATGCTGCCCCTGTTCCTGCAACCTGCATTTATGTATAAACATCTTTCAGCAGTGAACAAGTTAAAACACAAAGCACACACACTCAAAATAAAGGGTCCGCCCCAGGTACTTCTTTGCTGTTCATTGCAACTCATTCCCTGACAGAGCAAATTCACACTCTCTGTTAGTCCTGAGTTATCCAGCTTGTCTGAGACCAAATCCTCTACCTGTTCCTGATTACCGGATCCCCACCAATTTACCAGATTCCAGCAACCTCCTTTCCCTCTGCAACATCTATACCTGGTCAGTTTTCCATTTATCCATCATACTCCATCCTTCTGTCTGTGCAGATCACTGCACCCTGGGCTCACCACATCCCAATACCCCCGGTGCCACCCTGGTACCATCCCCAACCCTGACAGCCAGCCCAGCACTCTAGGCGAACAAGTGCTTTAATTGTGTGGTGACTTTGGTCTTTGCCTGTTGTGTGTCTGTCTCCACCTCTGCAAAATGAAAAGCATCAATTTTGAGATGATATTTCCAGTTTTTCTTCTCACTAGGAGGTTTTAACATTTTAATGAATGCAAAGATGGGATACATCCCATCCCCATGGGATACAAAGTAGGGATAGAAGAGTCCACAAAAGCAAATACCAGCTATGAGATTTTTAGTCCATGATAGACCACAATGAATTTGAAAAGTCTGTCGGGCAGTGGTGAGAGCAGTGCTGGCTCATCCATAGGGACAGATGGGGCAGCACCCTTCCATTTTTTTTTAATAAAACAAATAAAAAATGTAAACTATATAATTATTTTTATGTTGTTTTTTGTGTCATTTAACATGTGCCTGATAGATAAAATGTGTTATGTCCATTTAAGCAGTGTCATTGTCTCTTCAACTGTTGCTAGGAAGAGTAAAGAAAAAAGAAAGATAAGTTAAGAAATCTGATAAGGACTCTGTGGGTAGTCTTGGCTATCACATACCACAACTGTTATCATCCCCCTGCTGCTGGCTATTTGCACTGATGGGTGTCAAAGAAACCTGACAAAAGCAAACTCATTTAAGGCTTGAATGCAGATGATATCTGCTCCACACACCAGCTGTCTGACTTAACCATTAATGACAGAAAATGCACAGTCACATTTTTTTTTTCTTTCATACACTGAAATTTTGGATACTAAGAATAAAATGGGTAGGATTAATGTTTAGTTTTTCTAAGCAATTAATAATAAAATTACTTTTTTCACTTTTAGATTTTTTTATACTGAATACTGTTTGATGCATACATATTGTGGCTAATTTCTGAATTACACTTGCAATTATTGAATTTATGGCCATGCTATTTTCCTCATTAATAGGTATATGTCTATAAGGTTTATTCCCTATATGTGGGATCATCCACATATTTTGGAGGTGGTAGTGCCATATAGACATATTCCTATTGATGATTAAAAACACTAATGTTTCCAGTCTGGCACCCTACCAACTTAAAATCCAGCACTGGATGAGAGTGGAAAGAAGAGTACAGTCCAGGTATCTATGATGGGGCAATCCAAAAGACTGAGTAAAAAATAGTCAATAAGTCAAGGACAGAGGGCAAAGGTTCAATAGCTGGTATACTGGCAGAATTCTGCCTATAGGTAATCGAACATGGAACGGGAACAAGGCAAAGAGGGAGTCTGGGGCTGCTCTAATTCACAGTGTTTCGACAGCTGACTACCTACAGATCAGATGTAAACCCACCAAAGTTGACCAGAATCTGAAATAAGCACCATCTTATCTATAGCTTCATAGAGTCCAAAGGAGAATACAGAAAACCTAGTGGTGCAGGGGGGTTAGATTCAGGACCAAATGGAGTAAGAGCATGTCATTACAAATGTAGCAGAAGCATATTCTTTTTTTAACTATAATTTAATCATTTGCAAAGTGGGTTTATAAAGCACTAGATCTTCAAAACCAAACTCCTACAAACATACATTTTTGTGGTACAAGTCAACAGAAACAGATCAATAACCAATGACATACTTGTTTTTCAACGTTATTAACTTCGGGTGCAAAGAGAACAGTGTTTGATCAGATATAATGTGCAATAACTCCAAAACCAACCAGCAGACACGTTAATTTTTGTGACAAAAATCAGCATAAACAGAACTCTAATCAACAAGCCCAGTTGCAAGCTTTTTGAGTGTTGTAAGGAGGCTGTGTGACCTTTGATGAATTTTATTAAATTGTTAATAACTCAAAAACTAAATGTGATTGAACAGAAATTATACAGCACAAACCTGCACAAATAGAGTACTAAACAACAAATAGTCTTTTATATGTTGTAGGTGTTTGGGGGACCTTAGGTGATCATTAACCCCTTAGTGATCGGGCGGTTACAAAAGCCTGTCTGAAAGTTCCCACTGCTATTTTTACGTTTCTGCGCTGTTTGTGTTTAGGTCAAATTTTCCTCTTACTCATTTATGCAACCCACACATAACATATACTGTTTTTCCCACCATTAAATGAACGTTCTAAAGATACCATTATTTCCATCATATCATATAATTTACTATAAAAAAAAGAAATATAATGAAAAAATGGAAAAAAACACACTTTTTCGAAATTTAATCCCCAAAATTACAACCGCCAAAAAAGACCCCGGCTAAATAGTTTTGAGATTTTGTCCTGAGATTAGAAATACCCGATTTTTATGTGTTTGCTTTTTAACTCCTTCACTGCTGAGCTATTTCACCTCTGTGCGCTGAGTTCATTTTGACCGTTTTATGCTCATAATTTTTAGATGCCAGCTAGTATTTTATTAAACCCCCCCAGACAATTTTTTTTAACTATTTTTTAAAATTATTATTTTTATTATTTATTTATTATTTTTTTTACAACAAATAAAGTCATGTTTGGTATCATTGGAAAGGCCATGACCCTCTAGCTGCCACGGATCGGGAAATAAGGTGATAAAAACTCCACTTGGCAGCTAGGGGTTAACTGGCCCACTGACATCCTCACACATATGGTGACAATGTCAGTGGGTCAGGGGTGACCGGAGGCTTGGTTGACATCCAACATGTCAGCCACTTCTGGGTTTGAGTCGCGATCTGGCAATGAATGGGTAACTGATGGACACTGCTATATAGAGGAGACTCTCCCCTTTCCAGTAGTACAAGTTGTACATTTATAGGTGGAACAGTTGGGGAGATAGGCATAGCCAGCCGCACGGCAAGGCAGCCTAGACCAGCCGCCGGCCCCCTCTGATTAGGTCCCCGGAGCTCCACCGTTACGTGCCTCTGCGGCACTGGGAGGAAATGATCACATAACATCACTTCCTCCCAGCGCTTCACCATTCAGAGGGCAGAGGCACGAGTTGGAGACAGAGAGCAGTCGCTCCCAGGCTCAGGACACAGCCAGCCCAGCCCACAGGTTCAGGGGGGAGGATGGAATGAAAAGAGAAAGTGGGGAGGGAGAGAATGAAAAGAGAAAGTGGGGAGGGAGAGAAAGAAAAGAGAAAGTGGGGTGAAAAGAGAAAGAGGGGGAATGAAAAGAGAAAGTGGTGGAGGTAGAGATTGAAAAGAGAAAGTGGGGGGAGAGAATGAAAAGAGAAAGTGGGGAGAGAATGAAAAGAGAAAGAGGGGGAGGGAGAGAATGAAAAGAGAAAGTGGGGAGGGAGAGAATGAGAAGAGAATGCGGGGGATGAAAAGAGAAAGGGGGAATGAAAAGAGAAGGTGGGGATGAAAAGAGAAGGTGGGGGAATGAAAATAAAGTGGGGGAGAAAGTGAAAGGAGAAAGAGGGGGGAACGAAAAGAGAAAGTGGGGAGAGAATGAAAAGGGGAGGAGAGAATGAAAAGAGGGGAGAGAGAATGAAAGGGCTGGAGAGATGGAGTGAAAAGAGGGGAATGAAATGCAATGAACACTGCAAATTACTGTGGAGCTCTGCGACACTCATATAACACTGCACATTATGAGGCTCTCACAGAGCTCCACAGTATTGTGAGGTGTTTATGAGGGTGTCACAGAGCTCCACAGTAATGTGCGGTGTTTATGAGGGTGTCACAGAGCTCCACAGTAATGTGCTGTGTTTATGAGGGTGCCACAGAGCTCCACAGTAATGTGCGGTGTTTATGAGGGTGTCACAGAGTTTGACAGTAATGTGCGGTGTATATGAGGGTGTCACAGAGCTCCATAGTAATGAAAAAAAAAAAGTGGGCTGCTCAGTCCAAAATGACCGGGCTTTTATTTTGTCCCAGTCTGGGCCTGTACATAGTACGTCAGCAGGTCTAAAGGAGACTTCCCGATCGGATGTACTATGTACGTCAGCAGTTGGGAAGGGGTTAATAAAGCATTAATAACTGAAAAAGAAAAGAGAACGTAGATTTAAATGTCACAAACCAGCACAACCGTCACAGAAAACAACAAGCCTTGTTTTAATTCCCAAAACTGTTATAGGAGGGCTGGGTTATGTCATCATGTGGAAAAAACAATTGCTGCTATATCACAAATAAAAGCAGCACAAACATTATTTTTTACGGCACGATACAGCACAAACGTAGCATTAATGAAACACAAAAGGATTTTTCATTTGTGAGGGGGCCAGCTTCATGGAGTTATATTTTATTGATGTTTTTGTAAACTGCATGGATAATAATCTAAAACTGATCACTACAAATCCCCATAAGCAGGATATCTGTCCATTTTTATTATTGCTCTTTAAAAAATTCACTACTGGTCTATTCACTAAAAGTTGAAACTCAGGAGAATTGGCCAATTTTTTTGGTTTGGCTATTTTTACCTAGAATTTTCACTTCTCCAGTCGATTCTCCTGAGTTTCACCTTCAGTGACTAGACCTGTATATTTAACACAAAGGCAATTTGTGGATGCTAATAATGCAGGCTCTGTGTGAAATTGTGCCAGATTGGGGACACTATCTAGAGTCTAGAATTTTCCATCCCAGCAATATTTCTTTAAAGGATAAACAAAAATTAAAAATTGAAAATGTACACTTTATTTCAACTTTTTATCAATCTCAAAATAGTCAATTATTTTCTAAATTTCTGTTACGCATTATTTAAGTGTTAACACATCTCATTTTAAAAAGAAATGTTATGATAATATTTTTTTAATCAGAAACACTTCAGAAGGTTAAGCATATTTTATTTTCAACTCAAAAGCAGTAAAACCCAATATAATTTTCATTGTGTAGATTGCACCATTTATTAAGTTTATTAAAATGAAAATAGTATTAATTTTCCCTTTTTCAGGCATCTTGATCATTATGTGAAAAATTGTAGAGTTTCCATAAATTTTCAATATAAAATTGTTGTTAGAAAATGCTTCAGACAGAACAAAAAGTAAACTTGTTGACTTTCAAACAAAATAAGCAAGTTTAAGTAAAAACAGGAAAAGTAATTGCTATACATAACCTATTCCCACCTCATTACCTAATGGGCAAAACAGATTGATCTGTAGTTTCACAATTTGTCACTCTGCTTAATGTGTTGTTGTCAATCTTTTGCAGGTGACATCTACTCTGTCTTGCAGTCATCTGTCTCTGATTAGTCAAATTAATTTTATGTAACATAGTGATCAGAAACTTAATTAGATACAATGCAATGTTCTGCTTAGTTGCCATTAAAATGTTCTTTATTTCAAGCCATGTGCCCCAGAACATATTGGAAAATACTTCATTAAATATGCACTGTGTTATATTTGTATTCTACACACTGGCACCATAAATTACAATATAACCAATTTTAAAATGTATGTGATACGATATCTACAATTTTGATATCAGAGATTAAATATTTTTCATTACCAAGTCCCTTTAATTATTTTAGATTTGAATACTGCTTCTGCAGATCAGCTGTTCAAATCTTCCTTTTCATTCTGCATTTTCTACATACCAGTATTGTACTATTTCTTCGTATTCACTGTATTATCTGTCTAATTCTTTCAAATAGAGGTAGTCATTAAAACTAAAAGTTTACAGATGGTAGGCCACTAAGGCGACTGCATCTCCATTCCGTACACCTCACATGGTCAAGTGCAGTGTCACTGGACAGGGCAAAGTCTGGCGTTTCCAATGATACCAAACAGGACCATGTAAAATTTAAAAATGAAAAAAGAAGTTTTTTATTTGTATGGTGATTTTGTTCTACGGCAGTGGCACTGTTTTACATCTTATGTAGAAAGCAAACAATGCCTCTGCCACTAATCACCTTTTCATTTCCCATATAGGAGTAAGTGTATTGTTTTATGCATAGTCATTATCTGTGATGTGCCAAAATACAAATGTTCATAAGATTTTCGTAAAATTCTGGTTAAAATTGCATATTTCCATAGATGCATTAATAGGTTCTCCAAGTCTCATATGTTTTTCTTTTAAAAAGAGTACACCATAGAATATATAACCACAAAGGTTTGATGACAGAATATGGAAAAAATATTTTACTTGCTTTAAATGATCAAAATTTGATTAGAAATGTAATTGTTTTGCCATTTTTCACTTTATAAACTTTTTATTGTGATGTGACATATACAAATAGCAATGATATATTTTGAGTCTGCTGAATCTCCTGAAAAATTGATATATAAGTTGCCTGAGTCCTACAGTAGAACCTTACTTTATTTAACCCTGTAAGGAGCGTCGCCGACGGCGTAAGAAAAAGCCTAGCGCTGCCTCATAGTGATGAGACTCTCCATAGTGTTGCCAGTATTCACCTCCTACCATGTAGCTCTCAGGTGTTGTTTAAGTCAACTGATCACCCTGCATAAAACCAGGCCACTGTGAGGCTTACCCATCTGCCGCGCCGCCGAGCGGACCCAAGATGGCCGCCGGCGAGCTTACCAACGGTGTCCAGGCTCCTTCTCCCACCACATCCCAGGACAAAAGTGAACCGCGCGCACGGCGCGCCGCGACGCTCTATACGTCTGACGTCATGCCGCCCATCAATCAGCTAGAACCTGAGATCCCTCTATAAGAAGCCGGCTGATTGGTGAGTTCATTGCTAGTTCGTCTAGTCTCTCATGTGTTACAACCTGTTTGATCTACTGAAGCCTGCTTTGACCTTACCGTGTACCGAACCTTGCATTTGTCTAACGATTCTGCTGATTGCCTTCATCCTACGACCCTCTGCCTGAATTACCGTTTATGCTGTCTGAAATAACCCTTTTGACCCCGGCTAAGATTATCGACGTTGCTGCTTGCCCTTATCCTGAAACCTGCTTTGGACATCACTACGCACCTGACTCAACCTATCACCCATGCACTATTGTGGATAAGGTTGTATATTTATATCTAACCCTCCACATAGTAGATGAGCCGAGTTGGTATATATTGCACATTGGTTCCCATCGCCGCCTAATCCTGACAGCCACACCTGAAGCCCAATGCTTCCACATTGCCTTGGAATCTCCAAACTGTAAGGAGCTACCTCTAACCTCTCTGTATTTGCCTGGATACTTGAATCACCTTCTATTCCACTGGGCATCCTATTCCTCCAAACCCTTATTCTGCAGACCGCCTGGATATCCTATTTATTTTACAGACTTCCTGGACTTATTTCTAAAGATACCCTTCTGGAATTCCATATCTTCAGACCTCCTTGATCCTCCAATTCTCCTTCATATTTGAACTTCAAGGACTTGCCTGGAATTCATCCTAAGACTGTTCTATAAGGACTCAGATATATATTTATATATTACTTTATCCGCTAGTATTTCTACTTCTCCTAATCTCCAGTTTCCAAGCTATTTCTATATGTTTTTGCACTAGCCGCTTATCCCTTCCTAAAGCTTGGTTCATGTTATAGCCTATTATATTCTGTCTATACCTGCAGTCTGCATATATAATATATCCTCTCTGGTTCCTTGCTACTCCATTGCTCCCCCTTTCTGTATATGAATAATATATATATATATATATATATATATATATATTCTCCCTGTTCCTTATCTGTGTCTGCTTCATTCATTCTTAGAAAGAAAAAAGTGGTAGACACCGGCTACCTAGTAACCTTTATTGGACAAATACAATGTACACAGAAAACCCCCCCCATAAAAATGGTAAATGATAACCTCCTTAAACCATAAATAAGCTTTCTCTAGATAGAGAACACATAACAATGGAAAATAAGAAATAAATTCTCAATTGGAATATGGGCAATGAATCTAGTTATGCAATATCACGTCCACAACTAGTAAGCCACTAGGTGGTGTCAAAGATCCTGGAATTGTCATGCTAATGCAAAGTTGTAATCAGAATTGGCAAACCATAATTTGTCAGCATTGGGTGTCATATAAAATAGCCACAGTTGGAGGCTGAACTAGCATATTATAATTAGAAACAATTGCCAAGGAAAGTTGGAGATAAAAATCTCAATTGTTTGGAATATGGGCAATGGTTCTAATTTTTACAGTATCACGTCTGCAGCTAGTAAGCCACTAGGTGGCATCAAGGATCCTGAAATTATCGTGCTAATGCAGGGTAATAGTAGTTGCTAAAATTGTTTTGCCAGTATTGGGTGTCATATATAATAAACACAGTTATATTGTTATATTATCTTTAGTTCTAGTCTAGCATTTCTGCCTATTCCTTATCTAGAACTTCAGTTTACCTATTGATATCATTTATTCAGCATTCTCCCTCTTTTGTATAACCCTTCCTATATTGTTATTGCCTTTAGTCATTTCTTCTGTGCCTTTCAATAAATCTGTTTATATACATATATATCTGCTTTGTAAGACTCATTCATTGCACATTGGCTCGACCTTACCGCCCCGGAACCTGTATCCTGACAAACCCCTTCCCTATCGAGATCAAGTTATCTTGGGGTTCAAAGGCACCATCCGGTACCCGATAGAGATATCTCAGTCTGCAGATCTGCAGCCCAAAAGCAAATGAAATTTGTTTTCCGCAAACTAATTTTGTTTGCTTTTGGGCTGCAGAAAGGGCCCTTAAAGTTCTAGCCATGTGGATATAATGCCCAAAGAGCTAAAACTGTGTAAAATCAGCAAACTGTATGTCCTGATATATCAGACATTCAGGAGCTGATACAGGGAACCTCCAGCGGCAGATGAAATGGTTGCAACTCAATTTGGCAGTAGATGGTACCATCTACTGGACAAATATGTTATTACAGTAAGAAATACATTGGGGAATATGCCCAAATATTTCTTACTTTATAATTAGTTTAAAACAATTTTCCAAACAACAACTGGTTCCTGACAATGTTTTTTTGGAAAATCACTTGGTAGTGAATTGTGATGAGAAAATATGGTAAAAAAGAACTCAGCACGGAAGGGGGCTTAAATGTCACTGAAGTTAGGGGTTAAGGAGATCTGTGATGCATAAAATTTTGTTAGCAAAATGTATGGAACTTTCCTAAACAATAGAAAGTAAGAGCTTTGAAAATAAGAATTTAAAAATAAGAATAAAAATATAACAGCCCATGTGCAACTACATGTTAACGTGTAGTGTAAAGAGTTTATTGCAATATTTGAATTACATAAAGTTTTCTCAGAAAGGTCTTGGCAGTCACTTAAGTGGGCCTTTGTCTTGCTAAGGTACATGTGGTTGAGGCTCAGCTCCATGGAGTTGTTGACTTGTTCTTGTATTTTAGGAATTACACGGTTTTCTGTACTTTTGACATTTTGTGTGTTTGCAAATGTGTTGGAGATGCATTATGCTTTTTATCTGCATGTTGTCCCCTTTTGTTTCCAACGCATTAGGTTTATTTATTTCAGGTTTGGGGCGGTTAAACATGGCTCTATTTTGGCAGATGCCTCTTTTGTTCCTATAATTATAAAAGTGACTAGATCTTAGCTCCACTGTGAGGTCTCATATTTTTCTCTCTTTTGGCTTGTTTCCCGCAGAAGCTTCCAAAACTCACATCAGTCAATCTGAGTACTAGTGTTTTTTAGCCAAAATCTCTCTAAGTGAAATGATTAAAATAACACAAAACCAACAAGGTTACAATACTGAATAAAAGGTGCACAACGACATGCAAACATACATCACCTTGTAGGTTTTCCTTCTCCTAATAACCTTCCTAAGGTTAATTACACATCCAGTTGAAATTATAGTAGTTGATGAACATATTTTTCTCTCTTTTATTTTACTACATGTATTAAACTATACAAACATTTCATGTAAGAACTGCTTTCTGTGACTAAGCTTCCAAACAATTCTTGGCTATCCAAGTTAATGAGTAAAGGTGCGATAGTCAACAAAAATCTAGTGTGATCTTTATCTCATTTGGAAAAGCTCTGGGGAAATGAATCTTTGGCCACATATATTGCTCCTGTATAAACCAGAACACACAAATCAACATGTTTTAATGACTATGATTCGCTATTTTACAATGGCCAATGTATTAAAACTGTAAAATAACAGCAAGAAAATGTTAAGGAGCAGAACGATAATTAGTATACATGTTTAATCTAGTGGCAACCAGCTTACATGAAAGGTCAGCAATGAGCAGAGGAATTCATCTAAGGGAAGTACAAAGTTGCAATGACTTATATGAAAATATTATCATTTTAACTTGCAAGTCAGTACTTTCAAACAGCCAAACCAACCAGACTACCAGGGTAGTAGAAAAAAAACCTTTGTGAGTTGTGTGCCCACATAGCCAATCATTTTTCTCATCAAATGGCCACTTAAGAGTAGCCCTGTCCATGCATAATAATACATAATATCGATTAGGATCATGTTAAGGAATGTTACAAGAGTTATCATTCTCACAGGTTATCTTGTGGTTTCCGCTATACCATACTGTAATTGAGTTATAAATATAATATCCATTTGTGGCATAATACAATATTCTGTACCTCTACTGTACAGTGATTTTCAACAATTATGACCACCAGAATACTATCACTGTACAGTAGTGAGAGATCCCAGAGCTAGCCTTGTGTTCTGTCATTGTCCTGGCTGGTGCAATTCAGCAGCAAAGTTATTTGAACTTTTTTTTACACTGATACACTGACCATGAGAGCTGCTCCTTGCCTTTCTTTTAATACAGGGTGACAGGATTGAGATTGCATTAATAATTTTGTTTCTCTACGGTGAGCATTAAAAAAGTGTGCAAAAGGTGTATGCTAATTTTGGGGGGGAGGGTTTCATTTTGTGTCGAAGCAAAATCAAGTATCAACATTTTTTTGGTAATGAAATGGTTAAGATACATCTCCTGCAGTATTCTGTTTTAAAAAAAGTTAATGTGATATAAAATAGCTTCAAAATGCAGTTACTCAAGTAAACAGCTAAATTCTATTGATGCTGAAAATAAAATTGTTTGTAAATACATGCAAATAAATGCACCAGATTTCACAATACAAAGATAAAAACTAAACCCTAGCACAAAATAAGGACATAAAATCAAAATGAAAAGTATGTTTTCCCTATTTGAAAATAGCAAATAAGTGGTAGAAGCAAATGCCTTTACTTTTAAAAGAAGGATCTTAGAATAGGGGAGCTATTATACTCATGCAATTTTCTGTCACTTCACTCCCTTTCATCTGTGTTCTTTTTGGTACAGTTTTCTAAAGCATAAAATAGTCTACAGATCAACTCAAAGAAAATACATACAAAAAAATTACCCATCTACAGATAGAATAAATAAACCGCATTTTAACACATATTTCTAGAGGAAACGGCAATATTATATCTCAAATTTTAGAACGAGACCAAATGCATATTTAGAAGGTTTTGAAATAATTTCAGAGGCAATATCAAGAGATAAGGTATGAGAAAAGGACTGAATGTGTACACGAATATATGTAGAAAGGCAAATTATTTTAATTAGGATGTATTTTCAGAGGAGTCAACTACTTTAAATAGCCTTTAGATAATATAATATAATAGCCACAGAACAAGGGAGAAAAAAAACTCCACAACTTTTAAAAGGCTTTTAAAAAAACTAGTGCATGAAAATGCCTGTAAATATATACAGTAAGGTTCTATGTATAACTATAAAAAGGTCTGTCACATAATTTAAAAAAAACCACCATGTTAAAAAATAAATAGCAAAAAATTCCGTAGGACAAAATCTTGAAAAATGCCCAAAAATTCCAAAAAATAAATAAGGAGTCTTTTTGCTGCAAATGAAAAGAATACACGGTTGAATGAATTTAAGAAAAATAGTTTTTTTTTTTTTTACATTGAAACCTATGGGATTCATGTGCTTAAACCTGTTGAATGAACCACCGAAAAACAGGGCAATTAGACAACTTTTCACAGCTGTTCGGTGTTCTCTGAATAGATTAACCGTTACTTCTCTATGAGGACTTTCACTGCCAACGAAGGTCACCGTATTTCAGTGGTAAGTCGCCAATATTTTCATTTTCGTAGCCATTCGGCTATTCAAAAAGCTAGCGATTGGCCAATTGGCCAATCGCTAGCTTTTTGAATAGCCGAATGGCCACAAAATTGCAATGTACGGGGAGATTCACTGCTTGGTGCAACTCGGTAGCCAATTTGGTGCTTTTTGAATATCCTCTTTAGTGACTATTCTGAGCAATATTATTAGCAGATCATACAAATAGCACGAAAACAAGCTTATCGCCAAGGGTGGAACCACCAGGACTGGAGCCGGCTGTGATAGTGATAGCCGCAAATGCAAGGCTGGAACTCTGTGCGAGACAGCCTGGAACTCATCATGATGACAGCCTGCACAATCTCACAACAGGAAATCAGTACAGTCAGGCATCCTCCGCCCATAAATGTAGAATATAAATACCGGCCAAAAAGTCTAATTTTAAGTGTAAATATATGTTCACATTTATTTATTTCATTTAACATTATTTGGTGCCAGATAGCTATTAGGCTTATATTAAATATACCACTGTTTATTTAATTGCCATTTATGAGCTTGTATTGTTGTTCTGATTGTAAAATGCTGATGTGATTTGTTTACATAACAGCTGTTCTCAGAAATTTACTAATGTAGAATAATGTAGCTACACTAGAAATCCACAAGCTGGATTCTACTCCCCTTTTAAAACCACCAGCAGACCCTTACTGCACAATACAGAGTAACACACCAATGGGATTCTACTCTGATTCGTTCCACCATCATACAGTAAAACCCTGCTGGTGGGTTTTACTACACAGTAGAATCGAGCAGGCTCCTGCAACATATTTGATGTTTCCTGGGGGCTACTTTTTATGACTATGCAATAGTTTTACTTAGTGCTTATATCAATGACCCGATTGTAAACATTAGTTATGTCATTATAAATATCCATTTAACTGTAATATATGTATCTGAGTGTCATTACTCGCTGTGTATTAATGAGCTAATTTTAAAGGTCTCAGTTTTGTACACCCATCATAATTACCAATAATGTCGATATTTTTTTTTTTGTGTAAATATATGTTAAATTTTATTTTATGTTGTCTGTTAACTGCTATTTATTATAAGTTTTATAATTATTTCTCTATTTTTAATGACCCAGTGGAAAATATATATTTTTTTTATTTCAATACAAATATCTATTTCCCCTTTTTATTTGTGTATTTAAATGTAATTTCTAGGCTACAAGGATACTATAATGTGATTATAATCAAGCAACTCACACACGATGATATTTAACCCCTTACCCACAGTGCATGGCTGGTATGATAAAGGGATGTACAGGAGCCTCCTTTTTTCTAATGTCCCATCCCATAGTCCAGGATTCCATAGTCCAGGGTGTGGGAGTTGGAAGAGATTGCTTGGCCCACCTCATGGATCAAACCAATGGACCAATGGAAATTTGTCAAATTGAAAATTACAAACTGGATTTTTTTCCTGTATACAATGTGCATGAATTGATTAGAGTTCATCAAACAATCACGAAAACACAGTTTATGCCATTTTCAATAAATATCTGTAGAATTTATTTGGCTTTTACAAAATTACCTTTAAAATATAGAATACTGAAAAAGGTATGCATTTTTTATTGTTTGTGTACATGTGCCTTTTTATAATATATAAATTTTGAATACAAAATTAAAAATATTAGACATTTTTATCAAACAGAATCCAGTATGAACTGTAACATCAAATTCTCTCTGAGCTCCTAGTAGGAGTATTAATTTCTCATCACATAATCTATTATATTGAAGGTGTCTGGAGGAATCTAAGCAATATAATATATCCGTGTTAACACTTGTAATTGGATATGATTTAATAAATGTTCTCCTGTTGCTCTGGCATTGTGCTTGTTTCTTCGAAAATAAATAACTTTCTTTCAATATACTCCTTGAACTCATGTACCTGAGATTCCAATTACATGAGTCCTAAATCCCAAAGAAAACAGCAGGAAATCCCTTTGATTATTTATTGAAGACGCTTATCAAAAGCTGACACTTTCATCATGAACGCTCATTTTTAAAGAAAACCTTGTCCCTAGTGAACAAAAAGGACAGAATGTTCTACGGAATTATCATGCGCTTTTCCTTACAGCAATGTGGCCTTTAACATCAAAGTGCAAAAGGGAAATGATTGATAATATTGCTGTGGCTTCATGAACAGGAAATTTATGGTGAAAGATAACTAAGCTTTTAAGTGTTACGCTGATCTTAGCATATATATTTTTTTAGGGCAGGATTCAATAAAGGTTGATGTAGCCATGATGAGGGATAATCCTGTGTTAACTGAAACCACTATAGCAAAACCACTCGACATCGAATTTTGACACAGCACGAGAAGATCACTAATGAGCAGAACAGCCGGAAAAACAGCCATCCAAGTTCAAAGAAATATCGCAATGAGATCCAACATGACTGTGATCTCATGGAGGGTAAACCATAAATACAGGAATCCCTAATGTACATGATGTCAATATATGGGTCCCGCCAGTGGGATTTTATTATACAATATAGTGGTTCATTGTAGTAAACCCTTTGTTGTTGATGACGTGTGAGTACATTATAATGTTTCACTGCTATATGCAGAGAAGTCCCCCACATGTCATTATTATTATTATATTATTATTATACTTTATTTATATAGCGCCAGAATATTCTGCAGCCCTGAAAAATGGGCACAATATATTGAGACTGACCAACATTTGATACCAGTACAGGAGGAAACGAAGGCCCTATTCCCATGGGAACTCACAATCTAGAAGGGTTGGGATGGAAATAGGAGGAGAGGACTGCAAGTTGAGAGTGATGGACTGCAAAGTGAGAGTGATGGACTGCAAGGTAAGAGAGATGGACTGGTGAAAGTGATGGACTGGTTGGAGTGATGGACTTTATGTTTGTATGTGTTTCACTGATTGTCCAGTGTTATGTCATTTGTTTGTGCTTTTTAAATATTTTTAATTGTACTTGTGTGCAAACCAGTCACCAGAAGGTGGCACCATGCTGCCCCCTGTAGCAGGTACTGTCCAACTAGAAGAGTGCAGAGGAAGACCACATTGTGAGAAAGAAGTGAGGTTTTTTATACTCTGAGTCCAAAATATTTTGGTTTTGTCAAGCGCGGCGCGTGGAGCGAGCAGCAGCGAGTTTAGTGTGCGGTGATAAAGGAGAGGCCAGGCGGATTCCACTGCAACAATAAATTTAATAGGAAACACGAGGGCAAAATACATAACAATAGACAGAGCTGAATAAGGGAGGTGGCTGGACATGGCTAACAGAGAATGACTGAATAGAAAACAAAGAACAAGTATTGAGTAAGACCGAAAGCTAACCAATCAGGAGCGAGACAGAAAGGAAAAAACTAACAGAGGCGAGACAAGAAGGAAATAATATGGTATAACAAAGAACAGGAGTGAGACTGAAAGAAGGTAAACTGAGAACAGGGGCGAGACAGGAAGGAGACTGACACAGTATAACTAAGAAAAGGGACTAGACAGAAAGAAGCAAACAAGGAGAATTTAAGAACAAGGCGAGACAGGAAGGAGACTGGCACAGTATAACTAAGAACAGGGCGAGACAGGAAGGAGACTGGCATAGTATAAGAGAGTATAAGAGGGGATAAAACCAGAAACAATAGGGTAGGGCAATAGGGCTGGCAAATAGCGTGATCAATACATAGAATATAGGTTGTGGCAGGCGGCTGGTATAGAATTGTCAAACTCCATAGCAAAAGTCCATTAAAAAGCAGAATCCAATAAATGAGGAAAATTCAGAAAGGGTAAACTTGAATCAAATCTAGGGATCGGTACACAGTATAGCGAAACAGATATTTGAACCAGGAACTCATGGATGAGTATACGTGGTTTTTAATTAAGGGACAAAGTTGAGGAACAGTAGGTAGCCAGGAACAGGTCCACACTCTAAGGGAGACTTGCACACAATGAACAATCAATGCAGAAGCATTGCCTACTGGGTAATGCTCCTCTTTATGGAGGCCTGATAAGCTAATGGACTGCAGCTGGAATTCCTAGGCCAGATAAGAAAACCAGGCTGGATCTTCAGGAGCCTTGACAAGGAAAAGGTGTGCATATAAAACATGAGGGGGACCTTTCCAGAGCGTTTTTTACTGGAGCCAGGCCTGACTATATGGGTAATACTGGCCTTCCAGTGAGCAAAAAGGGTTTATACATGACAGGTTTATAGTGACCCTATAACTTCAATGCTCTTTAAGATATGGTGCATCAAGTTACTCTCATATGACAATATTCCCTATCCCTATGGAACAGGGAATAAAGTGAACATGGTGGCCAAGCAGGACAACAGAATATAACACAAACAATATTATAAGAAGAAATGTCAATTCCATAAGCTAAAATCAGTTGCCTCTAATTCATAATGTTTGAAGTTATTTCTATTCCCCTTCAATTTAAAATGAGTTCACATATATTAACCATTTGTATTGGTAGAACATTTTTTTAGTAAATGGTTATATTTGAAATGACGAATAATCTTTTATAACGTAACCTCAATACATAAATTAGAAGTTACAATTACTGTAGACTTTTGAAAAGAGCTGAGAAAAAAGAAATAAAGCGAATATGTGAACATTCTCTCTAGAAAAGTAATTGCCTCCTGTGTTGCTTCTTTGTGCTCCTGAATTGTGAATGAATAGAATGGCGAGAGTCCGGCTGTCTGCATAATATTTTATCATTATTTTATGCAGCTAATGTATGTTTCTGCAAGCAGTCATTTGCCAAAATTAAAATTAGAAGCAAGTAGAAAAAAATAATCTCAAACATTAAAGAAAATATTACTCATCAATGCTGTGAAAGAACAAAAATCTATTAATGTGAGTTGCTAGGTTAATGGCATACCATATCAAAACAATAACAATAGGAAAATACTGTCATGGTTTAAATTATCTTAGCCTTTGTTTATTCAATATAAAATGAACCAAGCATACAGAAGAGCAAATCCTAAAACATACAATGAGATATGGAACAGTAGTATAAAGTATCATATAATCAGATCAGGTCACATCTGGCTTTGCTGTTTAATGATGAAGCAAATGAACATAATTGTAAAATGTATATTTTCATCAGAAGTACATAGAATAGAGGATATGGAAAAAAATAACAGAAGCACTAAAAAAGCATATTATTAATATATGTCAAGTAACTAACAAGCAAAGTAACCATTCACTATCAGGGTTATTCAGAGAGCGTGAAAAGCAGGAGAATGACTGGAGAATGACTGGAGAATGAAAAATTCTAGGTCAAAATAGCCAGACCAGAAAAATTCTCCCTTTCATCTCACTTTCCAAATCGGCTATTTTGACCTAGAATTTTTCATTCTCCAGTCATTCTCCTGCTTTTCACACTCTCTGAATAACCCTGTATGTAACTACTGTAGCGCTGCTTTAAAGACTGTGTTCTGCTGCATTTAATTATTATGGCCACCAGATGGAGATGTAGACATAGTGGACTATGTTGGACAAAAGCTGAACTACACCTACCATCATCCTTTGCGTGAGGACAGGAAGGAGGTGGGACAAGAGGAGGAAGGAGATCAGCGGCCTCGTGGAAGGAAAGGTCAGAGTGTGCGGAGCAGTGAAAGGTGGAGGACGCACGTGAGAGCTGTCAAGGATCGTGACCAGGCTGGAGCACAGACGCTGCCTCACTGGTGCTGGAGATCGGGACAGTGACTGTGCTGAAACCTACCTACGCAGCGCTGAAAGGTCTGGATGACAAGCTGGTTCCGGCTGGACCCCGAGTTAGGAGACCGCGCTGATCGATTGGGAGTGCAGGCGGTGGATCGTTGTTCCAGTTGCAGAGATTCGGCAAGCAGGGAGCAGATTCAGTGGCACAGAGACCCACTACACAGCGGAGAAGATCCTTTGATCGGGTGCTGGACAGTTTCGTCTATCGGATGGGTGAGAGGCCTCCAGGCCGCAGTTCCCAAAATAAGAAACGCACGCTGCAATATTGTTTAAATCTACAGGGCCCCAACGGTGATTAGTCGAAGATTGTTTTGTTTCATTCACTGGCCAGTTGAAAACAGTACCCGGGTAACCGAGACAACACACACATACATAATCCTTTGAGCTATTATTCACGGGACTTACACTCCAGAACTGAGGGAGTTAACGGTTTCTTTTGCCGCCGCGTGTTTTTCCCGCATTACGAATTCTTGTTGTTCAAATACCATATATGCTGCTTTATTGGGATCAGTAAAGAATATAATATATTAAAATCCACAACAGTGCTGGTGCAGAGTTATTTCCTAGTGCGGTGAGACTAACCCGAGGTTTATTCAGCGGCTACTCCGGGAGTGAGCGCTACACTACTTCAGGCCTTATTCACTTAGCATTCAAGAGTGAGCTGTTAAGTATAGCAACCCGAGCATTTAACCCCTTCACTACCAAGTGATTTTCCAAAAAACCACTTCCAAAAACCAGTGTTTTTTTGTAAAAATCTATTTTAATTAATTATACAATAAACAGTTCTTACTGTAAATAATCTATTTAGCCAGTAGATGACACCATCTACTGCCAAATTGAGTTGCAGCCGTTTGAGCTGCAGTTGATTTTTTTTCCCTGCATAGGCTGCTGAATGCCTGATATTTCACATTCAGTTAGATGATTTTACAGTTCTAGCTCTTTGGGCATTATACCTACAGGGCTAAAACATTGGGGGCACCTTCTGCAGCCCAAAAGCAAACTTAAATTGTTTGCACCAAAAAATTTCATTTGCTTTTGGGTTGCAGATCAAGATATCTCAATATTGGGGCACTTTGAAGCCTGAGATATCTCAATCTTGGTAGTGAAGGGGTTAAGGGAGACTCTATACTATACACCCTGACCACTTTATCTTATTAAAGTGGTCAGACTGAGGGGGCAGCCCCCTTCTCCCCGTCCCTCTGGTCCCATTTTGTAGATATTGCTGTGTAAAGTAGAGGAGGTTCCCCACACCTACAAGGCCGTCACCATGTAGACGAGATTTGAATAACCCATCTGTTGCTCACTGATGATATCAGCACTTACATTATAAACATAATTAGTTTTTTTACCAATTGATTTACCATTTGTAAATTCCCCCCAAAAGCCATGCCCAGGGGAAATAGAAGTAGGGGAATCCATATCTGATGTGTGTGTTATTTATATTTGATATTTATTATCATTTTGATGTATGGACCTCATAAACTACTGGTTAGCAGGGGCGGACTGAACCACGGGGCTCTTGGGCACTGCCCGAGGACCTGGATGAGGGGGCAAATTGGCCTTGTTTGCCCCTACAGTCCAGGACATGTGTGGAGCAAAATGGGGATTCCCTCCACGCACACGCTCCACGTCCATCCTGTTGGACCCCTGCATGGTGCCGAACTGGCACCAAGCAGGGGATTCAGCCACAGCAGGCTGACAGCAGCCTTTACCATGAGATGGTTCCCCAGGCTGCGAGGGTCATCATGATGTCACCCGCTGGGATTCCCCCTGCCCAGTAGTACAGGAGATGCAGAGGTTCTTTAGACGCCTTTATCTCCGTATCCGTAAGAGCTACAGGGACGGTTGAGGTGTCACTGGAAAGGTCAGATACCCAAAGATAACAAAAAAAGTTTAAAGAAATCCTTTTTTTTAGGAATTACTGGACTGTAGGACACGCGGTTTACGCATAAACTTTCTGCTTATGCAGGCGATCTTTTTCTCTCCCACACCCACAACGTTTTCTATCAATGATCTTTGCCCTTCTTGATAGCTTCGGGGAGCTTTCAGGTTATAAGATTAATCTGTCGGCTATGCTTGGTGTTATTTTACCACTGTCTGATACCAGTTATCTAGGGTGCAACTTCCCATTTTTCAGACTCGACGATAACATTAAATATCTGGGTCTATGGACCACCAGGACTCCTCATCATCTCTTTGACTCGAACTTTGGGACCCTGCTATGGGAATTTAAGACTGACCTGTCGTCATGGACCTAACTTCTGCTGTCGTGGCTGGGCCGGGTCAGTGTACTCAAAATTAATATTATGCCCGGCCTCCATTACATCTTGCAGGCTTTGCTGTTCTCGCTCCCTTCCTCATTCTTTTGAGACCTTACTTATTTGTTTTCTTCTTTGGTTTGACCGAAAGGTCGTCCGCGAGTATGAATATTGCTGCTTTGTCACCAGAAATGTGAGGGTGGATTGGCATTGCTGGAACCTAAACTGTATTACTTTGTGACCAACCTTGCACAGATTCTCTTGACTGGATGCTTGTGGACACTGAGAAATTGTGGCTAGATCTAGAGGAGACGCTGGCTCAACACTCCTTATGGATGGCCCCAAGGCTTCTTCCACGTCTTTTGCTTCCAGCTACTCGACCCATCAGTGCTTATGGAGATACCTTGAGAGTGTGGTGGAAGGTTCATAGTCCTTTTAATCTGTCACCCTCCTTATCACTCCTATTACCTCTTCACCACAATCCAGCCTTTGACTCTGGTATACCTATCAGTCTACACTCCTGCTTTACGGATGACTCCCGCCTGTTTCTTTTTCATGTCCTGCACAATGATGTAGTACGGCTTCCTGAAGTGCCCTCCTCTGACTCTTCCTTATCTTTCTCTGATGGATTTACTTTCTTTCAATTTAAACACTTAGGGCCCTATTACACTCTTAACGCAAACGTTAACGCTCACTTGCATGAGCATTAACGTTTGCCATGGTATTTACCGCATATTACAATCGAAAACGCAAACGGATTAAAAAACTCATTTGCGTTTGGTACCGTGCACTTTTCAGTGCGAGGTTACTGTACTTTGTGCTCCCTATGCTTAACATGGGGAGCGCAAAGTGTTAATCAGCGCTGGATTACAAAGTCCCAGCGCTGATTAACGCCTGGCTCTGGCTAGAAAAAAGATAACCACAGCCAGGACTTGGTGTTAATGGATTCCGCTTCTGCAGAATCCGTTAACGCCAGGCAAAAAAAACAAAAACGAATCGTATATTCACCCTCTGTCCTGCGGTTAGGACCACGGCTTCAACCGCCACCTCCGGCCGGCGGGAGCAGGGAAAGACTGGGGGGAAAAGTCCCCCCAGTCTCTCCTTGCGTATCACTATGCAGACCGGCTGGATCTCGCGAGGCGAGATCCAGCTGGTCATGTGACCGGCAGGGGGAACTCAATGGAGTCCTATGGACTCCAGTGAGTGGATGCTCGCGGTTGTGCTCAGTAGGGATGAGCTGTTCGGGTTCGGACGGTTCGGAGTTTGACCCGAACTTTGGCAGTTCGGAAGTTCGCAAATTTTGAACTTTTTGGGCGTGTTCGGTTCGAGTTCGAAAAAAAAAGAAATTTTGAAAAAGTATAGAAAATGCTTAAAAAAATACTAAAAAAATCTAGAAATAAAGAGACTCTTTACTGCAGAATATTATAAGCAACGGTTTATTAGATATTTAATTAAAAACTAATGTGTACGTGGAAAGATTATCAACTCTAAATGACCTCTGTTCACAAACGGGCATAACACCAGGTGTTTTTAGTCTGGTAATCAATTTGATACATTGTACAATATAGTGAGGGGGTGGGGTGGTGTCTGCTTCTGATTGAGATTTGAGAATTAATTTCCCTAAAACATCCTAATATGCTGCATTAAACCCTTTCGCTGCTGAGACTTTTCACACCTCTGTGCTGAGGTAATGTTTACCGCTTTCGCTCATCATGTTTAACCGCGTTTTGTAGCCATATTTTGATATATGACCCAGACATATTATATATCGTTCTTTCCGGCAGACTTGGCAGATTTATAATATGTCATTATTATATGTATACGTTATGTCATGTCTGTATATTATAACAAAAAATGCAATAAAATTTGAATTTTCAATAATTTATTATGTGTAAAGTGTTTTCTCTCACATTTTAACATGCGATCGTTTGCGGTTATATTTTGTATGGGGTGCGCTTGTTAAAAAAATTAGAAATGGGGTCTCGTTACATTTTTTTTAGGGGAAAATTTTGCTTTTTTTAACAAACGCACCGCATACAAAAATTGTTAGTGCAGCATTATTGTTCACATTATACTTGAAATGGGAACAATATTGCTGCATTAACAAAACAAAAACAAACAAAAAAACTTGTTTATTTTTTTTTTAGAATTTTTTTTTAAAATATTTTTATTTTTTTATTTTTATTTTTTATTTTTTTTAAAAAACATTTTTCATGCTCATGTTTAGTATCCTTGGAAAGGCCATGCTCTGGCCGATCCAACAATATCAAACATTAACCCCTAGCTGCCACGGATCGGGAGATAGGGGATTCATTGGAACCCCCTATTTCCACCATTGGTGGCAGCTAGGGGTTAACTCCAGGACTGGCGTCATCGTGCTATGCATGATGACACCAGTCCTCAGGGGGAGTTCCTGGAGGCTTGGCCGACATCCAAGATGTTGGCCAGCTCCAGGAGAGGATCATGATCTGGCGCTTTTCAGCGCCGATTCGTGATCCGGCTCCCCAGGGTTTAATCACAGCCACCATCTGGAAGGGCAGACTGTGCCCTTCCAAACGGTGCCTGGATTAACCCTCTGGCCCCCGACGATCGGGAGGGAGAGAGGTCCGAAGAACCTCCCCCCTCCCTTTCAGGCGCTTCCTCCGCACATGCCAACACATGCCAAGTGGTTAACTGGTGTTTGAAAAAAATCTAAAGCAATGTTATTTTTCACCTCGGGATTAAACATTCACAGGGTTATTCAGAGAGCGGTGAAAAGCAGGAGAATAACTGGAGAAGTGAAAATTCTAGGTCAAAATAGCCAAACCAGAAAAATTCTCCCATTTAACTCACTTTCCAAATTGACTATTTGGTCTAGATTGTTCTCTTCTCCTGCCAGTTCTCCTGGCTTTCACCTCTCTCTCGGGGTTGTTCAGAGAAAGGTGAAAACCAGGAGAATGGCAGGAAAAGAGAACAATCTGGACCAAATAGCCGATTTGGAAAGTGAGATAAGGCTAGGGTCAGACTAACGCCTTTTTTCGCAGCGACCGTCAAAAAGTGCGTCCGAACACATTGCCGTATTTTTTTGCGGATTGCGCGAAAACGGTCATACGATGCGCATTTTTGTGCGTGATTTTTTACGGATCCAAACCAGGAAACGTTGGGTGTCTGGACGTTATGTTGGCCGGACATGAGCAGGGTCTAAAGTCTCCAAATCACGCACACACGCCGCTAGTGGACGCAGCGCACTCTGTACGTCCGTATTAGCGGTTCTGCGTTCTCGTAAAAATGCGTTCATTTTCCACTTGTGTTGCGCAGCCGGACTTTCGTGCGACCGTACTTCGTATATTGGACGTCATTGCCCGTCATTTGCTGCTAGTGCGGCCGTGATTTAATTGCTTCTAAACGCACGTTAAAAATTCGCTAGTCTGACCCTAGCCTAAATGGGAGAATTTTTCTGGTTTGGCTATTTTGACCTAGAATTTTCCATTCTCCAGTCATCCATTCTCCAGTCATCCAGCTCTTCACCGCTCTCTGAATAACCCTGACAGGGTTATTCAGAGAAAGGTGAAACTCAGGAGAATGACTGGAGAATGGAAAATTCTAGGTCAAAATAGCTAAAAACAGAAAAATTCTCCCATTTATCTCACTTTCGAAATCGGCTATTTGGTCTAGAATTTTCCATTCTCCAGTCATTCTCCTGCTTTTCACCGCCAAAAAATCAGTAAACTTTTTCTGCGTGTCCGAAAATGTCTCCTCTTTTTATACAGACTGCCGCCCCAAGCAGTTGTTTATGGATAGATTAAAGGAAAAGTATTTACCGTCATTTGAAATGTCATTTTTTGGTTTTTACATATTTCTATACATCCTAGAAATCCGCCACTTCACAGGCAGGTTATGGGGACCTCCTAGGCACGATATTTGAAGGAATTTTTGGTTTTTATTTTTAACCCTTATTTCATGGAAAACTCACTGTCCCTTTAAAAACGTTGTTTTAAAAAACTTTTTGTCCTTGTTTCCTGTCCCCCCATACACCTTTTATGGCAAATATGTAGCGTATATGCCCTCTTGGAGGGCACTCTAAAAAAACGAATTTTCAGCCCCATTGACTTGCATGGGGGTTCGGGTTCGGGTTCGGTCCCGAACAAATGGGAAGTTCGGGTTCGGGCTCGAACCGAACTCGGGGAGTGTTCGGCTCATCCCTAGTGCTCAGTGCTGCTGCGAGCATCCCTGATTTCAACGCGTCATAACAATGCAGGCAGCATTTTTTGCGCCTGCATTGTAATCCAACGTTAAAACGCGGGCGCAAGGGGGAAAACTGTGGGCGCAGTTTTTCCTCCCTTGCGCCCGCGTTTAACGCGAACATCATAATAGAGCCCCTAGTTTCCTCACTCCCTAGAGGGTTTCGCCTCCTTCGACCTCTTACTGCTTTCGAGTATTTTTCCTGTTTAGCTTTGCCTTTGGTTAGGATTGCCTCCACTTTATATGCTCATCTTCAGAAAGGCGATAATTCTACCCCCTCTTTTTGTGGGACGTCTTTAGAACAAATCGTTTCCTGCAGACCTTTGGGGAAGATGCTGTTCTTGACACTGTAAGGTTCCCAGGCATTCTCTTTGCTAGGAGCTGGTACATAGGAAATCACAATCCATGAAAGGGGATCTCTATGTCTTTACCCGTTTCCTGGGTCTGGCAACTGCTGGCTACCTTGGCTCCCCGCTCGGCGCTGTTGCCCTCGGCTGCTATCAGGCCACAGCAATGAGAGTCACACACGACAGAGTGGTTTTCAAGATTGTGCCAACTTGGAGCTCACATACATCTTTTATTGAACAAGGAAGAGAAGGAGAGGGGGTGAGGATACATGATGCTTCTTTAGGCTAGGGACAGATGAGCGCATTTTCTGCGGCCACCGTCAAAATGTACGTCGATGCGTGCGCACGCATTTTTTCACGGAATACGCTTAAGTGGTCAGACGATGCGCAATTCTGGACGTATTTCATGACGATGGGGTGAAAAGAAGTCTAGGGAAATCCGTCTGTTTGAACGTTATGTTGGCCGCACACTAGCAGCGTCTGACATCTCCTAATCACGCACACACGCTGCCATGCGGCCGCAGCGCACTCTGTACGTCAGTACCAGCGGTTTAACGTTCTCGAAAAAATGCGTTCATTTTCCACTTGCGTTGCGCGGCCGGACTTTTGTGCGACCGTACTTCGTATATTGGCTGTCATTGCCCGTCATCTGCTGCTAGTGCGGCCGTGATTAAGTGCGCCAGAACGCGCGTTCGCACTGCCTCAGTCTGACCCTAGCCTTATTACTATCAGAAGAGCAGCTAAATATCTAGATAAGGTTAAAAGAGTCGAAACAGAATGGTGTGTCAAGAGAGCAATGCAGAAATGTGTGTATGTAGGTTTTGGCATTGTTTGTGGTAGTTCTTGTGATATCAGTTATCTGTACATCCTGTGCCAGCGATTAATAGAAGGAACTTGTTGAGCAACTGTATTTTGATAGATGTTAACACTGAACACTTCAGTAAAAGGACCATAACTCTTTATGTTCCCTTACGATATTCACAATTTTTCCTTATTGTATATTTAATGAAAAATGAAGTTCCTGACGGTGTGTTGTTTTTTTTAATTACTTGGTAGTGAAGGGATTAAGGTAACCATACACTCTAATATATGGACTGTGAACACCTATACTTGTATTTAAGTAGTGCAAAACTATTATCATCCCAAGAGTATATTAAACATTGCCAAACACACTGAGTCTGCAGGCTTCACTGCGAGGGCCATTTCACCCCTGTGTGCTAAGCTCATTTTAACCGTGTTGTGCTCATCATGTTTAACCCCTTCCCTGCGGAGGACGTGTGGGGAACGTCCTCATTGAACCCCGCTGTATGCGGAGGACGTTCCCCACACGTCTTCCACTCGGCGGGGGGGGGGCAGGGAAATACTTATCTCTCTGGTTCCAGTCCTGTGGTGTTCTGACTTCCTGGAAGTTAGATGCTGCTTTTGTAGTCCCTCCCACCGTAATGATGTCATCGCATCGGACACAATGATGTAATTTCCAGGCGACCCCCAGGCAAAAGCCGGGAGATCGCCTGAAGAAGGGATCGTTTTGGATCCCTCTCCCTCCCAATCAGGAGGGTCTATGAACAAAAGCCTGGAACCGCTTTGAAGGGAATTGTTTGCTCTTCAAAGCGATGCCTGACTTTAACCCCTGAAATGCCGGACCGTGACCTGGTGCCATCCAGCACCAGATTATGGCCTAGATCCGGTGGGGGTCGCCATCTTGGATGGCGGCTCCACCTCTGGGTCCCCCCTTGGCAACAGATGTCATTGCGCATGGCGCAATGATGTCAGTTAGCCAGGGAACCCCTAGCTGCCCAAGGAAATCCCCTGGTGGAGATATGGGGGTTCAAAGGAATCCCCCTATCTCCCAACCGGTGGCAGCTAGGGGGGTCATGTTTGGTATCATTCAAAAGGCCTGAGAATGGCCTTTTGAGTGATACAAACATGACCATGTTTGAAGTAAAGCAAAAAATAAAATAATAAAAAATAAAAACGTCTTGTTTTTTTGTGTATTTTTTATTAATGCAGCAATATTGTTCACAGTTCAATTATAATGCGAACAATGATGCTGCACTAATGATTTTTTTCTGTGGGGTGCATTTGCTAAAAATCACGTAATTCCCCCCCAAAAAATATAACGAGTCACAAATCCTAATTTTTTAACAAGCACACCACATAGACAAAAATAACTGCAAACGCTCGTGTGATGAAATGATAAAAAAAAACACTTTACACGCTGTAGATGATTAAAAATTTAAACTTTATTGCATTTTTTGTTATAATATACAGGCAGGACATGACGTATACATATAAAAATAATATATTATTAATCTGCGGAGTCTGCCGGAAAGAACGATATATAATATGTCTGGGCCATTTAATAAAATGTGACTAAATCGCGTTTAAACATGATGAGCAAAAGCGGTAAAAATTAGCTCAGCGCACAGTGGTGAAATGGTTCAGCAGTGAAGGGGTTAAATGTGATTTGAAGTCATGTTTTATTGTAGGATGCAGACAAATTATATATCTTTATTGTCAGCAGACTCAAAATATATTATTATTTTATAAAATATATATATATATATATATATATATATATATATATATCCAAGGAAAGTGGCGGCACTCGATTTGAGAAATAAAAAATCAAAAAAGTTTATTTAAATCATTTAAAATAAGACCGACGTTTCGGCCCTCACAGGAGCCATTCTCACCCCTTGAGAATGGCTCCTGTGAGGGCCGAAACGTCGGTCTTATTTTAAATGATTTAAATAAACTTTTTTGATTTTTTATTTCTCAAATCGAGTGCCGCCACTTTCCTTGGATATATATCACTTTTGGCAGAGCACCCATATTTGTCTACATGCTGACATTCAAAGGTGTTGCAGGACTCTTCTGGCTTTCTATATATATATATATATATAGGACTCCATTGAGTTCCTCTCTGCCGGTCACGTGACCGGACGGATCTCACATCGCAAGATCCGGCCGGTCAGCGTAGGGATACACAGGGAGAGACGGAGGACTTTTTCCCCCTGTCTTTCTCTGCTCCCGCCTGCCAGAGGAGGCGCCCGGAGCTGCGGTCCTTGCCGCGGGACAGAGGGCGAGTATAGGATTTCTTTTTTTTCTTTTTTAAGCTGGTGTTAACGGATTCTGCACCAGCGGAATCAGTTAACACCAGGTCCTGGCTCTGGTTAACTTTTCATTGACCAGAGCCAGGCGTTAATCAGCGCTGGGACATTGTAATCCAGCGCTGATTAATGCTTTGCGCTCCCCATGTTAAGTATAGGGAGCGCAAAGTGCAGTGACCTCGCGCTGAGAAGCGCAAGGTACCAAACGCAAACGGGTTTTTTTTTTTTTTTTTAATTCAAATTTTTTTATTTTGAAATATGTCATCAAACAAATAAACGTAAAGTCAGGGCCACACATAGTCATCTGTAATAACTCAGCATAAAGAAAAACAATATATGGACATCTATAAAGTCATCAAAGAGTAACAATAGGACAGCAAAAAACATCCCCAGATGGGGGGTCTCATCTATAGAGAAGCAACAAAACTTCTGATAAGTCACATAGAGAAATATTAGAGTCAGGTAGCAAGAACTAAGCATCAGAAAATAATATTCAAAGAGTCCTCAACCAACAATGCAAAGAGTGTGGGGGTAAAAGGGAAAAAATAAGGGGGGGGAACAATAGGGGAAAAACACATGCATGAATCAAAAAGAGTCCTCAAGGCGTATACTAGAGGTGAGAGGGTCATAAAAATATAAAAAAAAAATAAAAAAAAATAATATTGTCAGCTTGTAGCCAGCATAAATCAGCATAAAAATGGGGAAAATCTCTGCATGGGGGTGTCATCTCAGGAAAGCATGGGTCAGCAACAGGCAGGTCAGCAAAAACACATAGCACCCCAAACTCCTCAGCCTGTGTCCAGCGAGTAGGCCGCATAGGAGGAAAAAAAAAAACAGCATATGAAAGAGAAAAAGCAAAAAGTCAGCTAAGTATGGCAGGTATTCAAGGGGGAGGGCAAAATGTCAGCAAAAGTAGAAAGCAGCGGGGGGGGAATATGGGGATCTCTCAGAAAGAGCACAGCAAGGGGTTGCCGCAGAAAAGCGGAAACATGGTTCAATAGTCCCTTTCAGCCCGTATCAAGATGCGGCCGCAACCGCTGGACAGGCAGCATAACACACAAGAGGCTGAGGCATACAACCATAATAATAAGACCGAGACCACAGGTGCGACCTCCTAGCCACATCGAAACCGAGCTGCTCCGTGGTCTCCTTTGCCAAACGCTCGGGGCCGGTTCATACGCAGTGTCGGGGAACGCATCCGTTTTATTTTTACTGCCGGCGTGGGAGATCTTCCTCAGCATGCATCTGACGAGGGTCCACAAAAGTCAGCTCATCCTCCAACTCAGCACACCCCAGCCCGTCTCCATCACTCTGCAAGTGGTGGGCAGCTTCCTCCTCGTCGGCGACAGACGTAGACTCCCACGCGTCGTCCTCTGCTAGGTCCGCTTCCACCCGGCCCGTCTTCCACGCGGCCATCAGACGCCCCCACGAGGCCCGAGAAATCGGGCTATCTTCTCCCCCTGGCAGCTGCTCCAGGCAGGCCTCGAGGGCCGCGAATGCAGCCTCCATGCCCCTGGCAGGGGGGGTCCGCTCCAGACTGCACCACCTCACTCCTTCCCCCAAAATCATCTCCGAGGGGACAGCCAGTACAGCCGGAAAATGGGGGCCCTCCATTCCCACAACCACTGACCTTCCAGATTAGGCTCTCTGCAGGGGAGATTAGGAGAAGCGATCGTCCGGAGCAGAGTTGTAGGCCTCAAGATGGCCGACGGGTACTCTGACCTGCCGGGGAGTTGCGGCAACTTCTCAGCTGTGCTCCGGAGGGGGGGTAAAAACGGCCCCGGAGCTTGTCCCGTTGTGGCCAGCAGTGCAGGGACCTCAGTAGTGGGTAATTTGGGGAGAGACACCAGCTTAAAACCCCCGGTAACAAGCAAATTGAGCAGAGCTCTCCCCAGGCACGTCTTCTCCCTTGCAGAGCCAGCCACGCCCCCCGCAAACGGGTTTTTTAACCCGTTTGCATTTGGATCTTATTAGCCTGCTAATACCGCAGCTAACAGTAGTGCTCACGCAGGTGAGCGCTACCGTTAGCGTTAGGTATGTAATAGGGGCCATAGTGTTGTATGTTTTTTCCAAACAACTCAATTTTGGTTTCATCTGTCCACAGAATAGTTTTCCAGTAGTGCTGTGGAACATCCAGGTGCTCTTTTGCAAACTTCAAACGTGCTGCAATATTCTTTTTGGACATCAATGGCTTCCTCCGTGGTGTCCTCCCATGTACTCCATTCTTGTTTAATGTTTTCCTTATTGTAGATGTGTCAACAAAAATGTTAGCATGTGCCAGAGATTTCTGTAAGTCTTTAGCTGACACTCTAGGATTCTTCTTTACCTCATTAAGCATTCTGCGTTGTGCTCTTGCAGTCATCTTTACAGGACGACCACGCCTAGCGAGAGAAGCAACAGTGCTGAACTTTCTCCATTTGTAGACAGTCTGTCTTACCGTGGACACATGAACATCAAGGCTTTTGGAGATACTTTTGTAACCCTTTCCAGCTTCATGCAAGTCAACAATTCTTGATCGTAGGTCTTCTGAGAGCTCTTTTCTGCGAGGCATGGTTAACATCAGGCAGTGCTTCTTGAAACCAGTAAACCCAAAACTGGTGTGTGTTTTTAAGAGGCAGGACAGCTTTCAGCAACACATCCAATAATATCACACTGATTGGACTCAAGGTTGGCTCACTCCTGGCTCCAATTAGCTCTTGGAGAAGTCATTAGGCTAGGGGTTCACATACTTTTCCCACCCTGCACTGTGAATGTTTACATGTTATGTTCAATAAACACATGAAAACTTATAATGTTTCTGTTGTATTATTTTAAGCAGACTGTGTTTTTCAAATTGTTGTGACTTAGATGAAGATCAGAGCACATTTTATGACCAATTCATGCAAAACTCCACGTAATCCAAAAGGGTTCACATACTTTTTCTTGCAACTGTATATATATATACATCATGTCCCGTCAGAATGCTAAAATCTCCATACAGATTTCAATCATTTGCAGCATGTAATTTATTTATTTTTTTATACATTTTATCATCCAAACCTTATATATTCTATGGGGTCTATTTTGGCACATTGTGTTTTATGAATATTATGACTATGTATAAACCACTGAACTTGCCCGTGGTATGGGAAATGAGAGTAACGGCAGTGGTATTGCTCATATTACAATAATATAAAATTGATGTGAAAAGATATGCAGGTAAAACAACAATACTTAGCTTTGCAAAGTATTGAGATACTTCCAGGAGATGGTTTAAATTCTCCTTTCCATATGTCATATATTATACAAGGAAGCATTAAACGTGCATGGATGCCTTAAGTCCACATGGGACTGATATAGTTACCAAATGGTGAGTCCCAGATGGATGGATGTTCTTATCCCATTCCCTACCACTCTATCCGTGGTGAGAGGGGGAAGCAATGGAGAATTTACTGAGATGTGATGAGAGGAAAAACAGGATCCGGAATGATGAAAATATGATTTAGCCAAATTGCTAATAAAAAATGTATTCATAAAATGAATGTGACAATGTGAGGGGGAAGGTTTATAATGGGGTGTACATTCCCCTTATGTTTGTAGGAGAGGACTTAGTTGTTTAAGCTCAGGAGGGCAACATGTATTTTTAATTGCTTGCCTCAAGATTTCCCTCATCTGTTAATTGTCAAGTTGTTAAAAGTTTCCTGGGTGTGAGGAAGCGTTGAGAAGGAAATGAGAGAGAGGCGCTTCTGAGACTGAGAGAGCAGCAAACAAGGTGAAGCTCTGAGGTTGGCAGCTTCCCAAAAGAAGGTTGGCAAAGGTTTACATTCTTTTCTTATTTTCCCAAGATAGTAAGGGGCTTGTAACTGTTAGTAAGAACTCAGGCGAGTTAGGCTTTGTTTTCAGTCTTATTTTTATTTTCTGAACGCTGCCGAAATAAACTCTACACCGTGGAAGGGGGCCTGTGTGCCATATTTTACCCTAGAAGACCGTGCTATAACGCCTGCCCATGTGACATGAAATAAATATAAGAATATAAAATATCCCAGTGCGCTTCATCTAATCCATAGACTTTTTCAAGGGCAGTACAAGTATGCAGTCAGAAAGTACAATGAATAATTTCTCTATTTCCCATCTTTCTTTATAAACCCCTCCTAACAACTTAATTGGGTTCTCTCAATTGAGTAGCGTTCTCCATATATGGCCCTAAGGAAGTCCAAGGTTCAACCCGCCCCCTCCCAATCTACTTCCATATTAACAAATTAGCTTTATTGATACAAGTCAATATGTCCCATTCAGTCTTATCCAAATCGGCTTTGTTTCTGAATTGTTCCATTGCATGGTATCTGTTTGTAGGTCGTGTAATCGCTTCCTTTATGGTATACTACTTTCTTTCCAATTTTGAGTTCTGATACGTAGCTTCTGGTTGTGGCATTCTGACGCGTCACTCCAATCTCCCGCAATGCCTCCAGTTACGCTTTTGATTTTCTAGGGTCGGATTACCTACCACGGGAAGAAGCATGAAGTGGGCACACAAACACCAATCGTCCACATGGCAAAAAGCGTAAAAAAGGGAAAAGCCATAAGAAAAAATATATTTATATGAAAAAAATATATATCAGCTGGTATATGTGAAGACAAGCAATGCTTAAATGGCAGCCTATGCACATAGTAAGAGCTGTGCATTCAATTAAAACATGCAAAATCAAATTCCTCATTGGTGACATGATTTTGAGTTTAAAATTCCAATATGATTCTCTTTGTAGCAATCTTTTATTTATATCTCCTCTTCTCCAACCAATCCCTACATGTTCCAAACCCATGAATTCAAAATTTTTGGACTGAATGAAACACCGTTGTTACAGTGGATCCGAACTGAGTGTTTAGGATAATATTTTCTAATATTGTTCTGATGTTCCAAGATCATTTCCTTTAACTTCCTTGTGATCTTCTCCATGTACTGTTTCCCGCATCCACATTGCAGCAGGTACACCTGTGTGTTATCACAGGTTAATCGGTTATATACCTTAAATTGTTCCCTTGTAACTGTACCCGAGAACATAAGAGTTTTGTTCTTTTCTATCTGTCTAAATGCCTTGCATTTCGTACATTTGAAGAATCCTATTACAAAAATTTTTTTACTTTTTTCTTTTTAAATATTACGTGGTCATGTTTGGTATCGATGGAAAGGCCAGACTCTGAGGTTTCCAATGACACCTAACTTGATCTTGCACTATGTAAAAATCAGAGATGCAGGTTTCAAAAGGACCCTCTGCACCACCAGCAGCAGTACATTGGTTTAGATTTTCAATTATCCAACGCGTAATAAAACATTGTGCCTTCGCCTTCACACTTGCTGGCATCATGGGAAATGAGAAAGTGAGTCAGTGCAGCATCATTGTTCACGTTATGATTGAATTCTTCTTAATTCTTTTGAGGCACTTTCAGAGTGTAGTGGTAAAACGGATGCAGGCTCAGACACCATAGTTGAGGAACCACCATCCACTATGCCTAAGGTATGCAGCACTGCAACCAAGGACAAAAATGAAAAGGTGGGACTTGATAGAAGGCAATTGTTGCTGGGTGATTCTATCATAAGTGGTGTTGAGCTGGAGAGTAGTGGTTTGGTGAGATGTCTTCCTGGGGCTACTGCTCGTAGAGACAAGAGACGTATTCTCAATATTGTCAAACAAGCAAAGCAGCAAGGGGAAGTGGATGTTCTAGTCCATCTAGGGACAAATGACTTGGCTAGCAATGAGGTTTCTGAGATTAAGGAAGATTTTTGTGTTCTTGGAGGTGAAATACAGCAGATTGCGTCCACTGTGTCATTCTCTGAAGTTTTGCCTGTGCATAACATTCAAGATAGGAAGATGCGCAATAGGGAATTCAATTTATGGCTTCGGGAATGGTGTCGGGAGCAAGGATTTGGCTTTGTGTCCCATGATAGCTCTAATTGGAGCAGAAAGGAACTGTAAAAAAAAGATGGTTTGCATCTTACTCATGGGGGAACATATGTTCTCAGTGAGAAGTTCAAAAGGTTTCACAAAGAAATATTTAAACTAGGAGGGGGGGACAAAAGGGTAAACAATCTGCCCGATTGTCCCCCAAAACTAAATCGGAGGGTGCAAGCAACATGCGAGGTAAAAAATGACAAGCTCAGAGTCGTGTCTATAAATGCTCGCAGTTTAGTCAATAAAATCAATGAACTGGAGGCAATGATGGCAGCTGAAAAAGTAGATTTAGTGGCGGTTACTGAGACATGGTTCAGTGAGAAAAATAACTGGGACATAACAATACCGGGGTACTCTTTATATAGAAAAGACAGAGAAGGTAGGAAAGGAGGAGGAGTGGCCCTGTATGTGAAAAACAACATAAAAACGAACCAAATAAAAGTGAGCGAGGTGAACATAGAGTCAGTTTGGGTTACGCTAACATTTGGCAATCATACAGTAGCTCGTGTAGGTGTGATCTGTAGACCCCCTGGACAAGTAGAAGAGCTAGATAATCTGCTGCTAGAGGAAATAGCCAAAATGGCAATGAAGGGGGAAGTTATTATCATGGGGGACTTTAATCTTCCTGATGTGAACTGGAAAACCAAAATAGCTGGGTGCACCAGGAGTACAAATATTCTAAACTCCTTACTGGGATTATCTCTAACACAAGTAGTTGAGGAGCCGACCCATAAAGAGGCTATATTGGATTTAATACTCACAAATGGAGGTTTGGTATCGGACGTTGTTGTAGGTGAAAATTTGGGATCTAGTGATCACCAATCAGTATGGTTTAATATAAGAACAGGGGGATGGAGCCGCACCACACAAAAACAAAAGTTTTAGACTTTAAAAAAACAGATTTTTCTAAAATGAGATTTTGTGTGAATGAGTCATTATCAGACTGGAGGAGTTTAAAGGGAGTCCAGGAGAAATGGGATTATTTAAAGGAAGCATTATTGAAGGCCACAGGAAATTGCACCTGGGACGTAAAAATCCAAGGGCTGAATATAGAATATTTGATACAGTCCTAACCTCAACATCTGAGGAAAGGGATTTAGGGGTCATTATTTCAGAGGATCTAAGGGTAAGTAGTCAATGTAATAGAGCAGCAGGAAATGCTAGCAGAATGCTTGGTTGTGTAGGGAGAGGTATTAGCAGTAGGAAAAGGGAAGTGCTCATGCCACTGTACAGAGCACTGGTGAGACCTCACTTGGAGTACTGTGTGCAGTACTGGAGACCGTATCTCCAGAAGGATATAGACATCTTAGAGAGAGTTCAGAGAAGGGCTACTAAAATGGTGTACGGCTTGAAGGAGAAAAGTTACCAAGAAAGGCTTAATGATCTTAACATGTACAGCTTGGAAAAAAGACGAGACAGAGGAGATATGATAGAAACATTTAAATACGTAAAGGGAATCCACAAGGTAGAGGAAGGGAGTATATTTAAAAGGAAACAAAATAGCAAAACAAGAGGACATAGTCTTAGATTAGAGGGGCAAAGGTTTAAAAGTAACATCAGGAAGCATTATTTTACTGAGCGGGTGGTGGATACATGGAACAGTCTTCCAGTAGAAGTGGTAGAGGCCAAAACAGTAATTGAATTTAAGCAGGCATGGGATAGGCATAAGGCTATCCTAAACAAAAGATAAATCCAGGTCAAGTATCCATGTAATTGGGCAGACTAGATGGGCCGAAAGGTTCTTATCTGCCGACATTTTTCTATGTTTCTATGTTTCTATGTAATAGTGCTGCATTAGGGAAAAAAAGAATCATTTTTATTTTTTAATTATTGTAACATAAATCCTTGGCATGCTTGGTATCATGCTCTGGCATTTCCAATGATACCTTGCATGTCCCGTTACCTGTTATGGTTCAGGAGATACAGGGGTCCAAAGTACCCCTATATCCCCAGCATAGGAATTTCCCTACCCGACCAGGGGGCGGTCCCTTTCTGACTTCATCGTGCCCATGCGTGATGAAGTAAGTGGGAAAGGGGAGGTCCAGGAGGCAGAGCTGACATCCAAGATGTCAGCCCTCACGGGAAAAAAAAATCACACTTGATGCCAGATCGACACCGTGCCGCGGGGCTGCGACAGCGCACTGAGCATGTCCTCTGCACCCTAGAAGGAATGCAGAGGACACACTCATCATGTCTTTCTCAGCTAAGCGGTTAAGTAATGATAATATTATCAGTTACAATTATTTTTTACAGTGCCACCATGTTCCACTAAGAAATGTATTCAAGTTTTACACTGAATGGATAGAATTTCTTTGAATTACTTTAGAGCTGAATGATGATGATGATAATGATGATAATAGTAATGACTAAAATACAAGTTTGGAAAATAATAACAAATTGAACAAAAGCAAGGAATAAATGATACAAATAAACCATGCCAAATTATTTATTTAAACGGAATGCTCAAAGAGATGTAATGGAAGATATAATTTCAGATGTTAAGACAAAATCAAGTACCAGAATGAAGTGCAATACTATAGACTTTAACAACCTTAATATATACAAGGTGTGAGTATATCTTTATTGTCTCTTTGCGTACACCTTCAGATTGTAAGTTAATTCAGTTTATTCTTAACTGAATGTCATATATTTAAATTTTCAACATACACTATTTATACATCATTTTCAGTAAGATGTCCAAGATTCCAAAGACATTGATTTCCAGAACGACTGTTAAAGTATTACATGTTTAAATATTCCGATCTGAATCTTTACATTAGCTGCTATCACAGTATTGATTCAGAGAATTTGCTTTCTGACTTACGGTAAAAGCTATTATTCCATACAACCTGTCATCCTGCTAATGCATTATTGTTCTATTTTTCTATCGTCTCACATCAAAGCCAAACAGAACTTGTGCTGTCAATTGGATGAAAACCACAACGCTACATTTAGATTTTTTTTTGTTATGAATGGCTTTTGTTTTACAAGTAAAATGAGCATCTTGATGGCTGCATAGTGTGCATCTGTTCTATATTTACATAGACAAAGTTATTCAATATCTTTTCTTAAATGACTGACTCATGCAGAGCAGATAGCCAATGTCACCTTGAATACAAAGAGAGCGCTACATGAAGAACTTCAATTTTTTATGGAGAAAAAAACTTTGCATTTACTATCACTGCAAGACTATTGATTGCTCCCAAATGCTTAATCAGCACATGTCTTTAATAAAAGAACTGATGCTGTGCGCAAAATAAATCTAGCTCTACTTTTTAAAACAATTAAACGTAATCCATTTAAAGCAAATATTTTTTTCACAAAGCAAAAAGCATGTGATAGTTCTGTACTAAAAAAACGTATTAAACATGTTATAACGCCATGCATTATGTTACTATTGTAGAACTTCATTTAATGTCGAATGCAGTGTTTCTTTATAAAAAAGTTATTGGTATTGTTGTTCTAACCCTTTCACTACCAAAAAAGTAGACTTGATTTTGCATTGTAATACAATAACATGCAAGAATTTGCATGTAAACCCCAACTTGCATACATGTGTAATGCAAGGTTTCTGTGCCCCCCCCCCGGCGATAAACAAAATTAACTGTCAGATCTCACTCCTGTCATCCTGTATTACTAATAACCCTGCAATAAAAGAGATTTCAAAACTAAAGGAACAGTGATGGATATTTGGTTGCAAAATATAATCATACAATGTGTAAGCCTGCCACAAAGTCAATGTACTCCATCACAGTAAGTTCCTATCTGCAAAACCTATTGTATGCCAACTATTTAATGCATGTTAAGGCAAGTGCAGTCTCTCCCAGATTTGTGTATTACTTGTTAACGACTGATTACCCTAGTTGGCACCACTCCCTGTCACATGAATTACAGGTAATTTATTGCAGGGTCTAGTTAACCTGGCACTGCAGAGAGCACCAGGAGATGGCAAGTACTAAATATCACTACTCAACAAAAAAAACTTTTTTTGTTTCCTGAAATTAACCCTTTCACTGCTGAGGACGTGTGGGGAACGTCGTTAATGACTCCTAAGGAAAGATAGGGGTTTGTTTGAACCCCGATTTCTCCCAACTGTTTTTCAGCTAGCAGGGTCATGTTTGATATCATTAGAAAGGCCAGAGCATGGCCTTTCCAATGATACCAAACATGACCATGTATAAAGTAAAGAAAAAAAATAATAATAATGATAAAAAAAAAGAAAAATGTGTTTTTTTTTTTAAAACGTGAAATGGCTCAGCAGTGAAGGAGTAGGTAAACTTTACTAACTTTGGGTCGAATGCATAATGCCCAAAAAGCTAACACTGTAAAATCAGCTGATGAATGATCTGAAATATCGTGCTTTTAGCAGCTGATCGGGGGGGGGGGTAGACCTGCAGCTCAAACCTCTAACTTAATTTGGCTGTAGATCGTGACATCTACTGGCCAAATTGGTGTTTTGCTCAGAGAAGCTTCTGAGCAAGGGGGTCTTTAAGATTGGTCAATTTAAAGAAATAAGTGACATGTTAACAAGATAAGTTGACAGTTTATATTAGAAAATAAATACTTCACCATTTGAATTGCAGCACCTAGATTTCTTGTCTGGGAGTTCCGTTACAGACCTCCTAGGATTTTCAAACAATGTATATGCAAACTGCAAAATCCTGCACAGAGCACTCTCTCTCAGGTGAAACTCAATAACTGAATACAACCCCCCTTTTTATACTAATTGCAAAACTAAAAAAAAAGTGCTCACAGATGTATAACAATGCCCATTTGCTTCCATCAATACTTGGCCAGGGTCCTGGTTTCCGCTTGACCTATGACGCACATCTGTGGTTTCCTGTTGACCATCCACCATACCCTCAAAAATAGCCCCAAAAACAAGGAAGTTACAAGAAAACAAGGAAGTTAGGTCATAGAATACGAACAGCACATTTTAACTATTTCATTACATATGCTAAAAACAGAATGAATCATCATACTTAACTATTTCATTACAATAGGTTATTTACAGTAATGACTATTTATTATTGTGTAATTATAAAATTATTTAACAAAAAAAACACTGGTTTCTGGCAATGTTTTTTTGGAAAATCACTTAGTAGTGAAGGAGTTAAAGGCTTCCCAAGCTCATTGCTTTTTGCCATAAAGGACTGTCTCAAAGTTTTCATCCACAAGAAGTTCATAAAAATTGAGGACCAATGAAGATTCCTTTCGTAACTTTAGCCTCACTCAGCCATGGTAATTTGTCTCTCAAGTACTTGAAAGCCTCTCCATTTTTTGTTCATCCCCTTTACAAACTTCTTCATAAGGCCGAATGTGATGTGTAAAGTGGGCAGAAGAATTTTTCTTCGATCAACTAGAGGACTGTGCTGGATATTCTTTTCCCCAGGTCACTGAGTTTCTATTGGGGACCAGTCTTTTCTGTTGTCGTGTGAGGACCTAGCCTGACTGTCCCACTCACACAGGAAACAGCAGTGCTTGGTGTATCCCGACTGAATGCCCAGCAATATTGCAATCACCTTCAGGTCTCCACAGATCTGCCATTGGTGGTCTTAGTACTTAATTGCTTCCAAAAGTTATTTCATATTGGCATATGTTTCGCTCTCAAGTTTGCCAACCCCTATAATTGCTCTACGCACTACCTTAAATAGACGAGTGCCACACGCTTCATTTCCTATACAGTACAGATCCTTAAACATCATAAATGGGCTATAACCCGGAAATGAGAGCTAACTAAGTGTTTTAAAGGTCATATTTGTTTTTAACATGCTGAAATCAATAGGAAATAAGTATATTCAAGTCAGAAACAATTTCATTGTTGACCAGTGTAAGTGAAATACTGTCAAAAGTGCTGCCATTAGGTTTACAGGTATGACTCTGCTGGGATGGAGTACATGGAGGCTTAATTAACTTATTATAGTGTTACAAAAGTCAGTCATAACAATGTAATAATATTTATTATTGTTCCCTTAGTTTTTTTTTAGAAATTTCCAATATTATTATAAGTGGTGTGCTTTGTTCATGCTATACACTCAGGCACTGACAAAGATATAGACACTAACATACATACAGAAACATTGCTTACAATAAATAGACATGAAAAGAAACAAATACTCTGACAGACACAAAGAAACAAATGAAAAGACAGTGACAGACAAATACACTAACATGAAATTGACACACACAGACCTTTACATTCCCCCTACTCATTGACATGCATAGTCGCTGACACGCAAAAAAATACACAAATAAATATGACACACACAGAGACCCCAATCCACACACTTACACTCTAACTACAGAGCTTTTTCTTTTTGGGAAAGTGGCCTTTCTGCACATTAAGAAGGTCTAGAAAGTGAAGAGAGGTCATCTGTGTGTGGTGCCCAAGCCTAGGACATTTCTATGTGGAAGCTTATTGGGGTATGTTGAGTTCCATCTCAGTAATGTGGCTGTGCACACAGAGCAACATGGGGGTAGGGCAGCTTTCAGTAGTGCAAAACACTGCAAACACTTAGGGCCAAATTACATTCTTCACGCAACAACACACACGCAACGCGTGAATTTGTGCTGCAAACGTTAAACGTTAACGCGCATAAATCAACGCTGGAATTACAATCCTCGTGCATTTTTTTCATCCGTCGAGCAATAACGCGCGTTAAAAGGACGCACACAAATGCTCACGCAGTAACGTTGCGCGCAGAAATCTTTGTGCGGACTGTTTTCACGCGATTCAGCCAATCAGAATTAAGAACCACGATTATCTCATGTTAAGATTTTGTGCCTGTCATAGTCAATCTGAGCATATATGCTGCAGCAATAATAAATGCACACACAACTTCTCCATTTTATTGGTTTGGTATGAGTAGAATGTGTAACTATATTTTACAGATATTTTTTTTTTGGGCTGGTGTATTTGGGTTCGGCCAGGTTGATAGAATTTGCCATTAACACCAGCTTTTAGGAGTTGCTAAAATTATGCGCGCAACGACTATGTGTTAATAATTCCTGCGCATAGAGCGTAATACCATCCGTGTACCAGCGCACATTTGTGTTTGCGCTCACAATGTTAAGTATAGGACGAGCGCAGTAAAGTACGCTTGCGCAGGGTTCGCGCAGGTTTACCTGCGGTAGACGATAACGTGCGTTAGTTGAGCTAACAATGTAATACGACGTTCAGCGCAAAGGGTTTTACCCCTCGCGTTAATGTTTTTTTGCGCCCGCGCAAACGTTTTTCGTGAACATTGTAATTTGGCCCTTAAAGGGTTAGTCAAAGAGCACCAAACTTGCCATTGAAGGGCACCAAACAGTGCATTTCACAGTACAGTGCAATCTCATGGCAGTTCAGCTATTAAGAAACCTGACAATTCATCAAATACTGGCAAATTGACAGATAATACCTTGCAGTTCGACGCAGATCGCTGCAATTTGGCGATGTTTGATGGCAGTGAAATTGTCCCATAGAGAAGTAATGGTTAATCTATTCAGAGAATGCCAACCTACACCAAAGTGTCAAGGAAATGCACTGATATTTTTTTTTTCCGGTGATTCAGTTCGATAGGTCTAAACTGATGAATTCAATAGGATTCAATGTTAAAAATATATAATATTATCTCTATCTTTTTATTATTCAACCGTTTATTCTTTTAATATTTAGCAAACCAGCTTTTTATTTATTTGGTGGAATTTTTTAGGCAAAATTTTTAATTACATTTTTTTAAAACTGTTTTAGTTTTTTAATCTGAAACACAGTTTTTTTATTAGAATTTATTATTTCCATACATTTTCGTGCATTTATATTGTTTTAAACACCTTTTAAAGAATAGCAGAGTTCCATTTTCTTTGTTTGTGTAGCGCTCACTCCCGGAGGAGCCGCTGAATTTAACCTCGGGTTAGTCTCTCCACACTAGGGAATAAATATACACCAGCACTGTTGTGGATTTTATAAATTATATACTTTAATTGTTCTCAACAAAGCGGCATATATAACATAAGCACGGTATATGGAAAACAGGATTTCGTAATGTGGGAAACGCTCAGCGGTAAAAGAAAAGTTTAACCCCTTTGTTTCTGGAGTGTAAGTCCCGTGCAGGTTATGTCCCAAAAAGTGTGTGTGTGTGAGCTCAGGTACCCGGGTACTATATTTCAACTGGCCAGTGAATGGATTTAATAAATCTTCGATCGACTAGTCACGTTGGGGCCCTGTCGATTTTAGCAGTGCTGCAGCGTGCTTCTTTAAACTTTAACTGTGGCCTAAGAGGCCTCTCACCCATCCGCCAGACAATCTGTTCCGCTACCCAAACAAGGACGTCTCTCCGCTGAATAATGCTGGGACTCTGTGCCACCGGATCCGCTTCTCTTGCTTGTCCATCTTTACAACAAGATTTACAGCTTACCGCCTGCACTCCCAGTGGATCATCGCGGTCTCCTAACTCGGGGTCCAATCTGCGACTCTGTGTCTGTGTAAAACTTCTCAGCGGTGGATTACTGGGTCTCTGGCGTGTCACTGTATCAATTCCCAGCATTGTCAATGCAGCGCCTGCTCTCCAGCCTGGTTACAATCACTCACAGTCTCACGTGCGTCTCACTCGGCTCACTCCTCGGCTCACACTGGCTCTCCTTCAACGAGGCTGCGGATGTCCTCTCCTCCTTCCCCACCCACTTCCTGTCTCTGCCCCAGAGCATGCTGGAAAACGTAGTCCCATTGTCCAGTATAGTTTACATGCGCTTGTCTCCCTCTGGTGGCCAAAACGGAACATTACAGTAACAGAGTTTTTAAACAGCGCTACATTTGTTATTTTGCAGTTTGGCAGCAATCGGTGGTCTTCAGTGCCATTCTGCAGGATGATCGGCTGTCTTCGGTGGCGTTCAGTGGGCTGATCCGAGGTCTTCGGGGCCATCTACATCTGGCTCACTACGGGACCCTACGGTGAATAGTGAATTCACCGCAGGGTAGGCAAACTAGAATCTCCAAAGTGCAACGAAGTGTGCCAAATGAGAAAGCAATGAAGATTCACCGAACAGAGAATTTCGTGGCTATTCCGCTATTCAAAAGCTGGTAATTCACCAAATATTGGCGAATTGTCAGCGAAATATGGGTGATCTTTGACAGCAGTGAAATCCCATAGAGAGGCAGTGGTTATTCTATTGCAAAAACACTGAACAGCAGTGAAATGTCAATGAAATGCCCTGGTGTTCAGTTGCTTAATTCGGCAGGTTTAATCAGGAGAATCACATAGATTTCAATGTTAAAAATATTCCCATTTTTATTCAATATCAAACTGTTTATTATTTTAAATTGCATCAAAAAGTCTTATTTATTTTTTGGATTTTTTTTAGGCATTTTTTGCAAATTTTCTTTTTCCTTTTTTTCAACCACTTCACTGTGGAAGACGTGTGGGGAACGTCATGGGAGTCTACTGCTATATGTGGAGGATGTACCCCAGACATCTTTCGCTAAACGGGCTCTCCCTCCTATAATCAGCTTTCTCCTCTGGGGAGAAAAAAGAATAAAGTGTTTTTTTGTGAGTGTTGTTCTTATTAATGCAGCAATATTGTTCACATTTCATTTATAATGTGAACAATGATGCTGCACTAATGATTTTTTTTCTGTGGGTGCATTTGCTGTATTATGAATCTGTGGAGTCTGCTGGAAAGAATGATATGTAATATGTCTGGGTCATATAATAAAATGTGACTTCAAATCGCGTTTAAACCTGATGAGCAAAAGCGGTAAAAGTGAGCTCAGCACACAGGCATGAAATGGCTCAGCAGTGAAGGGGTTAAGTAGCAAGCAAAACCACAAAAAAATAATATTATTCTTATATAAAATTTAAAGAACATATAAATGTGTTTATCTGAGAAATATTTTCAAAAAAGAATGATAGCAAAAAAAAACACAAAGATAACGCTGGATATTTTGAAAAGTAAAAAGTATTTTAGTCTGATGCAATATGCTTTCCAAACAATCAATAAAGTTTATCGGTTATAAAATTACATTTTGATGACCACTGGGAAAATTCAAAGTGCTAAAGTCATCTCTAACACAAAAATTGATTTTTTTGAGACATTTTATGTTGCTTTTTAGAATTCTCGCCTTCCCAGATTACAACTAAGAAGTGAGTTTAGTATACAAAGTTATATGCAATTTTTAACCCTTTTATTTTTGTGTGATTGAAATACAATATGTACTATCATACATTACACTGCTATATGAATAACTTTGTATTCGTTATATTTACTTACATATTTACATTACAATGGACAAATGACAGAAATGGATTAACCCCTACACTACCAAGATCAACTATACATAATCTGCAAGGCACCGGCTATTGCCCTGGTATGGAGTGTAGTCAATGTGGCGTAATTCTAGGAGCAATGCAAAGGAATTGTGATTATTGTAAACAAAATGTGTTTGCAAGTGGGCTCCAGAATGTACTACCAACGTTTTAGGACCTTGGCCATGTTAACCGAGGTGGCAAAGGAGTTTAAACATCTTGGATTCCTCGAGAGAAAAATGGATCCTATATTGTAGTGTCCAGCAGATGGTGCCATTTGCCTCTTAGACAGTGCATACGTATGAAAATGTGCTTTTTAAAACATTTTTAGGCACATTTTCAATGCGTGACTACCACAAATTTGTTTTCCCTTACGTCCACTGGGTTATGTCAGTGGTAGAGAAGGGGTTAAGAAAGACACTAATGAATTGATCTTCCATGTATCTTGCATGAGATTATTTAGAAACAGTATATATACTTACTGTATATATAATCTCATACAAGATACATGGCAGTCCAATATTTTACAGATTAACAATATAGTGTATACATATTTAATAAATAAGTAATTATTTTAACTTGATAGTGAATTTGCAGATATTTGTGCTTTTATGTCTTCTTCTGAAAGACATGAGTTTTTCACATTAGATATACAAAGGCATTTAGCTCTTTCACTCTAAGGTAGTGTCTGTAGTTTGTAATCCTGTCGTAATATTAGAGCTTGGCATGACTCACACTTTGTTCAGACACTCTAGTTATGATCTGGATTTTATACCTCAAGTAGCACCTGGCTGAACCTGGTTTATCTGAAAGCATTAGGATATATAAATTGTTGAAACTTAATGAGATCTCAAATGTTTATTATGTTCCTTACAGCAGCTCGTCATTAATGTTCCTATTTCTAAGCAAGGAAGGTGTTAGCAAATTCTTTTCAAATGCTAATCGTTCATTCAAGTCATGGGATTAAACCCTTAAAATATATTCATGCTATATGAAGCAGATACACCATAGTGTATGGAAAACAGGTGGACTAACAAAATGCAGCTAGCTGAACAAACCTGTTTTGGAAAGGGTTTATCCGGGAGGTTGGATGGATAGAAAGCAGAGGCAATTAAGCTAATGCAAGCTGGGTGTCAAAAGGTTATAGATATTTCAAGAGCTGAGCAATTTACCGTCTGGAAAAAGAGAAGAGCTTGTGCATAAAATGTCTACCAGTTCAGATTTATTATGCTTTTAGTTGTGTTATATGTGATACAATTAGCAGGAGATGCCAATAAGGCTTTTTTCAAGGACATGGTCATTTCATGCCATCTGTTATTAATTACACTGTCCTTTCCATAGTTAACTAGATATCTAACTAGAGGGTAAAACTTCTGTGATATGAACCTAAACATATTCCTAGCATTATAAAGAGTACACATGTAATGGAAAAGTCACAGATCTGTGAAAAAAAAGAAATGCACGTAAGCATTACATTTTATTATTTAAGTACCTGAATCTGTGGGCGTTAATATGGCAACAACCATATCCTTAAAGCATCTTTAAACAAGAATGTTTGCCACGTTTGCTTTTTGTGTTCATATGTACAGCTTAATGTGTGTGCTATGTTGTATGTATGTATGTATGTCCCTATGTTTAATTCTAGGAACTGATCAGTAAGTATCCAGACCTGAGGAAGAGAGGAATACTCTCGAAAGCTTGTCTTTTAAATGTTATGTTAGTCCAATAAAAAGGTATCACTACGTACTGCTATACTCGTGATTATGTATATATAGTATCTACAAGGGTTGTGGTGGAAGACAATAAGTGAAATAAAAAGCCTCCACACTATAATAAGTGTGTTTATTATTGCAGAAGTCACTTGCACATCACAGCAATTCAATGAATTGCATCCCAGAGCTACTGTGCCACATTCCCCATATGCAGCAAGGAATTCTGGGTAGGATATGCAAATGACATCTGTCTCACTTTTATGCATCCTGGGTCTGTAACAGTCTTCGAGTGTATTAGCTGGAATGCACTCTTTCTGGTTGGTTGTGTATATATATATATATATCTGTTGCCACACTGGTACTTACGGCACTCACAGGACTTCTTCAGAAATACAAAATTTGATTGGTTCGACGTTTCTGTCTACTACCCGCAGACTTTTATCAGGATATATATATATGTATATATATATATATCTATATCTCATCTTGGAGGTTTTGTAGTAGAATATATAGGATTTGGGGATTTTAAAATATGTTTACAAATAAAAAGCAGGGCATTACATGGTATAATATTATTGAAATGAAAAAGACATACAGGTCTATTCAAAGAAATGTGAAACTCGGGAAAACTGGCAGGAGAAGAGAACAATCTAGACCAAATAGCTGATTTTGAAATTGAGATAAATGGGAGAATTATTCTGGTTTGGCTATTTTGACCTAGAATTTTCACTTCTCCTGCTAATTCTCCTGAGTTTCACCTTTCTTTGAATAGACCGGATCGTTTCCATTTACAATATACCTTTAAAAAGAATACTTATGTAATTGCTAGAGTGTCAAGTCCACCTGCCACATGACGCCAACATCTAAAAGTGGGTCCTAACCAAACATTACCAAACAGCCACATGCTTTTAATCAGCTGAAACACAAAATTATATATTTCTATTTATACCCAACAGCAAAAGTGGACCTGGCTGCAAATACCGAAAATAGACAAACAGTGGTTTAAAGGTAATGGTGAATTTTAAGGTCTGATTAGTGGCAAATGATGGAATGGGGTGGATGGTGGCTGTGTGGATAGCATATAGGGAAGAACACAACATATGTAGAAGTACAGGGTGAATTAATTTGATTCACTAAAGTATAGTTTAAGGACTTCTCCCAAAACTGTATCCATGGGGAGAGTCCAATGTAGCATGGGATGGTGTTTACCAAGGGACAGACTGGGAGAAGGCCTATAGATGAGCGTCTGTGATGTGGCTACGAGTAGACTATGCGTATTTGAGAATGCCAGGTCATTACAACACCAAGTGAAATAGAATATTGCATGAAATTTGTAATACTCTTATTAGTCAAAAATATAATGTTTAGGTTTTAATAGTTGTAAATTGTAATCCTTATTCGTGAATTATTTCTTTTATCTGTTATCAATGACCTTATACTGAAAAAGGGAACAAAATTCCATCAAATTGGCTCACTAAACACCTATTACAATGTTGCCAGCGACAGCCACTAAAATGAAAATCAGCGAGAAATAATCTACAGTACCTCTTTGCTACCAGCTCATTTATGACTGAGCGGCTAGAAAGGTAATAGCATGGAGCCGCTACATGATACCGCCTCAAACATCGATATCGTATTCCTTTTGGTAAGATCATTGTTCTTTTTCTTAGTTATTTTGTTGAATTGCAAAAATGTAAACAAATTATTGATTGAATATCATCCTTCGATAAAATCAAAGCATGAACGTAACGTTTTAATTGTATTTTAAGCCCATCAGCACCTACCTCACATGGACATCCTAAAATCTCAATATAAAAATGTATCTGCACATGAAAGTTTGCTGGATGATTACAAATTTGTGTTTCTTCCAATAAGTACTAAATGTAATGTAAAAATGATGAGTATCGGATTTATTGCAAAAGCAAGATCAGTTAGCACTAATTTTTACGTGAAAGTGTAAATTTGTTTAGCCGATCGCTGTGGTAATTAGCGCTAGCACTTTGTAATACCTTACTTATCTTAACGCTAATTAATGATTGCGCTTCCCATGTTAAGTATAGGATGTGCAAAGTACAGTAATTGTAGTGATCGCAGATGAATTGTTTAATAAATCATCATATTTAATTATATATTGAGTGTTATATCAAAGATGGAACACTAGGGGCATTGTGAGGCTTGTTGCCCTTGTGACTAGCTGACATCATTAAGCCAGCCTACTCTAGAGTGGTTACCTCATATAGTGACTCCCACTGGGAATAGAGGTATATACATTGTTGGTGGGAGGGATGCAACTCTAATGGGGGAGACAAGACTTTAGTCCAACCTTGTTTTCATTCAACCAGGAGTTCCAGGAAGGGATCAGCCCTTTTTGTGATTTAGCTTGGACCTGAGAGCATGGCTGCGCTATGTGCTGTGCATATCTGGAGGGGGTAATTGAACGTTGCTCTTATTGATCCCTTTGTCTATCACTTTAACTGTGCTGAGTCTTTGTGTTATTGCAGTGTCCAGGGTTTAGTTTAATTAATGTTTTAATGTTTTATCTTTCTGTTTATCCTGTTATTTTAAAGTGAATCCTTTATACCCATCACTGTGTGTTTGTGTCGTCACTCGCTACTCAACGTCTCCCGCTATCGGCTGGTATTACCTTTTTAAAAGAAATTTTTCACAACAGTAAGCTCACGCAAGCTAGCGTTATCACCAATGCGCTAACACATTTTTTGTGAGGTTTAGCAATAGGGAGGTAATAGGGGGGTATGCGTTAAAGCCACTTATCCTAATGTTAACGCTTACTCACCCGAACACTACAGTTAGCGATAACTAGAGAATAATGCGCAATGTTCTTTCTTTGGTTGTGGATTATCAAACTTCAGTCTGTCTGATATTGATCATGCCCTGTAACTACGGCAATATGTTGTATCCAAAAGCTTTACTGATCAATGGTTTTGATTTAGAAAAGCTGACCAGCCTATTTGTTTGTCATGATTTGTGCTCCACTGTACAGACTAGCCTATTTGCTCCATAAACAAGGCATTGAAGAAAAAGGTTGAACGTGTTTTTTATTTATTGGTTGGGATTTAGTGCTTACAAAGTTGTTTAGAGATTTTTGCTAAAGATTGTTTTCTGACATTCAATTTTCTCTCTTAACATACACATTAATGCATCGCTGTACATTTGTAACCAGTGAAAGTAGAATACTATAGTTTTACAGCAGAAACATAAAATAAAGTTAAATATGCAAAAATAACAGCTGAGTAGGTTCACCTGACATTAATGTATTAATGTTAATTTTTCATACAAACTAAATAGTAGCATAAACATTATTCATAAAAATCAAGTACCGGCTGGATGGAGGAGAGGTAACACCACTACTCTATAACCGTGGAGACACATGATCGAATCCTCTCCAGTATGTGTCCTTGGGCAAGACACCTAACGGTACATACTTGCCTATCCAAGATATACTTGAAAACTAGAGAAATCTCAATGTAATTTTTGGATGAATCATTCATATAAACAAAACTTTATTGACGTGCACAAATCTAATATCTTGCACTGTGCCGGCGAGTTCCAGATTGACCTAGGTAGTTATGTTAGATTTATCCTCAGTTTTGTGGAACTGGGACCTGAAAGAATGGAAATGTCACATTCGGTGTAAGGGGGGGGGGGCAAGGTATGAACCCAATATGCAGCATTAAGCTTGTAGAGACATTGAAATGAGGTTTAATATGGGGTTTATTAATCTAAACAAGCAACAGTATGGCTGAGGGTACTGGTGAAGGGCAAGGCCAGAAAAGGGCTGACTGAGGGAGACAAGAAGGAGAGAGGCAAGGAAAACCAGAAACAAGATACAAGAGCACAGATACAGAAGGTAACACAATAGAAACTTAGTTGGCACGAGACAGATGAAACAGGAAAAGGGCTGGCTGAAGAACTACTGGAGACATGAGACCGGGTTACAGGAAGCAGGAGACAGAGGATGCAGGGGCACTGTAGGTAGAAGTCCAGAGATTCAGGGACACAGTAGATAGGAACCCAATGATGAAGGGGTACTGTAGGTAGGAGTCCAGAGATGCAGGGGCACTTTAGGCAGGAGACCAGAGATGCAGGGGTTCAGGAAGCAAAGACAGGCTTGTGGTAGCTTAAGCCTACAGGGTTATTCAAAGAGCACCAAAATACCATTGGAATTTTGGTGCTCTTGTGTTCCCCACACTTCGGGGGGAATCAAATTCCTCGACCCTGCTGTGAATTCAGCATTCACCCAAAGGGTCCCAAAGTGCAGGAAACATGCCGCCAAACGCATATGAAAAACCGCCGCAAACAATCGCCCAATCGATTGGCAAAACCGCCAAACGCATCCGAAAAAAAACCCGAATCGATCTGAAAAAAAAAGACGTGCCAAGCAGCCACCAGAAAAAGCTGACAAGCCAAGCAATGGGTAAAAAAAGAAATAAAACAATGCAATTTTAACCACTTGGCTGCTATGGATGCGCTCAGCGCGTCCAGCCAAGTGGTTCTCCTGTGCTATGGACGCGCTGAGTGCGTCCATGCACAGGAGGCAGCAATCCGCCGGATTACGGCGGATTGCTGTGCCCCCCCGGTGCGGGCTGACATCTTGGATGTCAGCCCAGCACTCGGGACCCCTAGCAGGCGCCCCCCCCGCATGTGCGGAGGAGGCGCCTGAAAGGGAGAGGGGGAGGTCCTTCAGACCTCTCTCCTTCCCGATCGCCGGGCGCAGGGGGTTAATACAGGCACCGTTTGGAAGGGCACAGCCTGCCCTTCCAAACGGTGGCTGTGATTAACCCCTGGGGAGCCGGATCACGATTCGGCACTGAAAAGCGCCGGATCGTGATCCTCTCCTGGAGCTGGCCGACATCTTGGATGTTGGCCAAGCCTCCAGGAACTCCCCCTGAGGACTGGCGTCATCGTGCATAGCACGATGACGCCAGTCCTGGAGTTAACCCCTAGCTGCCACCAATGGTCTCCATTGAACCCCCTATTTCCCGATCCGTGGCAGCTAGGGGTTAATATTTGATATTGTTGGATCGGCCAGAGCATGGCCGTTCCAACGATACCAAACATGAAAATGAAAAATGTTTTTTTAAAAAAAATATATATATTTAAAAAAAAAAATCTAGAAAAAAATAAACTTTTTTTTGTTAATGCAGCAATATTGTTCCCATTTCAATTATAATGTGCACAATAATTCTGCTCTAATGATTTTTGTATGCGGTGCATTTGTTAAAATGAAATTTTCCCCAAAAATAAATGTAACAAGACCCCATTTCTAATTTTTTTAACAAGCGCACCCCATACAAAATATAACCGCAAACGATCGCATGTTAAAATGTGAGAGAAAACACTTTACACATAATAAATTATTGAAAATTCAAATTTTATTGCATTTTTTTGTTATAATATACAGACATGACATAACGTATACATATAATAATGACATATTATGAATCTGCCGAGTCTGCCGGAAAGAACGATATATAATATTTCTGGGTCATATATCAAAATATGGCTACAAAACGCGGTTAAACATGATGAGCGAAAGCGGTAAAAATGACCTCAGCACAGAGGTGTGAAAAGCCTCAGCAGCAAAAGCGTTAAAAAGCAATGCAGAGGACAGTCTACCACAGCACAATATGAATACCTTTGACTCCATTGCATTGATATGGTTTGAACAGACCACTATCAAGCTTAAAGAATCTCACCTCTTGTTCTACATAGGGCTCCTCCCTGCTCCAGCCACGTGCTTTTGGGGGCAGAACCACGGCCTGCTTCCTGTGATGGGGCAGACAATACTGTGTCTGCTGGTCTGGTCAGGCCCGGATTAAGATCTCTATGGGCCTGGAGCTGAATATTTTGGTGGCTTCTTTTGTAATTTAGTGAAATGAAAACATATTTTTGGTTATTTAACCTCCCTGGCGGTGTTCCCAAGTATGTCTCGGGGTTAAATTTCACCTCTGAGAGCGGTAACCCCCGAGACACACTCGGGCTGTATAAATCACCTCTCCCTGCGCTCCCTCACTGATCTCTGCAGTCTCCCCCGGCGATCGCGACCTCATACTTCCTGGTTTCCTCCTCGCGAGAAGGAATCCAGGAAGTCATGAGGTCGCGATCGCCGGAGGAGACAGCTGGGGACTTCGAGGGAGCGCAGGGAGAGGTGATGTATCCAGCGGCATCCCAAGTGTTACTCGGGGTTACTGCTTCCAACATAGGAACTTAACCCCGAGCCACACTCGGGATGCTGCTAGGGGGGGGGGGGAATAAAAGACCGTTTTCAGACTAGAATTTTCAAAATAAATAGACCGCCAGGGAGGATAATAGTGCAGATACGGCTATATCTAACCAGGGCAGATACTGTGTGATTAATTTTTCATTCAGATTTCAATCATTTAAAGAGTGTAAATTTTATTTTTTCCATTTTATCATCCAAACCTTTGTGATTATATATTCTATAGGGCATTCTTGTTAAAAAATTTGAAATGGGAACCTGTTACTGCATTTTTCAGAGAAAATATAACATTTTAACCAAAAAATTTTAAAAAAATAATGAAATATTTCCCTTGTGTTTTGGAACATGTTTTTTTGAGAATAATATGACTATGTATAAAACACTGACCTTGCTCCCAGCGTGGGAAATGAGAAGGTGAGTAATAGCAGTGGTATTGCTCATTTTATACGTGACAAATGGACAATGCCATCGCTTTGGAACTAAAAATAAATAAATAATTGTTTTCTTTTCTTTTAGATTTTACATGGTCAGGTTTGGTATTAACGCAAAGGCCAGACTCTGACCTGTCCAATGACACCTCACTTGACCTTGTGAAGTGTAAAGATTAGTGACACAGGGGTCCAAAGTTCCCCCCAGTGCTCTTCGCTGCAGTGCGGCGGTTTAGGTTTTTGATGTAACAATTCGTAACAATGGATTGTACCATCATCCATCACCTCCACACTTGTTGGTGACATGAGAAATGTGATGGTTAGTTAGTGCAGCATCATTGTTTACTTTATTATTGAAAAGTGAAAAATATTACTGTTGGAAAGAAAAAGTGTCGGCTCCGTAGTTTCAATGGTGAATGTAAGGTATGTTATATTAAATAACTTATTTGAATTTTTTTTTTCAATTTTTTTAACATTTGCAGTAGGCCAATATTTTGACTTAGTGAGCTAAAGATAATGCCTCTATACATTCTAAGCTTTCAGTAATGGTTTGTATAATTGCAGCTTTACAAATAATACTCAGCTTACATTTAGCTCTGTAAATATGGAAGCAGAAGTAGATAATAATGTAATTACTTTTGGTAATGTTATGCATTAGGTACATTATGGGAAACAATAATACTCCTTTCTGAAGGAAATCAATCCAGTTAATATTGATTTTTTCGTAATGCTAAATGGCCTTCTCCAGAGGCAACTAGAGATATTCTTTACTTTCATTCACTTTCTTTTCATGATATCCCTTTCCATGGAACCATTTGATATGGGGAGATGCAAGGTAATGGATTATTGTGTATTTAATTTGACACCTAGAGGATGATGATAATAATGATTCTGTAAGAATGCCTTTCTGGAGATCCTTTTTGAATGAAGTCTTATAAAAGGAAAAGAGGAAAGAAAAAGTACGTAAATTATTTTGTTTAGGAAAACTAACAAGAATAGTGTTTTCTTGTTACAGGGGAAAATTAAGGTATGAGTGAGGTATAAGGAGCAGCCCCCATCCTCATTGTAAGAAAGTATTTAACATTATTATCTTCTGCATTACAACAGCCAGAAGAACTAGACTTGTGCACTGATTTTTTTTTTTTTTTCCGTTCGATTCGGTTCGTTCGGATTTTGTAAATTTTTGTTTCGGCTCGTTTCGGACGATTTTCGGTTCGTTTTTCGTATCGACTTTTTTTCGTGATTTCGGAAATTTTTGTGTTTTTCGGAACGTCTGTTCTCTTCGTTTCAAAGTGTCTATTCATTTTGACGTAAACTAATGTTTTTTCGGATCCGATATTTCTGTCGATACGATAATTCTGCCATTGAGATTTCTCATGTTTTACAAGAAAGATACATTGAGATTTCTCTGGTTTCCCGGGAAGGATACATTGAGATTTCTCTGGTTTTACAAGAAGGATACATTGAGATTTCTCATGTTTTACAAGAAGGATACATTGAGATTTCTCATGTTTTACAAGAAGGATACATTGAGATTTCTCTGGTTTTCCAGGAAGGATACATTGAGATTTCTCTGGTTTTCCGGGAAGGATACATTGAGATTTCTCTGGTTTTCCAGGAAGGATACATTGAGATTTCTCTGGTTTTACAAGAAGGATACATTGAGATTTCTCTGGTTTCCCGGGAAGGATACATTGAGATTTCTCTGGTTTTACAGGAAGGATACATTGAGATTTCTCTGGTTTCCCGGGAAGGATACATTGAGATTTCTCTGGTTTTCCAGGAAGGATACATTGAGATTTCTCTGGTTTTACAGGAAGGATACATTGAGATTTCTCTGGTTTTCCGGGAAGGATACATTGTGATTTCTCTGGGTTTACAAGAAGGATACATTGAGATGGGAATGATACAAAATTACAGAATCAGCGATATAACCGAAAAATACGTTGTCCGAAATTAATGAAATGGAACCGAAATCAGGAATGGAGCCGAAATCACGAATGGAACGAAAATGATTTTCGATTTTACACATTTCTAGTTTTCATTTCGGTTCGGAAATTTGTTCGGCTTTGCCGTCTTCGGATTCGAAAATTTTCGGAATATCGTCCGAATCCGAATGCACGAATCGGGAAATTTTGTGAAAATTCCGAAACTCGAAACGCACATCCCTAAGAAGAACACAGAGAGCTCTGGGGTCACTCCCTACTGTACAGGAATACCATTCAGGTGGTTAAAATTTATGAAAATCCCTGTACAGTAAAAATGTATTGCAGAATTCTCTTAATTTTACATGGATAAATAAATAAGAATATCCCATACGAAAAAACATTCAAAGTATATAATAATAGAAAAAAGGACAGGTCCTCCAAGAACCAATTTATTGGTTTAAATCTACAAGTTTGCAAAACTTGGTGTGCCTGAAATAGAGTTTTGTCGTGATTCATTACCTGGTCGGTTGCAGGTGATCCCTGAAATTCAGTGCTCCAACCTGGTACATCCATTGCATTGATATGGGTTGGACAGACCACTATCAAGCTTAAAGAATCTCACCTCTTGTTCTACATAGGGCTCCTCCCTGCTCCAGCCACATGCTTTTGGGGGCAGAACCACGGTCTGCTTCCTGTCATGGGGCAGACAATACCGTGTCTGCTGGTCTGGTCAGGCCCGGATTAAGATCTCTTTGGGCCTGGAGCTGAATATTTTGAAATAGAGTTTTGTCATGATTGGTTACCTGGTCTGTTGCAGGTGATCCCTGAACTTCAGTGCTCCAACCTGGTACATCAACGTTGCTTCTTCACCAGACTGACGAATTGCCTACTTTTAACTCTTCTGCAGACCACATCATTCTAAAAGTCTATTAAATGCAGCGCGATCCAAGGCATCAGTGTAACGATGCTGGTTTTGCATCATTCTATGCATATAATTTCGGGCACACTCAAATGAAGCCGCCCAATGAGGCTCCTTTGATGCTTATATAAGCTTTCAGTCTTTACTGGTACATTACTCTATTGTGGTTCTATTTCTAGAACCATTACAGCATTCTCATAACTTTTTTGTTGTTATTCTGGTATATTGACTAGGGATGAGCTGTTCGGGTTCGGACGGTTCGGAGTTCGACCCGAACTTTGGCAGTTCGAAAGTTCACGAATTTCGAACTTTTTGGGCGTGTTCGGTTCGGGTTCGAAAAAAAAAGAAATTTTGAAAAAAGTATAGAAAATGCTTAAAAAAAATACAAAAAAATCTAGAACTAAAGAGACTCTTTACTGCAGAATATTATAAGCAATGGCTTATTAGATATTGAATTCAAAACTAATGTGTACGTGGAAAGATTATCAACTCTAAATGACCTCTGTTCACAAACGGGCATAACACCAGGTGTTTTCAGTCTGGTAATCAATTTGATACATTGTACAATATAGTGAGGGGGTGGGGTGGTGTCTGTTTCTGACTGAGATTTGAGAATTAATTTCCCTCCTAAAACATCCTAATATGCTGCATTTAACCCTTTCGCTGCTGAGGCTTTTCACACCTCTGTGCCGAGGTCATTTTTACCGCTTTCGCTCATCATGTTTAACCGCATTTTGTAGCTATATTTTGAAATATGACCCAGACATATTATATATCGTTCTTTCCGGCAGACTCGGCAGATTCATAATATGTCATTATTATATATATACGTTATGTCATGTCTGTATATTATAACAAAAAATGCAATAAAATTAGAATTTTCAATAATTTATTATGTGTAAAGTGTTTTTTTTCACATTTTAACATGCGATCGTTTGCGGTTATATTATGTATGGGGTGCGCTTGTTAAAAAAATTAGAAATGGGGTCCCGTTACATTTTGTTTTTGGGGAAAATTTTGCTTTTTTTCACAAACGCACCGCATACAAAAATCGTTAGTGCAGCATTATTGTTCACATTATAATTGAAATGGGAACAATATTGCTGCATTAACAAAACAAAAAACAAAAAAACTTGTTTATTTTTTTTTAGAATTTTATTTTTTTTAAATATTTTTATTTTTTTATTTTTATTTTTTATTTTTTTAAAAAACATTTTTCATGCTCATGTTTAGTATCCTTGGAAAGGCCATGCTCTGGCCGATCCAACGATATCAAACATTAACCCCTAGCTGCCACGGATCGGGAGATAGGGGGTTCCAATAAACCCCCTATCTCCACCATTGGTGGCAGCTAGGGGTTAACTCCAGGACTGCCGTCATCGTGCTATGCATGATGACGTCAGTCCTCAGGGGGAGTTCCTGGAGGCTTGGCCGACATCCAAGATGTCGGCCAGCTCCAGGAGAGGATCACGATCCGGCGCTTTCAGCACCGATTCGTGATCTGGCTCCCCATGGGGTTAATCAAAGCCACCGTTTGGAAGGGCAGGCTGTGCCCTTCCAAACGGTGCCTGGATTAACCCTCTGCCCCCCGGCGATCGGGAGGGAGAGAGGTCCGAAGGACCTCCCCCTCCCTTTCAGGCGCTTCCTCCGCACATGTGGGGGGGGCGCCTGAATTAGATGTCATCGCGCCGCCGCGATGACATCTAATTGCTCCACCGGAGTGCTGGGCTGACATCCAAGATGTCAGCCCGCACCAGGGGGCACAGCAATCCGCCGGAATCCGGCGGATTGCTGCCTCCTGTGCATGGACGCGCTCAGCGCGTCCATAGCACAGGAGAACCACTTGGCTGGATGCGCTGAGCGCGTCCATAGCAGCCAAGTGGTTAACTGGTGTTTGAAAAAAATCTAAAGCAATGTTATTTTTCACCTCGGGATTAAACATTCACAGGGTTATTCAGAGAGCGGTGAAAAGCAGGAGAATAACTGGAGAAGTGAAAATTCTAGGTCAAAATAGCCAAACCAGAAAAATTCTCCCATTTAACTCACTTTACAAATTGGCTATATGGTCTAGATTGTTCTCTTCTCCTGCCAGTTCTCCTGGCTTTCACCTCTCTCTCGGTTGTTCAGAGAAAGGTGAAAACCAGGAGAATGGCAGGAAAAGAGCACAATCTGGACCAAATAGCTGATTTGGAAAGTGAGATAAGGCTAGGGTCAGACTAACGCATTTTTCGCAGCGACCGTCAAAAAGTGCGTCCGAACGCATTGCCGTACTTTTTCACGGATTGCGCAAAAACGGTCATATGATGCGCATTTTTGTGCGTGATTTTTTATGGATCCAAACCAGGAAACTTTGGGTGTCTGGACGTTATGTTGGCCGGACATGAGCAGGGTCTGACGTCTCCAAATCACGCACACACGCCGCTAGTGGACGCAGCGCACTCTGTACGTCCGTACTAGCAGTTCTGCGTTTGTCGAAAAAATGCGTTCATTTTCCACTTGCGTTGCGCAGCCGGACTTTCGTGCGACCGTACTTCGTATATTGGCCGTCATTGTCCGTCATTTGCTGCTAGTGCGGCCGTGATTAAGTGCGCCTAAACACACGTTAAAAATTCGCTAGTCTGACCCTAGCCTAAATGGGAGAATTTTTCTGGTTTGGCTATTTTGACCTAGAATTTTCCATTCTCCAGTCATTCTCCTGCTCTTCACCGCTCTCTGAATAACCCTGTCAGGGTTATTCAGAGAAAGGTGAAACTCAGGAGAATGACTGGAGAATGGAAAATTCTAGGTTAAAATAGCCAAACCAGAAAAATTCTCCCATTTATCTCACTTTCCAAATTGGCTATTTGGTCTAGAAGTTTCCATTCTCCAGTCATTCTCCTGCTTTTCACCGCCAAAAAATCAGTAAACTTTTTCTGCGTGTCCGAAAATGTCTCCTCTTTTCATACAGACTGCCGCCCCAAGCAGTTGTTTATGGATAGATTAAAGGAAAAGCATTTACCGTCATTTGAAATGTAATTTTTTGGTTTTTACATATTTCTATACATCCTAGAAATCCGCCACTTCACGGGCAGGTTATGGGGACCTCCTAGGCATGATATTTGGAGGAATTTTTCGTTTTTATTTTTAACCCTTATTTCATGGAAAACTCACTGTCCCTTTAAAAACTTTTTTTTTTAAACTTTTTGTCCTTGTTTTCTGTCCCCCAGGGCACTACCCAGACCCCCATACACCTTTTATGGCAAATTTGTAGCATATATGCCCTCTTGGAGGGCACTCTAAAAAACCGAATTTTCAGCCCCATTGACTTGCATGGGGGTTCGGACCCGAACCGAACTCGGGGGGTGTTCGGCTCATCCCTAATATTGACCTCTACTTGTTCTTTGACCATTATTGACCTCTGGAACCCTTTTATTTGGCTTGGTTTATGTTACTACTCTTTTGTTTCTCCCTTGTCTATCCAACACAGCCATTTTCGGCTAAGGTCAGACGAAAGCATTTTTAACGTGCGTTTAACCGCACGAAATCACGGCCGTGCTAGCAGCAAATGACGTCCAATGCCGGGTAACATACGAAGAACGGCCACACGAAAGTTCGTCCGCGCAACGCAAGTGGCAAATGAACGCATTTTTTCTAGAACGTCAAACCGCTACTACTGACGTACAGAGTGCGCTGCGTCCGCATAGCGGCGTGTGTGTGTGATTAGGAGACGTCAGACGCTGCTAATGTCCGGCCAACATAACGTCCAGACACAAAAAGGGTTTTATTGATGATCCTTACAAAATCACGGACGAAAATGCGCATCGTATGACCGCTATCGCATATTCCGTGAAAAAATGCGTCCATTCGTTCGAACGCACTTTTTCACGGACAACGCGACAAATGCGTTAGTCTGACCCTAGCCTTAATGACCGGTATCTTTCCTCTTGCGTTCCTCACTTTTTTTCCCCTATCCCTTTGCTATATTCACAGTCACTGCAACAACTGACATTTTGATTTGCTGTTTGTGCTGTGTTCTTCATGTTTGGCTGCTACCAACCATGACAACTTTGAAGTCACTTATGCTTTCTTGGTAGTGTATGGGTGTGTGAACTATAGAGTCAAATGTTAAACATATCCACATATCACTGGTCTCATGCCACCATTGGTGTAGAACAGCACCCCAAATATGTATTTACAGTATAATGGCTTGTCATTATTTAAAAGAAGGTCACCTAGTCTAGGGTGGTGCCAGGTGTGTGTTATCCAAACACTTTCACAAAAGGGGATAACAACAAAGGATGCCTCACAACCAGTGTCTGCCACACCAGAGGACATGTGGTGAATTATTCTGAAGCCAATAAGTACCATATTTTTTATTTATTCACTGCAATAAAAAAAACTTTGATCTATTATTATATAAGCTGCAGATACTTTACATTTGATTAGTAAAAGATAGCATTGTATCCATCTATCAAATTATGTTAAAAAATAATCACTTTCTATACTTATGCTGGCAATAATTCACTAATGCACATGAATAACAGCTAATATGTGTTCTGAAGAATTTGTTAATTCATATTAGTTTTAACATTTCTTACTAGTAGTGTCGAAATGACTCAAACACCTTCCCTTGATTTCTGGCTAAGGTAATCACTGTTGGCACTGATGAATTCTTGCTGTTGAGCAAGCATTTTAATGCCCAGCTTGAGAAACAATTATCCATCTGCACTCATGTTGCCTACATTTATAGATCCAATATTTAATTAGATCGTTCAAATGTTATCTCTTCATCCAGAGTCAGAGTCATTTGAAATTTAAGGTGATTTTTCACCTGGTTGTAGTAGACAGCTATAAGAAGAAAAATAACAACATTGACACTCATAAGTGTTTTTGCCATGAGAACATCCGACAAAAAGGGCATAACCCACAACCTAAAGATGTAAGGATTAATAATAGCATCTCTGATTTTTAAGGAATGCATGACCCATAGATATGTACAGTGTTTTTTTTTTGTTATTTATCGTTTCAGATTTTGTTTGTCCCATTTTTCTTTTCATTTTGGGTCATGTTAAACATTTTTTGTTTGTTTCGGGTGGATCGCTATTTTACCGCGATTCGTAATTTAGGACCATCCAAAATATCAGATCCCCTGGTATAATTTTCGAATCACTTCGTTTTCGAAACGAAATATTTTCGGAATTTTCGAATGGACTTGAAATGTGTCAAATCGAAATTTATTGCTTTGAAATGAGGAGAAAAGACGTTCCGAAAAAACGAAAATTTCCGAAATCACGAAAAGTCGATAGAAAAAACGAGCAAAGTGACACGAAAATACGAAAAAACGGTCGATATTCCGGAAACATGTACAATTCGGAAAAACGAAAATTTCCGAAATCACGAAAAGTCGATACAAAAAACGAGCTAAGTGACACGAAAATACGAAAAATGGTCGATATTCAGAAAAAAAAAATGTACACGAAAATCGAATCGAGCCGAACCGAATCGAAACAGAAATCGGTCGAAACGAGCCGAATGGAAAAGTTTGAAACTCCGAAAAATCGAATCGAACCGAAAAAAAAAAAAAAAAAATATTGGTGCACAAGCCTAGTTTTTAATTGGTTTTTATTTCGCTTTTCCGATCGCTTAGTTTTTACATGTAATTACATGATTTCAGGCGATTTGTAATTTCAGACGGACAATTTTTGTTTTTCGGATCACTTCATTTTACGTTTATTTTTTTGTGTTATTCCGTATTTTAGGTTGATTTGTATTTGTTTTAAATAGTTATTTAATTTTTTATTAATTATTTCAGAATGCAATATAGATTACTGCCAATAAAATGAAAATACCAGATGTCAACCGTTTTTTTTTTTAACTGCAGCAGAAGGTTTCTTATTTATTTTTTAGGATTTTGTTTGCATTTTTTGGGATTTTTTGAGTGAAATTTTAGGCTTCCTAAACTTTTTTTAAAGAAACTTGTCTTTATTTCCTCATAGGTTTCAAAGTAAAAAAATATTTGCATTTTTATTAAATATTGAATCGATATTTTAGCACCATAGCTGTCCATAGCGTTGAACTGCTTGTCTGAAACATTGAAAATTCTTTCATTGCAAATGTATCAGGACCTTGGAGAGAGCGATGGAACTCACAATGGTGTGGAAATAATACATTAGGAACAGTAAAATTTCACCCAAAAAAATGCCAGAAAATAAACGGTTTAAGAAATATTTAATAAAACCTCAATTTTTTTTTTACATTGAAACCTATGGGGGAAAAAGCCTAGTTTCTTTAAAAAAAATAGTTAGGAAACATAAAATTTCACTCAAAAAATCCTAAAAAAATGGCAAAAAATCTTAAAAAATAAATAAACAAAATGGCTTTTTGCTGCAACTGAAAAAAATAAATGGTTTAAGAAATATTTAATTAAAAACAGGGATTTTTTAACATTGAAATTTATAGGCGAATACTATAAGTTTCAATGTTAAAAAAAATCCCTGTTTTTATTACTTTGAATTCATTATGTTCTATTTTTTTTTTTTTTTTGTTTTGGGTCATTTTCGTTCAGTTTCTTTGCGTTTTGGAACATCTTGTTCTGTTTTGGGTCATTTTCGTTCCATTTTATATAATTTTGGATCATCTTGCCTTCCAACATTTAGCTTAGTCATTTTTGTTGTGCTACCACGATTCGTAATTTTGGCCGATTTGTAATTTCGGACGGCCGATAATACGTTTTTCAGAAATGAAAAATAGAATGAAAATGCAAAATGTCGGACGAAAACGAATTTGGGACGAAAAGAAATGCACATGTCTAATGACCCATGGTCACAGCTTTCTTTTTGATATCAGCAGCAAAGAAGAATCCCAACATCCCAAAAATGATCCAATATACTGGTCCTTTTTCGCGTTATTTGGAGTGCTGGCCTCTTCCTCCCTTCTGATATAATTTAGGGAGTTTTTTGCTGCTCCAGATTTCCTGAGCCTCCACTTGTTTTTTGGTTCAATCTTTCATACTATCGAGTGCATTCCATTCCATCTTCTGTAGCTTTCTTTTTAGTGTCAGATTTGGTCTTTTTACCCGACTGTGATAATTTGTCTGGCATATCTGTGACATAAGTGTTTATATTTGCTTCATATTCTTGTGAGAATGGTATTAGCTCTAACTCCAGGGGACCCCAGAATCCAGGCTTCCTCATCTACAAGGAGTCAGTGAGCAGCAACTAATGGATTCCTACCTGCTAGGCTGGAGAGCGAGACATTTGAGAAAGCTAATAGCTGAAAGAGACCAAAAGCAAACGTTAGTACTAGAGGCTGGTGAAGCCTGTTTTTGTTAGTTTAACCACATCTAGTTAGGGATGTATTATTTGTTAGTCAGTGCTCAGATTATCTAAGTTTTCGTTTTGTATGGAAACTAGCAGGGTTATTCAGAGAGCGGTGAAAAGCAGGAGAATGACTGGAGAATGGAAAATTCTAGGTCAAAATAGCCGATTTGGAAAGTGAGATAAATGGGAGAATTTTTCTGGTTTGGCTATTTTGACCTAGAATTTTCCATTCTCCAGTCATTCTCCTGCTTTTCACCGCTCTCTGAATAACCCTGATAATGTTTAGGTTGATGAATGAACTGTAAAGATTGCACAAACACAATAAACTGCATGTTTGTAACGCTATAACATTATACCTAAGAAGACCGTGCTATATTACAAGAACAAGATACCCTCTGTGGGTGCAGGATCAGACTGACAAAATAAAAAATGCTCCAGATTTATTTAACCCCATCACTGCTGAGCCATTTCACCACTATGTGTTGAGTTCATTTTTACCGTTTTGTGATGATTATGCGTATGATGAGAAAATACGATTTTAGCTAAAAAGTAAAAAAAAATGCAGCATTAGTGTTCACATTATAATTGAAAAGTGAACAATAGTGCTGCATTAATAAATTTAAAAAAAGAAAATGATACATTTTTATTTACTTTTAATTTTTATTCATTCATTTTTAAAACCTTTTTTTTTTTACACTGAACCTGGTCACGTTTGGTATCAAACATGACCCTCTAGCATCAGGAAGTTAATATAGGGGGCATGTGTTAATGTGTCTCTACGTCCCTTGTAGCTTTTTCATGTCTCTGTTCCCCATGGCGTCCGTTGCAGCATGCTTTGCCCATGCGTGAAAACATGTGCACGTGCCTCGTGAGTTGTTCTCTACTGACTCCTTTGAAAAGCTGCGATGGACAGCAAAGAGTGCGGTCAGATGTACGTGCTAAGTGCGTTTGTCTGACTTTCTTAGGATGCTGGCCTACAATCAGGCTGAAGAAATGAACGGAGTGCTGCTCTATAAAACACCTCTTATAGATGTCCACAAAAATATGAAAAATCCCAAATAATCCTATATAACCTGCAAGTATGGGACACATATTTATCAAAGTAACATATAGAATGAAAATAAAATACTTACAGTTGAGAAACTAGTTAATGGAACACTCTATTAAAAAACTGGATTTCCTTTTTTGCCCTTACATAATTAAGCAGAGGCCACTGATCCTCTGGACATTTTTTTTTAAATTCAGTCGCATTTACGCACCTTTTGTCCCACGCCGCACTCTGCTCCTTCTCTTCTGCTCAGAGACTCCTAAACTGGAAGTCCCTGAAGCTTATACAAAAAAACAACATACAGGGTTATTCAAAGAGATTCGAAAAGTCACCGCACGTTCGGTGTCTTTTCGTTCTCTTCAATTTGGTTCGTTTTGCCGATCCCATTTCGGTGACCCTGCGGTGTATTCAGCAAGCACCACAGGGCCCCCGAATTGCAGGGAAAAGCTGCAGCTAACCCGACGAAAACTAACCGCAAAACCCACCGAATGCACGCAGAAAAGCCACAAAAACATCTGGATTAACCTGCCGAAAACCAAGCCCGAGCAGGAGCCGAACACAGCCGAAGCAGCTGAGACCGCAGACGAGGGAGGTGAATAAATTAGCAAAATAGTTTGTGTGAATCTGTGAAAATGAAACGCTGTTTGCAAAGAAACTACTGAGCGAAAATGTCTGAAATTTGCATATGAGGTCCAGGGAATGATAATAAAAAGGGCTGTTACAGAAAAAATAAGTAAACTGAAAAAAAATTAAGAAAAATGCTTAAAATATCCTATAAAATCTATAAATAAAGAGACACTTTACTGCAGAATTTTATAATGAACGGTTTATTAGATATTGAATTAAAACAGGAATATTTTTAACATTGAAGCCTATGGGATTCTCCTGAATAAGTTTGCCGCATGAAACCACCGAATGGCAGGGCATTAGGGGAACCTTTCACTGCTGGTTTGTGTTCTCTGAATAGCCGAAGCAGTGCATTTTCATGGGGATTTCACTGCCCTCGAACAGGCACCGAACAGGCACCGTATGTTCAGGCAATTCGCCAGGATTTGGCGAATTGCCTGTTCTCTGGATAGCCGAATGGCCAGGAAAGGTAACCGAACGCTGATTTTCAGCGTTCGGTTACCTTTCTCAAGCAATTCGGAGCTCTTTGAATAACCCTGATAGAATGGCGCAATATACAGGGTTATTCAGAGAGCGTGAAAAGCAGGAGAATGACTGGAGAATGAAAAATTCTAGGTCAAAATAGCCGATTTGGAAAGTGAGATGAAAGGGAGAATTTTTCTGGTTTGACTATTTTGACCTAGAATTTTTCATTCTCCAGTCATTCTCCTGGTTTTCACGCTCTCTGAATAACCCTGATAGTGTTTTTTATGTTTTTTCATTCTATGTTGTTTTTTTGTATATGAGTGGGTGCACCTCAGAATTGGCAGCAGAGGGCAGGGAACTATACCTACTATTGTTTTTATTAGTCCCTGAAGCTTTCTAAGACAATTTGCGGTTCCTACGCAGATTGTATAGCATGGGAACCGCAAATTGTGCTCTGCAGCAGTACTTGTGCAGCAGTAAGTTCGTTAGCACCTGCGGAGAACGCTGCATGTATGCTCAGATATGATCCACCGATTGCTTCACTAAGACCAATAGCCACCTCGTGCCGACGTCAATAGTGACCGCGTTTTGGCGATTTGGAAATTCAAAAATCCCGTCCATTGTTGATGCTGGGTGGGGTGGATGAAACTCCTCCACTTGACCCTGAGTTTTCAAAAGATCGGTAGACCGAGGTGCTATTGGGGGGCGGGGGGGTCGGGGGGCACTCCTCACATCCTGGCCATTTTATAACTGTTAAGTGATCAGGAATAGTAGAGTGTTCCTTTAAGAACCGGGAAGTGTGCTCATGTTCCTCCAAGACTTTAGCAAGCTCTAATGGTATGCACGGAAATCAATTCCCTGGATCTGTAAATGACAGGTTTCAAGATACTGCTATGAATTTGATTATGAAAACAATCCCATAAATTTACATGATTTTATTTTTTCGGGCATTGATGCACACTTATCTATATACATCGCCTCGCACAGACTGCTCACAGATGGCTCGCACATGGCTGGCAGACTGCTCGCTCGTAGACGGCTCATAGACATAGATTTTTTCTACATGGTCATATTTGGAATCTTTGTAGACGGCTCACAGACTGCTCGCTTGCAGACTGGTCGCAGACAGCTTGTAGGCAGATGGCTAGTAGATGGCTCATAGAAGGCTCATAGAAGGCTCGCAGATGGCTCGCAGATGGCTCGCTCACTCGCAGGCGGCTCACAGACAGCTTGTAGATGGTTCGTAGATGGCACACACGCAGTCGGCTCGCAGATGGCTGGTAGACGGCACACACTAGATGGTTCGCATACAGACGGCCTGCTCGCTCGTAGACAGCCTGCTCACTCGTAAACTGCTCGCTCGTAGACGGCTTGTAGACGGCTGGCTCGCTCGTAGACGGCACACACACAGACGGCTCGCAGATGGCTCGTAGACGACACACACGAGACAGATCTCACACAGATGGCCTGCACGCTCGTAGATGGCCTGCTCGCTCGTAGACAGCCTGCTCGCTCGTAGATGGCTTGTAGACAGCTCGCAGATGGCTGGCTTGCTCGCAGACGGCGCACACACACAGACGGCTCGCAGACGGCTCATAGACGGCTCATAGACGGCTCATAGACGGCACACACACAGATGGCTCGCACGCAGACGGCCTGCTTGCTCGTAAACTGCTCGCTCGTATACGGCTCGCAGACGGCTCGTAGACTCAGACTGCTTGTAGATGGCTGGCTCACTCGCAGACAGCTCGTAGATGGTTTGCATGCGGACGGTTTGCATGCAGATGGCAGACACCAGACGGCAGACATAGACTGCTCGCTCGCAGACGGCTCTCAGTTGGCATGTAGGCGGCTCGCAAGTAGATGGTTCGTAGACGGCTAGCTGCCACGCTCACAGACAGCTCGTAGATGGCTCGCGCACGGACGGCATAAACTGTTGACTGCCACTTGATCTCTGATAAACCATTTTTCCATTGCTACAAAATACAACTTAATGAATATTACTCAGAAAGCCTCGAAATGGTCTATGCAGACAGCTCACACTCAGATGGCTCGCAGACTGCTCATAGGCAGACGGCTAACCGCAGATAGATGGCTCGTAGACTGTGTGCTCGAACGCCTCGCACACAGACTGCTCGTAGACGGCTCGCACGCAGATGGCTCTCAGATGGCACGTAGATGGCACGTAGATGGCTCGCGCGCAGACGGCATAAACTGTTGACTTAGTCCATATACGAGCAATTAAACTGCCCCTGATCACTGGTATCAGAACATTTTTCCATTGCTACAAAATCCACCTTAAAAAGCCTCAAAATGGTTTATGCAGTTATTACTATGCCATTTTCTCTGGGCATTCATTGTTCCTTAGATTTTTTTATGAAATGATAGCAGCAGTAATTGCTTCAAAATTAGCTTAAGTCTGATAATATAAATGAGCGCAATAATAATTAGAAATGTGGTGGTACATTCACTGTTAATTAAAATCTTGGTTTACAGCTAAAATAAATTTTGTTGCTGATGGGTATTCTAAATCTCTACAAAAAAGCCTAATAAGAACTACCACAAGATGATAAAAAAAATGCTGCCTTTTAAATAAAGAAAATAAACTATTCAATTTAAGTAGTTGCTACTGGTTATGAATGGTAGATATGCAAAATTTGTTTAATACCCTACCATGAAAATATTAACCCCTTTCCTGTGAAGGACGAGCCTCATATGACATTGGGATTTGCCCTGCGGCGGACGACAGGTGGTGCATGTAATCAATGTCGCCTACCTCTTGGGTCTTCTTCCTTCCTTAACCCCTAGTGACCGCAGACGTACTATGTAATTCACAGGTAAAAGTCCCCTTTAGAACCACTGACGTACATGATACATCCGATGGTCATTTGAGCGCTGGAAGCGATCTGTATCGCTTCCAGCCGCTCAAACACCTGCTGCCAGTCTGCTCGGTGATCGCTCCCCCCCCTGAGGACCCAAGATGCATAAAAGTGAGACAGATGTCATTTGCATATCCTACCCAGAATTCCTTGCGGCATATGAGGAATGTAGCACAGGAGCTCTGGGATGCAGTTCTTTGAATTGCTGGGATGTGCAGATGGCTTCTGCAATAATATAAATATATATGATTCCCTGGCCATCTATTGCATTCAAAGCATTCTGGGACTTTGAGGCCCCTGCCTGGGTACTTCAAATAGTTGTATTTTAACACTTTACATGCACTAGTTCTACCACAGTCTTGGTCAAACTTTCAGGTAGTCACTTTTTTGTGTTATTCTTTCCACACACATTGTATTTTAGGCATGAATTGTCAAATCCAGTTATGGGTCACTGCCAAAAAACACCCCAAAATATGTTCAGCAACATCTAAGTAAAGGGATACCACCCATGCATAGGTTTGTTGGGTTATTTTCGGTGTTTTACGCCAATCTGACACGTGTTGTCCTTTTTCTAATTTGACATATCTTCTTTGACTATCTTCTTTTTGGGGGCCTTTTTATACCCCAATTTTTTTTTATTGCCATGAACGTGAAAATATATATATATATATATATACACACACAGTGGCAAGAAAAAGTATGTGAACCCTTTGGATTACGTGGAGTTTTGCACGAATTGGTCATAAAATGTGCTTTGATCGTCATCTAAGTCACAACAATTTGAAAAACACAGTCTGCTTAAAATAATACAACATAAACATTATATGTTTTTATTGAACAGAACATGTAAACATTCACAGTGCAGGGTGGAAAAAGTATGTGAACCTTTGGACTTAATAACTGGTTGACCCTCCTTTGTCAGCAATAACCTCAACCAAATGTTTCCTGTAGTTGCAGATCAGACCTGCACAACAATCTGGAGTAATTTTGGACCACTCCTCTTCACAAAACTGTTTTAGTGTAGCAATATTCTTGGGATGTCTGGTGTGAATCGCTCTCTTAAGGTCATGCCACAGCATTTCAATCGGGTTGAGGTCAGGAATCTGACTGGGCCACTGAAGAAGGTGTATTTTGTTTTGTTGAAGCCATTCTTTTGTTGAATTACTTGTATGCTTTGGGTCATTGTCCTGTTGCATCACCCATCCTCTGCGGAGCTTCAGTTGGTGGACAGATGGTCTTACGTTTTCCTGCAAAATGTCTTGATAAACTCTAGAATTCATTTTTCCATCAATGACAACAATCCGTCCAGGCACTGAGGCAGCAAAGCAGCCCCAAACCATGATGCTCCCTCCGCCATGTTTTACAGTGGGGATGAGGTTTTGATGTTGGTGTGCTGTGCCTTTTTTTCACCACACATAGTGTTGTGTGTTTTTCCAAACGACTAAATTTTGGTTTCATCTGTCCACAGAATATTTTGCCAGTAGTGCTGTGGAACATCCAGGTGCTCTTTTGCAAACTTCAAACGTGCTGCAATATTCTTTTTGGACAGCAATGGCTTCCTCCATGGTGTCCTCCCATGTACTCCATTCTTGTTTAATGTTTTCCTTATTGTAAATGTGTCAACAAAAATGTTAGCATGTGCCAGAGATTTCTGTAAGTCTTTAGCTGACACTCTAGGATTCTTCTTTACCTCATTAAGCATTCTGCGCTGTGCTCTTGCAGTCATCTTTACAGGACAACCATGCCTAGGGAGAGTAGCAACAGTGCTGAACTTTCTCCATTTGTAAACAGTCTGTCTTACTGTGGACACATGAACATCAAGGCTTTTGGAGATACTTTTGTAACCCTTTCCAGCTTCATGCTAGTCAACAATTCTTGATCGTAGGTCTTCTGAGAGCTCTTTTCTGCGAGGCATGGTTCACATCAGGCAGTGCTTCTTGAAACCAGTAAACCTAAAACTGGTGTGTGTTTTTAAAGGACAGGACAGCTTTCAGCAACACATCCAATAATATCACACTGATTGGACTCAAGGTTGGCTCACTCCTGGCTCCAATTAGCTCTTGGAGAAGTCATTAGGCTAGGGGTTCACATACTTTTTCCACCCTGCACTGTGAATGTTTACATGTTATGTTCAATAAACACATGAAAACATAATGTTTGTGTTGTATTATTTTAAGCAGACTGTGTTTTTCAAATTGTTGTGACTTAGATGAAGATCAAAGCACATTTTATGACCAATTCGTGCAAAACTCCACGTAATCCAAAGGGTTCACATACTTTTTCTTGCCACTGTGTGTGTGAGTATATATATATATATTATATATATATTCACGTTCATGGCAATAAAAAAAAATTGGGGTATAAAAAGGCCCCCAAAAAGAAGATGTCAAAGAAGATATGTCAAATTAGAAAAAGGACAACACATGTCAGAAGATTGGCGTAAAACACCGAAAATAACCCAACAAACCTATGCATGGGTGGTATCCCTTTACTTAGATGTTGAACATATTTTGGGGTGTTTTTTGGCAGTGACCCATAACTGGATTTGACAATTCATGCCTAAAATACAATGTGTGTGGAAAGAATAACACAAAAAGTGACTACCTGAAAGTTTGACCAAGACTGTGGTAGAACTAGTGCATGTAAAGTGTTAAAATACAACTATTTGAAGTCCCCAGGCAGGGGCCTCAAACTCCCAGCCCCCCAGATGTTTTTGCCTACAAGTCCCAGAATGCTTTGAATGCAATAGATGGCCATGGAATCATGGGAGTTGTAGTTCAGAAACATCAGGGGGGGCAGAGTTTGAGACCCCTGCCCTAGGGTGTGTACTTTCTAGAAATATATGGTTTGATGGGAGTAAATTACTTTGGTCGGCTTCAAAAATGTCCCAAATAGGACAAGGGTGCATGATGACCGAATGTGAAAATTCCAAGTTGGAAAACTGAAATGCGCACCCCCTAAATAAGGCCTATTAGTCCCCAAATAACCAGACATACATATACATGGGTAGTATCACTTTATTCAGAAGATGTTGCTGAACATATTTTGGGGTGTTTTTTAGCAGTAACCCATAATTGGATTTGTCAATTCATGCCTACAGTACAATGTGTGAAAAAAATAACACAAGAAAAGTGACTACCTGAAAGTTTGACAAAGACTGTGGTAGAACTAGTGCATAGAAAGTGTTAAAATACAGCTATTTGAAGTACCCTATTATTATTACAGGCATTTATACAGCATCAACATATTCTGCAGCGCTTTACAATAGGGAAGCACAAACAGGAGACGTACATGATACATAATGAAAAGATGACCCTGCCCGTAGGATGACTGTCCAAGTAGTGCAGCACTTAACCAAGTGCTCAGTCAGACATCCCGTGAGCTTACAATCTAAGGGACTGGGGTAGGTGAAACAGATAGGAGCAGAGGGAATGTAGAAAGCACCCTAGGGTGTGTGCTTTCTAGAAATATATGATTTGATGGCGGTAATTTACTTTGGCCGGCTTCAAAAATGTCCCAAATAGGACATGGGTGCATGATGACCAAATGTGAGAATTCAAAGTTAGAAAACTGAAATGCGCACTCCCTAAATAATTTTAAATAACCAGACATACCTATACATGGGTGGTATCACTTTACTCAGAAGATGTTTCTGAACACATTTTGGGGTGTTTTTTTTTGCAGTAATCCTTAAAGTTCTCAGTACATGTATTCTTAAATTGCACTTTATGTAAAAAAAAAAAAAAAAATCACCAAAATAAGTTGTTTTTCAAACTTTGGCATAGATTTGTGGTTAAATTGTGGCATAAAAAGAGTCAAAATACCCCACGTTTAATACCTTGGGTTGTGTACTTTTAAAAATTATGTATATGTGGAGGGTTATTTAGGTATTTGTGACACATATCTGTGTTACAATGTCACTACTATCACTAATTTTGAAAATACACCCTTTGGAAATGGCAAAGTGCTACTTGCACTTATTGTCATATAAGAGAAAAAAAGCAAAGAATATGTAAACATTGAGTATTGCTAAACTCAGGACAAAATTTAGAAAACTATTAAGCAAAGTTTTTTTTTTACGGTTGTTGATGCATAAGAGATTTTGGGGGTCAAAGTTCGAAAAATTGGTGTTTTTTAAATTTGTCATATTTCACAATCTTTTTTTATAGTAAATTATTTGAAATCATGAAAAAAGTGGTATCTTTAGAAAGTCAATTTAATGACGAGAAAACCAGTATATAATATGTGTGGGTTCAGTAAACTAGTAAGAGGAAAATTTGACCTAAACACAAACAGCGCAGAAACATAAAAACAGCAGCGGGCACTGTCGGACGGACTTTCGTAAAAATGTCCAGTCACTACGGGGTTAAATAGCCTTCTGACAGATGGGCTATTCCAGGAGAAACAGAAAAGTCTGCTGACATCAAGAAAAACCCTTAAAGGGATACTCGAGCACCATGACCACTGATAGCAATTTTAGTAGTCAGTGTCCTAGGTGTCCTCACCCTTCTGCCCTGTGGAGGGGGGAGTCTGAGAGTTGATTCAGGAGCTTATTTCCACCCAGAAGCAGAACAGTGACCTCAGCTTCCTATTCATTAGACATTTTGGGAGCCAGCTCCCGTCAGTGGCTCTCAATGTGCTCAACTATGAAAGCCTTTGTAATGGTAGCCTCCCTGAGATCATGTGACATGCTGCTGCTAAAAGGAAGTGGCAGCATGTTATGACCAGGCGATATAAAATCAGGCCAGCCCTGGAAAGAAGGTAATTTCCAAAATAATCTGAAGGATATAAACAGAGGGAAAGGGTACGGAATTGGTCGTGACAGTTAAGGTTTAAGGTTTCCTCCCCCCTTCCCATTTTAACCCTAGAATATTCCTTTCACCCAGGAGGTGGAGAACGTTTTGTAGTGGACACAGGGAACATTTGTACCCCGGTATCTCCACTTCTATGCACCCCACAAGGTCGAATGTGGTGACATTGGAAAAACAGAGTTTGGCTGTCCAATAAAACCAAACGTGACCTTGTAAGATGTAAAATATAATAATTGTTCTAACACAGTCAAATTGTATGCTTTTGGGTTATAAAGTCGATGCCATTGCAATAACTCAGCTTTTTATTTCCCATGCCCGGAGCAAGTGTGGGATTTTGGCAATATGCTGTAACTGGATTGTCTGACAAGACTACCACTTTTTGTGTATATTTTGGTGTGCACAGGAGTATGGGGGCTGAAAATGGTACTCTTCAGGACACCCAATTTTGTTTATAGGGAGGCAGACAATATCTCTGTACAAGCTGTGACTCTATGCTAAACAGAGTTGTGGCATATGGATATGTTAGATGTGACTCCCTCAATTAACAGTAGTTCAAAGAAATGAATAAGCTGGAAATTTGATAAGTACAAAGTAATAATTCAAATAGAGGTGACATTTTTTTCTGCCACTATATACAGCCCAATTAACCATGTACAATCAAGTGAATTAAGCCTGATGTAACGGTAGCTATATCGCTTACCCAAGAGTAGCGGAGTTGGGATCTTTGAGGACAGAAGTATCTGCTTGAATAATACAAAAAGGTTTATAAACTACAGACTGTAACAAGGAGACACAAGGACTAACTGAATTGTCTCTAAATTCTGAAGGTTTCAAGACCAACAGATTACCTAGGACACTCAGAAACAGCAGACGTGGAATGACAGTCCGTGAAGTACTCAAGGTGCAAGGCAGTCAGAGATACAGAAATAAACAATAGTTTATCGTGGTCTTAGCAAAACCATAAACATAAGTAGTAACCTGGGTAAAGGAACCCCAGAGGGTTGCAAACGATACCCCTAAACATGAAGGGATAGAACCCAAAACAGCAAGTGATCAGCCCAGCAACCAGCAGGGGGTTAAATCACTAAAACAAGTGATACAGCGTAATAAACACGATAGAGAGAGTAGTCTAAGCCAAGCCAGGTCAATTAACAGGAGAAGGGATCTCATACAAGCAGGGTCGTCAACAGTAAAGTCAAATAGATATTAGAAGTAGCGGTGTGTGAAATAACTCCACAACAGGGCAATGAGGCCATTCCTAGAGCCCTGTTTTAAAGCCTGTGGCTCCTGGTAACCACACCTGACCCCGCCCCCTCAGATGCCGATCTGCCAGCAGAAAGTGCTGGCATCCGACCAGCCAGCGGTCCCCCTTCTTGCCCAGACCCCCCAGGGGGCACAGCAGAGGCTGAGGATGTAACACCTCACTTTAGCTGCCCACAATATATTGGCTAGTTGTCTTCGTCTTGATTTTGTTGTGGTTTTAACATGTACTAATTTAGTAAAGAGACTAATTTAATAAAGTGTTAAACAAGGAGTGTTCTCCTCGATGAGGGAACAACCGATTGCCTGAATACTTAGATTAATTGAGGTTTAAGCCTCACAGCAGGAGTATACAATAGGAAGTGGGTGAATCACATTTATCTGGAGGGTGACACTCCAGGTTCAATTTCTCTTCTTTATTTATAATCATGCTATTCTCCTGCAAGATCACTTACCTCACTACTTACTGCTAAGGCCGGGTGCACACGGGATGTTTTCTTTAGCGCACATTACGTGCGTTAAAGAAAACCGCGCCGCACTCAACGCCCGCCCACCCTCAGCGCTGCAAAGTGCGATCCTCCATAGAAGGATCGCGCAGCCCCGTCGATGCACATCAACAGTGATGATGCGCTAGGATTCGCATCGACGGGGCTCTGCGATCCTCATATGGAGGATCGCGCTTTGCAGCACTGAGGGGGGTGGGCGTCTAGTGCCGGTTTTCCTTATCGCACGTACTGTGCGTTAAAGAAAACACCCCGTGTGCACCCGGCCTTAGATGCTGTACTAGTGAGTATACAGTATATTGATCTTACCCATCTTTCTTACATTCAGCTGACACTGGTTATATCAAGTTGTCATTAAGGCACCCGGCGGTAGAAACGTATCTTGTACATTAGCCATCAAGATTGTCACGAGGCGTGTGCGGTTCAGGTGAGAGCCCAGCAGGCGGCGACACAGAGGGGAGGCCAGACAGGAATCATGCAATGAATAAGTTTAATGAAACTTAAATAGGTCTTGGCAGCAGGCACTTGAAAGTATAAAGAAATGCAATACTGGACAGCACAGGCAATGACAGGGTTACTGTCCATATGCAAGAGTTCAGCACATAGTAATTACAGTCCAGGAAGTGGTCTTGGATGGAGAGTCAGGATAGTGGACTATGCAGTCCCAGACTGCAGACAGGGTCCACTAGGAATAAATCCAGATAGCTGACAGTGGTACCTTGAGATCAAAACGTCAGAGACGGTGGTAAACACTTGTAATCCACAGGCAGGTTTCCATACACAGGGGATAGTGGGCTACACGGTTTAGAGTACCCACTTGAGTAGTGTCCTGGAGGGTTTTGACCACAGACTGTGGATAAAGCGCTGGATACACTGGATGAGCAGGAGCAGGAGCAGGTGCAGGAGCAGGTGCAGGAGCAGGTGCAGGAGCAGGAGCAGGAGCAGGAGCAGGAGCTGGGTCTCTCTGCCTTTTAAGGAGGCTTAAACACGGATAGGCCTCAGCTGGAAGTCCAGGGCTAGAAAAGGAAGAACCAGGCTGGATCTCCAGGAGCCTGGTCAAAGTGGTGAGCCTGGGCAAAACCTGGACTGGAATCCAAGAAAGAAGAGATCCAGGGCAAAGTTCTTAGATCCAGGTGTGCAAGACAGGTACACGGGGTGGACCGTGACAAAGATGGGATTACAACACTTTTCTTCTTATTCGGTTACAATCTCAGGATATTTTTCTATGTATTTACGAGCCATTCCAAACTCAAAATCAGCAGGAAGCAGCTTACGATATTTATATACTTACTTAAAAATGAAATCACAACAGTGAAAATTCATTCATTTCACATATAGTAAAGTCACACTGATCTTAAAGATGCTGCTGCTGCAAATTATTTATATGAAATTACATTCAGATTTATTCTTATTCTATACTTGCTGTAGGCATCTCCTGGTGTGATCTTTAGCTACGTTCCCATAGTGATGTCCTTGTAATGAATATTTTGTAACATACAATGAAGTGGTGTTCACTGAATATCAATGACTCCTTCAGTTGACATTTAAGGAATTTTGAACCCAAGATTATTTTTCGCGAATTGATCATATTGTTAAAAAAAACACATTGCCCATATTTTACAAGATTACCCAATGTCCCTACTTTGCCCAGGAAGGCCACTGTACCCTGATATGTTGTATTCCCCAATACGATCAATTTGCCTGGAAATGCTACATAGGTCAAATATTTAATTAACTTCTTTATAAAGGATTACTGGTAAAAAAAAAATACATTTGAACGACATGAGGAACTATACCCTTGACATGCATCGATTCATATTTGCACAATTCTGACTAAATACTGGCGTTTAAACAATCCTAAATCCTTACACTTCAATGGTGTATATACAATAGACCCTCTCACAAAAGCCAAAAACTGTGTTTACATGCCTTGAATATAATTGTCATTTTACATGTTGGCACATTAATTCTGTCACAAAAAAATTAACAAATACCACTTATTATCTGAATTTCCATTCAGATTTCAATCATATACAATGTGTAAATATTTTTTTTCAAATTTTATCATATAAGCCTCTGTGGTTATATATTCTATGAGGTACTCTTATTAAAATAAATTAGAAATGGGAACCTGTTACTGTCAGGGTTATTCAAAGAGAATCGAAAAGCCACCACAAGTTCAGTGACTTTTCGTTCTCTTCAATTCGGTTCGATTTGGCGATCCCATTTCTGCAACCCTGCGGTGTATTCAGCAAGCACCACAGGGTTCCTGAATTGCAGGGAAAGGTCTCACCGCAAAACGAGGGTGAACGCACAACGAAACCCGCAAAAACATCTAGATTAACCCGCCGAAAATGCCGGAAAAACCCGAGCAGGAGCCAATCACACGAAGCGCAGCTGCCGGAAAAAGCCGACACCACAGACGAGTGAAGTGAATAAATTAGCAAAACAGTTTGATTGAAGGTTTAAAAAGTGAAATGCTGTTTGCAAAGAACCTACTGAGCGAAAATGTCTGAAATTTACATATGAGGGCCAAGGAATGATAATAAAAAGGGCTGTTATAAAAACAATAAGTAAACTTAAAAAAAAAAAAAAAAAAATGCTTAAAATATCCTAATAAATCTACAAATAAAGAGACTCTTTACTGCAGAATTTTATAATGAACGGTTTATTATATATTGAATTAAAACGGGAATATTTTTAACATTGAAGCCTATGGGATTCGCCTGAATAAACATGCCGAATTAAACCACCGAATAACAGGGCATTTCGGGAACCTTTCACTGCTGGTTTGTGTTCTCTGAATAGCCGAAGCAGTGCTTTTTCATGGGGATTTCACTGCCCTCGAACAGGCACCGAACAGGCACCGTATGTGCAGGCAATTCGCCAGGATTTGGCGAATTGCCTGCTCTCTGGATAGCCGAATGGCCAAGAAAGGTAACCGAACACTGATTTTCAGCGTTCGGTTACCTTTCTCCAGCCATTTGGATCTCTTTGAATAACCCTGTTATTCATTTTTATTAATAAACCAGCTTTAGATAAACTGCCTTGTATCATGGTGTCTGTCCGGAACAGAAAACGACTTGCTGGCTGCAATCGGAGATCCGGTGCTCCCTACAAACATCACCGGCTGTGTTTACATCCAGTGTCTGATTTATGTGTCCTTATATTATCTGTGGAAACTAGACTTGCTACGCTTTGGCATGTTTCTACTTTCTTTGAGGTTTTCACTGGCACCATAAAGAAGAGAGCAGGAGGGTGATTACGGCTGAAGGAAGTGCTGATTCCGCCATATGTTTCTTGTGTATTTCTTTATGGTTAATGTGAAGGAAAAGAAGTATTTCATAATTGTATCATGAAATGATAAGTGCTGACAACTTCACATTTGTTACATTTGAAGAAGCATACAATTTTGCACAATTGAAAAGTGTTATGGGAATTCAACACAATTAATTTACGGTAGTACAATTCCCCTCATATCCATCTATCTATATTTCTTTTAGTCTGTTGATATATCTCTATTTCTTTCCGTTTTTTTCTTTCTTTCTTGATACAGATTTTTGATGTTTTCAGATTTCTGAATATTTGAAAATAATAACGTGGGTCCTAACCTAATGTACCCCTCTTAACGTGGGTCCTAACCTAATGTACCCAAAAATTGCTTACAGCTACTACATATCCTCCTGCTGCTTCTCAGCTAAGACACAGATTGGAGGGTTTATATTTATACCCTCAACAAAAACATTTCCACTTTGGGATTGAAAAAGAAAACATATAAATGGACAGCAGCAAAAAATGACCTGGCAGGGAATACACCAAAATATACAAATTTGCACAAAATTAATGGCCATTATAGTAAGCTAAAAACTCTGTTTGGTTTCGCATGGAGCCATTGGGGTAAGCACCAATGACAACTTTTTTTTCTTATTATGTTTTATACATGAAGTGGGCTGGATACTCTTGGTTTACACAGCTGCCCAGATAGGTATTAGTGCGCGAAACCGTTTGTTGTGTAAACCCTATATGTAAATCATTTATATCAGGACACAAAACCACAGAAATTCTTTCATACTAACAGTATTTAAACGGAGGTCTTTTCAATGTAGCAGTGCCTGCAGGACCGCTATTTTGTACCGGTACTGGTTGCTGCAGCAGCATAACTGAACACTTAGGCTGTAAATCTAGAATTAAAATGGCTAGGATCATGTATCAACAAGTGCGGTTTGTGAGATTTCTACTATTGTATTAGAGGAAGCCAAGAGCCGTGGCAATTTTGATGAAAGTAAATTTCATTATCGGAACAACATCTAAAATGTAATTTATTACTATACTTTCAGCAAGTAAGTCACTGGCAATGAAGGCTGCCATCCTGTTGCTTAACACTCAACTAATCTGCAGCTACACTCTCTTCTTCTGCATGTGCTAAGTTAGCAGTGCTGTTAATGGGAGACTGTATTCCAAACCTGGAGTAAACTTAACCAGAGCTGTAGTAAACTTACTAACTACACACAATTTAATTACTCTGGGATGCTTGCAACAGCTCTTGGTTACATTTGCACCAAGGCAGGAATCGAGCCTGAGGATTTTACTACCTAAAAGGGTGATCTGCTACACTAGATGTTCTTAAATGTACCCCATAGGTGATTTATATCTCATTAAGGAGAGAGCTGAGTGAGAACCCTGAGCAATGAAATAAAGTGTCATCCTAGGTGAAGCATTATTCCTGGACCTGCAAAAAGACAAGCAGGTAACCTTTAAAGAAAATAAAATCTGGCTCTCCAAAGCAGATAATCATCCAATTTTACTGGTGAGTATCAAAACATAGCTTCTTTGTAGTGGTTGGAATAGCGAGGAGAAAACCCATAAGTCATTGTTGCCATATGATTAGAAAATCATGTTATTAAATACATGACATTCTTAGGGCTCTATCACCTCCTTAACACTAGCGTTGGCACTTATACGTGACTGTTAGCGTTAGGTTAAAAGAGGTTACAGCCCAGGTCACATCCCGAACGCTAACTGGTTAAAAAAATCCATTAGCGCATCAGTAATAACGCTTTTTAGTGCACGCTTACTGTACTTTGCTCTCCCTATACTTAAAATGAGAAGTGCAATGTGTAAGCAAAGAGTAATTAGCGTTAGGATCACAAAATCGTAACGCTAATTACTCACTGCTGTGGCTAACTAAAAAGCTATCTACAGCTCTAAGCTGGTGCTGATTTCGCTTCTGCAGTATCAGTCAGCACCAGCTGGAGCCCCCGCTCCCCCCAAAATCAGATATTAACCTCTCATCCCAGGGTTCGAACAGTGGCCCAATATGCCACTTGTGGCTGCCGTGTCACAAATAGTCCCCCTCCGCGGCCTTGCACAATCTCGCGAGAGCAAGATCGTGAAGATCACATGGCCCAGAAGCACAACACTTCATGGAGTCCTATGGACTCCAGGAGGGGATACTTGGGGTGGTGCTTTAGCAGCGTGGCAAATATCCTGGAGGGTAGCACTTGTTATGGCGCAGGCTGCTGAATTCAGCGCCTGCCTCAAAATCTAGTCTTTAAATGGGGACGCTAATTTGCAAATGCAGGTTTTAGCGAAGACCAGCTGATAGAGGCCTTAGTATTTGGGCCTTTGCTCTGCACCCTGTATAATGTTATACTTAACACAAAACATGCTTTACTGTCTCACGGGCTCTTTATTTCTATGCTGGGATCTTTGACTTTATACCAGTGCAGCAGCAGTGTTTTCCTAGCAGGTGCACTAACACAATTCTCTCATGTCCAGAAATTTTATGCACTCATTCCAATGCTAAAAAGAAATTATTAAGATCAATGTCCCTGGGACTGCAGCATAATGTCATAATGTCCAAATAATGAAAAGCTGTGAGCTCAAAACATAAGCATTAAATTGCTTCATAATTACCCAAATCTATGCTCTGGGACTCAGACTTTCTGTTTGTACCTGTATGCCATAAATGTGCCTCAGTGCAATTAATGACCTAACCAGACATGCCACTCGTCTACTGAATAGGAAATAGCTTGTTTTGCATCTTGGCAATAATTTAAAATATCTGACATTTTCTTGTGGCATCGAGGTTATGAATTACAAGTCTCTCATTTCTATAAAATGGAAAATTATATATTGGTAGCTTTTTCATAAGCTGCCCTTCAGGAAGTTTTGGAAATTATAAAATGAAATCACAAATTACACCTTTTTCAGTATACATCATTTCTGAATTATTTAAAATGTCGATTCTTTTTTCTCTCATTTTGCTTCACTACATTCTGGATTTCTTTATATGTTTTCTTATTTCTCGCAACAAAACAGAACGAATAGGTAAGTGCAATACTCGCTTAAGGAATTATCCACAAATATGGAGATGCGCCAAATTTACATTGAGCGATCCAACATGAAAATAATTAATGTGAAGGAAAAAAATGACAAGCCAGATCAAATTCATTACCTCCTGTTGTCACTGACTAACAACCTAGCCAGTTTATTAAAGTTGGATACAGCTGTGCAAGAGCTGTATATGGCATTATTTACTTTAGATACTTAAATGGTGAGATTTATCTATGCCCTTGAATTTTAGGGCCAGATTCCGACCCAGGCACAAAGAAGGAGATGATAAGACGAAAAATGAGCAGATTTCCCTCACCGTCTCACCAATGTTATTCCAATCCAGCCGTGCTATTTGCGGCCTGGATCAGAATATTTCTGTGACGTTCCCCAGGACAGACCTGGTAGGATCCCTGGTGACAGACCTCTAAACCTCCGATCCTTAGGATGGTCGGGACCACTTACCCTATACTTCTAGCAGCCACAAAGGCCAGGGAGATAGCACCAAGCAATAAACACAACAGGACGAGGTATTCACTGTGTACTGCGCTACAGTATGTGGCAGGATCAAACACATACCAGCAGCACCAGGAGGCAAACACAATAGGCAGGGATACAGAGAGAGAATCGTCGTTATGGCAGGCAAAGTCGGCAACAGATCGGGGTCCTCAGAATAAAGCAGGGTCAGTAACGAGTAACTCAACAGAGAATAGTGATGCGGGAAAGAAACTCCATGTCAAGGCAAGGTTCCTAGTGCGAGTTTCTGATTTAAAGGACGGCGGCTCCGCATCATCACGCCGCGCCCCACGTCATCACGCCACGCCTCCTGATCAGCCACATCTACGCCGGGTGTCGCTGGCACTCGGCCAGCCGGGGGCACCATGTGTCCGGGGTCCCCCTGAGAGCCACCCGGGACCTTGGATGTGACAATTTCTGAGCTACAGGCATATAAAAGCAGCATTGCTGCAGCAGCTATCAACTCCTGAGCCCCGTTCAATACCTCAGCAGCTGCTGAATTGCTGCAGTGCAGCAATTCAGTTTGCTGCAGCAGTGTCATTGAACGCTTTGGATGCAAATTTTGAATCCAAAATGGCCGCCGATTTTTTAATTAAAGATTCAGATTGTTTTTCGTATCACTCGGACAAAATATAATAAAGAAAAGCAGTCAGCACAATTCCGTTTTGTATGCACACACCACAAATGACAGTTTTTTTTGAATAAACGTTATGTTTACTTCTGAAACAAAATATAAATTGAACTGTAATATATGTCTATGTGCAGGGGGAAATAATAAATACATATTTTGTGCTTTGGTGAACAAAAACCTCAAAATTAACATTGCTGTACGGAATTGTTACTTGCTTCGTGGCGGCGGCCATCTTGCTGTACGGAATTGTTACTTGCTTCATGGCGGCGGCCATCTTTAATACGTCACACTCAGCTACTTGCAGCATCTCCTCGGGTCGCTGCAAGTGCTAAGTTAGCAGTGCTGAGCGCTGAGTGGCTGAACGACGTTCAATGGCAAGTTGCTAACTTAGTACTTGCAGCGGCTGAGGTATTGAACGCGCCTCTGGAATCCATAAGACTCTATGGAGCCCTGTGCATTTCTGTATGAGCTCTGTGCGAGCATGAATGTGCAGGGGCCATGGAAGGAGACCTGGGGGGACAAGGGAACTATTTGTTCCAATCTCTTCTTCTCACAGCAAGAGGAAGTTGTGGATTGTGCCACCCTCTCTACTGCAGGATTAAAGGTATGTAAGGGATTTGCTGGTGGGTGGCAAATTTGGTGGCAAAAGCAAAATCCCTTAACACAACATTTCAGTGCTCTCTGATTCACCGCACTTCGGTGAGTCTGATTTGCTGACCTGGTGGTGAATTCAGCATTCACTGCAGGGTCCCCGAAGTGTGGCGAATGCCACCGCCAACCCGCCAGACAGCCAAAGCCAAGCACAGCTAACGAGCCGCCGAACACAACGCTGACCAGCCGCAGAAAAAAGTCGACAAGCCATCAGACAGGTAAAAAAAAATAGACGATTGAAAGTGTCAAAATTTAAATGCTGTTAGGAAACAAAACTACTGAATGAAAATGTCTGGAATTAACATATAAGGTCCTATAAATATTAATAAAAAGGTCTGTTACAGAAAAAAAACGCTATTTAAAACAAAAAAATCAGGAAAAAAACCCATTAACCCCTTCACTGCTGACAACGTGTGGGACACGTCCTCAGTTACTCCCGCTGTATGCTGAGGATGTGTCCCACACCTCATCAGCTTTGCGGGACCCCCGGCGGAGATACTCACCTCTCTGTCTGGGTTCCCGTGGCGGACTGACTTCAGCGTCCTCAGACGCTGAAGTTAAGACCCTCCCAACGTCAATGACGTCATTGCGCCATGTGCGATGATGTCATTTCCAGGCGACCCCCCCCCCGGCAATGCCGGAGATCGCCTGGAAGGGAGGGGGGATATGTTTGGATCCCTCTCCCTCCCGATCGGGAGGTCCCACAAAGAAAAGCCAGGCACCACTTAAAAGGGGAGAGTCTCCCCTTTTAAGCGGTGCCTGGCTTTAACCCCTTAGGAACTGGGCCGCACTTCAGCGCCTTGCGGCGCCGAAGTGTGGCCTAACTCCGGTGGGGGCCACCATCTTGGATGGCGGCTCCACCCCCGGGTCCTCCCCTCGCTGCCTGATGTTATTGCGCATAGCATGATGATGTCAGATAGCCAGGGAACCCCTAGCTGCCCGGGGATTTCCCAAGGAAATCCCCTGGTGGAGATAGGGGGTTCCTTTGAAGCTAGGGGTCATGGAGGGTGTCATTCAAAAGGCCTGAGCATGGCCTTTCGAATGATACCCAACATGACCAGGTTTAAAGTTAAAACAAATTTTTAAAAAATAATAATAAAAATAAATAAAATAATAATAATAATAAAAAAAAAATGTATTTTTTTGTGTGTTTTTATTAATGCAGCAATATTGTTCACATTTCAATTATAATGTGAACAATGATGCTGCACTAAATTTTTCTCTATGAGGTGTGTTTGCTAAAATTCACGTAATTCCCCCCAAAAAATGTAACGAATCCCCATTTCTAATTTTTGTACAAGCGCACCCCATAGGAAATATAACCGTAAATGTTCATGTGATAAAAAGGTGAAAAACAACACTTTACACGCTGCAGATGATGTTTGTGGTAGTTCTTGTGATATCAGTTATCTGTACATCCTGTGCCAGCGATTAATAGAAGGAACTTGAGCAACTGTATTTTGATAGATGTTAACACTGAACACTTCAGTAAAAGGACCATAACTCTTTATGTTCCCTTACGATATTCACAATTTTTCCTTACTGTATAATTAATGAAAAATGAAGTTCCTGACGGTGTGTTGTTTTTTTTAATTACTTGGTAGTGAAGGGATTAAGGTAACAATACACTCTAATATATGGTCTGTGAACACCTATGCTTGTATTTAAGTAGTGTAAAACTATTATCATCCCAAGAGTATATTAAACATTGCCAAACACACTGAGTCTGCAGGCTTCACTGCGAGGGCCATTTCACCCCTGTGTGCTAAGCTCATTTTAACCGTGTTGTGCTCATCATGTTTAACCTCTTCCCTGTGGAGGATGTGTGGGGAACGTCCTCATTGAACCCCGCTGTATGCGGAGGACGTTCCCCACACGTCTTCCACTCGGCGGGGGGGGCAGGGAAATATTTATCTCTCCGGTCCTGGTCCTGCGGTGTTCTGACTTCCTGTAAGTCAGATGCCTCTTTTGTAGTCCCTCCCGCTGTAATGATATCGTCGTGTCGGATGCGATGATGTAATTTCCAGGCGACCCCCCGGCAAAAGCCGGGAGATCGCCTGAAGGGGGGGTCCTTTCGGATCCCTCTCCCTCCCGATCAGGAGGGTCTACGAACAATAGCCTGGAACCGCTTTGAAGGGCAGTGTCTGCCCTTCAAAGCGGTGCCTGACTTTAACCCCTGAAATGCCGGACCGCAAACTGGTGCCATCCAGCAACAGATCATGGCCAAGATCCGGTGGGGGCCGCCATCTTGGATGGCGGCTCCACCTCTGGGTCTCCCCTTGGCAACAGATGTCATTGCGCATGGCGCGATGATGTCAGTTAGCCAGGAGACCCCTAGCTGCTCGGGGATTTCCTGGTGGAGAAACCGGTGGCAGCTAGGGGGGTCATGTTTGGTATCACTCGAAAGGCCTGAGAATGGCCTTTCAAATGATACAAACATGACCATGTTTGAAGTAAAGCAAAAAATAAAATAATAAAAAAATAAAAACGTGTTGTTTTTTGTGTATTTTTTATTAATGCAGCAATATTGTTCACATTTCAATTATAATGCGAACAATGATGCTGCACTAATGATTTTTTTCTGTGGGGTGCATTTGCTAAAAATCACTTAATTCCTCCCCAAAAAATGTAACAAGTCCCAATTCCTAATTTTTAACAAGCGCACCCCATAGAAAATGTAACCGCAAACGCTCACATGATAAAATGTGAAAAAAACACTTTACACGCTGAAGATGATTACAAATTCAAATTTTATTGCATTTTTTGTTATAATATACAGGCAGGACATGATGTATACATATAAAAATGATATATTATGAATCTGCCAAGTCTGCCGGAAGAACGATATATAATATGTCTGGGTCATATAATAAAATGTGGCTTCAAATCGCGTTTAAACTTGATGAGCGAAAGCGGTAAAAATGAGCTCAACACACAGTGGTGAAATGCCTCAGCAGTGAAAGGGTTAAAACAGAGTCAGTGTAATCAAATGAAATTCCAAAACAGAATCAATATTTTCAGTGTCCACGTTTCATCAGGTCACTGGACCGAATATCAGACATACTACCTGGCCTCACTGCCTTGTGGTCACATGGGGACTGACCTCTTATTTCTCACATTCTATAAGGCTAGGGTCAGACGAGCGTGATTTCTACGGACTGTACGTCCGTGCACACGGACGTACGTCAGTACGGAAGACGCAGTAGTGGCCACACAGTCCGTTTATTCACTGACGTATATTTTGACGGATGTAGGAGGGAAAATAAATTAAAAAGCAAAACCATTTTGTCCGTGAAAAATGCTGGACGTATAAGGCTGGGGTCAGACGAGCGTAGTGTTCACGTCCGTGATTGCGCCTAAAAGTACGTCCGTGATAGCATGACAGAAAGCCCATTGGAGCCTGTTACACAAAGTACGTCCGCACTGAACTGAGGACGCACAACGGCCGCGGCCCACGGACGCAAGGCAGGCAAGAACGTACAACCACTAGAACGGCCGCACAAAGTGCGCTGCGTCCGCAACGTCCGCATAGCTTTGTGTGTGAGTGATGGAACGTGGTCAGATGGACTGCATTTATACGTCCAGCATTTTTCACGGACAAAATGGTTTTGCTTTTTAATTTATTTTCCCTCCTACATCCGTCAAAATATACGTCAGTGAAAAAAACGGACTATGTGACCACTACTGTGTCTTCCGTACTGATGTACGTCCATGTGCACGGACGTACAGTCCGTAGAAATCACGCTCGTCTGACCCTAGCCTTAATGCAGTCCATCTGACCACGTTCCATCACTCACACACAAAGCTATGCAGACGTTGCGGACGCAGCGCACTTTGTGCGGCCGCTCTAGGGGATGTACGTTCTTGCCTGCCTTGCGTCCGTGGGCCGCGGCCATTGTGCGTCCGCAGTTCAATGCGGACGTACTTCATGTGTCAGGCTCCAATGGGCTTTCTGTCATGCTATCACGGACGTACTTTTAGGCGCAATCACGGACGTGAACACTACGCTCGTCTGACCCCAGCCTAAATCTACACATGTCATTGCATTCAGTTTACAAACATAATTTACATCTGTAGGTAATACATGTGATTTATACAAAAAAATGTGCAAAAACAAATAAAACACAAAAAGAACCCTTTATATGCAATGTAAACTTTAGGTGATTCTGTAAATCGACAGGTAGAGCAACGTAGGACTGGATAGGGTCAAAAAAATAGGCCTGGGCATTTAAAAATCCAGCAGCCCATCTATTTACTAAAGACAAACATAGAAACATAGAAAAATGTCGGCAGATAAGAACCTTTCGGCCCATCTAGTCTGCCCAATTACATGGATACTTTACCTGGATTTATCTTTTGTTTAGGATAGCCTTATGCCTATCCCATGCCTGCTTAAATTCAATCACTGTTTTGGCCTCTACCACTTCAACTGGAAGACTGTTCCATGTATCCACCACCCTCTCAGTAAAATAATGCTTCCTGATGTTACTTTTAAACCTTTGCCCCTCTAATCTAAGACTATGTCCTCTTGTTTTGCTACTTTGTTTCCTTTTAAATATACTCCCTTCCTCTACCTTGTGGATTCCCTTTACGTATTTAAATGTTTCTATCATATCTCCTCTGTCTCGTCTTTTTTCCAAGCTGTACATGTTAAGATCATTAAGCCTTTCCTGGCAACTTTTCTCCTTCAAGCCGTACACCATTTTAGTAGCCCTTCTCTGAACTCTCTCTAAGATGTCTATATCCTTCTGGAGATACGGTCTCCAGTACTGCCCACAGTACTCCAAGTGAGGTCTCACCAGTGCTCTGTACAGTGGCATGAGCACTTCCCTTTTCCTACTGCTAATACCTCTCCCTACACAACCAAGCATTCTGCTAGCATTTCCTGCTGCTCTATTACATTGACTACTTACCCTTAGATCCTCTGAAATAATGACCCCTAAATCCCAACCCTCAGATGTTGAGGTTAGGACTGTATCAAATATTCTATATTCAGCCCTTGGGTTTTTACGTCCCAGGTGCATTATCTTGCACTTATCCACATTAAAACTCAATTGCCACAGCTCCGACCATTTTTTTAGTTTACCTAAATCATTTGTCATTTGGCTGATCCCTCCAGGAACAAAAGCGATCTATACAGAAACACGCAAGAGGTTTATTCAGAGGTTATTCAGAGAGCAGTGAAAAGCAGGAGAATGACTGGAGAACTGAAAATTCTAGGTCAAAATAGGCAAACCAGAAAAATTCTCCCATTCATCTCATTTTCCAAATTGGCTATTTTGACCAAGAATTTTTCATTCTCCAGCCATTCTCCTGCTTTTCACCGCTCTCTGAATAACCCTGCTAGAATTTTCACTTCTCCAGTCATTCTCCTGATTTTCTACTTTCTTTGAATAGACCTGATAGTCTTACTCATAACATACAATTCATTCTCCAGCCATTCTCCTGCTTTTCACCGCTCTCTGAATAACCCTGATATTTTCAAAAATATACACACAGCAACAAATGTACAACCACGCACACACAATGATACACACAGTCACATAACCATACACGCAGCCACATACCCTCAAGCAGCCAGACACATCCACACACAAACACACATCCACACAGCCAGACACATTCACACACACATAAACACACACATGGCCACGCATACAGTTACATACACACACACACATTTAACTCAATTGTGCACTAGTCAAAAAACGCTGTATACACGTTGATACATACACTTCGTTGCAGAGGTCATATCCTCACTGAACACCTGGTGGCAGCCTTATTTTATAATAATATCCAGTAGATATCTACTGATGAATTTATATCATTACATGTTTAGGTAAAACCATGCAAACTAAATATGCAAATGTAAACATCTTAGAGGGGTGAATAAAAATATATACTTTAGCATGGCTTATACATGGTTTATTTTTATGAACATATTTGCAGCTCATAGCATTTATTTAAAAAATGCAATCACTAATGAAGTACATCATGGTACAGAAAATTCTGTGTATCACAATATAAGATTCCTGAAATAATACTGGTGAACAGAAAAGATCCATACAGTGAGAAAAATATCTGTAACTGGCAGTCTTTTATAGATCTATTTCAGATTTTTTTTAAAAAACTTGAAGGGTTTTACTTTTGGGAACGTTGGATGAAGTATAGAAACACTACTATTATTATTCTTTTTTTATATAGCGCCAGCATATGCCACAGCGCTGTACAATGGGCACAATATAGACAGGTTTACAAAACCTTGAACAACAATTGACAAACCAGTACAGGAGGAAGCGAAGGCCCTATTCCCATGGGAATTTACAATCTAGAAGGGTTGGGGGTGGAAACAGGAGGAGAGGACTGCAAGGTGAGAGTGATGGACTGCAAGGTGGGAGTGATGGACTGCAAGGTGGGAGTGATGGACAGCAAGGTGAGAGTGATGGACTGCAGGGTGGGAGTGATGGACTGGTTGGGGCAGTGAGTCGGGTGGTTGGCTTTCCTAAATAGGAATGTCTTAAGGGAGCGTTTGAAGGAAGGGAAACTAGTCTGACCGTACGAGGTATAGCGTTCCAGAGGATGGGGGCTGCGCGTGAGAAATCCTGCAGTCTATCAAATGAAGAGGTGATGCCGGGAGAAGCTACGTGAAGGACACTGTTTGATCTTAGGGAGCAGGCTGGGGTGTATTCGGTGATTAGTGAGGACAGGTAGACACTATGGCAAGTTCCCTATTTAGGGAACTGACACCATAGCTCACAATACTTCACTGTTCTTTCCACAATAGTTTGTATTGAAGCTGTCTAGTTCTAGCTTATATTTATATGGGATTTCCATTGTATTTTGCTGGGAGTTGAGAGGGCAAAATCCTGTGTTTGTTGTTTTATTATTACTAGTAAAGCTCTTGGGCCTACTGCTCTGTGTGTTTAACTTGTATGTATATTTGTTATTCTGTCTCTCCCATTATACAGCACTACAGAACTTGATAGCGCTTTATAAAAACTTGTAAATGTAACTAGCAGTGAGCCTAGTTGTGCTGGTTGCTCGTCCTGTGTACGTGTGCCCGCACTTCCCTGCGTCTGTCGCAGCTTTGTGACAGGCTGGTGGGTGTTTTGTGTAAAAATAATAAAATAAAAAATAAAAAAGCATGTTTTTTTAAAATAATTTGGTCTGGGTTGCATAATAAAATAGGACTTCAAATCACATTTAAACATGATTAGCATAAAACTGTCAAAATGAGCTCAGCCCACAGAGGTGAAATGGCTCAGCAGTGAAGGGGGTTAAAAAGCAAAAACATGTAAAAATTGGGTATTTCTAAACTCAGGACACCATTTTGAAACTATTTAACTGGGGTCTTTTTTGGCGGTTGTAGATTTTGGGGGTAAAAGTATGAAAAGTGTGTTTTTTTCAATTTTTTAAACATATTTCATAATTTTTTGTAGTAAATTATACGATATGATAAAAATAATGGTGTCTTTAGAAAGTCCATCTAATGGCGTGAAAAACGGTATATAATATGTGTGGGTTCCATAAATGAGAAAGAGGTAAATTAGACGTAAACAAAAACAGCGCAGAAATGTAAAAAACAGCAGCGGGCAATTTCGGACTGACAATAGTAAAATCGCCTGGTCACTATGGAGTTAAATACAGCTGCAAGTAATAAAAAATGCATATTACAGTGGTGATCATGGACACATTTCACATAAGCCCAAACAGGAGAAAACCTGTCAGTACTAAATATATATGAACCCCATAGGTGATTTAACAAAAAACAGGGAGAAAGGTGCACAACCATATATGTGACAAAACCCCTATATAAACTACCAGGTATTAAGCCTGCCCAGAGGGCAGTCTATTGTTGTTGTTGTTGTTGCCAGCCCAGAATCCATGTACACATATTTGCTTTTCAGTGTCATATCCTAGAGTATCTCTATATATAAATGCATTTGAAACACATCCATCGCTGCCCCATCCCCGACGGGAGGGCTGAGTGAGCAGCTGTTATGGGTTCACGCGCAGGCGATGATGGTGACGGACGCTTTACAAATGCATTTTATATAGAAATATTGCCTATAGGGTGCTGGTAAACAATAACATACAATGCATTAAAAGTATCATACTGCTCATAGAGTGCAGATACTGTCTCATTCTAAGAACAGCAAGCTGCCATGGAATAACTTGCTGTTCTCTTTACCAGCCGTCGTAAGTAAGTACTAATTCCAAACCAAAAACGAAAGTTCTGGAAAGGATTGAATAGCAGCTCCAGGTGTTATCTTAAAAGTATGATTGGAATAGGGCCCAAGGTAGGCATTAAAGCTTTAGACATTACTTCATATTAACCTTTGATCAAGCAAACATTGGTAAAGGGCAAAATAAAGTGCAATGGCAAGATCACCCTATAATGTTTTATGATGGGGTATGAAAGATACTTTACTATTGTGTCAATTTATAATATGTTTCGAGGGAATAAGGAATTATTTACACTGCAATCTCGAATAGTGACTCTGTTTATATACGCTGTTTGTATCTGGACACCTTTGCCTTTGACTCCACTTTAGGATAGGCATTTTTGAACCTCCCAGTTTTATATACTGCTATATTCTGTGTTTCATGCTGGCTTGCCAGTGTTCACATCTGAATTTGGATGATGGCCTCTATGTAGTTCCAGAAAGGGCAGTTGCTTTTATTATTATTATTAATTGATGTAATTGCTTTTGTGTATAAATTGTTTACTATTGCAGATGTATTTCAACATTATAAAAGCCAGAATCTAATAAAAAAAACACTTCATCAGAGCTCATGAGTGTTGGTACTTTTTTTAATTTTGTGACATAATATATACAAATAGTGATGATATACAGTATTTTGAATCTTTTGAATCCGCTGAAAAAAACAATATATAACTTGTCTGGGTTCTACAATTAAACATAACTTCAAATAGGGTTTAAATGTGATGAGCAATAAAATTGTACATTGGGTGTGAAATGGTTCAGCAGTGATGGGGTTAAGAGACCATTTTAACAGGAAATTTGTTGTTTATGTTTTAAAGGGTTTCTGGTATTTAGCTTCAAATTGAATTGCCTCCTTTTAAACGTATTTGTACTACTGCTTAATTGGTGGAATGCACTTCCCAAAAAATCTCAGGGGGTTATTCATTAACTGATGATGTTTGCTGATATTGCAAACACGAGTAGAAAATACAAGTTTTGAAATCCTGACATTTCATAAAAGTAAAATCCAAAGAGCAACAGGAGAAGCTACGCTGTGAACCCCTCCCCTCTGTTCTTTGGATTCTACTTTTGCGAAATGTCAGAATATGTCGGTGATGAAACACTGGCACTTCCCCTGGTGTATATGACACCAATAAACACCAACAGTGACTTAAATACCCACCAAAATAAAAAACATCATCAAATGTTACCATATTGTACTATCCTTTTTATTTCTGTTCCATGTCTGTTAAACTTCGTCATTGTGGTTGTCAAATATATCATTATGTTCATTTTCTCTATCAAGACTGAATGTCTTTATTTAAATTCGTACGAAAGTTCTGTGAAAAACTGCAAAGTTACTTTGAATAGCGTCTGCAATTACAATCAAATTGAAACCAGCGGGTTGAGAGCAGTAACTTATGCTATCCTGCGGTTAACTGCTGTCTGTTCTAAAAATCTTTAATGCCATTTGCTGGAAATGCGCTTTATTAAATTTTGTTATTGTATTATTTAGCAATATTTGGAATCGTACTCAGTAGAAAGTTGGTGCTTTATTAATTCAAGTTCTTTGAAACAATTTATTGGTTACACAATTCAAGGTGAAAAGGGAGGCTACAGCTTTTGTTTTATATCAATAGTGTGGCAAGCTCCACTTTGTAAAACTGATTTATGTTTCAGCAGAAAATCTATTTCTTGTTTACTTGAATTTTTATAAATTATATTTGCAAATTCAAACATGATCCATATACAACAGATGGGTTACGTCAGCTGGTTTACTGTGACAAAATTTGGATTTGTGGATGTGGATAGAAACTATGGACCCTATCTTTTTATTTTATTTTGAGAAAGTATTTTACCAGGAAGGATACATTGAGATTTCTCTCGTTTTCAAGTATGTCCTGGGTGGTGAGTGTGTACCGTTAGGTGTCTTGCCCAAGGACACTTACTGGAGAGGTGCTCTTCCAAGGTTGGTGTAAACTTAACAACCCCATAGACTATAATGGCCCTGGTAAGATTACAACAGCTCTGGCTAAGTTAACACCAACCTTGGAATAGAGCCGCATGCATCATAAATGTTAATAATTTAAACATTCTACGTTTAGAAACTAGGAAGATTAAGTCACATTTAATGTGGAAGAACTGACCATTCGATTTTTTTTTGGTTCATTTAAGCACCATACTGACATGCTGGTAGAGAAATTATGTTTGAGTTATGGTTTCTGTTAAGGTTACAATTAAAATTAACAGATTCTACTTCAATGTCCCTTCATTTTTAGGCAACAGATTCTGCTCCTGTTAGGGTTAACAAACTACCCTACATCTAATAGTAACTAGTGATGAGCCGAACACCCCCGTGTTCGGTTCGCATTCGAACTCGAACAATTTCAAAAGTTCGAGTTTGAACTCGAACACGAACCGAACTCAATGCAAGTCAATGGGACTCGAAAGTTCAATTTTTAAAGTGTCCTCCTAGAGGGCATATATGCAAGATATTTGCCATAGAAGGTGTATGGGGGTCCGGGTAGTGCCCTGGGGGACAGGAAACAAGGACAAAAAGTAAAAAAAAAAACGTTTTTAAAGGAACAGTGAGTTTTCCATGAAATAAAGGTTAAGAATAAAAACGAAAAATTCCTTAAAGTATCGTGCCTAGGAGGTCCCCATAACCTGCCCGTGAAGTGGCGGATTTGTAGGATATATAGAAGCATTTAAAAACAAAAAAATGACGTTTCAAATGACGGTAAATGCTTTTCCTTTAATCTATTCATAAACAACTGCTTGGGGCGGCAGCTTGTATGAAAAGAGGAGACATTTTAGGACACACAGAACAAGTTTAGTGATTTTTGGGCTAAATTATGGTGAAACTTATGTAGGCTTTGGATGAAAGTAACAATAGGTGCTTTAAAATTGGGCCTTTAGTGTCAGCAACAGTGCCGTCACACCGTAACCACTCTGTGGTATTGTGGAAGAGTGCAGGGTTGGACCCTGCGGTCCAATATTAAAATGATATGAATCTGGTATAGGCGTCAGTGGCAGTGCACCCAAATATTGTGCCTTTGGTGGCAGCAAGTGCCTTCACACCGTAAGTAACCCCTCTGTGGTATTGTGGAAGAGTGCAGGGGTGGACTCTGAGGTCCAATATTAAAATGATATGAATCTGGGACAGGCGTCAGTGCACCCAAATATTGTGCCTTTGGTGGCAGCAAGTGCCTTCACACCGTAACCCCTTTCTGGTATTGTGGAAGAGTGCAGTGGTGGAGGTTTTGGGAATGCAGAAGAGATCCCCGATCTATTCAGTTACGTCAGCATCAGGGGATTGATAGCTGCTAATCCAGGACTGATTCGTTTTTATAAATGTCAGCCGGTCTACAGAGTCGTTGGACAGATGCACTCTTTTGTCTGTGACAAAACCTCCAGCAGCACTGAATGTCCTTTCAGAAAGCACGCTGGATGAAGGGCAACCTAGTAGCTGCATAGCATATTGGCTAAATTCTGGCCAGTGATCCAATCTCAACGCCCAGTAAGCCAGTGGATTATCTGCTGTAAAGGTATCCAGGTCTGCCCATGCCCCTAGGTAGTCCTGCACCATATGATGAAGCCGCTAGCAATGGGTGCCTACATTTGACGTCCCTGGGTGTCGTAGACTAAAAAATTTTTAAAAAGGCATCAGTCAAGCGGCCCTGGCCTTCACCACTCTTCCTCTGATCATCCGCAGCCTCAGAAGCACCTGTGTCATCACTTGGTAACCTACCAGTGCCTGGAAAGGTGTTACACAAGTGTCGCTTTAGAGCGTCCTCAAGTTGTTTCATCCGGTCCTCCCTCTGTGCGGGCAGGATGAGCTCTGCAACTTTACCCTTGTATCGTGGATCAAGAAGACTTGCCAACCAGTAATTATCCCTCTCCATGATAGCACGAATCCTATGGTCGTTTAGCAGGCTTTGCAGGATAAGGTTGGAGGTGGCATTAGCTTCCGAGTCTTCCTGGTCAATGAGGATGATCTCATTGTGCACTTCCTCCTCCCAGCCACGTACTAGTCCTTGGGTTTCTGGGCACACAAAACCCTCCCTTGAGGAATCCCCACCTTCAATGCCCCCACTACTTAAATATTGCTCCTCCTCCTCACTTTACTCCTCTGTTTGATCAGGCACCCAGGTGGAGTCAGTGACCTCATCATCGTCATCAATCCCTATCTCCTCATCACTGGAGCCAACTTGGCAGTATGCTGCAGCTGCTGGGGCAACATGAGTGCCAGTTATTTGTGTGTCACTGGCACCCCCTTCCTCTAGGTTGATTATACTCCCTTCCTCAACCTCAGAGTTTGAATCAGAGCACTGTAGTTGCTGCGCATCCTCAAGCAGCATGTCACTGTCATTGTAGTCAAACAATTCAGCTGACTCCTCCGTGTATGTTTGTGAAGCTATGGCAGGAGTAGCTGTGGACATGGAGGCTGCAATAGATGCTGAGGTAGACTGTAAACCACTACAAGCCTGGCTGGCAGAGGACTCGGAGGATGAGTATGGCCTGGTTAACCAATCCACAAAATCCTCTGTATGTTGCTGCTGCTTAAGAAGACGGCCAGCAGCAGTTAGAAAGGACAAGCGTGCCCTTGCAGAGGATGCACCACGTCCAGAGGCACAGAGGCACAGCCTCCTGACACAGAGGCTGCTTGCCCTCTTATCTGTGTCTGGGAGCGTCTGCCTGTCCTTTTTGGTCTTTCTGACATTGTGAGTGATATATAGATTAAAGATATACAGAACTCTGATTCAACTCTGTTATACAAATTGGAGATATGCAGAACTCTGATTCAACTGTGTTATCTAGATTAAAGATTGAGAACTCTGGTATAACTCAGTGAGACACCCTGATAGCTGGCAGCCAGTGACAAGACACAGATTAAAATTAGCAGAAATCTGCTACAAGTCTGTGAGACCCCTTAATAGGACCCCCTGATAGCTGGCAACAGTGACAAGACACAGATTACAATTCCCAGATATCTCATACAAGTCTGTGAGCCCCCCTGATGGGTGGCAGTGACAAGACACAGATTAAAATTCCCAGAAACCTCCTATAAATCAGTGACACCCCCTGATGGGTGGCAGTGACAAGACACAAATTACAATTCCCAGGAACCTCCTGTCAGGGTTCAGACTGATTGATGCAGCAGGAGCGGTAGTGAGCCCAAGATGCAGTGAAGCAGGTTTGTAAGGAAAAGAGTTTATTAAATAATAAACACCAGGACATAAAGATACAGGAGATCTGAAAAGGACACTAGAGGAGACTGGACGCAATGGGGAATAGCTATGAGGAGAGGAGATGCAGGAAAAGGAGGTTGAGGCCAAAGGGATGGCTGAGAGTAGTGGGAATGGAGGTTTAAGGAGAACTAAAGATGAGAGCAGTCAGAAAGCAGAGGAAATGAGGGATGGCAAGAGGAAACTAAAGATACTGGAGAAGTGAGCAGAAGGAGACACAGAGGGAACTTAACAGCACATGGGGTAAGCAATGAATAAACATATATACATAAACACAGGATAAATGGAAACAACGGTATCAGGCAGGGGGCAGGCAATAGAATAGTCGTGGGCAAAGCAGGGGGTCTAGGCAAGGCGGCAATCAGAGTGGTCAAAGTCCAAGATGAATGAGGTCTGGTAGCCAGGGGTTCAAGATAGGGGGGATCAGGATGCACAGTGGGGTTACCGGCTGGAAGGGTAAATAATCAGGATATGGAGGGTCCTCAGGAAAGGCTTAGGATCAGCTCTGCAATGAGATTCAGTCTGGGACTTCAATGAGGAAGTCCAGGGTAGAGGGTATGACTTCCTTATATGCTGCAATGATTAGGGAGGATGAATGGCAGGTGAGGTTCCTGGGCCAGAACGTCAGAGTCCAGGAATGTGCAAAGTCTTGATACTAAGTCCTGGAACCTGTATAGGCATGCAGGATGTGGCTTAGAAAGGGGGTGCCAGGGGGTCAGTGCCTCCAGGACCTGACACCTCCTATAAATCAGTGAGACCCCCTGATGGGTGGCAGTGACAAGACACAAATTACAATTCCCAGGAACCTCCTATAAATCAGTGAGACCCCTGATGGGTGGCATTGACAAGACACAAATTACAATTCCCAGGAACCTCCTATAAATCATTGAGACCCCCTGATGGGTGGCAGTGACAAGACACAGATTAAAATTCCCAAAAACCTCCTATAAATCAGTGAGACCCCCTGATGGGTGGCAGTGACAAGACACAAATTACAATTCCCAGGAACCTCCTATAAATCAGTGAGACCCCCTGATGGGTGGCAGTGACAAGACACAAATTACAATTCCCAGGAACCTCCTATAAATCAGTGAGACCCCCTGATGGGTGGCAGTGACAAGACACAGATTACAATTCCCAGGAATCTCCTATAAATCAGTGAGACCATTGTGGTGCATTGTGGGCGAACTCGAACCGAACACACGGAAATGTTCGGAGTTCGGCAATCAGTCGAACGGCCGATGTTCAATGCGAACTCCAAACAGATCGAACCGAACAGCTCATCCCTAATAGTAACCTTAACCCTAACCATAAAACAAGCTCCAATACTAACCCTAATTACTAACCCTAACACTAACCTTAACATTAAAAAGGAGTGTCTTTTTTGCACCCTACTCTCATTAAAAAAACTGTAGATATTTTTTTTTCCGCTAGAGAATGAAACTCATATAATGAGGTATAAAAATTAGGTTGCAAAGATACTACTACATTTCATGGATCGCAAACCTAAGCATAATGTAGTTTTTCAACAAGTGTCATATTCTGTAGGTTGGCTTTAACCCAAATGTAATAGTAGAAAAAATAGTAACCCCTCTTTGGGGTGCAGTCAGGTGTGTACTGTGTGTGTGTGTATATATATATATATATATATATATTATATATATATATATAATCTTATTTGGGTTGTAGTGGAGGGCAAAATTTTTTATAAAAAGCCTCCACGCAATAACCAATAAGGTTTATTATTGCAGAAGTCATTTGCACATCACAGCAATTCAAAGAACTGCATCACAGAGCTCCTGTACTGTTTATTGAAACAAAATCGGATCTGCAGACTCAGCGAAACGTCAGAACTAAGTATGGAAGAGATCCACGTCCCGTCTATCAATTCATGCATGGCACAAGAAATGTATGGAGACATGGACAGTGTTCGATAAAGGGAGGAGTGGACGACCAAGAACATCTGTGGAAAACATTGATCGTGTAAGAAAAGCCTTTGATCGTTCTCCCAGAAAGTCTATCCGTACTGCTGCCAGACAGTTAGAGCTAGCGATAGAGAAACATTTCCAGACCGGTGGATTGGAAGGGCCACCTCGTTCACCAGATATCACTCACCTTGACTTCTTTCTATGGGGTTATGTTAAAGATATCATGTACTGAACAAAGGTACGGGACATCACTAATCTAAAGCAGAGGATACCATTGCCACCATTGATGAGGGTATGCTACAGCGAACATGGCAAGAAATCAAGTACCGTCTTGATGTGCTTTGCGCAACTAATGATGCCCATATAGAGGTGTATTAAATGAGGCAAAAAAAAAACCTTAAATATATACGTGTCATTTTGTAATAATCTTCACTTATCTGTCTTTTTCATTTGCCTTTATAATAAATTTTTTAAATTGTAAAGAGACTTTATGGACACCCTGCATAACCACCAATGTTTGAATGATAAAGTGCAGAAAAAGTAATTTACTTACAATAAATTATTGAAATCGGAATAATTAGCAATAAAATATTTTTAATATCATTGAAATTAGATGAGTTAGAAATGGTCAAAGTGAGCACAACACATGAATGTGAAATGTCTCAGTATTGAAGAAGATAATGGCTATTTTAAATGTGCTAAAAATCTCTAATATAAAACATAAATTAGAAGTTGAGATATAAAGCACCTTTTTCATTTATTCAGTGTATAATAAGATCTTAGTTGCTCCCATCCAAAGAGGTTCTAGAATTTGTTTTCAGTCTCTTGTGTATATTTTTGTCAGGTTGTTAGTTTATAGTTTAGACTATCAGGGTTATTCAAAGAGATCCGAATTGCTTGAGAAAGGTAACCGAACGCTGATTTTCAGCGTTCGGTTACCTTTCCTGGCCATTCGGCTATCCAGAGAGCAGGCAATTCGCCAAATCCTGGCGAATTGCCTGCACATACGGTGCCTGTTCGGTGCCTGTTCGAGGGCAGTGAAATCCCCATGAAAAAGCACTGCTTCGGCTATTCAGAGAACACAAACCAGCAGTGAAAGGTTCCAGAAATGCCCTGCCAGTCGGTGGTTTAATTCGGCAAGTTTATTCAGGAGAATCCCATAGACTTCAATGTTAAAAATATTCTGGTTTTAATTCAATATCTAATAAACCATTCATTATAAAATTCTGCAGTAAAGAGTCTCTTTATTTATAGATTTTTTTAGGATACTTTTTATATATATATATATTTTTTTTAAAGTCCGATTATTTTGTTTTTGTTTTTAGTTTACTTCTTTTTTCTGTAACAGCCCTCTTTATTATCATTCCCTGGACCTCCTGTGTAAATTTCAGACATTTTCGCTCAGTAGTTTCTTTGCAAACAGCGTTTCACTTTCACACATTCATACAACTATTTTGCTAATTTATTCACTGCCTCCTCTGCGTCTCGGCTGCTTCGCTGCGTGTGATCGGCTCCTGTTCGGGCTTTTTCCGTGGTTTTCGGCAGGTTAATCCAGATGTTTTTGTGGCTTTTCTGCGTGCATTCGCTGGGTTTTGCGGTTCGTTTTCGTCGGGTTTGCGGCAGCTTTTCCCTGCAATTCGGGGACCCTGTGGTGCTTGCTGAATACACCGCAGGGTCACCGAAATGGGATCGGCAAAAGGAACCGAATTGAAGAGAACGAAAGTCACGATGACTTTTCGAATCTCTTTGAATAACCCTGTATAACAAGAGGGAACACATTTTTAAAGAGGAAGTATGGACTAATACGTCAGCATTGTTCAATATGATACACACAAAACCTTTCCACTGTGTAGGGATTTGGAAAAAAAAATGTTGAATTTGTATGTTAAGAAGTTACAAAGGTCTAATTGATTTTGAATGTTTAGTTGAATGAAAGACTAAAGATTTTTATTTCAAATCCCAAAGAGACCTCTGTCGAGGAAGAAGAACCTTTGGGTATGGAACTAACTGGGAAACCTCAGTTTCTATATTCACTTTACTCTCATGTAGCTAAATCCAACTTGAGCATGTTATTCTCAAAAGACAGGTCTGTTTGACTTGTACTCAATGGATCACTTAAATGGTTATTCAAAGAGTGCCAAACTTGTCACCAAAGGGCACCAAGCAGTGAATTTCACCGTACGGTGCAATGTCGTGGCAGTTTGTCTGTTCAGAAAGCTGTCAATTCACCAAACACGGGCAGGGTTTTTTTCTGTACTCCAGCGGTGTTCGGCAATCTGTTCAGTGGTCTTTGGCGGCGTTCAACGGTCTCTTCGGTCTTCAGCAGCGTTTGGAGGCTCCTCATTCGGCACACTTCAGGGACCCTGCAGTGAATAGTGAATTCACTGCAGGGTCGGTGAACTGGAATCATCGAAGAATACCGAAGAGTGCTGAACAGCAAAGTACTGAACTTTGATTTGCATTATGGTTTGTACTTCTGCCTATGCCCAGCAGTTCCTGTACCTGCACCGTGAACTGGTTTGCCTGTACATTCAACCTGTTTTGGTCTGTACCTGTGTATAGTAGCTGTATCCTGTTCCAGTCTATACCTGCAACCATCAGCTACACCTTCTGAGTAAATAGCACCAATATCTGGCTGTACCTGTCTGGCAGTTACTCCTGGACCGTAGTAGTGTAGTCTACCAGCAACCTCAAGGATATTCCACATAGCTTTGACATAATCTGCACATTTACTCTAATTCACAAACCTATTCTGGTTAGTTGAATCATAAATACAATTTTTTTTAAACTTCTAATGACGACCATTTCAATATATACAGTGCATTGCTTATTTTTTCAGATACAGGTAAATGAAATAATTCCAGAGATTATCAAGGCAAAAAGAAAAAATAAACCAAAAAAGGCAATTATTGTTATGAATGAAATGTTCCCTGAGGACCTCTAAAATGAGAGATGTAAATATTTGTAGTAAAACTGCCCACGTATTAATCTGCTGATGTGCAATTATTCAACCCTTCCTCTGGGTGTAAATCTAATTATGCAGACAGAGCATTAGTAATATTAAATAGAAAATATCACAGAATGTCAAGATGGAAAATGTCATCGTGAAATAAAAAAAGGTCTGTAACCCCTCAACATTTGCAGATTAAATAAATATGTTTTGTTTTTTGCAACACACTGCAGACTTGAATTTATAAATGTTTGCAATCTTAATAGTTCTCACTTAATGAAAAAAGTTAAGATCTAAAAAGTACTAAGGAAAATGGAATGCATTGACAGAAGGTTAAAAACATAATCTCTGACACCAGCAGCAGTCAACATTGAAAGGTTTGCACCTGATATCTCATTAGCAGCTAACATCAGCAGGTTTACGTATAACAGTATTGGCACATTGGCTGTTTTATCATTAGGTTGCATGGACAGAGGTTGCCACATAGATAATGCAAGTCACAGTCAATATTAATCCTATGGCGCTGCTGTATTGACAAATTGTTTCTGTTGAGATTGAAAATATCCTTATGTGTGGCAAAACAGAAAATGTGAATAAATACCTTTAACAATAACAAGCTCTCCAGTAAGTACATCAAATGATTCCTTCCATGCAAAGCATTATGTTATTGTATTCAATATTATGCTCTTCCTGGAAAAAATAACACATGTACCTGATGACAATGCTAGGGACAAATATCAGGCTAAAATCATATTGTAGTTAAGTATTACTGACTATTATAACATCACTTACTTAGATAACAATACATCGTTAAATTGGAATCCACATTTCATTTGCATTGAGGGATAAGAAACCTAAAATTTTACTGGTTAATGCATGAGTATTGTGCTTAGTAAAAGCATATTTAAAATGAAAATAGGATAAAAATTTTAAAAAGGTTTCAGACACAATAGGGGTTATTTAGAAAGCATCGCAATTTCAATTTCTTTGGCGTTTCCAATTCACTGATCCTGCTGTAAATTCACTATTCACCACTTGTTCCCTGAAGTCTGCCGAAAGTGGAGTTGAAGACTGTCCATCAGCCAGATGAACGCCACCGAACAGACCACCAAACACTGCCAAAGAGCGCTGAACTGACTGCCAAACGCCACCGAACTGCAGAAAAAACCCGGAAATCTGCTATTGTTTATAAGTCTTTTAAAAGAAAAAATTCATGAAAATATTTGGATATAATAAAAAATTTCTAAAAAAAAATAATAAAATGGTCTGTTACAGAATAAAATAAAATCTTTAAAAAATGGGAATCAAAACTTGCTCTTAAAAAAAATCCAAAAAAATAACAAACAAATTATAAAAAATAAAGAAATAAAAAGGCTTTTTTGCTGAGACTGAAAAGAATAAACGGTTAAACAAAAAATTGGTTTAAAAACTATACTATTTTTTACATTAAATACTATGGGACTCACCTGTTTAAACCTGTCAAACTAAACCACCGAATATGAGCTCATTTCACTGACAATTCGATGCAGTTAGGCGTTCTCTGAATAGATAGATGCTCAGTCAACCATTAGGCTGACTGAGCCACATGGGAATTGTAGTTCCCAAAACATCAGGGAGCCAAGGTTGCTGACCCCTGAGATAAACCATTACTTCTCTTTACTATGGGACAATTTTGCTGCCACCGAAGATCCCCGAAGTGCGATGAACTGCAACGTATTTCACTGTCAATTCGCCAGTATTTGGTGAATTAACAGCTTTTCGAATAGCCAGACTACCATGAAGTTGCACCGTAAAGTGAAATTCACCATTTGGTGCAATTCGGTGGCAAGTTCGGTGCTCTTTGAATAACCCTTTAGGTAGAGGTTATTGTTAATATTGGGACACTATTCTAGATTCTAGATTCTCTCAAAGATCTCATGAGGAGTGAAGTGCCTCACTAAAGGTATGAGTGAACTAGTGAGAGCCACTAATTCTTACTTCACAACGTGCTTTTAAATCTTTGCAGATTTAGTGTCATTAAAAATCATAAGAGACTACCTACATTATTGATTGCTACATATTTAAACTTGGTGTATATGTATGTGAGGTTTATATATTAAAATTAATTAACCCCTTAAGGCCACAGGGATGCAGTCCTTACAGCAGATAGGCTTGAATAACGCAAGGTGTCACAGCACCCCCCACCGCTTTCTGGCACTCCTCCAGCCTGCCTCCCTTCCCAGCAGCCAATCGCTGTCTTTAGCTGAAGGGAGACTGTCTGGATATTCAGAAACACTTGGAAAACTTTCCTGTATTCATTCTCAATATGTCAATATCCTTGTACGATTGTGGTTTAGATTTCCCACAAATGAAAATATGTTCCAAATGTATGCATTGATCATATTTTTATTCTTACAATAAATAATGTCTTTGAAACTGTAGAGGTAACTAGAAAAAAGCACCAGAAGTCAAGTGTAAACTAAACCAATCTTAATAAAAAAGGGATTTGCAACATAAATATTACTATGTCTCAAAAATGTTTGTCAACCTCCACTTTTTCATTGCAAAATGGCACAATTTAAACAAATGAAGTATTATACATTTCTTACTATCTTCTTATGTTAAGCTTTTTATTGTTTGTAAAAGTATGTTTTTTTCTTCTAATTAATTTGTATCAATATGATCAGATCTGACTTTGTGTTTTGGAATACACATATTGTTCTCTACTTTTCCTGACAATCTAAAGAAAGAGTAATGCATACAAATCATTTTACTGTTTAGAAGTTTGAATAAAACATTCTAACCTTGTCATACTAAGTGACAGACAGAAATGTCACCATTGTTTGCCTGGGACAAATAATCCATATACTTCATGTTTAATTCATCTGATCTTTAAGAATGTTTAACAATATTGAATTTAGATAAATTTCAATGTTAAATTGAATCAGTTTCACTCTATTTTCCTGAATTTTTATGCTAGTCTCATCAATTTCAGTCATTTTTACTTCTTTCGTTTACATTTTAACTCTGAAGGGTATGTACGACATTATGGAAAGTAAAAAGTCACATTTCAATAAATGCTCAAACACCTTTTATGGTATCAGTTATTCCTGAAATACATTTGTTATCATTTTAAAGATGTAGGATAAACACCGTAAAATGAATCAAAATCCATTAATATAGAGTATTGAATGTCGTCTAATTATTTCCTTTTTGTATTAGGGCTGGATACTTTCAATGGATCCCATGTTAGTCTGTTCTTCATAAACAAAATCTTTTTCCACTGTTAAATTTGTTTTCAGTTTTACCCTCAGAGCTATGAATTGTTTTATTATCAGTTAGGACCCATATGACGGAATGGGATGTTGTTCCGCCTGCGGGTGTGCTCAATCTGCGTGACCCCTTCGCTTACCGCTGGCCCGACTACCGAGTGACGCGCACTCGGCGTCTCGTGCGGCCTGGCGTGACCCTGGGGAAGGGGTAGCGGGCGGTGGAGGGGACCCCTGCCTGAACCAGCCCGACCACTGAGCCATCGGCACTCAGCGTCCCGAGCAGCTGGCTCACTGACCTTGTGGGTGTGGACGTCCGTGGAGATCGGATCTGCCAGCCACGGAGGAATCTTCGGATCTATGTGGGAAACGTTTCGGATCGCGGTGCGGGTAACTTTTCGGATCTCAATGGAGAATGACCTTCGGATCGGATCGGCTGAAGGGAACTTCGGATCTGGCAGAAGGGGCGAGGGATTCGGATCTTCCCGCAATCCCTCGCAACACCGTAGCGCGGTACGCGGCCGCGCCCTTCGGTTCGGATCCGTCTCTCTGAGAACCGAATCTTCATGCGCTGCGCCTCTGCCCTGCTACTCGATGCAGGCACAGAGCGCTCGCTTCGGTTCGTACCTGATGGACACCGTACCCTGAGATCGCGGGGGACTCTCAGATACGAAAATACGGTGGAGAATAAAGTCACACAGTCAAAGCTGAATGCACTGCAGGATCTGGCTTTATTGTTACAGTCCAAGCATTTATTACCTCTGCACACAATTAGAATACAATGGGACCCTTGCCCGCCCTCCCAGGACCCATTGGCCCTTGGCCTTCAGGGAGTCGCCAATTCGGACCGGATGGTCCGAATCGGCCATTTTACGATTCGAACCGGATGGTTCGAATCGGCCATTTTCCGAATCGAGAATTCTTAACTGCGCCACAAGGTGATCGGAAAATGGCGGCGAGCAAGGCAACAAAGGGGAAAATACATTACGCAATAAATCAACGGGGACACTTTATTACACCACACAATCACATCTAATAAAAGTACTTGTAAAACTGGGTGCGTGCCACCGCACCGAGTGTCCATAGCCACCACTGTCACTGCACCGCCCCTGGCTGAGGGTGCTGGGCCATTCCGTGACACTCCTCCCCCTCCCCAGTTCGACGCACCTGGTCTGACCCCACCGGGTCATACCGGGGAAGTCGGCGCTCCAGGCCATAGTCCGTCTGGGGAGGCCGAGTCACCAGGCCTCTCCATTTGGCCTTGCGGCCGTGCCAGCTTGGTCGGGCCCCCCCGTCCTAGGTTACCCCGGCTGGGCAAAGGTACATACATCCGGGCCGGAGTACCCCCTGTGTCCCCCCAGGGTTGTCGCTCACCTGGGGAACCCGGGTGCCAACTGCACACGCCCCAGGTGCCCAAGTCAGCCGTGGAACAGAACCGTGACTGCGTGAGGCCCCCGAGCCCAAGGGTTGCAAAAATGGGCAGAGGCCAGCGGCGCTCTGCCCCGTTGCCAGCTCCTCCACTGGATGGCCAGGTACGGACACGGCAACCGAAGGAGCACCTCGAGCCAGACCTGGCTGCTCTTCCTGGTGGCCGACGAGGGGACCAGGGGATGCAACCGCGGTCGCACGGGGATCCTCCCTCTCGCTCTGCCCTCGGGGCAAGTTGGGAGAAACGGGCAGAGGCCAGCGGCGCTCTGCCCTGGTGCCAGCTCTTCCGCTGGGTGGGGATCTCCTTGCAAAAGGATGGTTTCTTTTCCCCCCGGGACCGTCACTGGCTGCGCACAACCCAGCCCGGGGAAACCATCTGTCTGCTCCACCTGGCAGACTGTGGGTGGTGGGCAGAGGCCAGCGGCGCTCTGCCCCGTGGCCAGCTCTTCAGCTGCGCGAGGATCTCCTTGCGGGAGGATGGTTGCTTCACCCCCCGGGGCAAACAATGGTTGGGCACAACCCATCCCGGGGGAACCATCTGTCTGCTCCACCTGGCAGACTGTCAGCAGGGGCAGAGGCCAGCGACGCTCTGCCCCGTGGCCAACTCTTCCGCTGGTTGGCAATCTCCTGTGGCGGGATGGTCTCTTCACCCCCCGGGGCAATCAGTGGTTGCGCGCAACCCATCCCGGGGGAACCATCCGTCTGCTCCTCCTGGCAGACGTTGAGTAGTGGGCAGAGGCCAGCAGCACTCTGCCCCGTAGCCAGCTCTTCCGCTGGTGGAGATCTCCTTGGGAAGGATGGTCACTTCACCCCCGGGGCAATCAATGGTTGCGCACAACCCATCCCGGGGAACCATCCGTCTGCTCCTCCTGGCAGACTTTGAGTAGTGGGCAGAGACCAGCGGCGCCCTGCCCCGTAGCCAGCTCTTCTGCCGGTTGAGATCTCCTTGGGAAGGATGGTCTCTTCACCCCCGGGGCAAACAATGGTTGCGCACAACCCATCCCGGGGAGACCATCCGTCTCCTCCCCCGCTGGACCCGTGGCCTCGGCCACCCTGTCCTCTTGCGGGTGAAGGGGGTATCTTCCTCTGCCGGAACCCCCACGGGCACCCATGGGTCTGCCTCGGCCTCCCATAGGTCCCAAACCTGGGGACTGTCGACTTCCTCCGCCGACCCGTCCCACCACGGGGAGCTCAGGCTCGACTGCGGAACGCCGTCCAACAGTCTCCGATAAGCCACCTCGAGCTCCCACTCTCGCTCTGCTAGGGACTCCAGCTCCTCAAACACTGAGTCCCTGCTGTCTGACGGATCTCCAGTTCCCGTCGCTCCAGGATGTCTTCCATCCGCTCCTCGGTCTCCTCTCCAAACTCGGGGTCGGCGGCCATGCCCTCGTAGAGCAGCCCCGTACCTCCGTAGCGAGGCCTGCAGTGGAACTGCCTCCAATAGGGCGCACTGTCGGAGCGGCGGTTAGCCACCGGAGCGCGCGGTACGCGGCGTCCAGTGCGATCTCCTCCTGCACCAGGCTCCGGAGCTCAGCCTCCCACTCCTCTGGGGCCCGACCTTGCAGGAACGCTGCTCGCACATCGTACTGCACCCGATGGACGACAGCGTCGGAGGGAATGTACACACCATGGCAGTCCCGCTCATGGTCCAGGGCCTCGTACCACAGTTCCTCTGTGGACCTCTGGTCCTGCTCCAGGCCCTCCTGCAGCTCTCTTGCCAACACGACCTTCATGTCGGCGAAGGTGCCAGCACAGGAGCACCGCTCCTCAACGGGGAATGTGGCGTCCTCAGATGCAGCTCCAGGCGAGCTGTGAGTCTCCATCCGAGGTCGCGGGGATAAGGACGTCCTCAGTACAGGCTCCAGGCGAGCTGAGAGTCCCGCAAGCGCAGTCACTGGGGGTTGCAGATTCCCAGGTGAAGCTCCAGTCGAGCTGTGAGCCTCGACCCAGGGTTCCACAGGGTAGGGTTCGGGGTCAACATAATCAGTCTCTGCTCCGCGGAGCTCTGCCAACCGCAGCTCGTGCTGGCGTTCCTTCTCTCTGCTCAACTTCCCGGTAGAACTCCCGAATCACTTGATATCTGGCCCCCTCCGCTGGGGCATCCCCGAGCAGGGCAATCCGACGCCGCAACTCTCTGAGGCCAGCATCTTCCTCCACCTCTGCGCAGACAGGGCTGGGGACGGGCGTCGCCACCCCGTCCTTATCCATCCTGGTCAGTTCCTTGATCAGGGTCTTCCTCTTTTTGTTACCCGGCGTTCCTCCCCGGTTCTCCAACATCCCACGCAGGGTGTCCCGGTCATAATAGGTGTACACCACCATGGCGTAGGTCTCCTAGGGGTCTGCGGAGAGCGATCCACCGCTGCCACCAGTATGACGGAATGGGATGTTGTTCCGCCTGCGGGTGTGCTCAATCCGCTGTGCCCTTCGCTTACCGCTGGCCCGACTACCGAGTGACGCGCACTCGGCGTCTCGTGCGGCCTGGCGTGACCCTGGGGAAGGGTTAGCGGGCGGTGGAGGGGACCCCTGCCTGGAACCAGCCCGACCACTGAGCCATTCGGCACTCAGCGTCCCGAGCAGCTGGCTCACTGACCTTGTGGGTGTGGGACGTCCGTGGAGATCGGATCTGCCAGCCACGGAGGAATCTTCGGATCTATGTGGGAAACGTTTCGGATCGCGGTGCGGGTAACTTTTCGGATCTCAATGGAGGAATGACCTTTCGGATCGGATCGGCTGAAGGGAACTTCGGATCTGGCAGAAGGGGCGAGGGATTCGGATCTTCCCGCAATCCCTCGCAACACCGTAGCGCGGTACGCGGCGCGCCCTTCGGTTCGGATCTCCGTCTCTCTGAGAACCGAATCTTCATGCGCTGCGCCTCTGCCCTGCTACTCGATGCAGGCACAGAGCGCTCGCTTCGGTTCGTACCTGGATGGACACCGTACCCTGAGATCGCGGGGGACTCTCAGATACGAAAATACGGTGGAGAATAAAGTCACACCAGTCAAAGCTGAATGCACTGCAGGATCTGGCTTTATTGTTTACAGTCCAAGCATTTATTACCTCTGCACACAATTAGAATACAATGGGACTCCTTGCCCGCCCTCCAGGACCCATTGGCCCTTGGCCTTCAGGGAGTCGCCAATTCGGACCGGATGGTCCGAATCGGCCATTTTACGATTCGAACCGGATGGTTCGAATCGGCCATTTTCCGAACCGAGAATTCTTAACTGCGCCACAAGGTGATCGGAAAATGGCGGCGAGCAAGGCAACAAAGGGGAAAATACATTACGCAATAAATCAACGGGGACACTTTATTACACCACACAATCACATCTAATAAAAGTACTTGTAAAACTGGGTGCGTGCCACCGCACCCGAGTGTCCATAGCCACCACTGTCACTGCACCGCCCCTGGCTGAGGGTGCTGGGCCATTCCGTGACACCCACTTTGAAAGAGATGACGTGGCTAGTGGGCTTAACACTTCAATGGCCATTCAAGTAAACTAAAACCTTTATTGTTTTGTTTAGCATGGATCCATAGGGATAAGCGCAAATAGCAACCTTTTTTTTTGTTTTGGTATGTTTTTACATGAAGTGGACTGGATATTTCTAGTTTTTGCAGTAGTCCAGGTAGGGAAAAATGTGCGAAACCACTCTTTGAGCATAATTGTTTAATAATTATAGGGATTATTCAGAGAACACGAAATGTCACTGACTTTTCGGTGCTCTCTCGTTCCCCGCATTTCGGGTAATCAAATTCTCTGACCCTGCAGTGAATTCAGCATTCACCGCAGGGTCCCTGAAGTGCAGGGAAAAGTCACCGAAAAGATAAAAAAAAAAAAAAAGATGAAACATCGCCGAAAACACTGATGACCTACCGATAAGATCTGAAAAATCGGATCAACTCGAGACGCAGCAGAAAACCTGTTGAACATACCCGAGGATCCACCGCAAACCTGCCGACGATCCACCGGACAGAGCGCCGACCAGCTGCCGGAAAAAGCCGGCGAATGGGGGAAAAAAAAAGACAGCAAAATGATTGAAACGTTCAAAATTTCCTGAAAAATGCATCAAAATATCCTAAAAAAATAAAGAGACTTTTTGCTGCAAATTAAAAGAATATATGGTTTAATAGATATTGCATAAAAACTATGGGATTCGTCGGATTGAATCTGCTGAATGAAACCACCGAACATCAGGGCATTTCACTGACATTTCTTTGCTGTTCGGTGTTCTCTGAATAGGTTAACCATTGTTTCTCTATGGGAATTTCACTGCCGTTGAACAGGCACCGTATTTTGCTGGCTTTTGGTGAACTGCTTGCTTTCTTAATAGCCGAATGGCCATGAAGTGGCACTGTACAGAGAAATTCACTGTTCGGTACAATTTCGGGCCAGATCGGCTCTCTCTGAATAACCCTGTATGTTACCTGAAAATCAAACATAGAAATATTTACATAGTTATCCCCTTCACTACTAAGTGCGTTTTTTCATAAAACCACTGGCAGAACCCAGTGGTTTTATGGAAAACCACTTTCCTTTATCCAGAGTGTGAACATGTATATACAGTACATACATTTCAAAAGACAGTATGATTATTTATCAGGCAGAGGTGCTACTATATATATATTTATATTTATTTATTATTGCAGAAGCCATCTGCACATCACAGCAATTCAAAGAACTGCATCCAAGAGCCCCTGTGATGCATTCTCCATATGCAGTAAGGAACTATGGGTAGGACATGCAAATGACCTCTGTCTCACTTTTATTGCATCCTGTATATATATACAGCTGGAGATCTGCACTTACTTAAGACTTACACCCCAACTAAAAGTATCAATTGCTTCTGACTCTTAAACAGTTACACATATTTGCAATAAAAATATGTAAATGATTATACATTTTTAGGTCTTCCCACTTTAAGTACCAGTATTAGCTGCCTATCAAATAATTCAAAAAGATATGCTAACTTTTATTAGGAAAAGTTGTCTGCTGGTAAAAGGGTTAAGGAACACCAACATTTTTTACTTTGTTACTTTAAACATTGGGATATGAAAGTATTGATAATTTGTGATTGATGTGGGGTAAAAATAGGGCCAGAACTTTTCAGACTTAACCCTTTCGCTGCTGAGCCTTTTCCCACCTCTGTGCTGAGCTCATTTTTACCGGTTTCGCTCATCATGTTTAACCGCGTTTTGAAGCCTTATTTTAATATATGACCCAGACATATTATATATCGTTCTTTCCGGCAGACTGTGCAGATTCATAATATGACATTATTATATGTATAAGTTATGTCATGTCTGTATATTATAACAAAATATGCAATAAAATTTGAATTTTCAATAATTTACAATGTGTAAAGTGTTTTTTTTCACATTTTAAAATGCGATCGTTTGCGGTTATATTTTCTATGGGGTGTGCTTGTTAAAAAAATTAGAAATGAGGAATCGTTACTTTTTTGGGGGGAAATTACGTGTTTTTTAGCAAACGCCCCCATAGAAAAAATCGTTAGTGCAGCATCATTGTTCACATTATAATTGAAATGGGAACAATATTGTTGCACTAATAAATCTAAAAAAAAAAAAAAAACCCTTTTTTTGAATTTTTTTTTTTTACTTTTTACATGGTCATGTTTGGTATCATTGGAACGGCCACGCTCTGGCCGTTCCAATGATAGTAAACATTAACCCCTAGCTGTCACGGATCGGGAGATAGGGGGTTAATTGTAACCCCCTATCTCCACTATAGGTGGCAGCAAGGGGTTAATTTGAAAACTGGCGCCATCGCGCTCTGCGATACGGGGACCGCGATACGGCGCATGTTGTCGCCATATCGCGATCCAGCCCCCTAGGGGTTAAAGACAGCCGCCGCTTGGAAGGGCAGGCTGTGCCCTTCCAGGCGGTGCCTGCCTTTAACCGCTGGCATGCACGGATGGGGAGGGGGAGAGGTCCGAAGGACCTCCCCCCCCTCCCATTCAGGTACCTTCCCTGCAATGGTGGGGGGGTGCCTGAAATAGGCGTCATCGCGCATGCGCGATGACGCCTATCGTGCCCGCCGGGGTCCCGGAGGTTGGGCTGACATCGATGATGTCAGCCCACACCGGGGGGCCGAGCGATCAGCCGGAATACCGGCTGATCGCGGGCTGCGAAGGGAGGACGCGCTCAGCGCGTCCTCCGCAGCCAAGTAGCAATGCGGTTGGACGCGCTGAGCGCGTCCACCGTATTGAAGTGGTTAATAATGAGTTATAATAAATGGATGCCGATGGAGGAAATGACCATGGAACCTTTTTCATAAGTGGAATGTTAAAATTATTAGGGTTTTTAAGTATTTTTACCAACCTATCTACTCTTATCAGGATGAAAAATGATAATGTGCCCATTCCAAGGCACTGTTTACACATCAGTGATCAAAGAAATTCCAATAAGTAAATAAATACTAGACTTTGATGTGTTTATAAATGGCTACTTCACCACTATTTTTTCAAGTTGGTTGAAAATTCAGGGTAATGTAACTTTCATTGTTGTTTTCTTACTCCCTAAACTGGATGAGCTGCAAGCTTGGTGTTGCTATTACAAACCCAAAATCATTGTGCTCACAGAATCATGGTAAACCCCAAAAGTACCAGACTCTGCCATATCAATACAGGGGTATTCATGTAATAGAAAGGCCAGAGCAAAGAGAGGAGGGGAAATTGTTATTTATGTCGATGAGTCCATAAAGTTCACCCCCTTAGAAAATTCTACCTCCCCTGCCACCTTTGATTTTTTTCTCTGGTATAATTGAGATCCCATTCAGTAAATCAATCATTGTTGCTGGATTCTATCGCCCACTGAGCTCTCCAGTGCACTCCCTCTCTGACATACTCAAATCCTTAATAACCCACTTGCACAAAACCAAAAAAGTGAACTGCTGGTCCTCGGCGATTTTAATACAGATTGGCTAAATCCTAAAAATAATAAACACTGCTCACTGTTTAAGACTTTGCAGCAAACTCAATTAATCTCCTCCCCCACTTGCATTAATATGAAAAGTCCTAACCACACCTTGCTGGACTGGATTCTCTCCTCGTGTCTTGATAGAATACAGGAGGCAGGCGTTCTCGCTAACAGCTTCAGTGACCACTGTCTAGTGTACTGCGTGCACAAAATAAAGGCCACAAAATTTCCCCCAAAGGTAATAATCACCAGGTCTTTCGAGAAATATATTCTTGAATCCTACCTAAGTGATCTCAAACAGATCCCATGGTACAGACTAAACCTAATCCCAGACCTGGACTGTGCAATTGAATACTTTCAGTCTGAGCTCCTGCAAGTCTGGAATTCTCATGCCCCGCTGTGTAAAGTATGAGTAAAAGGGACCCATCTCGGAGGGGCGTGCCCGGAAGCCGGACTGAGAGGACGTGTGGTAGCGGAGCTCCCGTGCTGATTTTATTATAACCTGGTAGTTTGCAGACTTGGCTCTCTGCCCGCGACCTGGTCTGGCTCCGGAGTTGTTCAGCTAAATTTCCTGCTGCCCAAGCGCTGTTTCCGACCCCCCCAAGATGACTTTTGGAGGAAACTTTGTTTCCCGGCCGGCGGCCATCTTTGATTGCGGCCTACCTCGTGGCTGTCCCTGCACATTACCATGGGCAAACGCGGCAAAACAACGGAGCAACCTGCCACCCCGGGGCTCCCAGACATCAGAGTGTCGCTAGGCATCCCGTCCCAAACCCGCCCTGCTGCTCAGAGTGTGGAGCGCCCGGATTCACCGACCCCGCAGCCGATGTGCTCGGAAGCCACTCCGACCTCGATTGCGCAGCTCTCCACGAAGGAAGACCTCCGTCAGTTGTACGTGGACCTTGGGGCACTATGGCACTCCGATCTCGCCCAGGTGCGGGCTGATATCTCGGCGATCTCTACGAGTTCGGCAACCTTGGGAAAACGCCTGGACGTCTTAGAGGAGGGGCACCGGGAGCACTCGACGACAATGGAAGAGCTGCAGTCACAGGTGCTGTCCTTGATTTCGGCGGTGATGTCTATGGAAGCCCGGCACAGACGTCGTAATCTCCGTCTGCGGGGGATCCCCGAGACCGTTAATGATGAGAGCCTTCTGACCTGTGTAACCAGAGTAGTGGTGAAGTTACTGCACCTGTCCCAAGACGGTCTGGCTCCACTTACTTCTGCCTTTAGGATCCGTAAGGCAGCTGCAGCTCCTGCTGCAGCCCCCGAGATGTTATTATCACGGTCCGGGACGTCTCCACTCACACAAGGATCCTTCAGGAGGCTGGGAGTGCACCGTTGGTGACGTGTGAGGATATGCGGATTTCCATTTATCGGGACCTACCGTTTCTCACGCTGATGGCACGGCGACGTTTCCGTGCGGAGACGGCTATCATGAGAGAACGGGGTATCCGTTATCGGTGGGGCCATCGGGCTCCCTGGTGATAATACACGCTGATCGTACGCCCATGTACATACACCTGAGGAGGCCCGAACTTTTCTGAACACTCATTTGCCCCTCATGCCTGCTGATTCGCCGCCGGGCGGGAATGGAGGAGGCTCATCAGCTGTGGCTGCGCTGGACTCGGGGTGAAGAGACTTCATCTTTTAGGTGGAGTCCTCTGACCCTCCTTGACCAGTTACCTTTCTGTGCCCTGATAGGTTTATTCATCTGTTCTCTGAGAAATGATCCCCTCCATGAAGACACCCCCTCTGCTATTTGATGAGACACTTTCAGTCCCCATTGCTGTGTTTTTTCACCCCCACTGTCATTCACCCCCTCACAAGCAGAGTTTTTTCCGAGACCACCCCTAATTTTAATTTTACTTATTTTTTCTTTTGCGGACGACTTTCTATTTTTTCGGCAAACTTATGTATGAGATCTCCCCCCCCCACCCCCTATTCTGGGATACCATTGTTGTTCTGAGGTCTTTTGCTGTATTTTGTTGCAACCTGAGGACATGTTTTGATTTTTGGGACTAGATGTGATTTTTGTGCATGCTTGTTTTGTGTTCCTACCCTTTTAATTTTTTTTTTTATTTTTTTTATTTTTTTTTTTTTTTGTTTCCCCCTTTTTAAGTTCTCCGGTAAGATCTTATGGTCCTACTTGCTGGCTTTTTGGGCTCCAGGTTGCTCGTCTGTTGGAGCACTGGGACTCACCTATCCCCCCTCCCCCCCCTTTTTTTTTTTTTTTTTTGTGTGTGTGGGACATTGGGAGGTAGCCTGGGTGAGCCACTAGGGTGGCTACCTAGGCTCTGTCTGCCCTTTTGGCCCCAGGTCTCCCGGCCACGTGGTCTCTTCCATGGCCCTCGGTTCCCTTTAGGTTACCGGGGTGAGCCAGGAATGCCATGATATGTTTGGCAGTCCCGCACTACCACTTCCTCCCCCCCTCCTTTTTTTTTTTTTTTCCTCTTCTTCCCTGGTGCCCCCTCGGCGAACACTATCGCTCTCTTTTGTTTTTGCTGGATCTACCCTTCTGACGAGTTTCTGCACCCCCCTTGTTTGTACCCCCCTCCCCTAAATTTTCGGTTTCCTGTTGCTTCCTATGAGAACACCCCCTTATGTTTTCTGTGGTTTTCTTTGTGAATATCTTATTTGGCCCTGCGAGGCCATCAGACCGTCAGTCTGTGGCCCTTGGTTTACTGCAAAATAAAAAAAATTGAAATAAAAAAAAAAAAAAAAAAGGGACCCATCTCCCCTGGGTTACAGCTGATCCTACTCAAATGTACCAGCTTAGAGATTCACTGTGGTCAAATTTCAAGAGTACTGGTTCCATGAACGATCACTATGAATACTGAAAATGCAGGAATGCATGCACAAAACAAACAAAAATGGCTAAAGCCCATTACTTCAATTAAAATCTAAACAATAACATATCAAACCCTAGAAACCTTTGGAAAACCATAAGTAACATACAACACCCCCCTTGGTGTACCGCAAGGCTCAATACTCGGCCTCCTGCTATTCACGATATTCATAAATGATCTACCTAACATCTGCAAAGCCTCAACTGTACACATGTATGCAGATGACACTGTAATCTATACCAGCAAACCAAATATCCCGCAGCTGGAGGCAGTGCTGCAAGAACAAATCACAGAGGTAGAAAGTGGATCAAACACAACAAACTTTTTCTAAATACTGACAAAACTGTAACGGTGCTCTTTGGAACAGTACCTAAACTACATAAATTGCAAAATCCCCATCTATGTGTTGGGACAAAATCAAATGGCACGCTGACCACAGTCACTTCTCTCAAATATCTAGGTATGTGGTTAGACCCAAATATATCCTTCGGCCCCCACATCGAAAAACTCTCATCTAAACTTTACCCCAAACTAGGTGCCCTGTACAGAAACAAATCCTGCCTGAGCCCCACGGTAAGAAAGCAATTGTACAACAAATGCTTATGTCGGCTATTGAATACAGAGATGTAGTGTATGCAGTGGCCCTACAAACGCACCTTCAGAAACTTACTACATTGTATAACTCATTTTGCCGCTTTGTGCTACAATGTAGCTACATGACCCACCATTGTGACATATTAGAAGATTCTAAACGCACCCCTCACCTTTCCAACCTGGTGTTTAAGAGCTTTTCTGGGAAGCTGCGACCCTACCTGAATAGCCTGTGTACCGGCTGGGTGGAGTGTACCGGCTGGGTGGAGTAGAGGTAACATCACTGCTCTGCATGGAAAAAGCCTGTGGAGTCATGGGTTCGATCCCAGCGAGCAACCTCTCCAGTAAGTGTCCTTGGGCAAGACACCTAACGGTACATATACTCGCCACCCAGGACATACTTGAAAATGAGAGAAATCTCAATGTATCCTCCCTGGTAAAATCCTTTCTAAAAAAAAAAAAAAATAGTCTGCTTCCCCTAGCAGTTCCCTCATCCTATAACCTCCGATCCAGGACCAGCACCTTACTTGCAATACCACAATACAAAAAGAAAGTGGCTCGATCCTCATTTTCTTACAGAGCACCACAGTTATGGAATAACCTCCCAGATGCCATCAAATCTTCCACCAGTCTTAAGTCACTCAAGACCTCCCTATTAACATACCTCAATACGGAATGCACCTGTAAACATGTAACATAATGACTATTTCCTACATATTTATTTTCTGTTACTATGTATATTTGTGTTGTTTTTTTTAATATCTTGCATTGTATTAGTTTGTATTTCTGTAACGACTGTATCTTTTCAATGTTCTTGAACCCAGGACATACACTATATTGCCAAAAGTATTTGCTCACCCATCCAAATAATCAGAATCAGGTGTTCCAATCACTTCCATGGCCACAGGTGTATAAAATCAAGCACCCAGGCGTGCAGACTGTTTTTACAAACATTTGTGAAAGAATGGGTCGCTCTCAGGAGCTCAGTGAATTCCAGCGTGGAACTGTGATAAGATGCCACCTGTACAACAAATCCAGTCGTGAAATTTCTTCGCTCCTAAATATTCCACAGTCAACTGTCAGCTGTATTATAAGAATGTGGAAGTGTTTGGGAACAACAGCAACTCAGCCACGAAGTGGTAGGCCACATAAACTGACGGAGCGGGGTCAGCGGATGTTGAGGCACATAGTGCGAAGAGGTCGCCAACTTTCTGCGGAGTCAATCGCTACAGACCTCCAAACTTCATGTGGCCTTCAGATTAGCTCAAGAACAGTGCGCAGAGAGCTTCATCGAATGGGTTTCCATAGCCGAGCAGCTGCATCCAAGCCATACATCACCAAGTGCAATGCAAAGCGTTCGGATGCAGTGGTGTAAAGCACGCCGCCACTGGACTCTAGAGCAGTGGAGATGCGTTCTCTTGAGTGACAAATCACGCTTCTCCATCTGGCAATCTGATGGACGAGTCTGGGTTTGACGGTTGCCAGAAGAACGGTACTTGTCTGACTGCATTGTGCCAAGTGTAAAGTTTGGTGGAGGGGGGATTATGGTGTGGGCTTGTTGTTCAGGAGCTGGGCTTGGCCCCTTAGTTCCAGTGAAAGGAACTCTGATTGCTTCAGCATACGAAGACATTTTGGACAATTCCATGCTCCCAACTTTGTGGGAACAGTTTGGAGCTGGCCCCTTCCTCTTCCAACATGACTGTGTACCAGTGCAGAAAGCAAGGTCCATAAAGACTTGAGTGACAGAGTCTGGTGTGGATGAACTTGACTGGCCTGCACAGAGTCCTGACCACAACCCGATAGAACACCTTTGGGATGAATTAGAACAGAGACTGAGAGCCAGGCCTTCTCGTCCAACATCAGTGTGTGACTTCTCAAATGCGCTTCTGGACTAATGGTCAAAAATTCCCATAAACACACTCCTAAACCTTGTGGACAGCCTTGCCAGAAGAGTTTAAGTTGTTATAGCTGCAAAAGGGTGGACCGACGTCATATTGAACCCTATGAATTAGGAATGGGATGTTACTTAAGTTCAATGCGAGTCAAGGCAGGTGAGTGAATACTTTTGGCAATACAGTGTACTTGAAAACGAGAGAAATCTCAATGTATCCTTCCTGGTAAAATACTTTATAAATAAATTAATTTATAAATTTTAGGCGTATAACAAATCCTATAAAATACCATAGTGAAGTGATTTAATAGCTTCAGAATGCTTTGATCAAGCATATCTATTTCATTATAAATGTACAAATAAAAAGTCCACAAAACATTAATTTTTGCTAAAAAAAATCTAACAAGAAAAAAGTCAAGGATTCTATATAATGGAAACTTAGCAACAGGAGTTATCGGAGTTGATATTTCCATAGTTCTGTATATTGTTCTCTATATTGAAATAGTAGCTTTTATCGTTTTAAAAAATATATTATTAAGTAGCTGTTAATAGCTTAAAGAATGCATTACACTGCCAGTGTATATATACTGTATGTTTGTAACACCCATCAGTAGAAATAGGACAATAACAGGTCTATTCACTAAAGGGTGAAACTCACATGACTTGTCAGGAGAAGAGAACAATCTAAAGCAAATAGCATATTTGGAAAGTGAATGCATCCTCAAATTACAGCAAAACCAACAAATCTATCCCAAAACCTGCCGAAAAATCAGTATATGCATCCGACGAATCGATCCAAAAAAAGCCAACTAGCCGCCGAACAGGGGTAGAAAAAAAAACAACAACACTACAACTTTTAAAAGGCGTTAAAAAAAACCTACTGCATGAAAATAATATATGTGGTCTTATGAATAATAATAAAAAGGTCTGTTACAGAAAAAAGAAACATATAAAGCTTATAAATAAAATCATAAATATTTTTTGCTGAGAAAATCCCCAAAAATCTATTAAAAAATCCTAAAATTAAAAATAATTCAAGAGACTTAATAAATAGTTAAGAAAAACGGGGAATATTTTTTACATTCAAACTTATGGGGTTCGAATGCTGATCAAACCTGTTGAATGAAACTACCGAAAATCAGGGTGTTTCACAGACATTTCAGTGCTCTTTGGTGTTCTTTGAATAGATTAATCATTACTTCTCTATGGGGAATTTCAATGCCACCGAAGGTCATCGTATTTTTCTGGCAATTCGCCAATTTTTGGAGAATTGGCAGCTTTTTGAACCGTACAGGGAAATTCAATGTTTGTTGCAATTCCATGGCCAATTTGGTGTTCTTTAATAACCCATTTGGTGCTTCGGGCTATGAAAGCTTGCTAAAGAACGTTTCTAATGCTTATAAATGACATGCCTATCACTGTGGTTATATACAAAAGAAAATTAAGTAAATCAAATTCATTTAATTTGCTAAGGTATAAATGAACATATTGAAACATTTAACATTGTTGCATCCTATCAACTCTTTAAGACTTTCATAAAAAGTGAATATTTTCCAATAAAATAATGTTAGACCAATAAAACTATAAAAAGGATGAAACTGTTAATTCATATTACCATTTTAATTCATGATACAGAACATATACGCCTTTATGACGCAGAACTCAACGTGAGTATATGAAAGCTAGCCAAGAGATTCTTAAAATGCAATATTTGACTACAAATGAAGGGATATGAGGCTATTTTATCTTAAGTGTGGATTTGTTGCCAGTACTGGAAAAATTATTTCAGTTACCCACTGTTATTTTACTTAACTGTAGTTGAAGCAATCATGAAAGTCCTGCTGTTTTACCAGTAGTCACAGTTGATAAGTAATATAAATTTAGGAAAAAAAAGTTTATAACCGTAGAAGACATTTACGCATCACAGCAATTCAGAGAACTGCTTTACCCACAGAGCTCATGTGCTACATTCCCCATATGCAGCAGGGAACTCTGGGTCGGACACGCAAATAAAATCTCCAATTTCTCACTATTTTGCATCCTGGGTCTGTTTTAACACAGAACCCTCCTTGCCAGCAACATGTCATACTAGATGGCTTTTTAGCAAAGGTCAGGTTATGCAGACTGCAAATACATATAAGAGAAAAAATAAATAGAGATGTTGTGACGTGCGTCACTTTGGATTTGGGGTTCGTGGGCATTGAGATGGGTTTGGGGTGCAGGCCTGAGCTTCGTTATTATTTTCATTGCCCCCTTGTGTGCAGAATGTGTGATTATGTAGGAATGCATTTTCTAGTCTTTGTGATTTAGTTTGAATTTTATTTCTTTGTTGAACTAGAGCAATGTAATTACATTTGTGTAATCTGGATTATGCAAATAGTGCCTCATTATCTGTCTATTGTCTGGCCCTTGTGTACCTATTATCATAATCCCTTGTTTTGACTCCTTTAGAAATTTTACGTAATGTTTAATTTAACCGTCTACCTAAATCTAATTAGATTACACCAAAACCTCCCTTAGAAGATGTTCCGATTTTGTGTTTGTAAATGACCTATGTGTGGCTGTATAAACGTGTCACTGATTAAAGCAAACCAGTTCCATTTCTCACCCAAAGACCACAGGTCTACAGCGTCGCCTTATTTCTGGGGGTGCTAGCAGGCTCTATGTGTCCCGGTCCTTAAACTTCATCTAAGGACTGGAGGAAGGCACGGGAGTCTGGCTGGGTTAGAACACGAGGGTCCTGCAAGGATGTGGCTTTGGCAGATATGACCCTGTCGGGGTACAGAGATCTGCCACGGATGCGAATTAAGTAAATAAAGTAAAGAAGGATCATTATTATGGTCTACAACATGAATTCAAACACTGGCCTCCTAGATGTTGATGACCTACAAATCCTAGAATTCTTGAATGCAAGAGGTGCTGTTTTATGGTTAGAAAATGTATGGTTGGTAATTATTGGTAGTTATATAAGTTGCAGGCCTAGACTTGCTGCTAGACAAGGCACTCAATTTAAGGGGTTTTTCAAAGAGCGCCGAATTTGCCACCAAACTATGGAGGTTATTCAAAGAGATCCAAATTGTGGCCGTAAGGTAACTGAACACTGAAATTCAGCATACGGTTTCCTTTCCTGGCCATTCGGCTATTCAGAGAGCAGGCAGTTCGCCAAATGTTGGTGAATTGCCTGCACATACGGTGCCTGTTCGGTGCCTGTTCAAGGACAGTAAAATCCCCATAGAGAAGCAATGTTTCATCTATTCAGAGAACACCAAACAGCAGGGAAAAGTTGCTGAAATGCCCTGCTGTTCGGTGGTCTCATTCGACAGATTTATTCAGGCGATTCCCAAAGGCTTCGATGTTAAAAATATTTCTGTTTCAACTCAATATCTAATAAACCGTTTAATATTATATTCTGCAGTAAAAAAGTTTAGTTATTTATAGATTTTTTAGGATCGGTTAGGCATTTTTTCAGAATTTTTTGGCAAAGCATTTTTCCCGTTATTTTTTTTAAATCGTCTTTTCTTTTTACTGTAACAGCCCTTTTTATTATCATTTCTTGGATCTTATATGTAAATTCCAGACATTTTCGTTCAGTAGTTTTTTTGCAAACGGCGTTTCAAATTTCAAACTTACAAGCAGACTGGTTTTTTTTTCACCTCATTCGTCTGCGTGTTGGCTTTTTCCAGCGGCTGCTCTGCGCTGTGATCGGCGGCTAGTCAGTGTTCTCCGGCATGTTCGGCAGGGTTAATCCAGCTGTTGTCTGCAGGTTTCGGTGAGTGTTCGCTGAGTGTTCAGCGGGTTTGCGACGTGTGTTCGGTGGGTTTGCGACGGGTTTTCCCTGCACCACAGGGGCCCTGCAGTTCTTGCTGAATACGCCGCAGGGCCGGCGAAATAGGATTGCCGAATCGCCCCGAAGTGCAGGGAACGAAAAGTCACCGATCGTCCGGTGACTTTTCGATTCTTTTTGAATAACCTTGTATGTATTTCCCCGTATGGGGCAATTTTTTATTTAACTACTTAGACTTTTTGCTGCAAACAAAAATAATTTTTATTAATTTATTTTTTAGAATTTGTTAACATTTTTCTGCAAAATTTTTTATTCAGACTTTTTTAAATGCCGTTTTTTTTATTATTCTATAACAGACCTTTTTATTGTTATTCATAGGACCTTATATATTATTTCCATGCATGTTCATGCATTATTTCTTATTAAAATGCCTCTTAAAAATTGCAGGAAGTGTTTTGTTTTTTTGCTCCTTTTCGGTAGCTGTTCAGCTTTTTTTTCGACTGCGTTCAGCAGTTGATTGGCTCTTTTCTTGGTCGCCGATCAGAGACGATCTTAGTCTGTTCGGCGGATCGTCACTGCATATGGCAGTTTGTAGCTGCGTCCGGAGATTTTTCTTGCGGCATTCAGCAGTTTATCGGATGCATTAGCTGATTTTTTGGCAGTGTTCGGCGGTTTATCGGATGCATTCGGTGGGTTTATCAGTGGCGTTCAGTGGATCCAATTGGCACACTTCAGGGACCCTGCGGTGAATGCTGAATTCACCACAGGCTCCGTGAATTCAGCTCGCCGAAGTGCGCCGAATGAAAGAGCAGTGAAATTTCAGTGCTCTTTCAATAACCCCTTCAGTCTTTTACCTGCATTTTTCACCCACAAAATATAAAAATTATACTGTGGCAATACTGTGAAATCATATAAACAGTAGTGAAGTAAAAACTGATTCATATATCGCAATGAAATTGAGTTATTTTATCTAACAGTAATCGCAAATACATAAGAGTAAATGATAAACTTACCTGTCTAAGTAAAGGAGATTCTGTGTAAAAACTATAAGTATTCAAGACAAGAGTTTAATGTTATATTGTAACATTATCCTAGGATTGACACATTTGTCTAAACAGAAAAAATTTCACTGCTTAATATTTTTATTTTAGTTACAGATTGGATATCCCTCATCCAGAATTCTAAAATCCAGAAGACTCCAATATCTGGAATTTTTGGAGCCTTCTGGATTTTAATTATACTCATCTCCCTGATACTCTGGAAGGATCATGCTGCTCCAAAACACAGGTCCTGATCACTATGCATACAAGGCACACGCTGGGAACCCTGTGCGGCCACAGTGTGTGACATTCTGCACAGAGACACACTGGTTCTTTGCAGCACAACCATAGAAAAACCCTGCACATCTCTCACACCGTCTGTACAAGCGATTCTGCAACAGAAAGGGGATTGTGGCTCTCCTGCTTTGATCCCCTTCCTCTCAGACATACAGGGTTATCCAAAGAGATTCGAATTGCTTGAGAAAGGTAACCGAACGCTGAAAATCAGCGTTCGGTTACCTTTCCTGGCCATTCGGCTATCCAGAGAGCAGGCAATTCGCCAAATCCTGGCGAATTGCCTGAACATACGGTGCCTGTTCGGTCCCTGTTCGAGGCAGTGAAATCCCCATGAAAAAGCACTGCTTCGGCTATTCAGAGAACACAAACCAGCAGTGAAAGTTCCCGAAATGCCTGCCATTCGGTGGTTTCATTCGGCAAATTTATTCAGGAGAATCCCATAGGCTTCAATGTTAAAAATATTCCCGTTTTAATTCAATATCTAATAAACCGTTCATTATAAAATTCTGCAGCAAAAAAGTCTCTTTATTTATAGATTTTTTAGGATACTTTAAGCATTTTTCTGAATTTTTAAAAAAAAAAATTAAAAGTCCGATTTTTTTTTATTTTTTTTCAGTTTACTTATTTTTTTTGTAACAGCCCTCTTTATTATCATTTCCCTGGACCTCCTGTGAAAATTTCAGACATTTTCGCTCAGTAGTTTCTTTGCAAACAGCGTTTCATTTTCCCAGATTCATACAAATGGTTTTTCTAATTTATTCACTGCCTCCTCTACGTCACAGCTGCTTCGCTCTGTGTGATTCGGCTCATGTTCGGCTCCTGTTCGGCTCCTGTTCGGCTTTTTCGAAGGTTAATCCAGATGTTTTTGCTTGTTTTCAGGGTGCATTCGGTTAGTTTTCGTCAGGTTTGCGGCAGCTTTTCCCTGCAATTCGGGGACCCTGTGCTGCTTGCTGAATACACCTCAGGGTCACCGAAATGCAATCGGCAAAAGGAACCGAATTGAAGAGAACGAAAAGTCACCGAACGTGCGGTGACTTTTCGAATCTCTTTGGATAACCCTGATAGGATTCTCCAGGATACTAAAATCTTCAAGAATGTGGAGTGCTCAGGATGCTCAAACAGTACAAGTTAAAATTTCTATATATCGTCAATATTTACTCAAATGCACATGAAAGAATTTACACTTACCAACTGCCTTTATTGCATTTGGATCAAGTGGTCTTTGTTGAAAAAATATTATCAAAAAATTTATTTGAAACAAGGGATGTTTGAATAATTCTTACATGCAGAATAAAATAGCTATTTTGCATTTAGATTGTCACCCAAAGGAACTAGAAATGGGAGCCATTTAAAAAAATCAGGAATCAAACATTTTTCCTAACAAATATAAAAAATACATAAAGGCATTTTAAAAAATAAATAAATAAAAAGACAGCTTGCTGAAAATTAAAAGAATAAATGGTTGAATAAAAATACTTTAATATTGTTTTACATTGAATCCTGTGAGATTCGCCTGTTTAATCCTGTCAGATTGAATCACGTAAAATCGGGGGATTTCACAAACAATTCAGTGCAGTTCGGCGTTCTGTGAATAGAGTAACCATTACTTCTCTATGGGACTATTTCTGCCGTCGAAGGTCACCGATATGCGGCATTCTGCTGTGAACTGCACGGTATTGGTATTTCACTGACAATTCACCAGTATATGGCAAATTGACAGCTTAGTGAATAGACAAACTGCCACAAAATTGCACTGTATGGTGAAATTCACAGTTTGGTGGAGGTTCGTCGCACTGTGAATAACCCCTTAAATTGTTTTTCTTGAACATTGGTGAATTGTATGTTATGAATAAGACTAACAGGTCTATTCAAAGAAAGCTGAAAATCAGGAGAATGACTGGAGAAGTGAAAATTCTAGGTCAAAATAGCCAAACCTGAAAAATTCTCCCATTTATCTCACTTTCTAAATTGGTTATTTGGTCTAGATTGTTCTCTTCTCCTGCCAGTTCTCCTGGTTTTCACCTTTCTCTGAATAACCCTGTATGTATAAAACACTGACCTTGCTCAGTGTGGGAAATGTATAGGTGAGTAACGACAGTAGTATTGCTCATTTTATATATGACAATGCCATTGCTTTGGAACCAAATAAATAAATAAATGTAATAATTTTTGTTTGTTGGGGGGGTGGGGGTTTAAAAGGCCAGACTATGACCTGTCGAATTTCACCTAACATTTGTTCAGTGTAAAGAATGGAAATATAGCAGCGGTGCAGCGGCATGTGTTTTAGATGGATCAATGTGTAATAACACTTTGCGCCATCACCTCCATATTTTTCCCAGCGTGGGACATGAGATGGTGAGTTAATCCAGTGGCATTATTTGCTTTACTAGTAAAAGCACATAACGCCTTAGAAATGAGAGAAAACAAGTAAATATTGCATTACATTTTTTTCTATTTTTCCACATAACATGGTCATATTTGGTATTTGGAAAGGACAGACTCCGCTCTTTCTTATGACATCTCACTTGACCGTGTGCAATGTAAAAAGCAGAGACGCAGGGCTCTAAAGTACCCAGGGCGTTCTTCATTGCAGTTCGGCGGCTTAGGTTTGCAATGAACCAATGCTAAATAACGCGTTGTGCCATCGCCTCCACACTTGCTGGCATCATGAGAAATGAGACGGTGACTTACAGCAGCATCATTGTTCATGTTATAATTAAAAAAGTAAACAATGATGCTGCATTAGCAAAAAAATATGGATTTTTTTATTTTTAAATATAACCTGGTGATGCTTGGCCAGACCATTGCCTTTTCAATAATATCTTACATAACCTACTACCTATTATGGTTCAGGTCCTACAGGGGTACGTAGTTCACTGTCAGATGGGGGTGGGTAAGTCCCTTGCTGATGACATTGTGCCGTGATGTTGTCTGTGATAATGCTCTGAGTGCGTTCTAACGGGTAAGCTGGAGGATGCGTTCAGCATGTCGTCCGCAGACAAGTGGTTAAGCTAACGTCTGGAGCCACTGAACATAACAGCTTCAGATGTTAACCGAAAGACTACTGCAGCCTTTACAACTGAGCCGATGTTGCACCTGCATACTGGAAATTCACGTCTCCTATACTTTATATAGATGATAATTTGTGCCTACCTAGAGGCGAATGAGCAATTGAACCAAGCTTGTTCTGCACTAAATGAGACGGTAATCAGCAAATGAATACCAACTCTGAAACCCAGGCAGATGGAAAGACAAAGAGAAATGTGAATACATTGTTGCAGTTTTTCAAATGTGTTCCTGACATAAATAAAAGCATAATTTACACACTGGAGACAATTGTAGACAATTGTTCAAATGTTTTCGTAAACTTCTCCTTTAACAAATGTTGTAGGTTTTTAAAACCACTATACATTAACCACTTGAATGCCAAGTGATTTTTCTATTAACCCACTGGCAGGATCCAGGCAGTAACTATCAGGGTTATCCAAAGAGATTCGAAAAGTCACCGCACGTTCGGTGACTTTTCGTTCTCTTCAATTCGGTTCCTTTTGCCGATCCCATTTTGGTGACCCTGCGGTGTATTCAGCAAGCACCACAGGGTCCCCGAAATGCAGGGAAAAGCTGCCGTAAACCCGACGAAAACTAACCACAAAACCCACCGAATGCACGCCGAAAACAAGCAAAAACATCTGGATTAACCTTCGAAAAACCCGAGCAGGAGCCGATCACACGCAGCGAAGCAGCCGAACAGGAGCCGAATTACACAGAGCCGAAGCAGCTGAGACGCAGAGGAGGCAGTGAATAAATTAGCAAAACCGTTTGTATGAATCTGTGAAAATGAAACGCTGTTTGCAAAGAAACTACTGAGCGAAAATTTCTGAAATTTACATAGGAGGTCCAGGGAATGATAATAAAGAGGGCTGTTACAGAAAAAAGAAGTAAACTTAAAAAAAAAAAAAAAACGGACTTTTACAAAAAAAATTAAGAAAAATGCTTAAAGTATCCTAAAAAATCTATAAGTAAAGAGACTTTTTGCTGCAGAATTTCACAATGAATGGTTTATTAGATATTGAATTAAATCGGGAATATTTTTAACATTGAAGTCTATGGGATTCTCCTGAATAAATTTGCCGAATTAAACCACCGAATGGCAGGGCATTAGGAGAACCTTTCACTGCTGGTTTGTGTTCTCTGAATAGCCGAAGCAGTGCTTTTTTATGGGGATTTCACTGCCCTCGAACAGGCACCAAACAGGCACCGTATGTGCAGGCAATTCGCCAGGATTTGTCAAATTGTCTGCTCTCTGGATAGCCGAATGGCCAGGAAAGGCAAGCGAACGCTGATTTTCAGCGTTCGGTTACCTTTCTCAAGCAATTCGGATCTCTTTGGATAACCCTGTGTATATAGCTACGCAGTAACTATCAGGGTTATTCAAAGAGAATCGAAAAGTCACCGCTCGTTGACTTCGTTCTCTTCAATTCGGCGTGATTTGGCGAACCCATTTCGGCAACCCTGCGGTGTATTCAGCAAGCACCACAGGGCCGTCGTAGTGCAGGGAAAAGCCACCGCAAACCGCCGAACACTCACCGCAAAACCCGGCGAACGCACACCGAAACCCGCAAAAACATCTGTATTAACCCCACCAAACAGGCCGGAGAAACCCGAGCAGCCGCCGATCACAGCTCAGAGCAGCCATCGGAAAAACCTGACACCGCAGACGAATGGAGTGGACAGAAAAAAAAACAGTACGCTTGAATGTTTGAAAAGTGAAACTCTGTTTGCAAAGAAACTACTGAACGAAAATGTCTGAAATTTACATATAAGATCCAATGAATGATAATAAAAAGGGCTGTTACAGAGAAAAGAAAAAACGATTAAAAAAACAGAAAAAAATATTCACTAAAAAATCCAGAGAAATGCCTAAAAGATCCTAAAAAATCTATAAATAAAGAGACTTTTTACTGCAGAATATTATAATCAACGGTTTATTAGATATTGAATTAAAACGAGAATATTTTTAACATTGAAGCCTATGGGATTCGCCTGAATAAACCTGTTGAATGAAACCACCAAACAGCAGGGCAATTTGGCAACTTTTCACTGCTGGTTTGTGTTCTCTGAACAGACGAAGCATTGCTTCTCTATGGGGATTTCACTGCACTCAAACAGGCACCGAACAGGCACCGTATGTGCAGGCGATTCGCCAGGATTTGGCGAACTGCCTGCTCTCTGGATAGCCGAATGGCCAGGAAAGGTAACCGAACGCTGAATTTCACTGTTCGGCTACATTTCGCACACAATTCAGATCTCTTTGAATAACCCTATATATGTAGAGATGACCCAATATATATGTTCTCTCTATGTAGGGCAAAGAGCTCCCTCTGCTGGCTGAAAAGTGCTACCACATTTACAATATAGCTTGTTTCTGTGAAGGAAAATTAGATCTCAAAGCTTTTCAAATGATTCTAACCAATCAACTTTCATACCTGATGTGGGGAAATTTCGGAGGTATGTTCAGAAGCGTATTTTCAAAGGAATTTAATTTCTAATAAATGAAATTCCTTTTGATTGTTCCAGAATCTGACCAAATTGAGTGTGCTCGCCGTGCGCACCTGCAGGTTGTTTTGAAGAGCGAATATACTCAATAATGGTAGTGAACATGTTTAATTTACCATTGTTGTTCTCCAAATAGAATTTGACTAAGCAGAAAATAAATTTGTAAAACTGAAATGTTGATATTTATAATGTTGTAAACATAATAATAATATATTTAGTTCTATAGTAAAATAAAATATAACTAAATATATTTTCTGTACTAATTGTTTGGATACTTATAGTGTGTAGAACTGACCTAGCATACAATGCATGTAATACGTTGTAATACGTAAAATGCTAAAATAAAGAGCATTTGAACTTTAAATTATACGGACACAGATGACTTTTCAGGTAAAAGGAAATCCTCAAAAAAAATGTTAAGAATGCAATTCAAAGTAGCGTCGTTATTTTAGTAACATCTGTACAATAAGACTTTATGAAATAAAATACTAATATCCTTAGTAGTTCTCATCACTGTTATGTCTTTTCAAAAATAGGTTAAAATGAATGAGGTTATAATGTTTAATTGTAACCAATATTGATCTAACATTTCCATGACTTCATTTGCTTAATCCTTTGCTACCGCAGGACATGCTATGCCGCCCACGCGGGAGGGCTTTGAAGACGCATGGCATATAGGTACACCCCGTTGTCCTCAATGGGCCACCATGGCCCCTTCCCACAGCCGGCACGCGCTGTTAGATGCAGAGAGATGGCTTGAACTCAGGCCGTCCCCTGCAGCCAAAGAGGCTTGTCGCGTGTCAGCTGAGGGGTGGGCCACAATCAGCGACTCGCACAGCACCTGTCAGCAAGGCGTACCTGTACGCCTTGTCGACGTTAACCCCGGTCAGCGCCCCCCACCCATCCTTAAAAACAATTAGTGGAGTTGTAATTGAGAGGCGACGAATTCCTCACGATATAGAATTTTGACAATTAACAAAATCATTTAATATCAGGTTTTGAGAGCTGGTATTTTTTTTTATAAATACCAGCTCGACATGAGTAGAACCTTGTAATTGCTTGTTATTCTCCAGCTGCCACCATATTAACACTTCTTATAAAGTATAGGAAAGATTAATTTACAGTAGGCAGACCCACTACTGAGATGCAAGAGAAGTTTGCAACTCGTCTGGAAAAGTCCAAGAACCAATACAATTAACAAGTGTGTCTATTTTACATAATGGATCTCAAGTTAATCATGACACTTCAGTAAGAATATAGACCGTTGGGTCTTTCATATGCAACTTCATAACTCCATAGGAACACCACTTTGTAAGAAAAATTTGTAATGCTTTTGTTGTGCTAAATAGGACTTGATCATATATTTTATAACCTCTGACATGCAGTTAAATTGGATACATTTACTGTACCATGCAATGCAATTAAACTAAATTATTACTGTTGACCTACGTAACATCTGGTGCAATAAAGCATTAAACACAAATAAAACATTTACTCTGTTAAGGGAATGTGGTTCACTGTCTTCATAGTTTTATTTTAAACATTGTTATTAATAGCAACGTAGCAATGTTGTTATGGGTTATTTGAAAGAACAAATATAACCTGAACTCAATTGATCCCCAAGGGCACTGGAGATTCATCTTGGACAAACATAAATGAGAACAATACTCTCAATACAATGAAGCCATGAGATATTTTCTACTTGTAAAAAGAAATAGCACAATAGAAATGCAATTTATAGATTTAAATAGCCTGATCAAAATACCTGTAACTATCCTTTGCCCTTTTTCTTTTTCAATACATGTAAAATAAAAAGAAATCTAACAATTCTCCTAACGAACCCATCCGAAGCCACTGGTGATATGATAAATAGGCTGCTAATAACACTGTGAGAATATTGAAATTTACAATTAGGCTTTACCATTTGCTTAGTCAGGTGGACTGTCAAAGTGTGTTAATGTTTCCTTAGACAAAAGTTGTTTTGATCCCAACACTTACTTTTGATTTCATCAAACTCGGGGGTCAAGTCGAAGAGGGACACGTTGGACCCTGCAGTGAATTCAGTCGTAAAGACGAAATGAGTCGAGTATTGATACTTTTAGATTTATTGTTTTAATATATTGTTTTATTTATTCACTCCGTCGAAGTATTTTTTACTCTAAACAGCACTGCTGTGCGGAGAGAAAGAAAGAGGGTACCGGAACTGTGGTGCCTGCTCCTTAAGATCAAGACCAGGAACCAGAAAGAGCCGAGCATTTCAAAGATAAGCTCCTGTATTTTCTTATGAAATATATGTGGGGTATATGAAGTCCATTAGTGCATCCATATATATTTTATGAGATTTCAGATTTTTGATGAACAGGAGAAGTCACCTTCGGAAGCGCTTATTCCTGATTGCTGTAGTATCTTGATTCTTTTACATTTCCATAAACCCATCTGATATGTTTATATATCAATATATAGATTTGTGTGTGGTATGATGTTTTGTGAGATGACAGCGCTTAATAATATGAAGAAATAGCAATGAGTTCCTGCACCTGCATTTTGGGACTGGACCCCTGATCAAGTTGAAAATAAGCTGAAAACAAGCTATCCCCATTTACTCCTAAAAGAAGCAGGAGTAAATAGGGATGGATGTACATTACTCGTCCACTTTAGCTCGGTACTAACAAAGAGCCTCCAACAGCTAAAAGTCAGGATAACAAAAGTCAGGCATATGTAGTGCAGTCTGAAAAGTTTAGAAAAAGTCTAAAACAAGCCTGGTGAAAATCCAATGGTTACTAAAAGGATACAACACATTTGCAAGTATATAGAAATGCAAAGGTGCATCTTACTAATGCACACATGAGTTTTACATGTGCAGCTAAAAACAACATTATTGTGAGACAGATAATTGACACCAAAAACACCAGAAATTTTAGGCACAATCTTTTAACATGGAAGAACATTGCCATAATTTTTTTCTGATTAACAGGGTTATTCAAAGAGAGCCGATCTGGCCCCAAAATGTAACCGAACACTGAAATTCAGCGTACGGCTACATTTCGGGGCCATTCGGCTATTCAGAGAAAAGTCAGTTCGCAATATGTCGGCAAATTGCCTGCACATACGGTGCCTGTTCAAGGGCAGTGAAATCCCCATAGAGAAGCAATGCTTCGTCTATTCAGAGAACACAAACCAGCAGGAAAAGTTGCCGAAATGCCCTGCTGTTCGGTAGTTTCATTCGACAGGTTTATTCAGGAGAATCCCATAGGCTTCAATGTTAAAAATATTCCAGTTTTGATTCAATATCTAATAAACCATTTATTATTATATTCTGCAGTAAAAAGTCTCTTTATTTATAGATTTTTAGGATCTTTAAGGCATTTTTGGGGGATTTTTTTGGCAAACTTTTTTCCGTTTTTTTTATCGTTTTTTTTTTCTGTAACATACCTTTTTATTATCATTCATTGGATCTTACAGTTGTGTTCAAAATTATTCAACCCCCAATGCTGTAAAGGGTTTTAGGGAATTTAGTGTACATTTGTAATTGTATTCATAATGAAATCCTACAAGGACTTTTTAAAGAACCATATGCAACTAAAATGACATCAATTGGTTTTGTAATACAGTAGTAAATGTTTCTTTTGTGAATTCTTCATTGACACAATTATTCAACCCCTTAAAGACTACCACTCTGAAGAACAGAGGTTCATTCAAGTGTTTTCAATCAGGTATTGAAAACACCTGTGGATGTCACGGAGCAGCAATAAAGCATAATAAGCACCAATTAGGCAGCTTTAAAATGACTGTGATACTCAGCTCCTTCTAGACATTTACTGGTGTGGTTACAAACATGGTGAAGTCAAGAGAATGGTCCAGGAAGACAAGAGAAGAGGTGATTACTCTTCACAGGAAGGGCAATGGCTAGAAGAAGATTGCAAAGATGTTAAACATACCAAGAGAGACCATAGGAAGCATCATTTGCAAATTCAAGGCAAAGGGCACTGTTGAAACGCTACCTGGTTGTGGCAGAAAGAAGATGTTGACTTCGACTGCTGTGCGCTACCTGAAGCGTAGAGTGGAGAAAAGTCCCCGTTTGCCTGCTGAGGAACTGAGAAAAGATTTGTCAGATGTGGGTACTGAAGTTTCAGCTCAGACAATACGGCGCACACTGCGTAATGAAGGCCTCCATGCCAGAACTCCCAGGCGCACCCCCTTGCTGTCTCCAAAGAATAAGAAGAGTCGACTGCAGTATGCCAAAAGTCATGTGGACAAACCACAGAAGTTTTGGGATAGTGTTCTGTGGACTGATGAAACAAATTAGAACTGTTTGGGCCCATGGATCAACGCTATGTTTGGAGGAGGAAGAACAAGGCCTATGAAGAAAAGAACACCTTGCCTACTGTGAAGCATGGTGGGGGATCAATCATGCTTTAGGGCTGTTTTGCTTCTGCAGGTACAGGGAAGCTTCAGCGTGTGCAAGGTACCATGAATTCTCTTCAGTACCAGGAGATATTGGATGACAATGTGATGCAGTCCGTCACAAACCTGAGGCTTGGGAGATGTTGGACCTTTCAACAGGACAATGATCCCAAGCATACCTCCAAGTCCACTAGAGCATGGTTGCAGATTAAAGGCTGGAACATTTTGGAGTGGCCATCGCAGTCACCTGACTTAAATCCAATTGAGAACCTCTGGTGGGACTTAAAGAAAGCAGTTGCAGTGCGCAAGTCTAAGAATGTGACTGAACTGGAGGCTTTTGCCCATGACGAATGGGCGAAGATACCCGTAGATCGCTGCAAGACACTTGTGTCAAGCTATGCTTCACGTTTAAAAGCTGTTATAACTGTAAAAGGATGTTGTACTAAGTACTAAGATTGAATGTCACTTGGGGGTTGAATAAAACTGATAATGATGTGAGCACAGAAAAGACATTTGTGGTTATTTCATTATAAATGTTATGTTATATTTGTCTGACCTACACGTGCCTCTTTGATTTAATTGTAAGCAAGATGACTGAATGATCAAAATCAATGTCAAACTGGCCAAAACACTCAATTTCAGTGGGGGTTGAATAATTTTGAACACAACTGTATATGTAAATTTCAGACATTTTAGTTCAGTAGTTTTTTACAAACAGCGTTTCAATTTTCAAGTGTACTGTTTTTTTTCACCTCGTTCGTCTGCATGTCGGCTTTTCCAGCGGCTGCTCTGCGCTGTGATCAACTACTAGTTGGGTTTCTCCGGCGTGTTCGGCATGGTTAATCCATCTGTTTTCAGCAGGTTTCGGTGAGTGTTCGGTGGGTTTGCGGCAGGTGTTCGGCGGTTTTGCGACGGGTTTTCCCTACACTACAGGGGCCCTGCGGTGCTTGCTAAATACACCGCAGGGTCGGCGAAATAGGATTGACGAATCGCCCCGAAGTGCAGGGAACGAAAAGTCACCGAACGTACGGTGACTTTTCTACAGCAATGTGTGACTGGTAAGAACAAGTAGAATGTGGTAATGAGCATGAAAACAAACCAGTACAATAGTATAAAAGGAACATGGCATGGCTGCAATGACGTCAGAAAGTGACCTTCCCTCCAGCCAGGCAGGAAGATTCCCTATAAGGGAGATACAATGGTCATTTGGACCCCTGTATCTCCAGAATCATAAAGTATAATAGGCCATCCTTGGTATCTATGGAAAGGCCAGAGCATGACCTTTCCAATGATACCAAACATGACCAGGTTTCATTTACAAAAATAAAATGAAATAAAACGTTTTTAATAAAAAGTACATACGTACATTGAGTTCAGCCTTTCCCACCTACTGCTGTTGGTCCAAAAGAGAGCAAAACCCAGTCTGAAGCACTCGCCAATATGCAACACACTGGGGGGGGGAATCCTTCTTTCTGACCACAGAATGGAAGTCAAATTTCTCCTTGGATCAAGCAGCTTTAACCCACAATTTAAATATTATAACCCTTAATATTATGTTTTTGCAGGAAGTCATCCAGTCATTGTTTAAAAGTCTGTACAGACTCTAACCCAACCACCTCAACAGGCAGAGAATTCCACAGCTTTATTGCTCTCACCATAAAATAACCCTTCCTCCCTCTAAGGCACTGTTTCTCCAAACTAAACAGGTTTAAGCTGGTTAGCCTTTCCTCATAAGTAAAACCTTCCATTCCCCTTATTAATTTAGTCGCCGTCATTGCACTTTATCTAGCGCTATAATATTCTTTTTTTAAGAGAGGTGCCCAAAATTGCACGACATATTCAAGGTGCGGTCTTACCATTGAGTTATAAAGAGGCAAAATGCAGCATCATTGTTCACTTTTCAATTATAAAGTGAACAATAATGCAGCACTAACATACCTTCTCATTTCCCACAATTCCAGCAAGTGTGGAGATGATGGCAAAATGCATTATTACACATTGTTCCATCCAAAACCTAAGCCGACGAGCTACAAGTGGTGTAGGGTGGTCCTTTGGGACCATTTGTTTCTGATTTTTAACACCGCCAAAGTCATATGAAATGTCATTGAAAAGGTCAGAGTCTGTCTTTTTTCCAATAATACCAAATATGGCCATGTAATGTGTAAAAATAGAAAAAAAGAAAAAATATATTAAATGCAAAATTTACTCTTTTTTTCTCTCTGTTCCAAGGTGGTGATATAATGTGATTTTACTTATAAAGCAAACAATACCTCTGCACTAACTCACCTTCTCATTTCTCATGCCAGCACCAAATGTGGAGACGAAAGGCACAAAGCATTATTACACATTGGTTCATCTAAAACACAAGCCGCTTCACCGCTGCGAGAAGAGCGGGGTCCGTTGGACCCCTGTATTTCCATTTTTTTAAATTTATTTATTTTTTGTTCCAAAGGAATGGCATTGTCAATTTGTCACGTATAAAATGGGCAATATCACTGCCGTTACTCACCTTCTCATTTCCCATGCTGTGAGCAAGGTAAGTGTTTTATACATAGTCATTTCATTCATAAAACACAATGTTTTTTCCATTTTAGTTAAAATTGTGTATTTTCGAAGAACAATGCAGTAACAAGTTCCCATTTCTAATTTGTTTTAACAAGAGGGCCCCATACAATATATAACCACAAAGGATTGGATGATAAAATGCAGGAAAAAATAAGTTTAGCTGTAAATGCTTGAAATCTGAATGGATATTTACATATTTTTTTTAATTTTTTGTTTAAGCAATCTGACAGGATATGACATGTAATAATGATACATTATGAATCTGCCAAGGCTGCTGAGAACAAGGATATCTCTAATTTGTCTGTGTCTTACAATAAAACATGTCTTTAAATTGTGTTAAAACATGATGAGCACAAAACTTTCAAAATGCACTCTGCACAGAGGTGAAATGGCTCTCAGCAGTGAAGGGGTTAAACCACTCTGTGTGTGTGTATATTTTATTTATATATATATATATTACAATATACTTCATTCTAAATAGGTCATGCAACCACAATCACTTTGCATCACTGTGAGACTGGCCTCACCCACCCCTCATTTTTATTAATGTTTGCTTAAAAGCATAAAAACAAAGCTAGGTAGAAGCTCTACAATAGTTGATGAGTATAAATGTAATTGAAAAGTCACTAATGTGGTTGTTAGTCATGTTAGGTGAGATACCCTACCTCTTCATTAACAGAAACACAGATGACACACAATGGATTTACTTTATTTAATACACTGAGCAGCCACAACATTGTAACCACCTGCCTAATACCAGGAACACCCCACAAAACTTGTCATTTTGTAAATGCGCTGACTCGCGTCTAGCCATCACCACTTATCATCACGATGCCTCATATATCCCACCCCTTGACAGGCATCATTACACGTGGCCACACAACATAAACAAATGAGATGATATTGCTTGTCTTGCAGCTTTAAAAGACTGAGGTACAAGTTCAGTTTTAATGCTGGTACAGATGATCTCGCAGCATGAGACCACTAAATCTGTCCCCAGCAGACAGAGGAGAATCCCAGGTATCGTTGATTTAGTCCTGCTTGCATCAAATCTAAGGGTTGTCATACCAGAAGGGATTTAAAGACAAGCTTTCTCAAGTTGGCATCTAAGTGACGTTAAGGGGTTAAGTATGTGGGATTTAGTATATTTCCTTTACAAATAAAAAAAACACAGTCAAAATATATATATATATATTTATTTATTTATATATTTCTCAATGCCTAAATATTTTTCCTTGTGGTTAATAAATATATGCATTCTTGCATGTACTTAAGCCCTACATGAAGCTTTTACAAATGCTGTAATTGCACCAACAAACCAGCATGTATCAGCCCGTATTAAGCATTATGCTTTATAAATTATGGAGTACTTGTTCATAAATAAATCTGCTAATTGTCATGCACTGCATTTCCCCAAAATAAAATATGCTCTTATTTTTAATATAGTGTTGTGATCTCATGTTGTGAGAATGTTCTCATTTTGCTATATATTATCTATGATACTTTTGCAGATGGAATATCAACAATACGTTGTTAATATGTGGTTTCATTTGAATATTTTTGCATATTATCTTCTTCTTTTGAGGCCTCTTTGAGTATTAAAATGTCTGTATATGCATATATTTTTTCTTACACTGCAAAAAATATAACCAACTGTTTCAATTGTGAATTTTTAAATGGAAACACCTGACATTGTATATAGTAGCCATCTCACATAATAGCCATAGCTCTGGGAGGCTTTTCATATATCTATCTACCTACATTCTCAGCTATTTTCCACTTTTTGTCGGTGTTCCAAGCATATTTAAGGAATTAAACATTAAACGCTGGACAGTTAAATAAAGAGGGGTAAAGAGTGAGAAACCATAGCTAATGCCACATTAATTAATAATCCCTCTTGCAAACGGTAAATCAGAAATAAGGTGTAAAGAAAAAAATAGAGCATTACCAATCTTTGGAATTACTGTATCCAGGCCTGGACTGACCATTGGGCAGACTAAGCCAATGCCTAGAAACCACCATCTCTGTCAGCCAAGCCCCAAATGCTCTAGCACCCCTTTCCAATCTTTACTACTCATCAGAAGACTGCTCTACCATTTTATGGATAGACCAAGGGCCATATTACATAGTTGGTGCTAACTTAACCAGAGCTGGTGTAAACTTCCCAGAGCCATTATAGCCTATGGAGGTTTTAAGTTAACAACAGCTCTGGTTAAGTTAGCACCAACATTATAATACTGCCCCTGATGTTTTTACTTTCATGATGACATGTTCTTTCACCACTGTAATCACGCTTAGTAGACATTGGGCTACATTACATTGTTGGTGCTAACGTTAGCACTCACCTGAGTGAGCGTTAACATTAGCCCTGGTAGCCACCGCATATTAATCAAATTTTGTTGTTAAAAGGCAAGCTACGGTTATATATTGAGCTGTCGCACAGATTTAGTACCAGAGGCCAATTAACAGGGTACTTGTGAAACAGTAAAACAGAACTGATTTGTTTCATAAAGTCGTTTGCTGGCTGTATTACTTGCATGTATTGTAAATTAAGATCAAGTCGATAGTTGAAATCAATTCGAATCACTAAATAAAACTTCAACTAATCACATTTTTCTTTTATGATGAAACAGCATAACGAATTAAATTCGTTATGTACCGTTTCTTTTCGATTTCGGTTCAAATCAATTTGTGTTTTTGGAAGTTGTTCCGAAATACAAATTAATGAAATTCGTTATGAATTCCAATTCATTACGAAAGGAATGCACACCTCTACTAAAGGTATAAGTCAAGTCCTCAAAAAGAAAAAGGGCGAGGGAACTCACTGAGATTTATATCCTCCCTTGTCATAAAACAGATTACCAGAAGCTGACTGTGACAGTTACAGTACTTATTTATCTATAAGAATGTCATTCTTTCAACAGATAAATGGAAACTGTCATTTCATGCATTCTCAATTTATTCAAATCCTGGACATAACCGAACGTATAGACCTTTTTTGTAAAACTGTTCCATTTTCTCAGCCAAGTTGCAACGACTGAAAGTTCTCCTTGCTAAAACAGTGGGGGATATGTGTTACCCGGGCATTCCCACTCCAGTAGACCACACTGACTAAATTCTACTAACAGGATGCAGTGGACACTAGGCAAAGCAGGCCGCTGATCACAAAAACTATGTACTTTTAGTTGGTATCCTGCTCAAGTCAGATTTAGTACTTTAACCCAGTGCAGCCATTCTGGTTGAAACCACTGCAGCTGGGTTGTCATGGATACTGACCTCTCCCCACCAGCACCAGTCACTTGTCTCATGTGAGCCAATTAGACTCTCTCTTGAACACATGTCAGTGATCCCTGAACTGTGGAAGTTGTCAGCCTTCGAGAGGTGAACATGTTGGAGAGACTTCTGGAGTAGGCTGGTGAGGGAGCTGGGACCCTCTCACTGTGGCTAGAAAAGAGAGAAAGCTGACTGCCTTGACTGAGCAGAGCTGGAGATAGCAAGAGAATCCAGCATGATGGCTGAAGGATTCTGACTGAGCACAGGAGACTGCCAGCACACAGAGTGTCCCAGTCCCGCACCCTGGCACAGTGCCAAAGAGGTGACAGGAGACCTGCAGACAGACCTTTGTGCGGCAAGTTAGTCTCTCACTCAGCCAGCAGATTAAAGGGGCAGCTTTCCACAGCTGTCTGAAGACACAAAGGAGAGGTACCTTTTGACTATATATATGTACACATCTACATCCACACCTTTGTTACCCCAGGTAGCAGTACCTGCATCAAAGGCTCCAACCTTGCACCGGCACAGGGACACCTGGGTGGGAAGAGCACCTACATTGGGAGCTGGTGTTATATGTTAATTAGTTTCTGTGTTTGCAATTCTCAGGACTGTGCACCCGCTGCTAGAACTCAACTGCATAGGTACAGGAACTGGGTCCATACCTTACAATACTTGTTAGTCCAATATATTTCATATACAGTATTAAGTATATTGTGTGCATATCATTTCTTGTGTGGAAGGGGACATCTCTCAGTGGATGGGTTCCCCTGTTCAACTAGTACAAATCATGGAGTGGAGGCACTGTAAATGAGAAAGAAGTCCCGATCTCCCAGCAACTGCGGAGGCTCAGGTTTCCTGTTACCAGCGTCACTGGAAGAGGTAATCGGCAACCATGCAAGCCTGATGGCAGAGCAAGGGACAAAAAGGGTTACCGTAGGTTAAGGTTAATTTTACTAGAGTGTTACTCAATGTTATAAAAATAGTTAAATAGTAACGTGTATACTTAATAATAATATATCTTAATAATATATCTTCCTTTTTCTACTCTACCAGGTGCTTGGGTAATGGCTATGTGTACTTTTCTACAAAACCTCTATAACTATGGCATGTAATGGCTGTATTATGGTTACTAGATAGCCTAGAAGTCAACTACAGCCCCATTTAGTGGTTCACAGAGAAGGACAGATAATGTACAAGGTTACATCGGTGCCCACTTGGAAAGGAAAGGACCCACAGAACTTTCTCTTTATATCTGTGATAAGTGAACGAAATATTGTTAAGACAGAAGGATTTTATTCAAGCCAAAATTACTTAAGAAATCAGGGTCACATGACAGGGTGTGTTCTGAAAAGACCAACAAAAGGCTGGTGAAATGATGTCAGGCTTCCAAGGATGACATCATTACTCCAGCACTACTGCAATTGGGAAACTAAGGGCAGTATTGCAAAGCTAGTGCTAACTTAACCAGAGCTGTTGTAAACTTACCAGAGCCATTATAGTCTATGGAGCTGCTACGTTTACAACAGCTCTGGTTAAGTTAGCACCAGATTTGTAATACTGCCCAAAGAGTGCAGTAACTCCGTGATAGTTAATTGTTAGCCAAAACCAATAATTAGCAATAGAAAGAGAAAGCTGCCCTACTGGACTCACTGCTCTAGCTATCTGTCAGTTTGCCATGCTCCTCGCTTCTTTCACTACTAGTCATCTCCTGCAGTACCAGCTGGCTTTCCATGTAGCAGTCTAGCTACTATTACAATCCACTGACAAACTAGTCCACTGGCCAACTGGTGGTCAATGGCCATTTTAGTCCTGCCTGTAATTCACTGCATTGAAAGGAACAAGTACTTTTTGAGGTCTGCACTCGGAATGATTTTCTCAACGCCTTTGATAACAAATTTTTCTATTAGTTTACACAAATAAACTAAATAGTTTTTCACTAGAATTGTTACTTAGATAAAGATCAGGCCATATTTTATGAGTAATCAATACATAAATAGTTTTTTTTTTTAACTGGTTCACAAACTTTGTATTCCCAATGTATATGCGTCTTTCTGGAGTTCCTCTTTAACCTGCTATACATAGGAGAGTTATAGATATTAAAGATTACCATTACAAAAATCAGAATGTTTTGCATATACTCGTGCAGTTTTAGAAACACATTGAGCATATGACTTTTTATTTTATTCATCTTTACAGTGACAGTCTATAATTACATTCCCAAAGGACCAAAAAGTGCAGGTTTTAAGTATATTCTTGAATAACATAATCATAATGACTGAACACAGATTATTGCAGCTGTGCCTAAGCAGGACAATTTTCCGTCCTTTGGGGATGTGGTTTGAAACACATAGGTGTATAGAGTTAAGAATAATAAGTATGCATAACCTTAAACATTACAGTGCCTTTGCTTGATGTAGAATTATTTGATGAACTGTGTCTAACCAAGAAACTGATATGATGGTTAAAATATTCTGAGCAATTTGAGTCAATTCTATCTACGTTACATTACTAGAAAAAAAAACATTCCCTACGGGAACACAGAGCTTTCATCAAGTCATTTGGGAAATGTAAAGCATTCCGGCAAGAGCATGTATCTGGAAATAAAATGCCTGATGACACATAAATAAAATGACATCATTTCTAAGCAATGATTAAGTGTTTCTGTGGGACTTTCATGGCATTTCTGAAATAAAATGTAACTGTCTGACAATTTAACTTTGCTAGCAACACTTCATTTTTGTTTAGAAACATGTCATCTATAATGTGCATTGTGCAACCTCTGCACGTGCATATAGCATTATGGTTGTACTATATGGTTCATGTTCACATTGCTTTTTATCAACCCCATCACATCAAAACAAATGTACACTTGTATTTGCACTGACAAACCTCAAAAAGTATGATTTAGCCCATAAACACCATCTTCCCTATCTTTGTAAAGGAGAACTGAGCAAAAAGATAATTGTCAGATTATAATTCTGTCAACCTGTATTGCTCCACAAGAACTGGGAACTGCAGATTACACTTTACAGAAAATATATATATATATATAAATATATGCAGCAGAATACAAGTGAACTCTGGACTGTTATACAAAGATAAGATTCACATTAGGGGTTATTCAAAGAGCACCAAATTGGCCAGCTAATTGCACCGAACAGTGCATTTCCCCGTACAGTGCAATTTTGGAACCAATTGGCTAATCAGAAAGGTGGCGATTCGCCAAATATTTGTGAAATGACAGTGAAATACGATGACCTTTGGCATCAGAGGAATTCCTCATAGAGAGGCAGCGGTTAAGCTATGCAGAGAACACAGAACAGCAGTGAAAAGTTGTCAAAATGCCCTGATTTACAATGGTTTCGTTCAACAGGTGAATCCCATAGATTACATTTACAAAGTAAAAAAAATACCGTTTTATTAACTATTTATTCAACTGTTTATTCTTTTCATTTGCAGCAAAAAGACAATTTTTTGAATATTTTAGGCATTTTATGGGATTTTTTAGGCGAAATATTTAATTCCGATTTTTTTTTTTACATGGCATTTTTTTTATTCTGTAACAGACTTTTTTTGTTGTTATTCATAGGACCTTATATATTATTTTGATGCATTTTCATTCACTAGTTTTTTTAAAACACTTTTTAAAAGTTGCGTGTTTTTTTTACCCCGTTCAGTGGTTGGTCGGCTTTTTTTAGATGCGTTTAATGGTCTTTTGTCGGATCTCCGGACGCATTTGGTGGTTTATCGGAATGATTAAGCAGTTCTTCTGTGGTTTTTCGAATCATTCAGTGATTTTTAGGCGGTTTCCAGCTGCGTTCAGTGGGTTTATCGGCGGCGTTCAGTGCATCGATTTTGTGTACTTTGGGAACTCTATGGTGTTTGCTGAATTCACCGCAGGGTCGACATATTAAGGTGCCGAAGTGAACCAAAGGAGAGAGCACCAAAATTTCACAGAATTTCGGTGCTCTTTGAATAACCCCTATTGTTTGGGTTGCAGAAAATTGCTATAGGGCAATACGTTGATCAGCCACAACATTAAAACCACGGAGAGGTGAAGAGGTGACATTGATTATATGTTACAACGGCAGGGCTCAAAATTTCAATTCCCAAGCTACTAGCCAGACCTTAAGAGTTACTCGCCACCAGTTGCCCCAACTACCCTTCCCTGAACTCCGCCCCTAAACACACCTTCTTAAATTATCTTATGAAATTACACTGTTAAAAGATTTATTCAGAATAAAGCTACAAAAATAAATAACATTAATACCCAGGCATCAGATACATGTATACCCAGTCACCAGACCCAGACAAGTAGTATCATCCATTAAGTACAGACAGACTCCTCTCCAACAGATTTTAGGACCAAATTAATTTGGGGTTTATGCATCCAACATATCAAGTCGAACTTAATACTCTCTTTTCATTATTCATATGCCAGGTTATCAACAGAAGTTAGAAGACCCCAAAGTCAGGTTTCCTTTCCTCCTTGGATGCTTAAACAGATAAACCGATTAATATTCATGCGCGATCCTTCCATCCCCATTTTTTTCTTTTTTGCTCCTCCCGTATCACCTCTTTCTTTATAAATAGATTTATTTTGCATAAACTCAAACGCCTATGCCACCATTTCGCAAATTATGGACCCTCACAGGAGTTGTAGTAGCGGCGCTGGTTCTGGCGTCCCTTCCGGCGCTGACAGCTCGGCAGCTTTTTACTTTCACTTAGTTTACAACAGGGGGTGGGGAACCTTTTTTCTGTCACGGGCCCCCTTTAATTCATTTATCCCTCCTTTTATTTCATTTATTTTGCCCAATTCATTTCTCTCCCCAGCATTTATTTAATTTCTCTCCGCAGTTATTTAATTTCTCTCTCCATTTAATCCATTCCTGTCCCCCACTCAATTTAATTCATTGCTGTCCCCCATTCAAATTCATTGCTGTCCTCCCAAATTCATTGCTGTCCCCCACTCAATTTAATTTATTCCTGTCCCCCACTCAATTTAATTCATTCCTGTCCCCCCACTCAATTTAATTCTTTCATGTCCCCCACTCAATTTAGTTCATTGCTGTCCCCCACTCAATTTAATCCATTCCTGTCCCCCCACTCAATTCATTTCTGTCCTCCCACTCAATTAATTTCTGTCCCCCACTCAATTCATTTCTGTCCCCCACTCAATTAATTTCTGTCCCCCACTCAATTCATTTCTGTCCCTCCACTCAATTAATTTCTGTCCCCCCACTCAATTAATTTCTGTCCCCCACTCAATTCATTTCTGTCCCCCCACTCAATTCATTTCTGTCCCCCCACTCAATTCATTTCTGTTCCCCACTCAATTCATTTCTGTCCCCACTCAATTCATTTCTGTCCCCCACTCCATTTAATGCAATACTCTCCAAACCTCCCCCTCCCTTTACCTGACCTCCGTGTAGAATGAGGGGGCGGTGATTATCTCCACTTCCCTCACTCGCTTAGGCATGCTGGATTCAGGGACGGAGCATGAAGCAGATCCAGCGCGCAGCAGTAAGGAGAGGGAATTTGAGTAAGGAGAGCAGCGGGAGAAGGAATTTGCACCCCCCTCCCTTTGTGGCACTCTGAGGACTGTTTTCCTCCCCCGCTGGTTGGACGTTCTCCATCCCTGGTTCCTGGATCGCCGGCAACACTGATCTGGAATCACTGTAGCCGGCGTGCTCTCTATGGGGAAGGGAGAGAAAGCAACTGAGCGGTCAGCGTGCCGGAAATGACTCGGGCCATGTCCAGCTGTTGCTGAAAAAGAAAAGCACGCTGACTGGCCCTGAGCACGTCGACTGGCCAAAAAAAAAAACCTGCCGCCGCCGGAATACACAGAGCAGGCAGTGCGATATAATTTATCATGCTGCCTGCGTGTGAATTCCCGCTCGCCCTCACTTGATTTCCACTCGCCAAATGCGAGCAGGCGAGTGGAAATTTTGAGGGTTGACAATGGCATCTATCAAGGGGTGGGATATATTAGGCATCAAGTGAACAGTCAGTTCTTGAATGTCATGTGTTGGAATTAGAAGCAATGGGCAAAACAAAAACATCTTCATAATTCTGACAATTGCCAAATAGTGATGGCTAGACAACTGGGTCAGTGAGCAGGCATCAGGGTCATGGCAACCAAGGCTTATTGATGTGCGTGGGGAGCGAAGACTAGCCTGTTTAGTTGATCACACAGAAGAGCTACTATATGTTAAATTGATAAAAAAATAATAATGTTGGCCGTGATAGAAAAGTGTCAGGGCGCACTTGATAAATAACCCCTGCATAGAGATTGTTGCAGACCACATACACTACTTCAAGGGTGGGCAATTGTTTTGGCTCGGGGGCCACTTTGTGGGAGCAGAGGGCCGCACTTTCCCCCAGAACTAATTATAGCCAGAAACATGCACCCAGAACTAATTATAGCCAGACACATGTCCCCAGAACTAATTACAGCCAGACACTTGCCCCCAGCTCACATGGATATATTGCCCCAGGCCAGCTCACATGGATATATTTGCCCACAACTTGCATGGATATATTTGCCCCAGCTCACATGGATATATTTGCCCCCAGCTCACATGGATATATTTCCCCCAGCTCATATGGATATATTTGCCCCCAGCTCATATGGATATATTTGCCCCCAGCTCATATGGATATATTTGCCCCCAGCTCACATAGATATATTGCCCCAGGCCAGCTCATATGGATATATTTGCCCCAACTCACATGGATATATTGCCCCAGGTCATATGGATATATTTGCCCCAGCTCATATGGATATATTTGCCCCCAGCTCACATGGATATATATATTGGCCCCAGCTCACACAAGGATATATTGCCCCAGCTCACAAATGGATATATTGCCCCAGGCCAGCTCACATGGATATGTTGCCCCCAGCAGCTCACACGTGGATATATTTCCCTAGGCCAGCTCACATGGATATATTGCCCCAGCTCACCTCTCCTCTGCCATCTGCTCTGCTCTGCCAGGCCCCTCCGAGTCATTGTCGGCGGCCGTGTGCTTTTCCTCCTACGACCGGCCACCAGCATAAAGCTGGTATATTTGCCCCAGCTCACATGGATATATTTGACCCCAGCTCACATGGATATATTTCCCCCAGTTCATATGGATATATTTGCCACCAGCTCATATGGATATATTTGCCCCCAGCTCACATAGATATATTGCCCCAGGCCAGCTCATATGGATATATTTGCCTCAGCTCACATGGATATATTGCCCCAGCTCATATGGATATATTTGCCCCAGCTCATATGGATAAATTTGCCCCCAGCTCACATGGATATATATATTGGCCCCAGCTCACACAAGGATATATTGCCCCAGCTCACAAATGGAAATATTGCCCCAGGCCAGCTCACATGGATATATTGCCCCCAGCAGCTCACACGTGGATATATTTCCCTAGGCCAGCTCACATGGATATATTGCCCCAGCTCACCTCTCCTCTGCCATCTGGTCTGCTCTGCCAGGCCCCTCCGAGTCATTGTCGGCGGCCGTGTGCTTTTCCTCCTACGAGCGGCCACCAGCATAAAGCTCTGCCGCTCGCCTGGGATCTATCCACCAGCCAGCCGCGATCTCACGAGATCGCGGAGTTCACATGAACTCCGCAATCTCGCGAGATCACGGGTGGCTGTTGAATCCCAGGATTGCAGCAGAGCTTCATGCCAGTGGTCGCTCGTAGGAGGATAGTAATGCGGGCGCCGGCAATGACTCGAGCCCTGCTTGGTGGGCCGCAAAAAACTCTGTGGCGGGCCGCAATTTGCCCACCCCTGCGCTACTTCATGGCAATGGTGTTCCCTGATGGTAGTGGCCTCTTTCAGCAGTATAATGAACCCTGTCACACTGCAAAAATTGTTCAGGAATGATAATAGAAACATGACAAGCATAAGCAAGCTATGCCAAATCATTGTTTTCTGCTGCGGCTAGTATTTTGCAAAATCACTTAACACATTAAAACAAATATATAAAAAAATCCCAAACATGGTTTGGTGCAGAAGACGGAGCGATCACCTCTTCTGACCACTTACAATGGAACACAGGGAACAAATAGTTCCAGGTGTCCTTCCACAGACCCGACACAGCTTGCATGCGTAGGTTCATGCTTGCACCAATATATTTCTTTATAGAATCCCTGTTACCAGTGAGGTAGGAATAGAGGCCAAATTATTTTTGGTATAATAATATGCATTTAAAATGTATATCTGTATCACATTTTGAAAGAATGGATGCAAATCTGAAATACTTGTTGAGCTATGCTGGAAGCATATGTGTGGGCAGCCCATATTTTAGGGTGAGCACTTAAGCTACATTTACAATCATAATTATTATTTTATATTATTATTATATTAATGTTATTTGCAGGTTTTTTATTATGAACCAAATAGAAAAATTCAAACATTGCAAATGGGCTCCTAATAGGTTGAAAGCTGAGGCAGTTCATCGAGCAGACACAATGGAAGAAGATATTTACAAGTAAAAATTCCAGGTGGAAAATAATGAGTATCACTTTTATCATCACATGTATGTTAACACTTTTTTTCTTAACAATGCTAAATAAGGCAAATTTTCTAATAAAAATATGCAAAATTAGGTATGTGGGTATAATTATTTAGATCATATTGCATATGTACTTTATTATGATAGAAATTATATTACATTACCTTAATGCCAATGGAGGCACATTAGCTGGTATGTCAAGAAAATGTAAGTAGAATGAAACTGTGCATACTGTATATCATATAGACACATGTGCCATATTTATCTAGAAGCATTATTAATTTTCAGTGAAGATTTGGACTGGAAAACACACCTAAGGATGTATGGTATCTGTTTAGGTTTTATAAAATAAGATGCAATTTATTCTACATCCAGTTTGTTTTAAAAGGAAAGCCAGAATCGATAATAAAATGTTTTACCTTATTAAATATCAATGTCCCTCTTATGACCGAGAGCACCACATGGATTCAATCATTATATTGTGTTAAACAAAACACTTGTGAAATATGGATTTGAATCTTGATTTATTAAATGGAATCCACATCTCGCTATCATCGTATAGTGACTGCAAATTCACAAGTTATGAAGAACAACATCCTGTAGTTCACACGTGATGGGAATGTGAATGTGATGGAAAATATAAGAGGATTATGAAAAAGTGAAAAAGTAGATGAATCATTTATTTATTGATTATTAAAAAAATAATAATACATATATAAGCTTGATGACAGACATATTTAAAAACATTTCACCTGATACCTTACCACAGAAAGAAGTAACATATCAAAATACATGCATAGCTTCTGACACGAAAAATTAGTTTTGAGCAAGAACAGCAACAGAGTCTGGATGTCACCTATGATGGCTGGGTTTGAGCAGGGCTAGTTGCTCACCAACAGCATAATCAACAATGTTTGAGCTCCTTATTGTGCCCATCTCTGTTCCATTAAAATTGTTTCATCAATGAATGTGGCAATGGTACTGATAGATATGTGGAAGAAACAAATGATGCTCCACTCCATACATCGATTCAATGTTCTGGTCAAAATACCATCATCAATGTTGTAAGGATGTGCCACTGATGAATATGACAGTAATTACCAATATATATGAACAAAATCCAGAACTGCTATCTAAAGACAATCTCAATCTCTTCCTTAAAAATATACAAACCTCTTTACACACCTAATTTGACAAATATATTGGGACCCTTAGAGAAAATAACCTATAAATAGCCACATCCAGCAACAAGGAAGTAAAACTTGATAAAAAATTTTTTTTTTTAAAAGTCTGATTTTTTTTTAAAAAAATTTAAGTTTACTTCTTTTTTCTGTAACAGCCCTCTTTATTATCATTCCCTGGACCTCATATGTAAATTTCAGACATTTTCGCTCAGTAGTTTCCTTGCAAACAGCGTTTCACTTTTCAATCATTCATGCAAACTGTTTTCCTAATTTATTCACTTCACTCTGTCTGCGGTGTCGGATTTTTACGGAGGCTGCGCTGCGTGTGATCGGCTCCTGCTCGGGTTTTTCCGTAGTTTTCGGCAGGTTAATCCAGATGTTTTTGAGGGTTTTCGGCGTGCATTCGCCGGGTTTTGCGGTTCGTTTTTGTCATGTTTGCGGTAGCTTTTTCCTGAAATTTGGGGGCCCTGTGGTGTTTGCTGAATACACCGCAGGGTCACCGAAATGGGATCGGCAAAAGTTACCGAATTGAAGAGAACGAAAAGTCACCGAACGTGCGGTGACTTTTCGAATCTCTTTGAATTACCCTGTAAGTCAAAACAAATTACCTGATCATTACTGCAACTCTCAGCACTTTGTTACATATTACACCGCTATTCCACAGACAAACAACTAGTACCCGTGCATTAAATTTGCATGCTAGTGTTCCTGTAATTGTCATTTTGTTTTCCCTTTTTTTTCTTGTGTCATTTGATATTCCCATACTGTTGCAAAATTCTGCATCATAAATGACTGAAATTGTAAATCTAAGGCAAAAACCTTTCACGAATGACTATGTCATAGACTCTTACTACCAGTTTTGACATAGTGAGCTGATGCTTTACTATCCCTGTTTTATCATTCCTGTAAAATGAAGGAACTCTCTAGTTGGATACTAAAACTCACAGAATATTAGACTTAACTACATGACCAACAGCAAGATGCTGCTATTGTTAATGCTTTCCTCTATAAACTTAGGAAACCAAATCAGGTAAATACAACACTGATCCTTGTCACGTTTGACCTACTTGATCTTATTAGAAAACTATGCTAAAAGATTTCTAATCATCTCAACAGTTTACGATCAGCTCTTATAGAGTATGGACATGTGTGATTTATACCAAGCCATCAAACGAGTATTATCACATTAAATAGTGTATATGTCTGATCTGACACAGAACCCACTCTCAGACTTACACTTATTAGATACTTAAAAACTCTGAACAAGTTTGAATTCCAGGACTTTTTTTCTGGATACTCTTAGCTTTTGTACTGTGCCAGGATCTTAATGTGCTTCTTCTTGAGTCACTCCTTTGTCGCCTCGGACCTGTGTTTTGGGTCATTGTCATGCTGGAATACCCATCCACGACCTATTTTCAATGCCCTGGCTGAGGGATTACCCAAGATTTGGCAGTACATGAACCCGTCCTTCGTCCCTTTGATGCGATGAAGTTGTCCTTTCCCCTTAGCAGTTAAACACCCACAAGGCATAATGTTTCCATCTCCATGTTTGACGTTGGGGATGGTGTTCTTGGGGTCATAGACGACATTTCACACATTAAAAGTTAGATAAAAAGTCTTGCAGTTTATGGAGTCAGCTGTCTCTCCAAATGACTAAAGTAGCATATCCCTATCCCACTAAAACTGACAGTATACAAGGAAGATGTGGTGGAGTTGGTGCTTCTTGTCCTGCTTAAGCCTTCCTTGTGGTGTACTCTTGGGCTCACTGCATGGTTTTTTACGATGTTGGACTCCTCCATGGCCCTCAAAGAGTAAACAAAACTCAGAGTAGTATCATATAGGCAGGGAGCATATAAAAAAGTTATGTTACTCACATTTGCTGGTGTCTCATCAATCAGACACCAGATGTTCAGACAACCAGTGACTTCATAAGGTGCACTGGATCACCTATCAGCCTCAGCCACCTCCTCGATGAAAAAAAAGTATCCAGGACCCAGGATAGGTGTAAAATGTGGTTAGATATTTATTGAAATCAATAAAATAAGAAAACAGTTCACCAAAATGTGTTTCATTTGTCAATTCTTCAGTTGGTGTTACTGTCTATGTCTACTCTATGTGAGTTTTGTTTACTCATTGAGGGCCACGGAGGATTACAACACCGTAAGGAACTACGCAGTGAGCTCAAGTGTACACCATGATGAAGGCTCAAACAGGACAATAAGCACCAACTCCACCACATCTTCCTTAAATATACTTATATGATTTTGTAAATTATGTAGACTAGATTTAGAACTACCACAATAACTACAAACGCATGCCACTTGAGACAAGTGGTAGGTGGACATAAAACCGAAAAGACAACTATTTAAACTAATATCTCCCCCGCATAACTCACCCTAAATCAACACAATTATGCTAAATGTAGCAAAGTCAGTTTCCCTTTGGAAAAATTTGTTCCCAAATATCAATTTACCGAATGACACCGTCTTAATGAAATCCAATGCAATGATCTGTCCATACAGCTCTAGTTGGCTGGCCAATAACCAATTATCTCATTAAATAATTGACTAATTTTTATTGCAGCCATTGGGTTGGCTTGACAGTTTTTTTATTCCAGATTGTATATTTAACTAGATCCTATTGCATGTGATAAGAGTGTCGGGTATATTACACACAAAAGAGAATTTTAAAATGGACGCCTGTAGCCATTTTGTTTTGAAAGACAGTTTTTCTTTCTAATTTTCTCTAGGTTTAGAAATGAACGAGATTTTTTTTTACAGAGTTCATTCCTGGGTGAAGTCTTTTATATTTTTTTAAGAAGTGCCAGACATGAAGGAATCTAGAATGTGTGTATGTGATAAGGCTAAGGTTTAAGTGCTAAGACGTCTCATAAGTAAATTTATTGGTCTGTCTTAAGTTTCTAAAACAAAAGATATTTGTCTTTTGGGTATAGGAATAAGAGTTAACATTTTATAATATGGATTTATATTTACAAAATATATGTTTATAATCAAGGTATATTTTATTATATTTACAGTAGGATATATACTCCAAAATATTGTAGAAAGTATATAATTGGTAAATAATAAAATTACTAAAGAATTGAGTTAACCAGAAAAGAATTTAGTTGATAGGACTCTATAGTAATTTCAAAAGGGAGTAGGAATATAAATTAGGTATGACAGATGGAGACAGAGACAGTCTAGTTGGAAGAGAAGGTCTTCGTTAAGTCAGTCTGACCTTTTTGACCCGAGATAAGAATTAAAAAGAAATGGTGGAATTAATTTAAGAAGTGCAATACTGCCCTCTAGAGGATAGTAAAAATAATGATTCATATTATCATTAATTAACCGTGACGTCAAATTGGCTATAATAAGCGGCAAAGGTTTTTGTAAGTCAGTCGGAGATTTCAGCAGACAGACTCACATCGCAATGCATTCAGACGTCCATTACACATGACACTCTGAGCAGTCGGAGATTCCAGCAGTCAGACTCACACTGCAATGCATTACACATGACCCTCTGAGAGTCCAAGATTCCAACACTCAGACTCACACCACGATGCAGGCAGATCCCAAGACATGAGGCAATCAATATTCTCACCAAATCTCTAACTCACATGCATTGATTATCTGATCGATAATCTTCACACATTCCAAAAATTACTACATCAGGAATTCCAAGGCAGACTTATCAACATCCAAATTGGACAGGTAATGTATGAAAGAAATTAAGGAATTAATGTAAAAATATATTTGTAGAGATTCTTGCAACGTAGACAGAGACTTCTCGGATACGGTTAAAATCAAAATCTAAGTATTTCTAATCTGCAGATGGAAATATGAAGAAGTGGATATAAGGATTTATTCCTAAAGAAATGTTGTAAGATTGATACCAATATATATTGAATTTGGAAATTACTGTGATTAAAATTAATAAGCAAGGAATTATATAACTACAAAATAAAAAGCAAAAGATTAGAAGTTTAATTCTCGAGATTAGGGGAGGATTCACTAAATAAGTTTTTATTACTTATCATTAAATTAACTAATCTTTTGTTGATCCATGTAGCATAGAGATATATATATCTATAAGAGCTGGCTGGTTAAACATTGTTTGCTGGGAAATGCATGTTGTATTAAGCAGAAATGTTTATTAACCATTTGTGTATTAGTTACTAACTGATAAGGTAAATGATATTAATCATATATGCAGTTACTAACCGAAGATACATATATTGTGAAGCTAGTTTTTATATGCTGATGGATTGTGGTTTATAAATTGTTGTTTATGATATGAGATTTGAAACTTTTTTGTATACGTAATAAATATATATATATTTTTATCCAATTATTGATTATTGTATTTTTTGAAAGCAAAACACAGACAATTAAAAGAATTCAGGATAATTTCTAAGAAATATAAACGATTGATATTTGTGTCTCGTATAAGTTTCTTATGAAATAATAATCCCTGATATATTGGAGGCAACTGCCGAGGTAGGTCCAGTAAGTCCAATATAAACATATTGGAGGCTTAGCTGATAAGTCCAATATATATAAACGTGTTGTATTCACGTGCAGAGATTATATCCGACAAGAGGAAGGGGCAGAGATAATTTACAGATAGGCTGCTCTCACACATGCTGAGACTTCATTCTTCCTCTGCACATTTGTGAGATTTATTCAATTATACAGAGACTTGCATATCTGGTGTCGCATTCAGTTGTTACAATGAACGTTTTATGCCGAAAATTTAGTAACATATTTCCTGTAACAAATGAGAAATAATTTTAAACAAGTATGGGAAATTATAATTGTTCTTTCATTTTTGGATTAATTAGTCTGAATAATGAAAAACTATATGGGTGAACCAAAAGAAGAACGAAGCACATAATGAATGAATTTGTCCATAAATGTATTTATTTATTTGTTCTTGCAGCAATGAATGCTTGCTAGCCAGTCACCATTGTAAAATGTAAAATACAAAAAAAACATGTGGGGGTCAACTCGTATTTCCATCCCACTTGTCTATATACACCAGCTGATGGGTGAGGGAGTGGGATAGTTGGATGTCCCCCACCATAACCCTTCCAATTTTATTATAGCCTACATCCACATGTTTGTCCGGTCCACCCCCCAGGATTACAATAACCCCCCCTACCCAATATACATGTGTGACGGATCTGGCAGTTCAAAAGCATTTTTACCTTCTATTAATAACAACCACTAGCCGCACATATCAATACAGTATTACCTCTGACTTTAAGAAGAAAGGATTAAAAAAGAAAGGTATAAAACACAAGGAGGGTGTATATTTATTATGGTTACCTCATCGGAATTTCTTCAAGATAAATAAGGGTTGAAACATTGCTGTATTTCCTAATGCATCCAAAATAAATCCGCACTTTTGAGGAACCTCCATGTGGTTTATTCACCTTTTGTTGAATCGATAGTCAGTGTGAGTTTGGCCAATCCAGATGTTGAAGTACTGAGGTATATTCCTTCCCACTTTCGATGCGTGCCTCCACGTATACAATGTTATGTTGAAGAAAAGAGGAGACTTTCTTTGTCAGTAAAATATAAAAGGTATCATTGCATTTTGCACTTGCACACTGTGAGCAGGTATTATGTTAACATAGGTAGGGACCTACCAAATGTGGTACATTGTCATTTGTTGCAGGTTTATGCAAAGCTTGATCACATCTTTTTCAAACCAAAGTTAGCTTTTATCCTCTTTAGCTGTATGAATGTGTGGAATGCTTTGTATTTCTTGTATGGTGGAGGCACTCAGGGTCTTAATAAAATATATATTTGTTCTGATCAATTGAAAAAAACCATACCAAGCCCCTACAGGCCTTTTATAAAGTTGATTTTTCATGGTACAATGCCCATTTATATAGAAAAAGGTAAAAATGAAACTCACCAATCTCTCCTCGCATTTTTTGGCCCCCTGCCCGAGAAAAGAACTGTGTCACGGTGGCTCAGGGGATGGGGCGCCTGGCAGCGGCTTCCTCGCTGCTCGCTGGCCAGGCGCCGAATGTAAGCGCTTCCGGGCCCGCTCACGTGGGACGCCGAGGGGCGGGGCCTGGCGCTGTGACGCGGACCCGCCGGGTTTAAAACCCAGTCTCTCCCATACACCGGTGCCCTGACGTGGTATTTACCTCCCGCAGAGCTCTTGTGATTTTTGGCTATCTCTTGTGTATGACCCTTGGCATTGGCAAACGAACCCTCTTGTGCATAACCCTTGGCATTGGCAAACGAACCCTCCTGTGTATGACCCTTGGCATTGGCAAACGAACCCTCTTGTGCATAACCCTTGGCATTGGCAAACGAACCTTCCTGTGTATGACCCTTGGCATTGGCAAACGAACCCTCCTGTGTATGACCCTTGGCATTGGCAAACGAACCCTCCTGTGTATGACCCTTGGCATTGGCAAACGAACCCTCCTGTGTATGACTCCTGGCATTGGCAAACGAACCCTCCTGTGTATGACTCCTGGTATTGGCATTTACTCTGCTCTAGGTTCTGCCCTTAACGTTGGTACTGAGGTCAGTCTATGTGGCATCCTAAGCACGCATCAGATTACCTCTGCTATTACTAAAGTCCTAGGGAGGACTTGTGATCTGTTCTGTACCCCTGTCTGGTATTTCCCTTTCTTTGTCTGTTACCTGCTTCATTGTCTACATAGCTTTGCCGACCATTCAAGGATCGGAAGAGTAGAAAGGGAGCTACAGAAAGAGATATATATCTTGGTAGTCAGAAGGATTCGTGACGATACTCTATTCCATACCTCTGTCTGGTGTTACCTCTTGTCTATCTATTGTCTGGTTAATTGTCCTTCTAGTTTCGCCGACCATTCAAGGATCGGAAGGGTAGAGAGCGGTCTGCGTAAAGGGACCACACTTCTGGTTATCAGAGGGATCCGTGACATTACGTCAGGGCCAATGGATCCCGCAGACCTCTCTAACCAGCTGGCACGTATCGCAGCCAGACAAGAGGAACAAGACCATAGGATGGACCAGATTTCTCTCGCTCTGCAAACCCTGTTAAATCGGTCCAATACAGGTATCACAAACCCTCCAGATCCAGTGTTACCTAGGGTCAGTCCCGTCCCCCCTGAAGGACATAGGCTTAGTATGAAGGCACCCCTACGCTATGATTGTACACCAAGCCTATGTCGGGGGTTTTTGACTCAACTCGAGATTTTGTTTGAGAACAATCCAGGTTCTTGTATGTCTGATAAAGCCAAAGTAGGATATCTGATTAATCATTTAACAGAAAAAGCTTTATTGTGGGCTACGCCGTTGTGGGAAAATAAGAAACCCATCATTTATGACTATGAGGTTTTACCTCTGAGTTAAAACGTACCTTTGATCCCTCTAGAAGGGCTACCAATGCGGGTAGGTCCTTGTTTCACATCAAACAAGGTAATAAGAGGGTCGCCGATTATGCCATAGAGTTTAAGACTTTGGTTTCTGAAGTACTTTGGCCGAACGACGTTTTAACCTTAGCCTTTACCGAAGGCTTGAACGAGGCTTTTATGTTTGAACTGGCTCCCTTAAAATTACCAGAAAGTCTGGACCACCTGATAGATTTCTGTATAGCCATGGACGATCAAATCAGGGAAAGGAGACACCAGAGATAGACCCAGAAGGGTCTTGCCTCCTTTACCCTCGTTACCCAGACACCCCAGTACATCAGGTGGTTCGGAGAATGTAAAAACAGATTTACCGGTCGTTGAACCCATGCAAATAGGGAGGACAGGTATTTCAGAAGCAGAAGCTCACAGAAGAAAAAGGGGCTCTGCTTTTATTGTGCAGGGGCAGATCACTTCCGCCTTCAATGTCCTCAGAGACCCAGGGTTGGCAGAGCTGAACATAGCAGAGTGGGATTCAGAACAGGAGACACCCAGGTTGTCGGTTCTCTGTGTGCCTCCTTTGTGGATAATGAGAAAAAAAAATCCAGGATTCTGTTACCGGTCTCCCTAACCTGGGAGGGGGTTCACCTCAAGACTGAGGCGTTTTTGGACTCTGGGGCCTCAGGCAATTTTATGGATAAGAATTTTGCTGCCAAAAACCTCATACCACTGGTTCTCAGGGAAAGACCTCTAAGGGTGGAGGCCATAGATGGTAACCCCCTGTCATGTCCATATATCACTCACGATACAGTCGATGTATGTATGAAAGTAGGAGTTTTACACCAGGAGACAATAAGATTTCAAATCATTGAATCACCCTCATGTCCTGTCGTCCTTGGGTTTCCATGGCTAACAGAGCACAACCCAGTAGTCGATTGGGTCCAGAGAGACATAAAATGTTGGGGTCAGAGTTGTCAGTCTAAGTGCCTAGGCACAGTTAATGTGATTGGTAGCCTCAATATTGCCACAGCTCCTCCTTTGTCCACGGAGGTTCCGGAATGTTACCTGGCATTAAAGGAGGTGTTCTCTAAAGCCAGGACTGAGGTCCTACCACCACATCGTCCATATGACTGTGCCATTGACTTGCTCCCCGGTACGATGCCTCCTAGGGGTCACGTATACCCTTTGTCACAAAGGGAGAACGACATTATGGAGGAATATATAAGGGAGAATCTGGAACGAGGATTCATTAGACGGTCCTCCTCTCCAGCAGGAGCAGGTTTCTTTTTGTTTCCAAGAAAGAGGGAGATCTGCGACCTTGCATCGACTATAGGGGTTTAAATAGGATCACTATAAGAAATGCATATCCCATACCTCTCATAACAGAATTGTTCGACCGATTGAAAGGGGCCGTGTCTATACTAAGCTTGATTTACGCGGAGCGTACAACCTGGTCAGGGTTAAAAAGGGAGACGAATGGAAAACGGCTTTTAATACACGTAGCGGGCATTACGAATACCTGGTGATGCCTTTTGGGTTGTGTAATGCGCCAGCCGTCTTTCAGGACCTTATAAATGACACTCTAAGGGACTTTCTGCAAGAATTCGTCATAGTATATCTGGATGATATCCTGATATACTCTCCTGATGTGGACACTCATCATGTCCACGTGAAACAAGTGTTGAAAAAACTATTGAAGGCTGGATTGTACTGTAAGCTAGAAAAATGTCTATTCGACATAGTAACTGTGCAATTCCTTGGTTATATTATAACTCCTGGGGGTTTTCAAATGGATCCAAGAAGCTCTCAGCTATTCTTGACTGGCCTCTACCCCAAGGACTTAAAGCCATTCAGAGGTTTCTGGGGTTTACGAACTATTACCGAAGGTTCATTAAAGATTTTTCGGCCTTGGTGGCCCCCCTCACGGCTATGACAAAGAAAGGGGTGGGAAATCAGAAATGGACACCTCAAGCCACTCAAGCCTTTGAGGCACTAAAACAAGCCTTTACTACTGCCCCTGTTCTCCGGCATCCAGATCCGGCTCTGCCTTTCCAATTAGAAGTTGACGCCTCCGAACTAGGTCTTGGTGCAGTCTTGTCCCAAAGGGAGGCTCCTGACAAACCCTTGCATCCATGCGGCTTCTATTCTCGGAAGTTGTCCCCGGCAGAGAAGAACTATGACATTGGAAATAGAGAATTGTTAGCAGTCATCGCGGCCTTGGCTGAATGGAGATACTTATTAGAAGGGTCTAAGGACCCCATTGTTATCATAACCGACCATAAGAATCTCACGTACATTGGAGATGCCAAACGTTTAAACTCCAGACAAGCGAGATGGTCATTGTTTCTTTCAAGTTTTAATTTCGTACTCACCTATAGACCTGGGTCCAGAAACATCAAAGCAGACGCATTGTCGAGACAGTATGAGTCTTATGAACATAATATCCAAGATCAGCATCCCATTGTACCCCAGGAGAGGATTATAGCCGCTACCACGATTAGTGTTTCGTCTCCTCTAATGAAAAGGTTGCAGACCGTCCAGGGCGCAGCTCCTGGGGGAAAACCTCCTGCGAGACTCTTTGTACCTGAGAACGAAAGAGAGGAGGTACTTAACATCTATCATGATAATAAAACTTCCGGGCATATGGGTATCACCAAGACTGTGTCTAGTATCAGTAAACTCCTCTGGTGGCCCACATTGCGCCGAGATGTCAAAGATTACATTGCCGTGTGCGAAGTGTGCACAAGGCAGAAAAGTCCCAAAACAGCACCCATCGGCTTACTCCAGCCTTTGCCGATCCCCGAACGACCCTGGTCACATGTAGCCATGGATTTTATCGTAGAGTTACCTGAGTCAAGAGGGAATACAGTGATACTTACGATCATAGATCGATTTTCCAAGATGGGTCACTATGTTCCTCTTCAGAAACTACCTTCGGCAGCTGAACTGGTGCCCATATTCATTGCCAATGTGGTCCGCATTCACGGTGTCCCTCGGGAGATAGTCTCTGATAGGGGGACCCAATTCATCTCAGGATTCTGGAGAGGGTTTTGTAAGAACGTGGGGATAGACCTCTCTTTCTCTTCGGCTATCACCCCCAGACCAACGGAGCAGCAGAACGAGCAAACCAAAACGTAGAGAAATATCTCAGGTGCTTCATCTCAGAACAACAAGATAACTGGTCAGATCTGCTACCGTGGGCAGAATATGCTATTAACAGCGCAGTAAGTGAATCCACAGGTCATTCTCCTTTCTTCACTGTTTATGGCTTTGATCCTCCCGTGCTCCCCGATACGTTTCCTGATTCCACGATTCCTGCTTTAGATAAACAACTGGCATCATTGAAAGAGACTTGGGGGAGAGTGAGACGGGCACTGGAGGAAAGTAGTGCCATCCAGAAAACTAAGGCCGACAGACACAGGAGGCAGGCACCAGTGTATCAAGTTGGGGACAGGGTTTGGCTGTCTTCACGTAACATCAAGCTCTTAGTGCCCTCCATGAAGTTGGCTCCTAGGTATATCGGCCCCTATAAGATACTACGGCGACTCAACCCTGTCTCCTATGCTTTGGCGTTACCCCCCCATTTTAAAATACACAATGTATTCCATGTGAACCTTTTGAAGCCGCTGTTATGTAACCGGTACACCAAAGTCCATGCTCCACCGCCTCCTGTCTCTGTGGAGGGCGAGGAGGAATTCGAAGTTCAGGCCATTCTGGGTGCCAGGCTGTCTAGGGGGTCCTTGCAGTATTTGGTCGATTGGGTGGGGTACGGTCCGGAGGATCGTTCTTGGGTACCGGCTGCGGAAGTCCATGCACCCAGGCTAGTGAAGGCCTTCTATTTAGCGCATCCCCGTGCCCCTGGGGGTCGTCCAGTGGCCGCCCCTGGAGGGGGGGGTTCTGTCACGGTGGCTCAGGGGATGGGGCGCCTGGCAGCGGCTTCTCGCTGCTCGCTGGCCAGGCGCCGAATGTAAGCGCTTCCGGCCCGCTCACGTGGGACGCCGAGGGGCGGGGCCTGGCGCTGTGACGCGGACCCGCCGGGTTTAAAACCCAGTCTCTCCCATACACCGGTGCCCTGACGTGGTATTCACCTCCCGCAGAGCTCTTGTGATTTTTGGCTATCTCTTGTGTATGACCCTTGGCATTGGCAAACGAACCCTCTGTGCATAACCCTTGGCATTGGCAAACGAACCCTCCTGTGTATGACCCTTGGCATTGGCAAACGAACCCTCCTGTGCATAACCCTTGGCATTGGCAAACGAACCCTCCTGTGTATGACCCTTGGCATTGGCAAACGAACCTCCTGTGTATGACCCTTGGCATTGGCAAACGAACCCTCCTGTGTATGACCCTTGGCATTGGCAAACGAACCCTCCTGTGTATGACCCTTGCATTGGCAAACGAACCCTCCTGTGTGACTCCTGGTATTGCATTTACTCTGCTCTAGGTTCTGCCCTTAACGTTGGTACTGAGGTCAGTCTATGTGGCATCCTAAGCACGCATCAGATTACCTCTGCTATTACTAAAGTCCTAGGGAGGACTTGTGATCTGTTCTGTACCCCTGTCTGGTATTTCCCTTTCTTTGTCTGTTACCTGCTTCATTGTCTACATAGCTTTGCCGACCATTCAAGGATCGGAAGAGTAGAAAGGGAGCTACAGAAAGAGATATATATCTTGGTAGTCAGAAGGATTCGTGACGATACTCTATTCCATACCTCTGTCTGGTGTTACCTCTTGTCTATCTATTGTCTGGTTAATTGTCCTTCTAGTTTCGCCGACCATTCAAGGATCGGAAGGGTAGAGAGCGGTCTGCGTAAAGGGACCACACTTCTGGTTATCAGAGGGATCCGTGACAAACTGTAACTGGCGTCAGCCACAGTATCAGACGCAAAACTGGATCGCTGGCCATGTCATCAGGTTGGGACCGAGAGTCGCGTTGCCATGGTAATGTGGTAACCGGACAAAGACATTAATAAAATAAACAAGATTAAGAACGAATTGGATACCTCAAAGAGAACATTTCCCCAGGAGTATAACGAATATGGAGGATAACCAACTGAGGGATCTTCAGATGGGGACAGATATAAGCAGTACTGTGAAAGAAAAATAAAAGTAAAAAAGGTCTCCTGGTGAAGCAACATCACAAATGGGTGAAAGGGAAGAGTGGATGTAGGTATTGTAAGTGTATGTGGTAGAGGGATAAGCGTGAATGTGTGAAAATTTTGAAGGTGCAAATACAGGACTAATGAACAGAAGTGTGAGAAAAAAATGTGAAGGGTGATAAAAGTGAGGAGGGAGCTAGTGAAATTAAAAAAATGGAAAAAGAATAATACAAAGTGTGATGTGCGAATATGTGTAGTGTCAAGGGATGAAAGTGGATGTGTGAACATACTAGAGGTGCAAATAAAAACCTGGTGAGTAAAAAAGGTTAAAAAAAAGAGTAGAGAGTGAATAAAAAGTGAAGAGGGTGTCCACAAAAAGGAAAAATAGAAAAAATAATGACGAATGGTATAAACAAATGTGAATAACGTGAGTGAAACAGTCTGTGATGGGACTGTGGGTGTTACCAGAAGCGTGGGGCTAAAAGAATAATCAAAAACATTATGGTGTGGATGAAAAAATAAATAAAAATAAATATCTCTAGTGAGCCGGTGAGTTAGGATGTAAAAGAAATATATTCATTCAGCCCATGTGGCACTACTTTGTTCAAAGTCCGTATCCAAAAAGTCTCTCTTTGTAGTAGAATTTTTGAAAGATTACCCTCCACACCCCATGAGAGTGGAGGAACATGATCTATGGCAATAAATTCCCATGTTGGAAATCAACACTGCAAGGTGTGTTGCCAAGAAGTGTTTAGCCACAGGTTTATCCATTCTACCATCCATAAAGGCTGTCATGATGGCTGATCTATGTCCTCTAATACGATCCCACAAGGTTAGGTCTGTTTTACCAATCTATGCCAATCCGCAGGGATAAATAATTGGTATATGATGAAGGTGGTATTGCAAGTAGTGTGATATTTAATGAGACATCTCTTGCATGTATGGGGTGTGCACAAATAAACTTCCTGGAGACATGTGGTGGCTACCAGAATTAGATACTTGCATGTCATGTGAAGATTGCTGCTCATGCTTGACTCCTGCCTGTTGTAAAGCCCCATGTAGGATTTGTGGAGCATATCCCCTTTCCAATAATTTCTGTGTATCTCACGGATTAGGTTCTCTATTGTCGCGTAGTACTCAGAGATATTGGGAGATTGGAAGAGATGAGGTGAGGAGGGTGATGGCTGACAACCATTAGGAGTGAATTACTGTCGGTATCCTTGTGGAAAATGTATGGGCTAAACGTCGTCCTTTATGAAACATTTCCACATCCAAGAAGCTGATAGCCTGTAGATGCGCATACATAATAACTGTAATGGAAGTGGGCTGTGCATTGATTTCCTCAATCCATTGTGCTAGGGTCCCAGTGCCCCCCTTCCAGATCATGAAGATGCCATCCACATATAAACAATAGAGCAGAAGATGATGAGTCTGCTTAGATAAAAAATAATTTTCTTCAAATTGGTATGTGAAAGAATGAGCGTAGACCCCTGCCATATAAGCCTCCATAGCAGTTCCCGACATTTGTAAATAGAACTGATTCTCAAATTGAAAATAGTTAAGTTACATGGCAGTACTCAATAGTTCAATTAGAAACTCCATAGGCGGGCCTGTGTAACTTGATGAAGCCATAAGGGTCTTTCTAAAGGCTGCAATTCCCTGGTCATGTGGAATGACCAAATACTAATTTGTGACGTCCAAGGTTGCCAGGGTTATGCTTATGGTTATATGTGTATATATATTACTAGATTGAGTGGCCTATATAACATAACAAGTTTAAAAGAAAAGAGTGAAGAGAGCACATGAATATTGGAGGGCTTAATTTCTCCCAACACAATTTTATTCTCATTATCATTGACCCTTGGTTCAAACCTTATCCTCCAGTTGTTAAAGTTATCTGTTTTAATTTTTATTTTACAAATAGGCTGAAACTTAATAAATTATTAAGCTATAATTATCATTTAGATTAGCACTTCCTTTATACAAGCTTTTCCCTTCACATTAATATAAATATAGTTTTCAGTCCTTATTATACAAAGTGTTTTACAAGTAATACTTATGTAAACACGCATCCATATTCCAATAGGCATTAAATTGTGGATTAACAAAATACGAAGTTACCATTTGTGAATATTCTCCCTTGGTATATTAATATGAATAAAATATAAGGAGTTCTCAGTGGGTTTCAGAATGGGAATTCTACTCCAAGGTGCACGTTATCATCAGTTTTCGAATGTACATCTCATATATAGATATTGTTTTTTTACCATTTAAACTATTTGTTTTTTAAATATTTTTTTAAGTTATGCCATTTTTGTCCCTTTTTTTAATGTATTCCATTTGTTACATAGGAGAGTCCCTTTCTATTTGACACAAAATATACCAGTATTAGTAAAAATTCAACTGTACATGCAAGTAAAAAATGTGCTTGAAAAAGCATGAGTTATCATTATTTTATGCATAAAAACACACATGCTATGGTAATAAATGGAAATCATAAAGCAACCCCATAGCATCCCCTAAAACTCCTTAAAATGAGAGTTAATTTTGAAATATGGTAGGTGACAGAGCATGTCTAAGGATGTTGGGATAAATGTTTCAAATTATAGATAAATATTTCAATATATTAATTTTCATTAACAAAAAGGCTTGTAATTTTTCTGGTGGTAAAACATACAGCATTTTTTGTCCAAAACAGTTTCCATGGCACAAAGGTCATGCATTATTTGAAATTTCACAAACAAGACATTTCTCATATTTCAAATTTTTTTGATGGTCCAAACATTTGGCACTGAAAATAAAACAGCCAGGGCCCTGTCACCTGATGTGAGCTAAAACGCCAAGTCTAGCTGACTTATTAATGAACTAGTTGGAAAGCCTGCCCAGAGGGCAGTCTATTATTAATACTGCCCCAGCTCATGGATACTGCCCCAGCACGTGGATATACTGCCCCAGCTCGTGGATATTGCCACAGCTCGTGGATATTGCCACAGCTCGTGGATATACTGCCCCAGCGCGTGGATATTGCCCCAGCTCGTGGATATATTGCCCCAGCTCATGGATATATTGCCCCAGCTCGTGGATATATTGCCCCAGCTCGTGGATATTGCCCCAGCTCGTGGATATATTGCCCCAGCTCATGGATATATTGCCCCAGCTCGTGGATATATTGCCCCAGCTCGTGGATATTGCCACAGCTCGTGGATATTGCCCCAGCTCGTGGATATATTGCCCCAACTCGTGGATATTGCCCCAGCTCCTGGATATATTGCCCCACTTGTGGATATTGCCCCAGCTCGTAGATATTGCCCCAGCTCCTGGATATATTGCCCCAGCTCGTGGATATACTGCCCCAGCTCGTGGATATTGCCCCAGCTCGTGGATACTGCCCCAGCTCGTGGATATACTGCCCCAGCGCATGGATATTTGCCCCCACGCTCTCATGGATATTTGCCCCCAAGCTCAGACCCCAGACCAGACATGGGGCGGCTGTTCGAATGCTCTATCGGCATTCGGACAGCCGCCCCTGGAGCTCTCAGCCGCATACTTACCTTCCCGAGTGGCGAAGGGAAAGTTTCCCCGCTTCCGCTCGTTGAAGGACCCAAGCCGCGGTCACGTGGGACTCCCACGTGACCGCGGCTTGGATCCTTCAAAGAGTGGAAGTGAGGGAACTTTCCCTATGCCGCTCAGGGGTTGGATGCGCGCGGCAGCCGGGTAGAGGCTGCGAGCGCAGCCTCTACCCGGCTGCTGTGTGCATCTTGTAACCGCCGCGGCGAGCGCACAGCCGGCTCGTGCCGCGGCGGTTGCATGTGCGCGCAGCCAACCGCCGCTGGTTGTGCACGCATGCGCAGAGTAGGCTTGGCGACGGACACGCCAAGCCTTACTCTTTTATAGTATAGGATATATACCTGTTGCATGTAAATGAACACTACACTTGTTTTTTGCAAAGAAAACATCTTTAAATATTAACATTTAGCATTAAAATAAACAACTTTAATTATTTTTATGTCATATATAGCTATATATATATATATATATCTGTGTATGTGTGTCATACATATTTATGTGTAGTATATATTTTTTTTTTCTCATGCAGAATTTTAAAATTATCCATAAAAATGAGGTTAATTTACTTTGATCAAAAATCTATTGCTCTTCCATTCTCTATAGTCTCGTCCTCTGCAAAGTAAGGAATAAATTATGTGAATAGATTGAAGATTCGGCAAAAAGAATAAATCCATAGTTTTCCTGAGGGGCGTGACAGTGCTTTCAAATCATCACTACATAGCTAATGGTAAATAAAAAGATATTGACAAAACAATTACTGATGAAATGATGTAACCTAATTACAAACCCTCTACCAGGCCATTAGTTATTTGTCATTTATAGAATGCAGAAAGGATACCGAGTCTTATAATGAATTGAGATTTCACTAAGATTTGTCATTTTCTAAGTACTGGATAATATTAACCTCCTGCCCCAACATTTTAGAGAAAGTAAATTATAAACAAAAGAACGCTTGATTTTGTCAGCATGATGTTTGATTTTCTTAAACAGAGGTGATTTATTGGTTTGCAAATCACCTGCTACAGTTATATTTCTATTATGTTAACATAGTATCAGGCATGTGAAATGTATTAAGAAGGAGATTTTTCATTTATATAAAAAGGGAGTGTCCTCTCTTTGCTATTTTAACCTGCGATTGAAAGCAATATCAGTTGGACATAATGATTCATTGTTTTCAAATACGCACTTAAATACACAGAACCGAAAATATCAATTTAAAATAGTTAAATTGTGAATAATATCTGCAGCAGTTATTATAAATTCTATATAGATTACGCTTCTATTGATTTAGCCACAACTATTCTAATCTTCACAAGGTAATTCAGATATTCAAATAAGATGAACATTAAAGAGATACTGTATTGAACAATACAGTTCATTTTTTGCCTGTAAGTGATTTTACTATTTTTTTATCCCTCGCCACATGCAGTTCCTCCTCTTCGGCATCCCTGAAGGTCCCTGAAGCTTTTCTGCACAATTTGCGCTCCTATGCAACTTGCGTAGTCTGGGAATGGCAAAATAAGCACCCATATGGGACTTGCGCACTTTACGTACACAAGTTCCATAGCACATGTGGAGAATGAAGAATCTGGAGCCGCACAAACCCAATCCATCAGCTGCCTCTCTGAGACCGATCTCTACAGCAGGTGGTCTCGGAGAGGGTGATGTCAGCATGCTTTCTGCATGCTGAAATCATATGTGATGATCTGGTGACCAGCAGCTGGAAAATTCCAAAATCCTGGCTGCTGGTGATGGTGGGTGATGTGGAAGAAACTCCTCCACTTCACACAGCAGTTTTACCCAATCGGGGCAGCAGGGAGAGGGTAGTAAAAGGAGTGGCGAGGCACTCCTCACATCCTCACCAGTTTAAAACAAAATCTTCAGGATGAGTAGAGTGTTCCTTAAATAAAAGCATATTTATAATAGTATGGGCTGCAAAAGACCTTGGGCCCTATTTCTCAATAGCCCTCAATCAGAGTTGTTGTGAACTGGCCAAAACCAGTCTATGGAGAAGCCAAGTTTACAGCACTGATTAGGTTTTCACCAGGGTTGGAATAGAGCCCTTTGTTTCTTGTACCGTCTTACTAATGATATATGTCTCATATCAGTTCTGTCAGTTATGTAGTCTATGCTAGCCAACCCAAGCCACTGTGGTGCCTGGAGCCAAGGATGAATTGCTGCCCTCCCCAAAAAAAACATGTGGCATGTATGAGCGTATCACAGAGCACCACAACAATAAAACTCACAGTAATGTGACCTGTGTATGAGTGTATCATAGAGCTCCACAGCAATAAAACTCATAAGATGACCTTGGTTTTATTTGGTTTCAGATAATGAAAGATAATATGATTATATTGTAGGTCGATGATGATGAACTCCAAAGCATGATTTTTTTTCTCAAACACTTAGGACCACATTACAATCTTGGTGTTAACGCTCACCTACATGAGCATTATTGGTAGCCCCGGTGGCTACCGCACTTTACAGTCCAAACACTAATGGGTTAAGTAACCCGTTCGCGTTTGGTACCTTGTGCTTTTCAGCACGAGGTTACTGTACTTTGCGCTCCCTATACTTAACATGGGGAGCGCAAAGTGTTAATCAGCGTTAGGATTACAAAGTCCTAACGCTGTTTAACGTCCGGCTGTGGTTAGCAAGAAGTTAACCACAGCCTGGACTTGGTGCTAACGGATTCCACTGGTGCAGAATCTGTTAGCACCAGCCAAAAAATTCCATCAAGTACATGCTTGCGGCGGCGCTTAGCGCTGCCGCGAGCATCCCGGGGCCTAGCGCAGTTTTTTTCTCCCGTTCCCGTTTTAGCGCTCCCGTTTTAGCGGTAAGATTGTAATGTAGCCCTTATACTTGTGTTTTATTTAAAAATATTTATATAAATATTTTATTTCTAAGGCAATTTAACATTTTGATTATAAAAAGTTTTCCACAATTAAATTTAAAATCGGAAGCATAATATACTGTGATCTCTATTGTATTACATTTCATTGACTACAAATAACACCCTATAACACAGTGCATGTTACTGTCAGAATATAATACACCTAAATATAAAAATGCTGAATATAGACATGTTGAGAATAATCTAACCTCTTGCTGGGACATCATTGTGTGTGTAATGGACTAAAAAATAATGTATGTATGGACATGCAAGTGAGTAGACGTTGCCATAGCAATAATTGTAAGTCGACTATGTGCGGCTACACTTAGGTGTGTGTTATGATATATTGCTAATTTTTACATCATCATGTAATAAAGTAGCATAATAAAATTTTACAGAATTGTAAACAGAATGTTGTAGTATGATGACAACTTAGAAATATGCTTTAAATATGATGCATGTTGAGGATGGTTACCACTATCTGATATTTATTCATAATACCGCATGTAACTTAGGTGAACAATTAAGTCAAACAAGACTATTTTTGCAAGAAGTAGATATTTAACATAGCTGTACACATTTCACAAAAAACACCAATATAGGGACACAATAATCTCATCTCCCAAAAATGTTACATGTCATTAATGATAAACATGAAGCGAACAATGCCCCCCTCACCAACAACGAATATAAAAAGATCTATACCACCCTTAAAAAAATAACTTAAGGTAATGAAAGAGACCTAGTGACAGATAAACACAAATATTATGCGGAAAGATAAGGCCAGTAATAAAAATAAACATAAAAAAGAAACACAATGCACAAACTACTGGGTGCTTCACTCAAAGGAGGTCATCTTCTAATACATACATAATATACAAAGTAAGGCAAATGTAATTGTGGCAGTACAAACATTGAGAGATGTCAATCTAGTGCATCACAGCAAATGCTGAAAGTGCTATAACACAGTCTGGGTTATTCAAAGAAAGGTGAAAATCAGGAGAACTGTCAGGAGAAGAGAACAACAAATAGCCAATTTGGAAAGTGAGATAAATGGGAGAATTTTTCTGGTTTGGCTATTTTGACCTAGAATTTTCACTTCTCCAGTCATTCTCCTGAGTTTCACCTATCTTTGAATAGACCTGAGTGTTTCTCAAATCCGTTCTTCAAGTACCCCTAACAGGCCAGATTTTGCAGATCACTTTGAGGAAATGCAGACTGAATCCTGCAATCACTGAGGAGCAAATCATATCACCTGTGCTGTGCTTCACATAACTGGAAAACCTGACCTGTTAGGGGTACCTGAGAACCGGAGTTGAGAAACTCTGTACCTCAAATAGTGTTATAATACAGAAAAAAGATAGAGATCTACAAAAAGCATAGACAATATAAGATCATAGTGTTATACTGTAAAACAGTGTTGTAACACGCAGCCCCTGCTAGAATCATACTCACAGGGTTTATGAAGTTTTGGCGCACATAACATTACCCCTACTTTGGGTGCTTGTTATTAGAAGCCCAGGGTGCTGTCCTGTGGGAATTTTCCTCCGCCAGACTCCATATGCCGCCACTGCCCCTGAGAAGGATATCGAGGCTCCACTCAAAGAAGGATTCAGTCAGGAATCAGGTAAAAAAAAAAAAAATTATCCCAGAACATAAATCCGACGCCTTTCGTCAGCCCTAAGGCTAACTTCATCAGGGATCAAATAGTGTTGTCTGATAGAAAATGAATATAACTGCCAGCTACCAGTAAGAAACCCAACAGTAAAAATCCCCATAAATATAGAAAACAAACTAATACAGAATATTGAGTTCTGCTGCTGCGGTGGAAAAAAGAAATATCAAATATGAGTTTATAGCCGAAGTTTAGCTTAGCAAAATTAAGTTCACCTGATGGTACTGTCTCCAATGTCGTAAAAAGATGATATGAGATGAAATGAGTGGTTCTTTTGCTAATAGGCACAGACACTTATTATTATTATTGTCATCATCTATGTAGTTTAACAAAAGATAAATCCAGGTAAAGTATCCATGTAATTGGGCAGACTAAATGGGCCGAAAGGTTCTTATCTGCCGACATTTTTCTATGTTTCTATGTTTCTATGTTTCTAGTGCCAACAGTTTCTGCAGCGCTTTACAATATCCAAAGGGAATAAGATACAGATAAACAGACATAGGATGGAAACATGACATGTAGGGCTATATTACATTCTTCATGCAAAAAGCCTCGCGCAAACTGAAAATCACCGCTGGAATTACAATCCTCGCGGCTTTTTTCATCCGTCGATCAATTGCGCGCACAAACAGGACGCGCACAAATGCAGGCGAAGTACCATCCTGCACCAAAATCTTTGCGCGTGCAGTTTTTTACACCCATTCAGCCAATCAAAATGAAGAAACACACTTATCAAACGCAACTGAATTGCGTCTGCCAGAGACATCGGAGACGGGTTCTGCGTCTATGATGCAAAATGAGCACATATGCTACAGTAATAATACACACACACCTGCCATCATCCATTATATTGCTGCTGCATTACTTTTTATGGGCTGTTTTGTTTTTTTTGTTCAGATATGCTGTTCATTACCACCAGCTTTTAGGAGTTGCTAAAATTATGCGCGCAAAGGCTATGTGGTAATTACCGCGAATAGAGTGTAATACCATCCTCGTACCAGCGCACATTCGCATTTGCACTCACAATGTTAACTATAGGACGCGTGCAGTACAGTAAGCTCGCGCAGGGTTCGCACAGGTTCACCCGCAGTAGACGATTGCACGCCGTTGTTGCGCTGACTATATAATACGGGATTCGGCGCAAATGGTTTTACCCCACGGGTTAATGTTTTTTGTAAACGTTTGCGTGAAGATTGTAATTTAGCCCATAGAGGGCCCTGCTCATAGAAGCTTACAGTCTTGAATTAATATGTTTTCTGTTTACACATTGGTGGAAATAGCCATTCTAGAAACTGTACACTGCAAAAGAACAAATAAATCTAATAGTGCAGATCAGATAGCACATTCTCCTATTGGAAAATAAATATGGCATACCCACATTTGGCACAACCTGTCTAGTCCACGGCTCATTTACAGGGCTTATAGTGCTTTTCAAACGGGCAACCCTTGTCCTCTTTGGTCCAAATCATCCAACAAGCCAGTAGCAGGTTTGTAAAGTATCTTTGTGTGTTGTACTTAAGAGATACTTAATGGCAATAGTGTACACAGCTTGAAAATAATAGGATGAGTATAAATGAAGGGATAAATGCAAATATGCAGGAGACTTTTTATATACAGACTCAGATATTAATGCAATTCTTTCCCAAGCAGCAAAAAGCCTATAAGTGGTGTAGGAAGGGAATTCCCAACAGCAATTGAAAATGAGAGCAGCCAAAATAAAAGGCAAGATATTTTTAATATACATAAAAATAGATATTTATACATCTGAACAGCTAGCCAAGATGGGATTTCACTAATTAAACCAGCTTCCTCAGTTGGCTTGTTTTGTTCCCTCATGAGTTCCTGGAATGAATGTGCGTTGCCATGGCTAAATATGAGTTTTTAGGTAAACATTAAAATCAATAGTTACCTTTGGGTGTTTGAGGCCTGCTTCCAGTTTTCACACCACACACCACCACCTGGGAAAGTCTCTGCTTTAAAAGCACCCCCCCCCCACACTGAAAATAAATTAAAACAATCAGAGCACCTTCGCTGGTCCTCTGGACTTCCTGATGTTTCTTGCACATCGCGGTCAACAACTCCCTCTTCCAGTCATGGTACAGGTGCTTGATAGACTATAGAGTTTGGTTATGGATTTATGGCATCTGTGACAGTGATCAAACCATCTGTTTTATGTTCTTCACAATCTCAGATGCAGATGACCTAGCAGGAACGGTTCTCCAACATACAGGGTTGCTGCACCTTCTCCTTCATATGCTTTTCCTCACAGACCTGGAACTATCCTTTAGAAGAGCCGGAACAACCCATTGTTTATTCTTGGAAACTCAAACAATACCTCATATGTTCTACCACAATCCCACTGTATATTTAGATCATGGAGGTTTTTATTACTGTGACAGCCATTAGGATGCTGAACAGTAATAAATATAAGTTAAAATCACGTTTACAAAAACTTTAGGTCTTTAAGAATACTAGTAATAACAGAATGTCAGAACCATGCCCCAAATGTGAAAAATGTATTCACGGATGGAATAGGAGATATAATCTGCATGGTGCATTTTTCTATATAACCAATAGTTAATTTATACACAAAAAATGATTTGTTAGGCTATGTAAAGGCCCGTGTTTGTTTTCATTATTTTCTGCTTTTGGAATTGTGCATTTTCTGTATTTTTAATGAAATCCATAATATTTAAGCCATCCTTAATGATGAATTGATTTAATTCCTGTGACACTTACCATTAATACTGTGTGTTATCAGTGGTTGATCTAAAACCTCCTGTCTCAGTACACTAATGGTAGTATGATACAGAAGCAATTCATCAGCCTGTCTAAGTTGCAGCAAACACAACAATATTATTTGGTGCAGAGAAATGCATTTTACTCTTCAAATAATGAATAAAATGAGTATAGCCATAAAGAAATACTTTAACATTTAAGTTAAGAGCCATTACAATAAAGTGGCCTTCACAGACGTAACATATATATATAAAATTATATTAGTGATACCTTTTTTTATTACACTCACTTACCGAGAACTGGGTCCAAACTGGATCTCCTTTCAGTTCAAGGTGAAATAGGTCCTGTGGGTGCAGCACCTGTGACAGGGAGGGATGCTTACCCAAGGGGCATCAGCCCCTCTCATACAAAATACATGGGGAGGGGTAGCTGATGCCCCTTGGGTAAGCATCCCTCCCTGTCACAGGTGCTGCAGCCACAGGACCTATTTTACCTTGAACTGCAGGGAGCTCCTGTTTGGACTCAGTATTCCATAAGATCCCATAAGAGCAGTCATTAGGTAGCATCTTAGGTACCTGCCAAGGGTGGAATACATTGATGCTGTTGGCAAGCTTAAGCAATTATTGACCATTCATTGTGAATTAAATTTACACAATTTTTAACAGAGCTGAAGCGTTAAGATCTGGCATATCTGGTAAACTCTGCATAAATGTTCAAATGTATAAAAATATAACAAGCTGCTATTTTTGGCTTTCGTGTGTGCTGAGCTGGAGTGCTCTCTTCCTGGTATTACTTCATTTTGAGATGTACCTGGACCGAATGCTTAGTTTAGGTGAGAGCTACCCCTCCCCATGTAGTTATATATATATATATAAATATATATATATATATATATATATATATTATTGCAGAAGTCACTTGCACATCACAGCAATTCGAAGAATTGCATCCCAGAGCTCCTGTGCCACATTCCCCATATGCAGCAAGGAATTCTGGGTAGGATATGCAAATTACCTGTCTCACTGGGTCTGTTATTACACAGAACCCTAAAATCAATGCTATGCCATACTATGGCTTTTTAGAGATAAGGTATACATATACATGCTTGTAATATTCTAATGATGATCAAGCAAACTGCTGAATGGCAAATAGTAAGAATTATCTCTGTATTCCTAATAATATGTAATATTCTATATGTTTACTCATAAATTCACAAAGCAAAGAATTATTAAAAAATATTTCTAAAATCTGGTCCCGGTGCAGTAAGTCATCTACAGTATATGTTATAGTAGTGTAACCTGAGACTGGTCCCTGCATAAAACAGACCTACAGTATGTCTATAAAAGTCAGTACAGAGGAAAAAATGATCAATGGAGTTGACTTAATGGAAAAAGAGTGGGGGCTTTATTTTTAAGTCTCCAAGAGGTCAGAACATATAAAGTGTGCATCCAAAGACTTCCCTTTCTAAAAGCTTATATCAGAAATTATAGATATATGTATATATCCATTCACACTGTTTATTTTGCTATCAGACACTTGTATATCTTCCAGTGGTTTAAAGCTGCTATCAGAACAAGATTAAAACAGACAATCAATTCAGAGCTGTCTCGATTATATCATAAATTATATCTTCGAGTCATCCCAAAGGTTTGTTTTGGCATCGTGTCTAAGACACATTACATCTTGACACCACAAAGGCACTGCTGCTTTTGCCTTGTTAGACCTACAGTAGTCCACAGCAAACACCTCTCTGGGGAACATGTAATTAGAATTCTTTATTCTACAGGTGTAAAAATGAATGGCGCTCTAAGAGACTTAACATAAATTATGGCTTGTAATATGTTGTACAGACACAACTGCCTGCTGTGTGAAACCCAACTATCATGATTTGTGACACAATAAACAAAAAGGTTACTATTTGGGTATTAAATACAGTTCCAGAAACCCAGTGGTGCAAATAACTGACTTTTTTATGCAACATGTATCTATTACATACATAATTAAGTCAAGCAGTTCTTTAATTTTAATACTATGCTTGGTCATTCAGAATAGTTGCGTACAAAGGCATTGAAACAAACATAATAAAATAACATTTTATTGAAGTGGCATAATGCTTGCTGTAGAATAAACAAACGGTCACTCCACCTAAAAAAATATAAACTCTGTTTTATACTTAAGTAATTAGGCAAATGCTGCTGACAGTATCTGTCCAATTATTCACATAAGCAAGTTACGCAGCATTTGCGCAGAAATCCTCTTATTTACACAGCAATATCTTCAAAACGAGGCGAGACTGGAGGGATACAGGGAAACGGGGAGCAGGCTACACAGCCGGAGCACTTAAATAAGATAAAATGGTCAAGGTGTACAGTGTACCTTCAAGATCATACTGGCAGAAAATTAAAATAAGTCCCCTACAGTAGCTGAAGAACCTTAGATACGTGAAATCTGATGATGCCATCTTGGAGAAGCCACAAACAAATAAATACTAGACACCAGATACTAATTTAAGGGACATTCCAGGAAACAAATGGGGGATAAAATGATTTTTTATATATATATACAGTATATATTATTTTACCAGAAAGGATACATTGAGATTTCTCTCGTTTTCAAAGTATGTCATGGGTGGCGAGTATGTACCGTTAGGTGTCCTGACCAAGGACACTTACTGGAGAGGTGCTCTTGCCTGTGTCTCCACCGTTATAAAGCAGTGATGTTATCTCTACTCCACCCAGGTGGTAGTATTATTAACTCCTCCTGACACTCACTCTGAGTTCCTCCCATCCCCAGTTTTTAACCATTTGGCTGCGGCAGACGCGCTGAGGACGTCCTGCCAAGTGCTTCCCCTGTGCTATGGATGTGCTCAGCGTGTCCATGCACAGGCAGGGGCGCACTGACCCATCGGGCACTCGGGCACTGCCCGAGGGCCCGCAGGTCAGTAGGGGACTGGTTTGGGGTGACACACTGGGCACCTGCCGGTTTCCCTCTGCCTCTGATAGAAATTAACAGGCAGCCAGCGGCGCACTGTGAAAACGCCGCAGTGGTGCCTGCGCCGCCCCCTCATGTGATGTGTCACGCAAGGTGACGGTGCCACTGCAATGTGCCTGCTCCAGTGTTAGACTGGGATGCAGGCACGCTACAGGCGCCACCACGGCGTTTTCAGAGAGCGCCGCTGGCTGAATGTTAATTTCTATGTACAGAAGGAAACCGACGGGGGCTCACTGTGTCGCCACAAACCGGGCCCCTACCGACCCCCATCTCGACAGAGCCGGTGAGCAACGGGGGGAAGCAATATATATCCATGTTTGAGCTACTGGGGACAATTCATTACCATGTTTGAGCTGCTGGGGGCAATTCATATCCATGTTTGAGCTACTGGGGCAATTCATTACCATGTTTGAGCTACTGGGCAATTCATATCCATGTTTGCGCTACTGGTGGCAATTCATTACCATGTTTGAGCTAATGGGGGCAATTCATTACCATGTTTGAGCTACTGGGGCAATTCATTACCATGTTTGAGCTACTGGGGCAATTCATTCCCATTTTGAGCTACTGGGGCAATTCATTACCATGTTTGAGGTACTGGTGGCAATTCATTACCATGTTTGAGCTACTGGGGGCAATTCATTACCATGTTTGAGCTACTGGGGCAATTCATATCCATGTTTGAGCTACTAGGGGCAATTCATTACCATGTTTGAGCTACTGGGGCAATTCATATCCATGTTTGAGCTACTGGGGGCAATTCATTACCATGTTTGAGCTACTGGGGCAATTCATTACCATGTTTGAGCTACTGGGGCAATTCATTACCATGTTTGAGCTACTGGGGCAAATTATTACCATGTTTGAGTTCCTGGGGCAATTCATAATCATGTTTGAGCTACTGGGGCAATTTATATCCATGTTTGAGCTACTGGGGGCAATTCATATCCATGTTTTAGCTACTGGGGGCAATTCATATCCATGTTTTAGCTACTGGGGGCAATTCATTACCATGTTTGAGCTACTGGGGACAATTCATTACCATGTTTGAGCTACTGGGGCAATTCATTACCATGTTTTTGCTGCTGGGGGCAGTATATATCCATGTTTGAGCTACTGGGGCAGTATATATCCATGTGTGAGCTGCTGGGGGGCAATATATATCCATGTGTGAGCTGCTGGGGGCAATATATATCCACGTGTGAGCTGCTGGGGGCAATATATAACCACGTGTGAGCTGCTGGGGGCAATATATACCCATGTGTCGCGTTGTAGGGGATGGGTTTTTTATGGGTGTGGCCTCCTGTGGGTGTGGAACAAGGGGGCCCCATGACCTCCTATTGCCCAGGGGCCCCATTAGTTGTCAGTCTGCCCCTGTGCACAGGAGGCAGCAATCAGCCGGGATTCCGGCACTCGGGGACCCCGGCGGGACTAATAGATGTCATGGTGCTGACGCAATGACATCTAATTCAGGCGCGCCCCGCGAGTGTTGAGGAGGTGCCTGAAAGGGAGGGGGGCCAGAGAATAAAGGCAGGCAGCATTTGGAAGGGCGCAGCCTGCCCTTCCAAATGGTGCCTGGCTTTAACCACTTGGGGGCCAGATCATGATTCGGCGCTGAAAAGCGCCGGATTGTGATTCCCTCCCGGAGCTGGCCGACATTTTGGATGTTGGCCAAGCTTCCGGGATCTCCCCCTGACGACTGGCGTCATCGTGCATAGCGCGATGACGTCAGTTTTAGAGTTAACCCCTAACTGCCACCAATGGTGGAGATAGGGGGTTCCAATGAGCCCCCTATCTCCCGATCTGTGGCAGCTAGGGGTTAATATCTGATATTGTTGGATCGGCCAGAGCATGGCCTTTCCAACGATATCAAACATGACCATGTAAAAGTTAGTATAAAATAAAAATAAAAAAATATTTAAAAAATAAAATAATTAAAAAAAAGAAACAAGTTTTTTTTTTAATGCAGCAATATTGTTCCCATTTCAATTATAATGTGAACAATGATGCTGCACTAACGATTTTTGTATGGGGTGCGTTTCTTAAAAATCCCATAATTTTCCCCCCAAAAAAAGTAATGAGACCCAATTTAAATTGGTTTTAACAAGCGCAACCCATAGAAAATATAACCGCAAATGCTTGATATTAAAATGTGAAAAAAAACACTTTACACGTTATAAATTATTGAAAATTCAAATTTTATTGCATTTTTTTGTCATAATATACAGACAGGACATGACGTATACATATAATAATGATATATTATAAATCTGCCGAGTCTGCCGGAAAGAACGATATATAATATGTCTGGGTCATATAATACAATAAGGCTTCAACACGCGGTTAAATATGATGAGCGAAACATGTAAAAATGAGCTCAGCACAGAGGTGTGAAATGCCTCAGCAGCGAAAGGGCTAACTGAAACCTCTTCCCAGTACCACAATCTCCCCTGTCCTCCTCTGGTAATTGGCACCTACAGAAGGATGCATTTTAGTGCCAGACACTCTGACAATCTGCATGTGTGAGACTAACACACATGCAGCCAATCTTGGATTCTGCAGCTCAATTGACAAGGTGCAAATTAGCGTCTCCTGCTCAATCTAGGGGGACTCAGTCCACTAAAACAGGTCTCATTTTTATCAGAAGCGTTGCAGCTTTTTATTGACCCGGAAAATGGTATGGTTTTCAAAGATTTTTCATGTCTGAAGGGATGGAAATTATACAAATGTGTTTTATTAAGCAGAATGCAATATTCCATAAATCGCTATGCATTCCATTTTTAGGACAGAATGTTGAGTAATCCCTCATTTGATTCATCTGGGTGTCTAGTTTCTCCAGATATATACTTTATTTGACCTATTTTAATTCCCTCTTGAGTCATTTAATTGCAGGTATTCCTACTTTCAAAAACCTCCATAAAAAGCATCTCTAACGCCGCTAAACTCGATCCGCGCAATCAAATTGGATCTATTATTTTATAGGAGGGATATATTTAGATATTTAACAAAAAATATATTTTATTTAAAAAATAACATGTAATTATGCAATGTAAATCTTGGCCTTGTGTGAAAATATTATTTATTGAATATCATGTTTTTTGAATAAAGACATGAATAGCCGAATAAATAAAAAATGTGTCATTAATGTCTCTTTTTTGGTGGAAATTTGTGTAGGTTTTAGCAAATGAATAGCTGTTCCATATTAATCATATTATACATCATCTTTCCCTGACAAGGCCAAACAACCACACAAAATGTGTTGGGCAAGGACTGGCATTTTGCAAAATGCTTCCATGCTTCCAGTTGTATTAAAAAGTAATTGTAATATCTAAATGCTGTCCAAAATAATTCAATATTTTTCATTTAAATCATCTCAAATTGTATTTGTTATGACCCCAAGGTGTATGTGTCTCAGTAATTCTTACAGACTGCTGCTGTATTTAAACAGGGAAGGTTTTATTACTAAGATGGAGGAGCTGAAAGATTTTTTTGCACATGTCCTGAATAAAAAGCTTCTAAGTATTGTGATTAAATCCTGCCTGAAAATATGTATTGTTAATGCAATGCCATGTTAATCTGTCAATGTTATGTATGATTTCACTGTAACATTAGCCTTCTTAAATCAATATCAATATTTATTATTTTACATACACTTAATGGTCTGCTTTATTTGTCACAAATTTCCTAAAGAATTAACCAAGCAAGAAGGTCATAATTTCTTACACAGTCATGGTCAGGAACATCTAACCACATACAGGGTTATTCAAAGAGAACCGAAAAGTCACCGCATGGTCAGTGGCTTTTCGTTCCCTCCAATTCGGTGCAATTCGGCGATCTAGTTCGCCGGGTGTATTCAGCAAGCACCACAGGGCCGCCGTACTGCTGGGAAAACCCACCGCAAACCCGATGAACACTCACTGCAAAACCCGCCGAACACTCACCGAATACTCACCGAAACCCGCAGAAACAGGTGGTTTAACCCCGCCGAACACGTCGGAGAAACTCGACTAACCGCTGATCACAGCGCAGAGCAGCCGCTGGAAAAACCCGACAAGCAAACGAATTAGGTGGAAAAAAAAAAGTACGCTTGAAAGTTGGAAAATTTAAACGCTGTTTGCAAAAAAAACTACTGACCGAAAATGCCTGGAATTTACATATAAGATCCAATGAATGATAATAAATAGGGCTGTTACAGAAAAAAGAAAAGACGATTTTAAAAAAACCCATGTATTTGCAAATCAAGAAAAAAGTACAGAGCAAAATTCAAGATAGAATATAGAATAAGACCATCAACAATATATATCACGGGGATGGATAAACTGGTCCCAACTATGCAACGCCCTTTCTCCCAGTTGCTTGTTAGTATTAAATGAGCAACAGCACCTCAAAAATAAAGAAAACTAATATAGAGGGAAAAAAACTTTGACTTTTCAAATGGTTTCTAAATTTCTTTTTCCACCACACTCATGTGTTCCCGAGCCGGACATTAATCCTGGCTCTGTAAATGCTCTTGTAGACCACATTGTTCCACTGTTTGCATTTCAGGTGGTTTATAAATTCAGAGATATACGGTATAATGGTAGTTTTAATTTATGAGCACCATTTCCCGTGTTTACTGAGTAAATTGAACTGCAAATAGGGGATGTGTGAAGCTGATTAGTCCACTTTAATAATTAATGATGCAATTATCATGACAAATACAAGTGAATTAATTTAATTCAAATGATTTAAAAATTGTACATATGATGTAGAAATGTGAAATAAAAAAGATTGTTTTCTTGTTTTTTAAACGTGTATTCATTTTTAACAATGTACGTCAATCATTATTCTAGAAATAATATGGCTTGTAATATATTTCTACTTTAATTTTTTTTCAGTACTTTAAGAAAAGAAATTTCAAATGATATATTTCCAAACCTCCATAATAGACTTTTCTATTATTTTTGAGAAAGTATTTTACCAAGAAGGATACGTTGAGATTTCTCTCGTTTTCAAGTATGTACCGTTAGGTGTCTTGCCCAAGGACACTTACTGGAGAGGTGCTCTTGCTGGGATCAAACCTGTGTCTCCATGGTTATAGAGCTGTGATGTTACCTCTACTCCACCCAGCCGGTACTCTAACAGTATTGTGTTTTGTTTTCCAGCTTACTTGTCCTGTGGTTTGTTGTCTATGTACATATCCATTTCAGTATTGAACTATTTTACAGATGTATGCATGCTAAACTGATTTTGAACATTTTTTGTGTACCACGTTTCAATGCTATTTTAACCCCATCGCGACCGTGTGATTTTACCATTCTCTGTCCGAAAGTACCCACTGCTATTTTTACATTCCTGCGCTGTTTGTATTTAGCTCTAATTTTCCTCTTACTCATTTATTGAACCCACACATATCATATACCGTTTTTCTCGCCATTAAATGGACTTTCTAAAGATACCGTTATTTCCATCATATCATATAATTTACTATAAAAAAAATATTAAATATGATGAAAAAATTTTAAAAACCCACTTTTCGAACTTTAATCCCCAAAGTCCACAACCACCAATAAGACCCCAGCTAAACAGTTTGGAAAGTTTGTCCTGAAATTAGAAATACCCAATTTTGTACATGTTTTTGCCTTATAACCCCTTCAATGCTAGCTATTTTACCTCTGTGTGCTAAGCTCATTTTCACCGTTTTATGCTCATCATGTTTAAATGTAATTTGAAGTCCTATTTTATTATAACCCCAGACACAATCCTTTTTTTTTTAAAAAACCACTATTTTTATTATTATTATTTTTACACCAAACCTAATCATGATCAGGCCTTTCCAATGATACCAAATATGACCCTCTATCTGCCATGGATTTGGAGATACAGGGTTCCAAAGGATCCCCCTAGCTCCACTCGGCAGCTAGGGGGTTAACTGTCCAACCGACGTCATCGCACATATGGTGACAGCATTGATGGGTGGGGGGTGACCCAGAGGCTTGGCTGATACTCACTTTTGTTGCCAGTGGTTTTTAGACATTAATGGCTGTGTGCTGAGTTATTTTGGGGGGACAGCTAATTTACACTGTTATACAAGCTGTGCACTCACTACTTTACATTGTAGCAAAGTGTCATTTCTTCAGTGTCAACATGAAAAGATACAATAAAAAATTTACAGAAATGTGAGGGCTGTACTCATTTCTATGAGATACTGTGTATCTGAGGTCTGTGTGTGTGGTCAGGGTGTGTGCAAGCAGTGGGTAAATGGGGTGTCCATACATTTCAGTATTAACATAATCAGCAAAATCCTAAATTATTTATTGGAAAGCAGTCATCTGACAATAAATAAGGCTAGGGTCAGACGAACGCATTTTTCCACGTCTACCGTCAAAAAGTGCGTTGATGCATCCAAATGCATTTTGACGCGTTTAGCGGTCATACAATGTGCATTTTCGGCCGTGATTTTTTACGGATCCAAACCAGGAAACTTTGGGTGTCTGGACGTTATGTTGGCCGGACATGAGCAGCGTCTGACGTCTCCTAATCACGCACACACGCCGCTATGCGGACGCAGCGGACGCATCGCACTCTACGTCAGTACTAGCGGTTCGACGTTCTTGCAAAAATGCATTCGTTTGCCGCTTGCGTTGCGCAGCCGAACTTTCGTGCGGCCGTAATTCATGTGTGGGCCTGCGCTGGACGTCATTTGCTGCTACCACGGCTGTAATAAAGTGCGGCTAAATGCACGTTCGCACTGCGTTCGTCTGACCCCAGCCTAAAAGTATCAGTGCTCGGTATCCGTGAGTACCTGAAAAAATGTATCGGTACTTGTATTCGTTCTTAAAAAATTGGTATCGGTGCATCCCTAATAAAGATGTTGCATTGCAACTCCGCAATTTTGGCAAAATCAGTGATTAAAAAAATTATGTGAAATGTCTTAACAGTGTAACAAGAAACATATTACAAAGAACCATTTTTTGTTATCACTGTTTGTTTTCGATAAACCCATACTAGGCCCTTTAATAAAAGGACTCTGATTGGATTCAGTCGCATTATTCTGGGTGTACATTTTCTATGTTCAGTCTGTTCTATATCTGAACATGCAGGATAGACATGGCACATTTGTCATGCGAACAAGTGGTAAAGATAGCTGAGCTTTGCTCCTTGATTTATAGAATGTCATCGTCTGAACGGTATATCTACCATTACTTATGGACATGTGGTTCGCAGAAATATTGGTATTTACCATTCTCCTGGCATGAAAACCTTTATTCTGTTTCAATGTGACACTTGAGTCATTCAGATGACAGATGCTCTGTCTGAAGAAAAATACAGATCAATATGTCATTCAGGTGTATTTTCTGTTGAACACATTTTCCTGACAATACATAGAACTTTCATTTAAGCGGACACTTTCCTGCTTCACTGGCTTAAACAATGCATTTCCTTTGTGTTCATTTTATTATGCTTACAGTGTATTATTATGAGGAAATAAAATATATAAAAAGTAAGGGTAGTTTAGGAAAATATGCTCATCGTGTTTTTGTTTTTGGTACCTTGTGTGTATCTGTAGAAATATGTAGGTACTTTGCCATTAAGGAGAAAGAAAATGCAAGCAAAAATTTGTAATAGCAATATATTGCATTTGCTATAAATTCTTAGAATACGGGTTTATTCTTATCTGTGAAGAAGTTTGTTTTTATTTATGTCATGCTACTAATCATACCTTGGAACACTGAAAGATATAGAAGCTTGAACCTGTAGGGCTTTCTCCCTGCGCTGCCGCATCATCTTTAGCTATGTGTTGCTTACGTAGCATATTAATACATATCATGCATACCTGCTTCTGTGACACCTTAAGGAATATTATGGAGAAAGGCTATAGGGTGATGCATGGCAATAAAAAACCTGCATGGCTGGAAGCTAGTAAAAAAGTAACCATTATACATAAGCATGTCTCGCTGCATATATATCTAGGTAAAATGTTTACAATTGCTAAAAAATGAATATATTGTTTCTACCATGCTGTGTGAGAGGGACAACTCATTCCAAATCCATTCTCAGCACAGTGTTATTCACTGTTAGACCTTAAAAACAAGTTGAATTATGCAGAAGATATGTTTTAAATGGAAACGTCCTGAAAAATATATCATCCCCTGTTCAATACTGGTTTTCAGCCCCTGCTGCCCCTGTCCCATTTTTTTACATAAATAAATAATACTTGCATGCTTGACTGTTGTCTCTTTCTAGTGTTCTTTCATCCGTCTCCAGCATCCAGCCACAAGAAGTAGCTAGATGCGCATGCACAAGGGAATACGATTTAAAAGGCCTGAATAAAGAGGATAAGTCACAGGTCACTTCATGAATAACACTGCCTTAATATTCAAAACATAATTAACCCCTTCACTGCCGTAGCGAGATTTCTAGGGCTTCAAAGGCACCATCAGGTGAGACCAATATCAAGATATCTCGATCTGCAGTTCAAAAGCAAATGAAATTTGTTTTCTGCAAACAAATTTCATTTGCTTTTGGCCTGCAGAAGGTGGCCCCAAAGTTTTTGCCCTATGGGCATAATACCAAAGAGCTAAAACTGTAAAATCGGCTGACGAATGCCTGAAATCTGACATTCAGCAAGTCGATACAGGGGAAAAAATATCGAGCTGCAGCTGTAACTCAATTTGGCAGTAGATGCCCCATTTACTGGCCAAATAGGTTTATTACAGTAATAAATACAATGGGACTATACCCAAATATTTCTTATTGTATAATTTATTTAAAGTGATTAAAAAAAAAAAAACAATGGCTCCTGACAATGTTTTTTTGGAAAATCACTTGGTAGTGAAGGGATTGATGTATATAGTAAAACAAATAAAAAATCAAGAAAGAAAAGGAATATTAATTTCGCAGGTAAATTAAGGGAATCCATTACCAGATGTTTACTGCTCTTTTGAAGTACAAATAAAGAAAAGCCTAGGTAGGCTAAAATGGTCCTTCAGTATGTATAATGCATACAGGAAAGCTACATCAAGCTAATAAATTATATGATTGATTGCTCATTACTGTTTGATATGAGCGCATCAAAACCTTCCCATAATTGCCAGTACAAGACCATGAAGTAAGCACATCCATGTAGCACAAATATATTCACGTTTTGCAATATTTGCACTAAAAACATTCTTAAAAGGTATCCATACACAGTCACATGGAAACATGCACACAGAAATATGTACATCCACAGATTGCAGAAACCTGTACACTGGAGACTTGCAGTTCAAAAGACAAAATATTATACTTTCAATAGACAGATAAAACATAACTTTTAATTAAAAAAATTAAAAATACTGGAAAAAGGAGAAAAAAATATGTTTTATTATTTTTTTTTATTATTATTCTTTATTTATAAAGCGCCAGCATATTCCGCAGCGCTGTACAATAAGCACAGTATAGACAGGGTTACAATACATTGAACAACATTTGACAAACATTACAGGAGGAGATGAGGGCCCTATTCCCGTAGGAACTCACAATCTGGGAGGGTTGGGGTTGGAAACAGGAGGAGAGGACTGTAAGGTGAGAGTGATTGATGATTGCGTCAGTGAGTTGGGTGGTAGGCTTCCCTAAATAGGAATGTTTTCAGGGAGCGTTTGAAGGAAGAGAAGTTAGGGGAAAGTCTGACAGTACGAGGGAGAGCGTTTCTCATGGGAAGAGGTGATGCGGGGAGAAGCTAGGCGCAGGTCACTGTTTGACCTTAGGGAGCGGGCTGGGGTGTATTTGGTGATTAGTGAGGACAGGTAGTGGGGCGCTGAGTTAGTGAGGGTTTTGTAGGTAAGGATAAGCATTTTGAACTTAATTCTGCAGTGGATGGGGAGCCAGTGAAGGGACTCGCAGAGGGGAGCGGCAGAGACAGAGCGGCGGGTGAGGTGAATTAGCCTGGCAGAGGCGTTCAGGATGGATTGTAGGGGGGAGAGGCGGGACAGAGGGAGGCCAGATAAGAGATTATTGCAATAGTCGAGTCGGGAGATTACCAGGGCGTGTATGAGTTGTTTTGTGGTGACAGCGGTAAGAAATGGCCGAATTCTGGAAATATTACGCAGTTGGTATCGGCAGGAGGAGGAAAGAGACTGGATGTGGGGGATGAAGGAAAGAGCAGAGTCAAGTGTAACTCCGAGACAGCGAACTTGGTTTGATGGGGAGATGGTGATACCCTCCACCGTGATAGAGAAGTCAGGAGGTGGGGAGGCATTGGAGGGAGGAATATGTTTTATAATTTAAATCAAGTGGTGTAGTGTTTTTCGTTGATTTGAAAATATATAAATATGTTTTCTTCTTTTCCATAAATTTTTTGAATATATTATTAAATATGATACTTTAACTGCCTACAATCATTCACCTTATAGTCTCTATGGACGCATATTTTGTTCTTTATCTATGTATAATGTGGGTTAAAGCCCAAAAGCCGAATGAGGTGTTATTATTTGGGTTCCCCTCTGCTGCCTCCCTAGGGCTAAATTCTTGTTTGTTGTGTTACATGCATAGATGGCATATGCAAAGTTACATCAGACTCACAAAAATTAAGCGTTATCTGTGCTGGCCAAAATATAATGTGATGTACACAGTGACATATTCAGACTAGTACTACATTCAATCTAGATCTAGAATACAGCTAATAAAAAGTTGGAAAAATGATAATTTGAATTAGAATTTCCGTACTGACTGATAGTTGACGTTTCTCTCCATTATAATTGAAGTGCAGACCACTCAGCCATGTTTGTATGGATCACAAATACCAATCACAACTTAAATATTAAATTAAAAGATAATTTTACTTGCGAATCATCAGATATGTTCACTTATAAAATAAAACATACACAATTGTACATGGTGACTAAATAAATTAACACTGTTTGAAAAATAACAAGAGATATAAAAACACCGCGACCTTGCACTGTTTGAGCTAGAGAGGCTGGTTATCTGGAGATGATAGACATTTAAAACCTCAAAAGAATTTTATTGAACGTTGCGTGGGTTGAGGGATTTCCTTTGGAAGAAACAGGGAATAAAGCATATCCATCCTCTCTCAACTGCAATTAAGACTTGCAATTAAGGTCAAGTACACCATTTAAATATATTCCTCTAGTACTACATACGGAGTTTGCATGGTAACTTAAACTGAACAAATAAAATAGACCTTGTTAAAGGTTATTCGTAAATCAATACGATGCAAGTCAAGAAGGGGGTAAAGAGGCAGTAAAGAAGAAAATAGAAAACTGGAGTTAGAACGCCTGTAAAAATTATTTTTATAAAGGTTATACACAACATTTAATGATACGGAAATGCTGGTTATATTCTACTCCAGTGTTTCCCAAACCTGTCCTCAAGTTCCCCTAACAGGCCATGTTTTCCAGATATCTGAAGCACAGCACAGGTGATATGATTTGCTGCTCAGTGATTCCAGGATTCAGTCTGCATTTCCACAAGGTGATCCTTAAAACCTGGCCTGTTAGGGATACTTAAGGACTGCAGTTGGGAATCACTGCTCTACTCCATAACAACAAAGAAAGTGAAAGGGAATTAAGACATGCCGAAAAGTATGTATCTGTATTGACCAGGTGCACCTTGCCTTCAATGTCCTGTCAGGGGTTGGATAATGTATAGGTATTAACCCTTTCACTACCACTTGCAGGGACTAATGGTTATATGGAAAACCACTATAAACTACCCCTTAACTGTATAACCAACACACACGCACACCCAGTCTAAATGCACTGTTATTATCATTACAGTGCATACAGAGATTGTATGCATTATTTGACAGGCAGACAGCACCCTCTTAGGTGGTACCTGAAGACTGCATGTTACTGTACTTTGGCTGATGTACTGTAACTTTAAGGACATATTTTGAAATTAAAGAATAAGTCCACATTGAGATAACTCGATTCAGGGCACCTTTTGAAGAATGCGTTAACAAAATCATGGTAGTGAAGGGGTCAAAGATCGATGTGACATCTCGTCCATTAACTAGATTTCTTGGCTGGTGAGTAGTCTGCTTCACCACCGGGCACCTAATGCTCTTCCTCCATGGGTAGAACTCCAAGAGGGCAATTGTCATTACAGCAACATATAATTGGGCGCACAGAGTGAGCAGCGGACCGGGCATACCAGCAGAGGTCAGTGACAGTGAAACATTGATTTAGGAATAACTCAACTGTTTACTATATACTGTATATGAAAAAGCACATGTATAGCCAGTGATTCCTCATCAAATCTTGGATATGAAAGATCACTTTACGAGGAAAGGTGACCAAAAAAAATGTTGAATGAAATATACTGTATAATTCATTTGTAATGCGCAACCTTATACATACAGGGTTATTCAGAGAGAGGTGAAAACCAAGAGAATGACTGGAGAAGTGAAAATTACAGGTCAAAATAGCCAAACCAGAAAAATTCTCCCATTTATCTCACTTTCCAAATCGGCTATTTGGTGTAGATTGTTCTCTTCCCTGCCATTCTCCTGGTTTTCACCTTTCTCTGAATAACCCTGATAGTCTGCACAAATGTATCAAAGAATATTAAAGGCAACAAATGTAGATTTGTTAACTTTTACTATGACTGTGTAAACGACACAATGACAAACACGTATAAGCTCACTCCGTGGACTTATCCAAATACAATGAAACATTGCTAGACCAAATCATGTTTCATTTATTTCAGAGACTGTATTTAACAATGGGTCTAGCATGTTTCTGTTTATGCAGATGCATTAGGCACATTTCTTAAGAGTGTTGCTATAGTTCCTACAGTCCTTAGGGATATATATATATTTTAAACCACATAATGTTTCTTCTCTGCCAGTTTGGATTTAATCAGTTTATATTTTGCTTTATGATTATCAGAATTGTACAGAAGAACATTTTTTCTTTTAAACACTTCCCCTTGTCATCAAACAACAATGTAGTAGTACAGTAGCGCCTCAAATGGTGGAATAGCAAATCATTGTGAACAAGAATGCTGCAGGCAATATAGGGAGTCAAGCAATATTCATCAATTATTACAAAATATATATTACAAAAAAGCTGAATAAAAAATATTGTCGAATTGCCAGCAAAATACGATGCATATCATCGCAATTCGGCGATCTTCAGCACCAGTGAAATTGTCCTGTAGAGAAGTAATGGTTAATCTTTTCAGAGAACGCCAAACTGCAATGATGTGTTGGCAAAATGCCCAGATTTTCGATGGCTCAGTTTGACATGAGAGTCACTGTAAAAATAAATATTACCGTTTTTATCAATTTTTTATTCAACCGTTTATTCTTTCAGTTTCAGCAAACAGTCTTTTTATTTATAAAAATTTTTAGATATTGTTCTGGGTTTTTTTTTGGCAAAATTTTTGATTCTCATTTAACATTATGGTGGTTTTAAAAAAAATTCTGTAACAGATCATATTATTATTTTCTAAAGGACCTTTTTAATTCTTTCCAGGCATTTTTGTTGGTTTAAACACCTTTTTTTTTAAAAAAAAGAGTACTGCTTTTTACCAGATCGGCAACGTTCAGCGGCTGATTGTTTTTTTTTTGCCGGCTTTCTGACACATTTCAGCCCTGCCCCCTGCTGGTGGTTGCAGGGATTCCTTTGTTTTGCCAGGTGCGGTGGAAAATAAATATTTTAAGAATTAATAAATAAAGAAAAAGAAAAATCAATTTTTTTTATTTATTTATTAATGCAGCACAATTGTTCACTTTTAAATTCTAAGTGACACAAGGATGCTGCACTAATGAAATTAGTTTTCACAGTTTTAGCTAAAATCGCGTATTTTCTCCAAAAAATACAATACCAGTTTCCCATTTTTAATAATTTTATCAAGCATACCCTATAGAATATAGGCTTGCATAATAAAATGTGAAAAAAGAAATTTACACGCTGTAGATGATTGAAATTTTGTTGAAAATTCTCTTTTTTTTTACATTTTTTGTTATAGCATTCTTGCAGGTCATTATGTATACATATAATAATGATATATTATGTATCTGCTGAGTCTGCCATAAAAAAGGATACATAATTTGTCTCTGTTGTATAATAATACATGACTTCACATCGCATTCAAACATGATGAGCAAAACCAGTAAAAATTAGCTCAGCACGCAGAGGTGAAATCTCTTAGCAGTGAATGGGTTAACCCTTTCACTGCAGATGACGTGTGGGGCACGTCCTCATTGACTCCCGCTATATGCAGAGGACGTGCCCCACACTCACCTCTCTGTGCGGGGTCCCGTGGCATTCAGGGAAGCCAGACGCTGAAGATAGGCCGGCCTCTGATGTAAATTACGTCATCGCACATGCGCGATGACGTCATTTCCAGGCGAACCCCGGCAATGCCGAGAGATAGCCTGAAAGGGAGGGGGATCCCTTTGGATCCCTCTCCCTCCCGATCGGGAGGGTTTAAAGAAAAAAAAAAGCACTGATTTGAAGGGCAGTGTATGCCCTTTAAAGCGGTGCCCTTTTTTTTAACCCCTAACGTACCAGATCGCGATTGCGCAGATTGCGCAGATTCAGCGCAGATTGCGATCTAGTTCCTGTGGGGGCCGCCATCTTGGATTGCGGCTCCACCTCCGGGTTCTCCCTCAACTCCTGACATATCGCGATGACATCAGATAGCCGGGGGATAGCCTAGGGAGTCATGCATGGTGAGAAATTAATCTCCTCCCCCACTCGCATTAATATGAAAAGCCCTAACCATACCTTGCTGGACTGGATTCTCTCCTCATCTCCTGATAGAATACAGGAGGCAGGCGTTCTTGCTAATAGCTTTAGTGACCATTGTCTAGTGTACTGCGTGCGCAAAATTAAGGCCTTGAAATCTCCCCCAAAGGTAATAACCACCAGGTCTTTCAAAAAATTTATTCTTGAATCCTTCCTAAGTGATCTCAAACAGCTCCCCTGGTACAGGCTAAACCTAATGCCAGACCTAGACTGTGCAGTTGAATACTTTCAGTCTGAGCTCCTGCAAGTCTGGAATTCCCATGCCCCGCTGCGTAAAGTGCGAGTAAAAGGGACCCATCTCCCCTGGGTTACAGCTAATCTTACACTAATGTACCAGCTTAGAGATTCACTGTGGTCAAATTTCAAGAGTACTGGTTCCATGAACGATCACTACGAATACCGAAAATGTCGGAATGAATGCACAAAACAAACAAAAATGGCCAAAGCCCATTACTTCAATGAAAATCTAAACAATAACATCTCAAACCCTAGAAACTTTTGGAGAACCATAAGTAACATACAAGCACCCCCAGTCCACTCCCAGCCAGCTGCTGTAAAAGTAAACAATCAAACCATGCAACACCCCCTAGATGTAGCAAATGCCTTTAATGATTATTTTGTTGGATGCGCCACCACTTTGATTGCCAAGCTAGGAAATTACATGCAATCAGAGAGGCCTCATGCAGGTCAGGCCCCCCCAATGGTGCAAAGTCCCTGTATCAGACAGGAATTCAGTTTTAGACCAGTGCCTGTCAGTGTCGTTACTAAACTTCTCCATAAGCAAAAAATGAAATACCAGTCTGGACCTGATCAAATACCAGCAATGCTGCTGAAAATCAGTGTGCCAGCAATTGCAAATTCTGTCGCAACCCTAATAAATGAGTCACTGGCGACTGGATACATACCCAAGCTCTGGAAGACTGCAAGAGTGGTACCTATCCATAAAAGTGGTGACAGTACTTTGGTATCCAACTACCGTCCGATATCGTTGCTCCCTGTAATGTCAAAAGTCTTGGAAAAATGCGTCTACACACAATTACGTGATTATTATCAATATTGGAACTACTTAACCCCAGATCAATCAGGCTTTCGTCCAAATCACTCAACTACAACCGCCCTTTTAAAAGTCTGCAATGATATCCAAGCTGGGATGGAACAAGGAAACCTAACTGGAGCCATCTTCCTTGATTTTGCCAAGGCCTTTGACACGGTAGACCATGGCATCTTGTTAGAAAAACTTAAAAACTCTGGTATTGGTGATCGCACGCTAACCTGGTTTCAATCATATGTATCCGACCGATCACAATATGTGTCAATTTCTGGCAGCTCCTCCCTCCCGCTCCCAGTCACTTGCGGTGTACCCCAAGGCTCAATACTAGGCCCCCTGCTATTCACAATATTCATAAATGATCTGCCCAACGTCTGCAAAGCCTCAACTGTACATATGTACACAGACGACACTGTAATCTATACCAGCAAACCAAATCTCCCGCAGCTGGAGGCCGTGCTGCAAGAACAATTCACAGAGGTAGAAAAGTGGATCAAAAACAACAAACTTTTTTAAATACTGACAAAACTGTAACGATGCTCTTTGGAACAGCACCTAAACTACACAAATTGCAAAATCCCCATCTATGTGTTGGGACAAAATCAAATGGCATGCTGACCACAGTCACTTCTCTCAAATATCTAGGTATGTGGTTGGACCCTAATCTATCCTTTGGCCCCCACATCGAAAAACTCTCATCTAAACTTTACCCCAAACTAGGTGCCCTGTACAGAAACAAATCCTGCCTGAGTCCCGCGGTAAGAAAGTAGATTGTACAGCAAATGCTTATGCCGGCTATTGATTACGGAGATGTAGTGTATGCAGCCGCCCCGCAAACACACCTTCATAAACTTACTACATTGTATAACTCATTCTGCCGCTTTGCGCTACAATGTAACTACATGACCCACCATTGTGACATGTTAAAAGAGCTAAACTGGCCATCGCTGGAATCCAGACGCACCCTTCACCTTTCCAGCCTGGTGTTTAAGAGCATTTCTGTGAAGCTGCCACCCTACCTGAATAGACTGCTTCCCCCAGCAGCTCCCTCATCCTATAACCTCCGATCCAGGACCAGCACCTTACTTGCAATACCACAATACATAAAGACAGTGGCTCGGTCCTCATTTTCCTACAGAGCACCACAATTATGGAATAACCTCCCAGACACCATCAAATCTTCCCCCAGTCTAAAGTCACTCAAGAGCTCCTTACTAACATACCTCAATACAGAATGCACCTGTAAACATGTATCATAGTGACTATATTTCCTACATATTTATTTTCTGTTAATCTGTATATTTGTGATGGTTTATTTTAATATCTTGCATTGTATTACTTTGATTTATGTAACTGTAACACTTCAATGTTCTTGAACCCAGGACATACTTGAAAACGAGAGAAATCTCAATGTATCCTTCTTGGTAAAATCCTTTATAAATAAATAAATAAATAATTCGAAAGGTCTGAGCATGGCCTTTCGAATGATACCAAAGTTCAATGTAAAAAAATCATTAAAAAACATAAAAAAAATAAAAAAATAAAAACATGTTTTTTTTTGTTTGTTGTATTTATTAATGCAGCAATATTGTTCACATTTCAATTATAATGTGAACAATGATGCTGCACTAATGATTTTTTTCTATGGGGTGCGTTTGCTAAAAATCATGTAATTCCCCCCAAAAATGTAGTGAGTCCCCATTTCTAATTTTTCTACAAGCGCACCCCATAGAAAATATAACCGCAAACGCTCATGTGAAAAAATGTGAAAAGAAACACTTTACACGCTGTAGATGATTAAAAATTCAAATTTTATTGCATTTTTTGTTATAATAAAGAGGCAGAACATGACGTATACATATAATAATGATATATTATGAATCTGCCGAGTCTTCTGGAAAGAACGATATATAATATGTCTGGGTCATATAATAAAATCTGGCTTCAAATCGCGTTTAAACACGATGAGCAAAAGCGGTAAAAATGAGCTCAGCACACAGGCGTGAAATGCCTCAGCAGTGAAGGGGTTAAAGTTGGGTAGATACATTGAGCTATTAAAAAAAAAATCCCACCCTTAAAGAATTGGCGTTTATTCCAAGTGCAACGTGCCAGACCAACATTTGAAGGAAACAGATTGGTTCTCCTGCTATTTCCAGATTTGCCTCTCCCAAGCCAAGATTCTAAGTGGTATGCGGTATGTTGATTGCTCCATTTCCCTACGTATTTTAGGATAAACCATGTTATTAGTCAAATGTATTTTGTGTTTTGGAGGACACACGCACAGTATTCGGGAGGACTGTGGCAGACAGGATGGCCCAAATAACAACCTGTGGTGACTCAATGACAGAGCCTGTAGCTCTCACAAAGTGTGAGTAATATTACTATCATTTTCTGGTTTACAGAATCGCACTACTGGAGATATTTCTTTATCTCTTTGAGGACATAATGAATAACCAGGTTACCTGAGGATATTCTGAAAAGACTGAATATATTAATTAGACGTGCACAACGAAAAAAATTGTTTTAGATCGATCTGCTACGTTTTTTAGTTTGTTTCAATGCATTTGTCATGTTACCATGATTCCTATTTTGGATCGATTTGTTACGTCAGGAGATTAGTAATTTGTATTTCGTATCGATTCGTTATTTCGTTTTTGTTAGTTATTTCGTTTTTTGCATTATTTCGAAATGTGAAACAAATGTATTAATTACTTTTTTTGTGGCTTAATATTTATTTTGTAGTGAGCAGTAATTGTAACAAATATAAAGATAATATTCTTACAGAATCTTAGAGGCTGTTTAGTGTAAATAACTTTTGACTTTTTCTTCCATTATGCTTTTCTTTTTTTTCTATTAACCATTTTTATTTATGATTACACAAAGTCACAAACAGTCTGACTGAGTAATGGCCTCGTAGGGCCTCAGCGTAAGACAGCGAAACAATCCGAGAAACTAAAACAGAATGCAATAAGGGTCAGCAATAGGAAACGACGTATGTAAGTGGGACAACGTAGTTGGCAAATAAAGTAGATGGTGAACACGAAGGTAAAAAAAAAAAGCGGGGGAGTGGGACAAGCCCAAACTGTGACTTTTCTGGTTCGTTCCCATAAGTCCTAAGGACCTGAGGAGGCCAAGGAGGACAATCGTCACAAAGGCTCTGAGGGCCCAAGGGCCAAGCATGACGGCCAGAGCATGGTAGCTGCCACAATGGCTCACCCCAAGACCACCCGAAAATTGCCAAAAAAAAACCCGGGAGGGGGGATAAATCGTGGCCATGATCAGCAAAGGAAGAACTGAAATAGAGGGAAAAACAGGCCCCAGACAAATGTATTAATTACTTAATCCCCCTCCTTGGTGTTGAAATATGTGTCAGCACCAACGACAGTACCTCCGTGGGGCTCCAGAGCAAAAGATCACCCTGTCCTTCGTGTTGAAATACCGAATTTCCTGAGATGCATTGTTCTTTTTATTATACAGGCCCTTCTCTGAATTTGTCTGTAAATATTGTCTATTTTTCCATATTGCATTTGTGAACAGGTGAGTCCTATCAAAGAAATGGTTCTGATTTACTTATAGTCCATCATAAATTTTCTGAGCCCTGTTTTTTCACAATTCTTTTTTCTAGGCATCACCATGTATGGGAGCCATGAAAAAAGAGGGGTAGACATTGGAAGCGCTAGTAATTAGTAAAATAGTATATTTGTGTTATGCAGCCAACTGGGATTAAAGAACAAAACCTCGACAGAAATGTGTTGATATACGACAGAGAATGGAGAAGAGGTCCTAGTGGCGCAGTTAATTGTCAGGATAAGAGTATAATGGGTATGGGATACCTAATGGGATTAGGGTTGTTCAAGACCCAAGTACCTTATAATATTGGAAGGATATAAACAACCTTTAAAGGACTATATAAGCTCTATAGCTGTTACAATATTGCAACTTTTAAAGTAAAGTAAATAAAGTGCTGGTGACATACAAGTGCAAAATAACAAGCATACAATACCAAAAAGATGAGCTTTGGATGTAGGGTGAATCCCAACGTTTGAGATATGTGCACGGTCTAAATGACCAAATAAATTGCAACCGTGAGTAATCTATGTGCAATAATACCTCTGTGCAAATGAGCAATAGAAAATGTGCGTATATTGCAAGACCAACTAAAGTTTGGTTTAAGTCCAGTTTCTCAACAGTCTGTATATAGCTGCAACAGCAAAACATACACACATTGAAATATAGGTGAAGACATCGTATGAAGACCCTGCACATATATTTGGACTGTTTACATAAAGGTTGAAACAGACTTTTTTTAATACTCACAGCACTGTGTGTATGTTTTGCTGTTGCAGCTATATACAGACTGTTGAGAAACTGGACTTAAATTAGCAGCATCCTTTGGAGACACAGGGAACACTGTATGAATAGACTGCACAGTTCTTTAAGGACGTGTTTCCATATATGCATTTTTTGCTTGCATTAGCACTTTAGTTGGTCTTGCAATATACGCACATTTTCTATTGCTCATTTGCACAGAGGTATTATTGCACATAGATTACTCACGGTTGCAATTTATTTGGTCATTTAGACCGTGCACATATCCCAAACGTTGGAATTCACTGTACATACAAAGCTCATCTTTTTGGTATTGTATGCTCGTTATTTTGCACTTGTATGTCACCAGCACTTTATTTACTTTACTTTAAAAGTTGCAATATTGTTACAGCTATAGAGCTTATATAGTCCTTTAAAGGTTGTTTATATCCTTCCAATATTATAAGGTACTTGGGTCTTGAACAACCCTAATCCCATTAGGTATCCCATACCCATTATACTCTTATCCTGACAATTAACTGCGCCACTAGGACCCCTTTTCCATGTATGGGAGCCATGTCTAGACTGGGAAGGTTAAGTGTGTAAAATTGTACATTATTTCTACCTCAATATAAGTAATGGTTATGTAAAGTGTCTGTAGACTATTTACCATGCTCCCCTCTGCCTCTGTTGTTGATTCCACTGCTCTTTTTCCCAAGTGTTATAAATAAAACACAACATATGACTTATTTTATGTATGTTTATATATATATATATATATATCATTTACACGCTTTGTAACCCTTTCTCAATTGTAAAGAAAGACGAAAATAAATGAAAAATATATTATTTCTCATTCGGCATCCGTAATGTAATTGACAGGCTTTCAGAATTCAGATGCTACTACTAAATTGCAATATTAAATAAGCAGGTTTTCTTGTTGACACCATATTGAAATGTATTCATATGGTTTTATATGCTGTGAGTCATTCTTTATGATCCTACCCTTTAACTTGCTGGTGAACCTGCTAATGAGACTGAAAATACTCATGCAATCACAACTAACAATCATGTTCTTATTTGAAATGCCAACTAGCCTCTTCCCCTAAAGTAGCTTGCTACGGGTAAGAGCATATTTTCTTAATGTTCTCTAGAGTATACTTGAAAACAAGAAAAAATATCAAAGTATTCTCTATGGTACAACACTTTAATTATAGCATATTGATGCCCCCTATTAGTCTAGTTGGAGGGTGTGCTACATTAAGGGTGTGAAATGAGCAGTAGGCATGTAATACATAATATGGATACAATTCTATTGAATATAATATGATAATGAAATCCATAAAGCCACAGTTTGAATAAAGCACCTACATGTTATAGAAAAGCCGTATATACTGATGCACCTTTGCAGGCAAATAATGCATTAGCAATATAAGAAAGGAGAAGCATGCACATTGCCAAACCTGTACTCACAAATGTTTTTGTGATTTCTTGGAACTGTAAACAGTATTTCGCTCACAGAGTTAAACGATATCATCTTCGGAATAGAATCAGGAAACTGAAAGCAACAAAAGGGTATTACAATTTGATGGGTTTTGCCTTTTATTGATAATTTAGACTTCATCAGGAATAATGTGACAAGAAACAAATTGTATCACGGACACTATATGTACGCGATTACTATTTGTTTTTTACCACATCATTTAGTTTGTTATTGAAATCTGTAAAATCTTGATTTGATATATATGACATGCATGGAAAATATCTGTTTTCTCAAGAATATATTACTAATTCATTTGGAACGTATTAAGTAGAATATTAACATTATGACACCTCTCAGTTTTCAATAGGAACAAGTGGAATAATATCACTATTATATTATCAGGAATCAACAATAAAATATTAAGTAGCTTGTATGGTGCCCCTCATGCCTGTTTTAAACACATCATCATTTCAGGACTATCACATTTTTGTATTTATTTATATACTTTTTTGACTTATTACCGAAATTATGTACAGGTCCTGAATTACCTACTAATATATCTAGAAAAAAAATTATCCATTAGCAGATGAACTCGCCACCCAGGACATACTTGAAAACGAGAGAAATCTCAATGTATCCTTCCTGGAAAAATCCTTTCTCAAAAAAAAAAATAATAATTACTCTATTTGTTGATGGTGAGTTTGGAAACTTTGTTCCCTGGGAAACAAAATGCTTCCTTCCAGTACCAAGAGGTGATACCCCTTTACATCAAGTAAAAACAGTAGAGTAAATAAAAAGAAAGGGACAGAGCCTCCTAAAAACACTCGAAAAGACGAACAGAAAAAGTGAATGATTACATAAATGAATATGAGTCAAGGTTTCTCAAGGAGGCTTTGCGATGAGGCCTCACTTTTCATTCATATTATTGGGATAATCACAAGGTATAGAAACATTAGGTATGTGCTTTTTGTTTCCTTCTGAATCGCAATTTGGATGAAATTTACCAATTCGTATTCCGGTAGCACTTCCAAAATAACGAATCGGTTCCGTCCGTAACAAGAAGAAAACAAAACGGAATATAGCAAATTGATTCAGTTTTTATGAATCAATTGCTTACTCTGTTTCTCTTGTTTAACAGATTCAGCACCGCGTCCCTGTCCATTGGCCGTGGTGCTGAATCTTTTGTATTCAGCACCACAGGCCATGGACAGCGCCATGGTGTGATTTGGTGCGATTCGGCAGCAGTGAAATTCCTCAAGGAGAAGTAATGATTAATCTATTCAGAGAACGCTGAACAGCACCAAAAAGACAGTGAAATGCCCTGATTTGCGGTTGTTCAGTTCACCAGGTTTAAACAGGAGAATCCCATAGGTTTCAATGTAAAAAAAATCCCCGTTTTTATAAAATATTTATTCAACCGTTTATTCTTTTCATTTGTAGCAAAAAGCCTTTTTATTTATTGATTTTTGTTTTTGAATTTTTGAGTATTCTTTTGGGTGACATTTTTGTATTCCTAATTATCTTAAAAAGACAGTGCTTTTCTGCTTCACAGAACGCAGTGTTTTTTTTTTTTTTCCTCCAGTCTGGCTACGTTCGGCAGGTGCTGTCCTTGGTACTTGAATATGTTTCAGCACCAAGGACAGCGGTACGGCAAAGCTCACGAAATAAAAATATACATAAATACAGAAAATAATGGTTTTGCACCTATTCCCTACCAAGGTGGTTGCGTAAGCCAGAAGTATCCAGCCCACTTCATGTATAAAACATAACAAGAAAAAAGGTATGCGCAAATGACAACCTTTTTTCTTGTTATGTTTTATACATGAAGTGGTCTGGATACTGTAAAGGCACTAAACCAATTTTTTCTGCACATATCTATATTTTTTTGTATCCCCAGCCAGGTCATTTTTGCTGCTGCTCCATTCCGTGTTTTTTTTTTTCAATTCCAAAGTGGAAATGTTTGTGGTGAGGGTATAATTATAAACCCACCATTTTTTGACTCTTGGCTCACAAGCAGCACAAGGACATGTAGTTGCTTGGAAAGCAGCTCTTGGTTTCATTAGGTTAGGACACACCTAACCAGAAGACCCGTGACGTGGCAGTGGGCTTACACAACAATGGCCATTCAAGTAAACCAAAACCTCTGTTTGTTTCTCATGGAGCCATGGGGGTAAGTGCAAAGGACAACCTTTTTTATTGTTATGTTGTGTACATGAAGTGGGCTGGGTATTTCTGGTTTACGTAGCTGTCCTGGTAGGGAATAGGCGCATTACAGGTTTTTTTCTGCTCAATTTAATTCTACCAACAGATTTTTTTTAATAAATCTTTGAACAATATACAGTATATATATTTTTTTAATATTGTCTGATTCAATTGTTGAAATTCGGCAACAAACCAAATAAATGGCTCCTTATTGATAAATTGTGAGTCTGTACTAAGCCCTAAAACTTTTTTTATTTGAAATTGGATCTACTTAATCCCTGTTAGCAACCATTTAGCAGCAACTGGTGTTTACTGGTACCCGGCTTGCGGACTAGACCCAGACCTGGTACAGCGTTCATCCCTTCTTTCCAGTCAAGCAGATCTACAGCCAAGACTTGAGGGAGTGCTGTATAATTCTAAGTATCTCTCCAAACACCAGACAAGACTTTATTCAGGGGTTAATCAGAAAGCAACAAAATTTCAGTAAAATGTTGGTGCTTTCTCATTTGGCGCGCTTTGATTCCAGTTCACTGACCCTACGGTGAATTCACTGCCCATTTATGCCCATTATGCTTGGCAGGGGGCAGAAGCGTAACTAGAGACCTCAGGGCCCCGGTGCAAGAAACCATGGAGGGTCCCCCCCTCAAAAAAAATCCATATTTAAAAAAATATATATATTCTGCAATATAAAAGAATAGTACACTATTTATCTAAATTATATCAACTTACTTTAACCCTTAATGACTGCTGACGTACCATGTACGTCCTGCCCACGGGTCTCCCTTAAACCCGCAGACGTACATAGTATGTCAGCGGCTCCAACGGAATTCTGGCAGGGAGGAAGCCTGCCCCTCTGCTTTAGAGGGGCTGGCGAGCATGATGACATCACCACGCTGCGTGGTGACATCATCGGCAGGCGCCCCCCCGGGCGCCTGCATTGAAAACCAGGAAGTGGAGGGGGGGCTCCTTTGGAGCCCTCTATCTCTCCAACCATAGCAGTTATAAACTTACTTTTTACACCGCTGGAAAGGGGAGAGTATCCCCGTTTCATCAGTGTATTAAGTTAACAGTTTCGCTGCGGGATCGTGACTTGGCGCAAATGGTCCATTTCTGTGTCCCTTTCTTCACTGGTTACGCGGTACATCCTAAGAGCGTATGAAGACGGGATGGGGTCATCCCTGAAGGGACCCACTGCCTACATATAGAGCCTTGAATTGTACAGGCTCTAATCCATGTGAGTGAACCATCGCTAGGAGAATTTAACCACATTGTCTGTTTATACATACTGCACAATTGTGTGTCTTTTTATGCTTTTTCCACATGTACTCAAGACTAGAGTGCCAGTACAACGACCATATGTGCTTTGGTAAATGTATTTTGTTCATTTCAGTCACACACTGTTTATATTTACTGGGAGTGTGGACTATATATATTCTGTTTTTCTCGTGGTTGCTAGGATTTACACAGGCGCTTTCCTCATCTTTTGTGCGTTGTTGTATTCTATTCGGGTTTTGTAGGGAAAGCCCTTGGGGGATATAGCTGCCGTGTTAACCCTATACCGTGGGATTATCCCCTCCACCCTCTGCTGACTCAGCGACCCTTTCTTTATTTTTGACTCCAGGTCACACGGATGGCCTGCAAAATATAAAGAAAAATCCATAAATCTATACATCTATTAGACAAAGTTATAGCAAAAGATCCGTATGGCAACAAGAATATGACAATTTAAATGAGATTAATAGATTTAGAAAATATAAAGACTCTACATACACAAACTTACTCAAATTTACATATACATGTATATACAGACTCTGGCCCCAGATACATGTATACCCAGATATCAGACCCAGAGATACATGTATACCCAGATATCAGACCCCCAGATATCAGACCCCGAGATACATGTATACCCAGATATCAGACCCCCAGATAGGGATGGGCTGCCGGTTCGAATCTGTTCTAAGTTCGATTCGAACATCGGCTGTTCGAAAGATCGCGAACTTAGAAGCAATATTGTTCCCATTTCAATTATAATGTGCACAATAATGCTGCACTAACGATTTTTGTATGCGGTGCGTTTGTTAAAAAAAGCAAAATTTTCCCCAAAAAAAATGTAGCGAGACCCCATTTCTAATTTTTTTAACAAGCGCACCCCATACAAAATATAACCGCAAAGGATCGCATGTTAAAATGTGAAAAAAAACACTTTACACATAATAAATTATTGAAAATTCAAATTTTATTGCATTTTTTGTTATAATATACAGACATGACATAACGTATACAATTAATAATGACATATTATGAATCTGCCGAGTCTGCCGGAAAGAACGATATATAATATGTCTGGGTCATATATCAAAATATGGCTACAAAACGCGGTTAAACATGATGAGCGAAAGCGGTAAAAATGACCTCAGCACAGAGGTGTGAAAAGCCTCAGCAGTGAAAGGGATAAAGAGGCCACCTAAGCAGGAGAAGGGAGCCAGGCACTGAGCCGAGCCTGCAGCAGATTCACAACAGCAGCAGATCAACCGCCGCTCTCCTCCATGACCAAGATCAGACAGCAAGCACCTTGCTGCTCCGGCGCTCCAAAGGAAAGCAGGATGCCCCATCGTACCCCGGCAGTCGATGGTCCGGAATCCGACATTGGGTGCAGGTAAGCCATCTGAGGAATCCGCAGAACCCCATCCATATTTTATACCTATATTTAAAAAAAACAAAGATGTTATAGGCGTGAAAATTGTGAAAAAGAAAAAAAAACGTGTTTTACCATTTTCTGAAAATCCAAGTAAGGGGGGGTGAGAAAGGGGACAAATATTTTAAACAGGATACCTATATCTCAAAAACCGAAGAGGTTACAGATGTGGAAATTGGTATTTAGATTCTTCTTGAATAATAAAAAAAAAAATTTTTTTTTACCATTTTCTGAAAATCCAGTTAAGGGGGTGGTAAAGGGGGGGTTAATACTTTTATCATTATAGCTATATTTTAAGAAGCAAAGATGTTACAGGTGTGAAAATTGGTATTTACAATCTTTGGGAAAAATTAAAAAACACCTGTTCTGCCATTTTCTGTAATTCCAGTTGAGGGGGGTGTGAAAAAAAGGTTTGAATACTTTATAATGAAACGAAAAAAAGGGGGGTCTGTCTCTAATGTGAGCTTCCAAAACATTGGGACCGACGAGGGGCGAAAGGTGACTTCACAAATACAATCACGTACAGAAATTTAAAAAAAACATTATCAATAATTTCTAAAATTTTAAAATGTGTTCTACCATTTTCCAATAATCCACTTAAGGGGTGTGTGAAAAAGGGGTGTGAATACTTTTATCAGTATACCTATGTTTCAAAAACCAAAGATGTTACAGGCATGAAAAGTGGTATTTACAATATTCTTGAAAAATAAAAAACTGGTGTTATACTATTTTCCAAAAATCCAAGTAAGGGGGATGAGAAAGGGGGTGACTATTTTAAATGGGATACCTATATCGCAAAGCCAGGAGATGTTAATTGGTATTTAGATTCTTCTTGAAAGAAAAAAGTATTTTACCATTTTCAGAGAATCCAGTTAGGGGGTGAAAAGGAGGTGACTGTTTTTAGCAGTATACCTATATTTCAAAAACCAAAGATGTTACAGGCATGAAAATTTGTATTTACAATCTTCTTGAAAAATAAAAACACGTGTTTTAGCATTTTCTGAAAATCCAGTTGATACACTGCATCAGCAGATCAGAGGGATGCTGTTAGTTCCCACAGAATGGAGTCTCTATGCAGCTCCTCTCACAGTCAGGGCTCACACACTGCTCCAGCATGTTTGCTTCCCTCTCGAGCCAGGCCTCCACAGGCCCTCACAACTACAGCATGTCTGCTTCCCTCTCACAACCAGGGCTCACACACTCCCTCATTGCTCCAGCATGTCTGACTCCCTCTCACAGCCAGGCCTCGCACACTCCCTCACTGCTCCAATATGTCTGCTTCACTCTTACAGCAAGGCCTCGCACACTCCCTCACTGCTGCAGCATTTGATCACCTGTGATATTATTGCAGAACCTCAACTCACCTAAGCTCTGTAATGGCACCAGAATGTAAGTAAAAACACTCCACATAAATATGATTACGGCTATGGTGCTAACTGGTTTTGGCCGGGGGAGTCGGTGTTCATACCACGAATACCTCTTATACCTTCAGAATATCTGTTTCAATTCAAAAGACTTCAGTTTACCCTTAAAGGGTTGTTTAGCGATGACTATTAACATGACTCAGGGACAGACTTTGAAGGTAGCGGGGATTGACCTAAAAGAAGACTGTTTCTCACATGGGCAGTTTTACGTTGCCTTTTTCAGAGTGAGCTCACCTAACTCTCTGATGATCCGAGCACCTTAAAGAAAAAACACTAATGTTGTATTCAAAGTACTCAAATCATTTTTATTTCTATGTTCCAGATGTCAAAAAACAAAATTTAATTTTTTCGTCTGTGTCATTGTCTGTATTTGCAACACAAAAAAAATTCACGGATACGTATGAATGAAATATTAGTTTTTTAAGCCAATACGCCCTGACTAACGTCTGCAATAAACATTACTTATTACTTTAAGACATCAACCTGTAAATTATATTTTGTACAATTTGGACAAAAACCTCATGGTTCTTTTAAAACCAATTGTAACAAATCCCAAAATCCACGCGAGCAAAGGCAAAAGCTAGTATAGAGATAAGTATAAATCGATTAAAAAGCTGATGTTTATTTCTAAAGAATAATTTCTGGAATTTCTGATTCTTAAAATGACAATGCTAAAATTATAATGACAATCTAGAAATGAAAATCCCTAGTATGAAACAACACCTTATGGGACCTATTTCATTCCTCGCGCATCGGTTTTGCGCGCACACAAATGTGCATTTGCGCGAGGACAAAACCATTTGCGCAGAACGTCGTATTTCAACGTTCGCGCAAACGATACGTGTTATCGTTTGACGCGGATGGACTTGCGTGAGCGTGATGAACGGTGCGCGTCCTATACTTAACATTGTGAGCGCAAATGTGTTAAGCGGATGGTATTTCAATAGATGCACAACTTCCTACGAACGACGTTTGCGCGCATAATTTTAACTTCTTTGAAAACCTGGTGTTAACTGCAAATCTGAACTTTCTGGCCGAAACAAAATACCCCAGCACTAAAAACAAAATGCAGCACAGTATAGTTACACATTCTACACATACCCAAACAAAAAAATTGTGAATTCGTGCATATTTTTTTATTGCTGCAGCATGTATACTCAGATTTATTTTGACAGGCGCAAAAACATTAGTGAGTCAATAAAGGTGAATTGATGTCAATTAAGGTTCTTAATTCTGATTGGCTGAATCCCGCGAAAAAAACAGCACTGATTTACATGCGCAACATTACTGCGCGCGTATTACACTTCGTTTTGCGCGTTGTTTTTTACTAACGTTATTTTTTGACGGGTGAGAAAATGCATTCGGATCGGAATACCACGTTAATTTTTGCGCGATAACGCTGGACAATGCGCGCAAAAAAAATCCGCTGCGCGAGTGCATTTGCGCAGAGAATGTAATATGACCCTATATTTTTACATTTTCATAGCATTACAGTATGCGAATAAGCTCCAATGTTACACCCACTTCATTTTCGTCCACAGATGCTACAGTATAGTAACTTAATGTATAATATGTGAATGGAAAGGAAAAGGATAACTTGTGATGTAATTTATTTTATCTTATTTTTTTACATAAAGAACTGGACTGGTGAGTTCCAGTGTGAGAATCAAAAGATTTATTTTAGTGTAGAGTATATATTGATTACGTAATAAAAATTATAACCAACGTGCTATAGATAAATACTTCATAGTCTGTTTTACATTACATTTAAATAAGCTAACATTTTAACATTTAAAAAATATATTATTTTCAGATAACATTTGGAAATGTCTTTTGTTTATCCTCAAATATATTCTGGAGAATTAACAGGATGATGGAGTATATATTTAATAAACATCTTTGTTAGGTTCTGAACAAATGCATAATTATTGTGAAAAATTCATGCCATTATTTACCATTTTTTTCCATTTAGTTATTCATACCATGCTTCGAAGTGAGGCAATCGATTAATGAATCATAACATTTTTTTCTGCCTATTTAATCTTTAACAATGTTGTTTGTGCTACTGACCATGTGTCTGCATAAAAGTTATCAATTACCATTTGTAGACTGACAAAAAAAGCAAGACGGAATAAATATTGTATAATTTATGAAAACCATATTTAGTCTAATTTAAAAGGTGCATAGTTGACTTTAGGACTTCGTAAAACTTGATATATAAACAAAGACATAGCCAGCGTGTACAGTTACTTTCATGAGTAAATCCTTTTTATATACTTATTTTATTTTCAACTCATTCAATTACAAAACAATAAAAATATGTATGTAGGAAATCAGTAAAAATGTGAAGTAACATAAATGTTGGAGTTCCCATCGAATGAATATAGGGGTTATTCAGAGAGCTATTCTCATTCCACGCAGTTCCCTGCACTTCTGGGAATCAAAGTTCCCCACCCTGAGGTGAATTCAGCATTCAGCGCAGGGTCCCCGGAGTGCAGGGAAAACCCGCCACAAACTCACCGCAATCCGGCCAAAAACCCGACGGAAAAACCACACCAAACACATTGGAACAAAAAGCTGATGAGCTGCCAATCACAGCGCAGAGCAGCTGCCGGAAAAAGCCGACAAGCTGACGAACGTGGTAAAAAAAAAAAAAACAGTACGGTTGAAAGTTTCAAAATTGAAATGCTGTTTGCAAAAAAATTACTTAACGAAAATGCCTGAGATTTACATATAAGATGCTATGAATGATAATAAAAAGGTCTGTTAAGGAAAAATGAAAAAAATATTTTTAAAAAAATGGAAAAGAAATTTGCCGAAAAAATCCCGAAAAATGCTTAAAAGATACGTATTTTGCTGGCAATTTGCCAAAATTTGGAGAACTGCCTGCTTTATGAATAGCCGAATGTCACCGAAATGTCCCCGTATGCTGAATTTCAGTGTTCAGTGCATTTTCGGGGAAACTTCGGATCTCTGTGAATATGCCCTTTCATTTGTGCTCTACTGCAGTGCCTGCTCTCTAAATATCCGAATGTCACCGAAATGTCACCGTACACTGAATGTCAGTGTCCGATTATATTTTCAGGGCCAGATCGGCTCTCTCTGAATAACCCCTTATGTGTTTTAAGCATGTAGTGTATAAAATGACAAAGATATTCAATGATCCTGCTCTATGCCACTGCAGTGCCCCAAATGTTTTGGAAATACATTTCCAATGAGACTCTCGTAAGTAGCTGAGTATCAATGTTAATTGAGCAGCCACAGTGTTCTGAGTATCCTCAGCTCTTCCGCACTGATTCAATGCTCCAAAGCAACATAGTAGCTCCTCCCTGAAGGTTCAGACAGAAGGGGCTAATATGAACTTCAGGCCAGTGGTTCAAGAAGAGGTCATCAAATTGGTTCCTATCTCCTCTCCTTCCCAGCCCCTCTGTGGCCCAAGCTTCCTGCAAGCAGATAGCATGTCACATCCGGAAGATTAGACACAAAGTAGGTAGGTTTTAATAGTGAAGCAAAACACAATTAGAGGCTTTGGTTTACTGCAATGGCCATTGTAGTGTAAGCTCACCTGCCAATGTCAAGGCATCTCTAGTGAAGGTGAGTCCTAACCAATGAAACCACAGACGTTTTTTCTTGTTATGTTTAATACATGTTGCTAGGCTGGATACATCTGGTTGCTGCAGTCACCCCAGTGGGGAATAGACGCGACCCCGCTCTTCCTGTACTATGTATATTTGATTGTACCTCCAGCCAGGTCACCTTTTGCAGCATATTCCGTTCCGTGGCTTTGTTTTTTGATCCCATGGTGGATTTATTTCTGGGAGGGTATAAATGAAAGCCCACCAGTCTTCCTCGTGACTGAAAAGCAGCATGAGCTTATGTGGTTCACTGCACAACAGCCTGTGGTTTCATTGGTTAAGACTCACCGCCACTAGAGGTGCCTTGATGTTGGCAGGTGAGCTTACACTCAATAGCCATTGCAGTAAACCAAAGCCTCTAATTGTGTTTTGTATCACACGGTGTTATAGGAATAAGCGAAGATGACACATTTTTTTCTTGTTAGGTTTTAATAGTAATTAAAGGGTTTAAAAGGAGTGTGTAACCTCTCCATTTCTCCCCCTCCCATTTTAACCCTAGAATGATTTTTTTTTATAAAGCATCTTATTAAATTAACCTAAAATAGTGGCTATGTGCAATTCATGTATTCATGGTTGTCAGTCGTATCATGTAACCGTGGGAATGATAATCAGGAAACAATTTGTGTGGTGTAAAGAGAATTAAAGATTCTTTCTCTTGTGGAATAGTTCTCAATAGCTTTGTCACATTTATCAGGCTTTGTCTACTGACAGTACAATATCAGAAAGACAGAGAATAATGATATAGTCTCAGTCATCCAATCTTTGTCTGCATATAATTGCCTGTTTGAAAGATCTGCAATCTCTCTTCATTGGTTCTAAGGTAAGCAGACTTTTAACAAAGCCGAAGAAAGATAGACTAACTGTTGAATAGGAGAACAATAGAACTTTTATCAGGTTGATTATAAAATGTATCTCTTAATGTTTCGTTTGTGTAATGTGAATGTTTGAAGATCTTCCAGGAGGCTCGGACATCACATCAGATGCAATGGTAATTTTTCCTTTGGTTGTTTCGTTAAAGTGCCTACGGAAGTGGATATGTAAATATAAGCTGTTTGTGTTTCTTAATATGTCTTCTGTATTTATGTACGCTTTTTCTTTTGCTTAGATCTCCAACATGGAACTATTTACTAACAGTAAGAATATAACTAAAACTGTAAGACGCATAGGCATTGCCTGGAATGTCACAGAGCTATACAAGAAGAATAACTAACTACAATGTTTCGAAAAACAATTTTATGTATAACCACATTTTTCTGAAAAACAATAAAACAAATACATTTGGAAGTGGCAGGAAGTTATGAAACATTAGATCATGTTTTATTAATTTTTCCAACCAAGCACCTATGTATTTGTTCCCCAATTCCAACCGAGCTGTTATCAATGACAAGTCAGTCATTAAGAATAATCGCCCCTCCCGTTCATAATAACAGCTCCCGTCCTATTCTAGCAGAGCCGCAAATTACTCTTGTGGCTTGACTGTTGCGGCTGCCTACTGTAAACATATTATAGGAATCGCTAATGTTGAGGCAGCTGGAGAATAATGAACACAAGCTTGCGCAGAGCTCACACAAATCTCAATGGAGTCATCAGGATACAAGCAAGCGTGCGGCACCAGTGCTGGAATAAGGACCAAGGAGTATATTCAGAGGAAGCTATTTCAACCTGAAGTTGTTGCCCGTTATATTAAACTACCGTTTCATTTCATTAGATCCCCTAGTTTCATTGAATGTATATAATGCACGCCATTTCAGATGAGATCATGCATATATTATAGAATAATAAACCATTTGGAATATATTTAAAAAGATACCATTGTCCCTAACCTTTTCTTTTTCTAACACAGCACTGAACATAATCTGACTGATAGCATTTTACATAAATTCCAAGATAAAATGTTTTGCTCTAGAGAAAATAGTCAAAGAGAGATACAAACACCACATTTAGGATATCTAACCCACTACATCCAGTGCGGAAAAATACCCAAAAATACAAAATGGAAATAGAGCATGCTCTTGATAAAGCCGTATGGGTTAATGGCGAAATGCGCGTTGAGGGCATCTCGGTGATGGTTATGTCTTTGTAAAAGTTCGCCCCATTTTTTTGGTAGAAGCCTGTAGTATGCTAACTTTAGTATATGTTATTCTTATGTATGGATTATGTAAGTGCTAAGGAGGTTATTATTTTCTTTCACCCCTATGTTATTCCATATTCATTTTCTGAGACATTCTATGCCTATTTCCTCAGTCATATGTAAGTTACAGCTTAGAAATCAAACAGATTTAGGGTTATTTGGAGGATCTGTTTCTATTTAGGCATTGGTGTTTTTTGTCTCTAACAATGGCCTATTATTATTTATTTATTCTCTGTTAGGGTCTTTGAGGATCCCTGAGTAAGGTTTTGACCCATTGGCGATTCCTTGTCTATTTGGAATGAGGGGGGATATACACTTGGAATTTGTGAGCATACAGTATGTACTTTATTTAACTTTATCCTACTGACCTCCTTGGTTTGATGGAGGATTCTTTAGTAATTAGTATCTTGATGAAGCATTTTAGCCACTACACTATTTTTTTTATGTTTTCTTATATGTTTATATATTTGTTTATTTATTTTTTTCTTGTACACTCCAATAAAGATTCTTGTCATGTTTTTAACATCTGATATATAGTGGAGTAGCTTTTGTGTTCAGGGCCTCCATGTTTATATTTAATGTGTTTGTAGAGCAGGTGCCAGATCACAGTTTGAGCTTATCAAACTCACTCTTCCATGAACATTGCTACACTGGGTCTGTCCTCCTGCCGCTTATTTTGTTCACATGCACATTCTTTGTTTATTAATTTTTTTGGATTTTTTGAGTGAAATGTTATGTTTACTAATTTATTTTAAAGTAACAAGCATTTTTTTCCCATAGGTTTCAATGTAAAAAATACTCCCCTTTTTTATTAAATATCTATTTAAACATTTATTTTTTCACTTGCGGCAAAACGTCTCTTTATTCATTAATTTTTTTAGGATTTCTTTTGCCATTTTTTGGGATTTTTGTGGTGAAATTTTACTGGTCCCAATTTATTTTAAGACAAAGAGGCTTTTTTTTCCATTCGGCAATGAATTGGATACTATTCTAGGTGTGTTCCAAGCTACACGTCATCAGCGTGAGATGAGAAATTGATGACGTAAATCAGGAAGTGCCAGACAATTCGGCTGGCCAGATGAGGCAAGCATATGTATTCAGCTCGAAGGGCAGAATAGTCCATTAAGGACTGCAGGACAATGTAAAGGACATTGGTACAAAGAAAACAAGTGGAACTGCTTACCTAATTGGAGAATTTAAAATGGGGTAATATGAGAAGGACACTGGATTACTAGCTGATGAAGGCCCAAGAGGGGCGAAACACATTCCAGTCGATATCAGTGATTTTATAAAGGCTATTGCTTGTTTGTTTGTTAAAATTGTATTTTATTGTGTTAATAATAAATGGATTTTTAATTTTAAATTCATCAAGTCTACTGCAGCTGTTGAAAGAGGTTTAGAAAGATTTGCCTAAAAAATCCTGAAGGCACCAGACGCAGAGCCATAGGAGGCTCAGGAAAGCGTAAGTTTCCAATTTTACATCTTACATTCATTATCATGTGGTATCAAACTAGGGGAGCACCATCGGTGCCCTGTGTCTTCTGCTTAATATTTTTTGGAGGTCTCCTGATAACTACATCAAAAGAGGACTATTGAGTGGACGTGTGAAGTGGGGACCCTAGCAATAAAACCCCCATATGCGTGATCAACAGAGCCAGTTAGGGCTCAGTAAAGTGTGAGTGGAAATTTGTTATAAGGAACGTTTTGAGCTGGCTACGACACTCCTACATGCTCATGGCATTCGCTATAAGTGGTGCGCTCTGGGTTCCCTATTGATTCATCATGAGGATGGGCGCACGTTGATGGCTTCTACAGATGAAGAGACTGCTTTACATCTCCAGACCCTGGGATTGCCCATCGTCCCTCGGAGTTGTGCTGATATGGGAGTGTCTGCTGTTGCCCCTCTGCCCTCCCGAGCCCCAGACTGAGTCGCTTGGTTCATACTGGGACCCTGATATTCTTTTGGCCCCATCCTGTAGTTTCTTCGTTCTGTCGGTTCCCGTTGTACCTGCTACAACTACCCTATTAGCGGAGGAGAGGTGTTTTTTTGGGGGGGCAGGGATCTGCCACGGGTGTGCCTCGGGGTAGCCACCTAAGCTATCGCTACCTCATTGGCCCTGCTATGGTCCTATCCTGGTGACCTCCTCTTTGGCCACCTGGACCACACCAGCGGTTCAGGGGTGTGCTGGTGAGTGGTACCTCTTCTCGTATGAATGCTCCTTTTTATGCCCCCCTTTTTTTTGCCTCTTTCCTCCCGATATTGGGTTATTTCGTGGCCTACTGTTCTTTTATTGTGTTGCTCCTGCGCAGCCAATTTCTTTTTTGAGTGAGTTTTTTATTTTACATAGCATGCCCTATTCTTCCATGTTGAGTATTCTATACTGTTTGTTTCTGCTGAATCTCCTCTATTGTCTGATTATTGCATGCTATTGTACGAAATGAGTACTTTTTTCAATAAAAATATTGAATACAAAAAAATATAGACTACTAAGATCAAAATAAATTGTATTAATTAGGAAAAGTTCAGTGAAATAAAAACCAAAGGAAGACATAGCAGAATGCATCTAAATCTAGGGTCATAATAGATGAGGAAGGAGATCAGCGTATTGAAACAAAACATACAAGCAGCCAATAAACCTTAATAAAGCCAGATTTTTATGGCAGATGGCTGACTGGAGCCTCACACGAGAGATCATTGTCATTTTCCTGCCTGTAACTGAATAAACAGGCAAGCCATCAAGTGCTGGATTCATAAGCAGTTGTAAAAAAAAAAAAGTCTCACCATCCCTGAAGTGGGTATCTGCTTTAGATATATAAACTCAATTGAACAAAAAAAGGGAAAAAAATCATCATTCAGCCAGCCAGACAAGTTGAGGGAATCCGGGATGAATTTACAGATTGGCTCTTGCCTTTTTTTCTGAATGCTTTTATGTTGTGAGCAGGGGACGCCTTGGCACATTGCTAAATATTTAAATGTAGCAATTTCCGCAATAGCTAAATGAGAGCAGGGATGTCATCGCTTTCTCGTCTGATGTCTCCATTCTTGATTTTGCTGGTGTGAGCAGTCCCAATATTAGTAGGAAGGTTTAGACATCCGTGTAATTTAGCTCTTCTTTTCCTGTGAAACTGTACATCTTCATCATCAGGCTTGAAAAATCCTAGTGAAAAAAAAAAAAAGAATGGCAAGACATTATGATGTTTAATGGTAAGTCTGCTGATTGTTTTTCCTTTCCATTTTTGTGCTAATTGAAGATTATACTGTAAGATACTGGGGCTCTGTTGAGTCACACTTGCTTGAAGAAATATTATAATACTTAAGCTTAATGAGAAACTGGTTAATTACAAGTTAATTAGAAGTTCCAATGTGCACTTGGATTTTTGTTCTCCCCTATCCATGTCATACCAGTTCTGTGCTATAAAAATATCTATTGCTCACTCCTTGAAATTGTCTAATCTCTAATGTTCCTATTTAATCTGTCTTTCTCATCAGCACAGATTAATAGGAATTTCACTTCTCATAAAAAGACCGGAGATTAGAAAAGATGGTGACCTCCTGTTTATTAAGTTCATTGCTGATAGATATAGCCTGTCAATAAATATTGCTTTAAGGTCAACACTAACAGCTTTCTGTCTCCCTCAGTTCTCAGAAGACAAATGTTTCATTTTTATATTTAATACTTGGAGATAAAGTTACGAATATGTAGAGACAAGAGACTTAATAGAGACCATATATATGTCTTAATAAACAGTTTTCTTATATTTTATAACAGAGTACCAGTGGTTTGTAATATATGCAGTAGATATGAAATATAATAGCATATATATGATATTTACCATATATGCAATGTTATGTAATCACAAACCCTGCACTGTACTTTATTGTTTATATTCTATACATTTCAAGATATACAGTATATAACACATTTTCAGATATAGCAAGTACACTTGAGAATTTATTGCATACAACAAATGGTGTGGAGTGATGTAGCTCTGACTGCAACTGTTGCTTATGGGACATTATGTACAATAAGACTTAAATTTCATATCTGTTTTTGGAAAGGCTCTGCCCATTGAATGGTAACTTTATCATACTAGATATTCTAGTTGTACATAAACTTTGAACATTTTGCATTTTTGAAGTATATATTATAACAGTGTGAGTGTAACATGCGCTATGGCTAGGTTATGATCTTTATGGACAGATTTCTCTGATATGAAATTTCAAAGCAGAAAAGATTGTAATACCTATAATCCCAAACCAGGGAGGTAATACAAAACCCTAGATACCACTCAGCTTCAAATAGCTGCGTGACCAAGAGACTGCTGAGCAAAATCACATTAACTATAGTTAATGGATACAGTGATTAGAGACTTGTACAACAAAAGCGTAATTATTGGTAGGTTTCAGATTGGTACCAGTAATGGTTATGGTACGTGCAGGATTGATAACAGAGGTAATACTTGATCTCAACCATATAGAGTAAATACTCACTGTATTCGGCAACCTGCAGGGCAGGCCTACAATCAGAGATAATGCTTTTGTTCTTCGACTTGGTGTTAAACAGATAACTTGTAGGACTGTTATATTTAGCAATCTGCAGGGCAGGCCTACAATCATAGTGCGATATGCTTTAGAAACAGACCAGACATTATACAAGCAACTAGAACTGTTGATTGATCTAGTAATATGAAGGACAGGCCCACATACTGAGATGATACATGGTAATGTAGAGCAAGGCCCGGTACTCGTTAGGCAAATTGAGCGGTTGATGAAATCAGCAACCTGCAGGGCAGATCTCCCAAGTGAAACCATGCTGTACATATGCATGAAACACAAACATACACACAGGGGTTAAGCATAAGAATCGTCAGTGGGTATTCTGGGTCAATCAACTAAAGCAAGGTCCTCATATAAGCATAAGATCAGCAACAAAATGCAAGATACACAGAAACAGTCTCAAGATTCAGCTGGCGATGCAGGAAAATTACTCCACATCAGGGCGACGAGCAAAGACTCGTGCCCTGTACTTAAGGCCGGCGGCTCCACATGACCATGCCAGGTCCAGCCCCTTCAGACGCTGATTGGCCATCCCTAACTAATGGCACTAGGCCAGCCAGCGATGCCGCTGGGTGCCCAGACCCCCCAGGTAGAGCTGTGGGGGCTGAGGACGTAACAGTGAGTAGGGGCAGTGGTAGACCATAGATACTTTAGTAGACATAGGGAGAATTCCATTCTCCATTATGGGGTTAATCCTGAACCAAGGACTAATTAAGTCTGCCCTGCCCATATAGGTGTGTGTGTGTGTGGTTCCCTGAGAGAGAGAGAGAGAGAGAGAGAGAGAGAGAGAGAGCAGTCGTGTATGCAGTCTGTGTGCTGGCTACACCAAGGAAGGAAGGGATAAACGGCACTCCTGAACTCTAAGGCTAGGGTCAAACAAAAGCATTTTTACACGCAAATGTAAAAAAAGTGCGTCCGAACGCATTGATGTATTTTTTCACGGAATATGCGAAAACGGTCATACGATGCGCATGTTCATGCGTGATGTTTTACGAATCCAAACCAGGAAACTTTTTGCGTCTGGACGTTATGTTGGCCGGACACGAGCAGGGTCTGACGTCTCCAAATCACACACACACACCGCTATGCGGACGCAGCGCACTCTGTACGTCCGTACTAGAGGTTCTGCGTTCTCGAAAAAATGCGTTCATTTTCCACTTGCGTTGCGCGGCCGGACTTTCGTGCGACCGTACTTCGTATATTGGCTGTCATTGCCCGTCATTTGCTGCTAGTGCGGCCGTAATTATGTGCGCCAGAACGCACGTTAAAAGTGCGCTGGTCTGACCCCAGCCTAAAGGGTAGTACATTGATATTCTGGTCCATTTTTTGGGAAGTGGCCTAGCCGCCCAATAGCTAGAGAGGGAACTATATATGTTTAGTCAGACTCCACAGAAGGAGAAGACATTTAATTGGTGTTTTTGTTTATTTTGATGTGCTGCTGTACTCTGCTGCTTTTATTAATGAATAAAAGAAAGAGGGACAACTGAACCTTGCATATAATGCCTTTATCACAATATATATATATATATATATATATATATATATATACAACCCAAGATAGACTCGCCAATTGGAGATTTGTTGCAAAATTGCAATATTCTTTTTTTAAGAAATAGTCATAGTCGACGTTTCAGTCCCAAAATAATTTTTTCAAGACAAGTTACAAAAATACAAAAACACAATTTATATTTACAAACCGGAACCCAGAAACACCCACACCAGTACGCTGTGAAACCAGACCCAGAAGCCAACACCAGAGACAAAAGTCTCCTTGGAAACCCCAGAACCGTCAACACCGATCAATGCTTCAAAAATCCTACTTATATTATAAAACCAAACTATGTAAATATAGAAAATACAATATATATTCTGTCACAAAGAACACTCTATTTATCCTGACCACGTTATCTTTTTAAGTGGTCAGGATGTGAGGAGCGCCCCCTCTCCTTCTTCCATCTCTCCTCCCCTGATTTTGCAGAAAGGCAGGGTGAAGAGGAGGAGTTTCATCCACCCACCGGCGAGTCAGCAACAACCTGTATTTTGAAATCCCTGACTGCTGGCCACCAGATCAGTCACTAGTGACAGCGGGATGCAGAAAGCGCTCTCAGAGAGGCAGCCAAATGTATCGGATCTGAGCATACACGTGCAGCTCCAATCCATCGTTCTGCGCAGGCACTACAGAACTTGCATATGTAAAGTGCGCAAATCTGTAGTGGTGTGTAATCTGTGGTTGCAAAGTGTAGTAAAGCTTCAAGGGGCTTCCAGGTTTGAAAGCATCTTGAGGTGAAAAGGAGGAGCTGCGTGTGACGAGGGAGAAAAGGTGAGTAAAGACTTCTAAAATAAAAGAATATATAAAAAATAATTGGGCAGAACCTGCCTGCAGTATCTGCCCAATTAATTATGTGCAAATAAAAGAGAACTCTATTTTTAATAGAGTATCCCTTTAACTACTAAAGCTTCATGAACACCATTAAACAGGCAGTCCTCCCAAAAATCCCTGCATCCCCTATAATGTTATTTCCCCAGCTGATTGGGTGGGTGGGCTGCTGCTTTCTATCATCACACCCTTGCATGATGATATACGTGGTTGGCAGTCCCACAGTAAGGGGTGACACCACTGTGATTGAGGCCCCAGCCCAGCACCAAACTGCGGTAAAGAGACACACTGGATGCATGGTGGCAATCTCAGGCGGCCTCCAGCTTGTTGTCTGCACAGGTGCGGTTAAATGAACTATGACTTGATATTCTCAGCTTGAAACACAGCAGAGTATCTTTATAAGAAATAAACTCAATATGTAAGTTAGTTTGAGAAAAAGGTTGCAGAAAACATTTACTGCAAGTGATTCATAACCTTTCCGAAAGGTGCCCCTCTAGAATGCCGGCTCGTTAGAGAGAAGGTAATGTCCCCTCATGTCTCTGTCCATCCATGGTATTTTATTGTAAGTAACCCCTTTACTGCACCGTTGGTGCAATGCAAATAATAAAAATAATTACTAATTAAAGCTTTGTTGTTCCAGGAGACATGACTATAAGCTGAATACTTAACTTCCTACATTTACAAATGAACAATGATATTTAAATTCATATAACATTCATTTTCAAACAAATGTAACTATTTATGTTCATCTACCAAGTAAATGCATTCAATTTGAACAATTTGAAAGGGAGTAACATTAAAAATGTTGGACGCTATCCAGATTTTAAATAAATGGCTTTTTCATTTATCAATGACAGCGGTTACAGTAAGCCGAGACAGCTCTATTATATCAGAAATTTGATAAGCTGGCTTTTTGAAATAGCAATTTATTGGCAATCTATGTCAGCACCTATATGAAAGTCAATGGCTCTGCATTATTAGCCATTTTTCTGACTTGGCAGAATTCAGTGCTTGATTTTATGCATGTCAGCTAAACAATCCTATTGCACTGATTACAATGGTATTCCATTTACATCCTGGCAGGTGATGATAGGTGATGCAACTCGTGGCAAGTGACTCTTAAGGCCTGGTTAGTAGCTTTGAGCCCTGCCCCAACCATAACCCTACACCTAACCCTAGCAGTAACTCTAACCCTAGCCCTAACAGTAAGCTAACCCTAGCCTTAATCCTTGCCATAGCCCCACTCCTAGTCCCCTAACCATTTTTTTCTGTATTATACATAAAAGTTCCAAATATCAGAAATGGCTGAATATGTTGGATGTTTTTCCGATATTCTAAATTTGGCAGAAGAGTGAGTCAAACAGCACACAGACAAAACCTAGCACTCAGAAACAACCCAGTTAAGCGATGGAGCCCCTAATCTGACAGGCTGGTCCTTACAATGAAAAAAGGGTGTCATCTGTGGTCGTTTCTATGTGTTCCATGTACAATAAAACTGAGGTTTTTGTTTGTTTCAATGGCCATTGCAACGTAAGCCCACTCGCCACTTCACGGCACCTCTTTACAGAGTGAGTACCTAACAATTGTAACCAAAAGGCCGCTCTACTGAGCAGCTCCAAGCCCCTCCTGCTGCTTTTCAGCCAAGGAGAGGCAGAGATGGTGGGTTTTATTTATACACGCACCAAACACTTCCCATTTGGGATTAAAAACAAAAACATGGAAAGAGGAACAGCTGCAGAACAACGGACTGGTGTTACAAGCATGATATACATAAATACAGAAAAAATGGCGTCGCGCCCATACTCACCGGAGCGGCAGCAACTGCCAGGAGTAACAGCCCAGTTAATGTATAAAACATAACAAGGAAAAAAGGTGTCATCTGCGCTCGTTTCTATGTGTTCCATGTACAACAAAACTGAGGTTTTTGTTTGTTTCAATGGCCATTGCAACGTAAGCTCACTCGCCATGACTTGATATTCTCAGCTTGAAACACAGCAGAGTATCTTTATAAGAAATAAACTCAATATGTAAGTTAGTTTGAGAAAAAAGTTGCAGAAAACATTTACTGCAAGTGATTCATAACCTTTCCGAAAGGTGCCCCTCTAGAATGCCGGCTCGTTAGAGAGAAGGTAATGTCCCCTCATGTCTCTGTCCATCCATGGTATTTTATTGTAAGTAACCCCTTTACTGCACCGTTGGTGCAATGCAAATAATAAAAATAATTACTAATTAAAGCTTTGTTGTTCCAGGAGACATGACTATAAGCTGAATACTTAACTTCCTACATTTACAAATGAACAATGATATTTGAATTCATATAACATTCATTTTCAAACAAATGTAACTATTTATGTTCATCTACCAAGTAAATGCATTCAATTTGAACAATTTGAAAGGGAGTAACATTAAAAATGTTGGACGCTATCCAGATTTTAAATAAATGGCTTTTTCATTTATCAATGACAGCGGTTACAGTAAGCCGAGACAGCTCTATTATATCAGAAATTTGATAAACTGGCTTTTTGAAATAGCAATTTATTGGCAATCTATGTCAGCACCTATATGAAAGTCAATGGCTCTGCATTATTAGCCATTTTTCTGACTTGGCAGAATTCAGTGCTTGATTTTATGCATGTCAGCTAAACAATCCTATTGCACTGATTACAATGGTATTCCATTTACTTTTCCTCATACAATGTACAGTTTTTGAAACCATAAAAAAACTATCATCCTGGCAGGTGATGATAGGTGATGCAACTGGTGGCAAGTAACTCTTAAGGCCTGGTTAGTAGCTTTGACCCTTGCCCCAACCATAACCCTACACCTAACCCTAGCAGTAACTCTAACCCTAGCCCTAACAGTAAGCTAACCCTAGCCTTAACCCTTGCCATAGCCCCACTCCTAGCCCCCTAACCATTTTTTTCTGTATTATACATAAAGGTTCCAAATATCAGAAATGGCTGAATATGTTGGATGTTTTTCCGATATTCTAAATTTGGCAGAAGAGTGAGTCAAACAGCACACATACAAAACCTAGCACTCAGAAACAACCCAGTTAAGCGATGGAGCCCCTAATCTGACAGGCTGGTCCTTACACTAGTCGGATCTGAACTGAATAAAGAATAAGAACAAAGAAAATACATAGAAGTACTGAACCCACAGGGACAAAAGAACGATCGCAATACAAATACTTACTAAACCAGAGGTAGGTACACAGAATCATTATAAATAACCATACAGGGAATATAGAGAAAACCAAAAGTCCAGATACCATAGCCAGGGTCAGTACACAGAATCAATATAAACCAAAAATGAAAACGAGCAAAAACTGGAACCGTGAATACTAGCCCTGGTTCAAACCAAAGGATCACAGATATATAGGAACACGCTGAGGGGTCTACTGGAAACCACTGCAGGGCACAGAGCTCTTTCAGTTGCTCCTATTTAAAGCCATCCTAGATGCCTTATCAGGTGCAGCAGCCCCAGATACTAGAGAGGCCAGAATGGTGCCCTCTTTGCCCAGGAAGCCGAAGTGCAGCACCACCAGCTGGCATGGCAGAATTGGTCTGATACCGAAATATCAGAATCTTCCAATTTTCAGAATTGGCTGATCTTTCTTGATTATTTCCAGATCCGATATTTTCAGATTCCGAAACAATCCAAACTAAACCATTCCTAATTTTTCTGCGCTGCACATGTCTATTTAGAACTACAGTTTGGGATAAGGATACATTTTCTGCGTCCTTTTTCATTAGGGTTAGGTTTACAGTTATGGTTACAGTTAGGGTTACATTTTTGCTGGTTTATTTGATGAGGACAACAGTTTCTGCTTGATTTTTATTAGGTTTACAGTCAAGATAGATGTTTTGCTTATTTTTTTATTACGGTTAGAATTTGGGCTACAATTGGAGCTATGGTTACAGTTTATTTTTATTTTGTTTTTTATTAGGGTTACGTTCTTTTTTTTCATTAAAAGTAAAATTCCGAATTAATACAAAAAGATCAGAATACAGTCAGATCTTGTCGATTATATTTGGATCCACTCACGTCAATCAGGATTTTTTTTAATATGAGATTGATTCAGTTTGGACATCGCAATTTGGAATTTGGATTGATCTGAATTGCAGAATTACCAATTATTCAGCTGATTTCCAAAGCAGTGCAAACCAAGTCGCACATGTCTATTTTGCTCCCCATCCTCACAAAATTCACAATTGCCAGCTGTGTCTACTGTTATTAATGTTACTATTTGAGATGATGCCCATTGCTCTGACGGGTGATGTATTATCTTGTGAATGCTGTACTGCAGTTCTAAAGATTACAATTACTAGAAGTTATTCACTAAGCTCCGGAATTAGTTTTTTGTTTTTCTAAAGATTTTTATTGTGGTTCACATATAACAAAATATCAGTACCAAAATTGTGTGAGTTTATCATTTACAAAATCACGTAACACACTACATTCTACAAAAAGGTAATAATAAAATAAAATCTCCGGAATTTGTTGGCGGTGCAACACTTGATTTTTGCCAGTATTTGCAAGCCTGGCAAACACCGGTGTTTTATGAATGTCAAAGCTTAAAACTGTCAAACTAAAGTCAAAAGAAATAAAAGGTGGGAAACTCAGTATAATATAAATATAATTTTTATTGCAATCACTAGACATAAAAACACAGAGCTGTAAACTTAATAAAGCACTATTCCATGGCACAATTCAATGTATATTTGATACTTGGGGATCTCATTACAACATTAAAGTATAATATATACAAAATGCTTATGAGAGAAGAGCTGGAACATATTTTTTTCATCTGACTTCTAGACACAGCTTCCAGGGAATGGATATTCTATCTCTTTTATCCTCAGGGATTTCCATGCTCTTGATTGTTAGGAAAACATGTCATTATCATGTAGAGCTTCAATATTAAAGATTATTGGTTTCTATGCAGCCTTTCAAATAGTATATATAATGTTTATGTTAACTGAGTTTCCCAAGTTTTATTTCTTTTGACTTAACTTTGACAGTTTTGAACCTCCACATCTTGTAATTCTAATCTTTATAACTTCATTATAGCATTCACAGGATAATACATCACTCGTCATAGCTCCGAGCATCATCTCAAAGAGTAACATCAATAGCAATAGACTCAGCTGGCAATTGTGATTTTTGTGAGGATGCGGAGTGGAATATTAACCTGCATTTATCTTGACTTACAATAAAGAGGCTAGTCATTAAGCACCGAACTTGCCACCGAATTTCACCGAAATGTGAATTTCACTGTTTGATGCAATTTCAGGGCACTTTGTCTGTTCACTAAACTGTCAATTCCCCAAATCCAGGTGAATTCACGGCAAATAGAGTGCAGTTCGCCACAGTTCGGTGATCTTCGGCTGTCTTCAGCGGCAGCGAAATTGTTCCATTGAGAAGTAGTGGTTAATCTATTCACAGAACGCCGAACTGCATCGAATTGTCAGTAAGGCTAGGGTCAGACGAACGCATTTTTCACATCGTCCGTGAAAAAGAGCGTTCGAACGAATGGACGTATTTTTTCACGGAATACGCGATAGCGGTCATACGACGCGCATTTTCGTCTGTGATTTTGTACAAATCATCAATAAAACACTTTCTGCGTCTGGACGTTATGTTGGCCGGACATTAGCAGCGTCTGACATCTCCTAATCATGCACACACACCGCTACGGACGCAGCGCACTCTGTACGTCAGTACTAGCGGTTTCACGTTCTCGAAAAAATGCGTTAGTTTGCCACTTGCATTGCCCGGCCGAACTTTTGTGCGGCCGTACTTCATATATTGGCCGTCATTTGCTGCTACTGCAGCCATGATATAGTGCGGCTGCACGTGCGTTCGCACTGACGTTCGTCTGACCCCAGCCTCAAATGACCTGATTTTCGGTGTTTCGGTTCAACAGGTTTAAACAGGTGACTTCCATAGGATTCAATGGAAAAAAGTAATATTTTCAATTTATAAAAAAAGTTTATTTTTTTCATTGTCAGAAAAAAAAGCCTTTTTATTTCTTTAGAGCACCTTTTTGTATTTTTAGATGAAATTTTGTTTTCCAAATTTTTTAAAGGTGTTTTTTCATGTATTAAGATTTTTATTAATACGAAAGACAGTCAACAATAGTTGCACAGGGAAAAAGGTCTCGCAGGGTCGATTCACTTCAGCAGAAATAAACGAGAAATGGTCACGCAGGACCAACAGCTATAAGAATATAAGCCTCAATAATATCAAGTAAATAGTTATAAGCACTGCAGAAAAACAAGGCATAAAAATAAGAAAAAGTCAGCTGAAGGTAGTTAGCATAGAAAAAAAAAAGGGGGAGGAGATGGTAAAATGCCAAAATAGTGCCTGCCCTGGCACTTTCCCATGTGGCCAAAAAGACCAGGAGGAGGCCATGGGGGATAAATGTCACCCAGGCCCAGGCACTTGGGGGCGAAGCCAGGCACGAGGCCATGGCCGCGCCTCCCGAGACATCCCGAAGAAGCCAAAGTAGACAAAGGGGGGGGGACATAACACAGTACGGCAGGTAATAAATTTTTTTTCAAAAGGTGAAAGTCCTCAAACAATGTGTGAAAGGATAGAAAAAATAAGTGGGGGGGGAAAGGGACAATAACGTCCGCGGGAACTCAGCAAGAGCTGTAGATCTCAGCCAGTTAACAGGAAAAAATTCCCCAGCCGGGGATCAGCAACAAAAAAAGTCATCCAAAGGGAACTGACAAAGGTAAATATTCCTCAGAGAAAACAAAAGAGGGGGGGTAAGGAGAAGCGTCCCGTGAGGGAAATAAAATCAAAAAGGTCCGCTCAGCCGGTTTTCCTAAACGGCAGCAGGCAGAGCACAGGCAGGGTGATGCACGGTATGCCAGGCCAAGTGGGAAACCTAGGCTCAGCATGGGACAGGTAAATCAGGCACCCCTCTGCACCACCATAGCTGCCACCTGCAGCCCGGGCTAAGGCCGCCGGTGATACCAGAGCAAAGAACGGCAGGGATAATTTAAGTGGCATCCTACACTCAGACTCCACGAGGGGAAATTCATCTGCCTCCAGACATCGGTCAGCAGCAGCAGGCATCATTGGCACTCCCTCCGGCCGTGCACAAACAAGTGGCTCTTGGCTGTTAGGCATTCCCGGATCCAACAGTGGGGAGAGCAACTCCATCCTCAGAGCGGTCGGCGGCAGCAGAGGATCCAACTCTCCATCCACTGTCCGCAGCACTCTGGTCTCCACCTTCTGTGACACCAAACAGCCATGCAGATCCACCCCAGGCTGATCACCCCCAGAAAGATCACCATCCAAGGCCTCCACTCCTCGGTCAGGCCACATCACTGCCATCACGCAGCACATGTCCCCTCGCATCAGCAGTCGCCCATCGTCCTCCAAGAACAAAAGCAGAGCATCCAGCACAGCTGCGGAGACGTGGGCCCTCCATCTCCGCAGCCCTCGACATGGTTCCCAACAGAATTGGGACACTTGCGGCAGGCAAGCTGGGGAGCGAAAAAAGCTAGAGGTAGACCGCAAAATGGCCATTGGCAGCACACTCCAGCCAGAGTGTTACCAAACAGATGCATCTCTCTGGACCGGAGGGGGGGTCAGTCGGGCTCCGATCAGCGCACATCCAATGGCCGGCCACTTAGGAGCCTTTGGGTGAAAAATCTCAGCTAAAAAGGTCCAAAAAAGGCCCCGGGGAGACAAAATCGCAGTGGAGCTCCTTCTTGCTGCGACCATCCGCAGCCAGCCACGCCCCGTGTTTTTTTTAAAATTCTGTAACAGACCTTTTTATTATTTTTTAAAGGACCTGTTTTTATTATTTACAAAATTTTAATGCGTTTTTATTGGATTACCCCATAGTGACTAGGCGAAATTACCTTTGTCTGTCCGAAAGTATCAACTGCTGTTTATACATTAATGCGCTGTTTGTGTTTAGGTCTAATTTTCTTCTTACTCGTTTATGAACCCACACATATTATATACTGTTTTTCTTGCCATTTATATGGACTTTCTAAAGATTCCACTATTTCCATCATATCTTATAATTTACTATAGAAAAATTAAGAAATCTGATGAATAAAAAAACTATTTTTTTTAACTTTAATCCCCACAATCTACAATCACCAAAAAGACCCTGGCTAAATAGTTTCAAAATGTTGTCCTGAAATTAGAAATACCCAATTTTTACATGTTTTTGCTTTCTAACCCCTTCAATATTGAGCCATTTCACCTCTGTGTGCTGAGCTCATTTTGACCTTTTTTGCGCATCATGTTTAAATGTGATTTGAAGTCCTATTTTATTATACTCCCGAGACAATTATTTTTTTTAAAGACCCACTTTTTTAAAAAAAAATCTATTATTTTTACACCAAACCTGTTCCAGTTTGATGTCATTGGAAAGGCCATCACCAGGACTTTAGCTGCCACGGATCGGGAGATATGGGTGTCCAAAAGAGCTCCACTTGACTGCCAGGGGCTTAACTGGGCAACTGATGTCATTGCACATATGGCAATGGTGTGAGTGGTTAGGGGGGTGACCCCGGAGACTTGGCTGACATCCAAGATGTCAGCCACTTCCGGGAGAGGATCACGGACATCACCTAAGGGGTTACAGAGAGGCACCGCTGGAAAGGGCAGACTCTGCCCTCTGCAGCGGTGCCTCTCCTTTTTTCTACGTTCAGCCATTGGGGAGGGAGAGAGGTCCAAAGGACCTCCTTTTTCAGATCCCCCTGCAGGTGCCGGGGGCACCTGCAAATTACATCATCACACACGGCGATGACATCATTGCGAAGACTGGGGCCCATAAAACCACCGGGCCAGCTTCTAGGAAGCCAGACCGATGTGGGACCCCAGCCAGAGAGGAGAGTATAGGGAGGGAGGTGGGGTTAAAGGACCATAGTACGTCCTTGGTCCTTATGGGGAATTTTCCCCAGGACGTACTAGAGTCCATCTTCAGTGCACTATGGTGACCCTACGGGGGAATAGTGAATTCACCATACTGTCGGCGAAATGGAATCACCGAAGTGCGCCAAAGTGAAAAGCACCAAAATTTCACTGAAGTTTCAGTGCTTAGTGAATAGACCCTTAAGTGTTAAACGTTTGTTAAAAGTGGAACACAAAACTATCATAAGGGACTGAAGACACCAAGTAAATAATGTGTAATGACATTGCTAGATTTATGTGCCGGGAGAAAAATCTCCATCAGGCCATGGATAATAAATCACTGCTGTTTCTTAATAATAGTAAATGACAGCATGCTGAATATATACATAAGATATACCACTGTTTATATTCCCTTTGAACATGTCTATAATATATTAAATGCTAAAGGCATTTTATGATCCTTAACAGACATCTGTAAAGATTAATATACGGTCATAAAATGATGCATGATGTTCTTTTCATGCGTATGTACAGAGACACTGCCAAAGTACTAACTACAGACTTTGAAATTATATATATATATACACACACACGTGACAGGAGGGCTGCATTTAACTGAAATATTATTTCATAATGGTGCTACTGAGGCCGCAACATACAAGATACAATATTCAGAGCTTTACACCCAAGCATACATCCAAAGATGTTAAAACACCTGACCTAGGTTTCAACATATGAAGGTTTGCTCACAAATATAGCTCTTGCAATTTATGATCATATTTTTAAAAACACCTCACCAATTTAGAACCTAGGTCAGGTATTTTTTTTTATCTTTTGATGTATGTTTGGCTCACACCATACTCACCCCATTGTATCTTTCCTGATTTATCTTCCCCACAGCCCCCATGCATCCCATTACTTCTCTATACCCCCACCTAAGTATATCACCCCAGTATATATATATATATATATATATATAATACCACTAAAAGAGTATACCACTTAAATACAGTATTTGAGATTTTAAAACCACCAAGGTAAAGGAACAGTGATGGAGATTTGTTTACAATTTTTTTTTATCATAAGTAGTTTAACCCTTTAACGCCGCAGGACGTTCCATGAAGTCCTGGCGGCAGGCAGGCTTTGAAGACACAGGGTGTACATGTACGCCCATTGTCTTCAATGGGTCCGCTCAGCCCCTCCCCACAGCCTGCTCGCGGCAAGCATCATTGGCTGCACGGGGACGGCCTGAACTCAAGCCGTCCCTTGCAGCCAATGACGCTCGCTGCATGTCGGCTGCGGGGAGGGCTCGAAAATGTCGGCGAGGCGTACCTGTACACCTCGCCCGCGAAATAAACCCCTTAAGTGCGCCACCCGCTCGTCCTTAAGGGGTTAAGCTATTCACAACAGCATTGTACTCTATCCTAATAACTGCTCTTATGAGACTAACCTTTTTAGTTGGTGCTTACGTCTAGAGACGTTCTCTGCAGTGCTAAGGTAAATAGGCTCTGTTATAGAGGACCTGTAAACCATGTGACATGGAAGGTTGCTAGCCTAACAGGGTGGTCAGCTCTGTTCATGGTATGTTGTACTTATTGGTTTCAGCAGCATGCTTATGTGAAATGCATGTTAAGGTTGAGTGCAGCTTCTCCCAGTTTTGTATTTTATATGACTATATATGTCACGACCATTGTCTAGCGCTATGCTCTGATCCCTGGCAGCCTCATTCCTGTGCTGCACATCTCCAGCAGGTACTCAAGTTCACAATCCCTTGCATTCCCAGTCTCAAAACAACCTGACCACTTGACTATTTATCACTGGCTGATTCCAGTAAGACGCCTCCTTTCAGCTAGTGTCTCATCATTATTGCCCTTATAGGACCTGTGCTTTCCTGCTCAGTATCCTGTTGCTTCCCCTACTCTCCATCTTCTGCTTTGGATTTATGTACCTCTCGAAGATCCCCGCCATCTCCACGCCATCCTCGGATCTCCAGCATTCCTGTTTTGATTAGTGTACTACTACTACTACTATGTCTCCCACTATCCCTACCAGTATCCTAGTCAGTCTTCTGTGTCCTGCTCTACGGCTCTTCAGACGGTTGATTCTTCTCCACCCTTCCATGTGGATTCCTGTACAACACTGCATATTGGACTCATACCTCACATCCCGGTGCCCATCTGGTACCAACTCTGACAATATATATGCTGTACATATATGACTTATTTTTTTTAAAAGACCCAAGGTTGATTTCTCTCTATTGCTTTTATATCTTTCATCACGTTAAGCACCGGGCACTTTAAATTGTGGCAGTCGAGGAGTGCAGGATTTTTTGGCGATATATTTATAGAGAATTATCTGAATTATTAGTGGAATGCATTCAGAAAGCCTCTGGAAAGATTCCTTAGACATTTTTGGATATGTTGAATATAGTAGGGGCCCTATTCCCAGGTTGCCGAACAGCTTGAGTGCTGTGTTCTTTTCTTTAACAGCATATTACACTGAGCTTGCGTCTTGGATGTAATCAAGCAATAGTTCTGGATACTGCTCACCACTTGTTTTATGCCAGGATGGATCCACTCCCAAATCCAGTAACATCCAGCGATAAATAAATAAATCTGGCACTCTTCAGTATTAATGGATGGATTTTATTCCTCAGCATAAGAAAAACAACGTTTCGACCCTGACGGCTCTTTGTCAAGACTCTGCGTCTTGGATGTAGCATCAGGCTACTGTACATTAGCATCTCCTATACTTTGTATGGATGCTAATGTGGCCCCAGCAAATGGAGAACGAGCTATTCTAATGAGCCCCTTCTTCATTTGTGTAAAGTGACAATCGTGATTATCTATTGGGAACAATATATATAAAAACATAACCTTTATCGGTCTGTATATAAAACCAAAGAAAACCATAAAAAACACCTACACCAGTGGTATATACACACACTATAAATTGCAGGCAAGGTATTGATCACTGGTCGCCCACATTAATTGTTGGGATAGTCTGTCTCAAAGCCCTTCTCTATGCTGTTCTCTATACTCAAGAGTAAGAAACCAACCTTCATGGGCTGGTGGTTATAGGAAATTGCATTACCACACACTACTTATCACAACTCCTGATGACGCCACTATGGTAGCGAAATGCGTAGCACGATTTAAAATGCAGGTATAAAGGATACTATTTTGAAGCTGGGACACAATCCTTTATGTGAAGGTGTGAATGGGAGCGCTCCTCTTTCTGTTACTTCACGCTGATTGATTTCTTGCCTACATTATTAACTGCTTACTGTCCTATAACCACCAGCCCATGAAGGTTGGTTTCTTACTCTTGAGAATAGAAAACAGCATAAAGAAGGGATTTGAGACAGAATAACCTAACAATTATTGTGGGAGACCAGCGATCAATACCTTGCCTGCAATTTATAGTGTGTGCATATACCATCGGTGCAGGTGGCTGTTTTTTATGGTTTGCTTTGGTTTTATATACAGACCAATAAAGGTTATGTTTTAATATACAGTATGTTGTTGCCAATAGATAATAACGATTGTCACATTACAAATTTGAATTACTAGGGTTACCCCCTGCAGCCTATGACAATGTGTTTTTTCTCTTGAAACTGAATGTACCTTGGGAATTTTACAAACAAATGAACTTTTTTGACCTATATATTCTGTGATTGGCATTCTCCATTTGTGCCTGATGTTATTTTGAGAAGAATAACGTCTTCCCAGGCTGGTGTTAATTGATTGCCCTTTTTGCACAATCACATAACACATTGATCTAACCTCACCAAAAATTAGAATATTCACTTTAGATCGCTCAGTGGAAAGAACAGCACAATCCTTCACTTCCTCACTCCGTGGCAGCGGTACACTGGGAACAAATAGAACCTAGTGTTCCTCCCTATATCCCTCTGCCCACTCGGCCAGATCTCATCTGTGTGAGCTCTACTAGAGCTTGAGCTAGACCACAACCTGTCTCCATGGAGTCCTATGGACTCCTATAGCTGATACAACCTACAGCGTTAAAACCTACATTTAACACCCTGGCAATATTACAGTTAAATGTTTTTATAAAGCGCTAACAAGTTCCGTAGTGCTGTACAGTGGGTGATACAGAATAACAAATATACAAGTTAAACACACAGAACAGGAGATAGGACCCTGCTTAAAAGCTTCCAATCTAATAGGAGAAGGGTGGCACATTAGGTAAGGGTAAATAGAGAACCTGAAGTAGCAGGGTGCATGTGGGCTGGGTGGGTAGATGGCGCAAGGATGTACAGTGGGATCATGAAGTGAGCCGATAGGCTTCTCTGAAGTATTGTATTTCAGAGACTTCTTAAAGGAGTGGAGAGACAGGGCAAGTCTGTTGTTGCAGGGTTGGGAGTTCCATAGAAAGGGAGCAGCTCAGAGAAGTCTTGAAGGTGGGAGTTGGAAGTATGGGTACATGGAGCTGAGAGCACCAGATCATTAGAGCAAAGTGGTCGGGACGGGATATACCTGCTAATAAGGGAGGAGATCTAGGCAGGGGAACGCTTATGGAGAACTTTGTGAGCACTAGTATTTTGAATTGAATTCTAAAGGAAACAGGGAGCCAGTGCAGAGATTGACAAAGGGGCAAGGTGTGAGAGGTGCAGGAGGTGAGCTGAATGAGCCTGGCACAGGCATTCATAACATACTGCAGAGTGAGAATCTGGGATCTCTTAAGGCCAGAGAGAAGGAGGTTACAGTAGTCAAGGCGGGAGATAATAAGAGCTTGGATGAGTTTTTTTTAGTAGAATCTGGATAAGGAAAGGGACGGACTTGTGCAATGTTTTTTAGGTGGAAGTAGCAAGATTTGGTTAGCGACGGAATGTGAGGAGTGAAGGAGAGAGAGACCCCAAGGCAACAAGCCTGAGAGGTAGAAGTAATGATGGCTCCATTCATCTGAAGGGAAATGGGTGCAGGAATGTTAGTTTTAGAGAGGTTGAGCTTTAGGAAATGGGAAGTCATGCAGTCGTAGACAGCCGTTAGGCAGGCTGTAACACATTCCAAAACAGAGAGAGATATCGGGGGAGGAAAGGTAGATTTGGGTGTTGTCAGCATTAGGGATGAGCCTAACACGTCCGAGTTCGGGTTCGTATTCGAACCTGAACTTTCCAAATGTTCGGACCCGAACCCGAACCCGAACCCGAACTCGAACTCCATACAAGTCAATGGAGCTGAAAATTCCGTTTTTAGAGTGCCCTCCAAGAGGGCATATATGCTAGATAATTGCCATAAAAGGTGTATGGGGGTCCGGGTAGTGCCCTGGGGGACAGGAAACAAGGACAAAAAGGAAAAAAAAAATTTTAAAGGGACAGTGAGTTTTCCATGAAATAAACCATAATCCATAACCTGCCCATGAAGTGGCGGATTTCTAGGATGTATAGAAACACTTAAAAACAAAAAAATGACGTTTCAAATGACGGTAAATGCTTTTCCTTTAATCTATCTATAAACAACTGCTTGGGGCGGCAGCCTGTATGAAAAGAGGAGACATTTTCGGACACGTAGAAAAAGTTTAGTGATTTTTTGGCTAAATTATTGTGAAACTTATGCAGGCTTTGGATGAAAGTAACAATAGGTAATTTAAAATTGGGCCTTTAGCGTCGGCAACAGTGCCGTCACACCGTAACCCCTCTGAGGATATGAATCTGATACAGGCGTCATTGGCAGTGCACCCAAATATTGTGCTTTTGGTGCCAGGCCAGCAAGACTGCCAGGCCAGCATGTACTATCATACAGTAACCCCTCTGTAGTATTGTGAAAGAATGCAGGGGTGGACCATGTGGTCCTATATTAAAAAGATATACATATGTTAAAGGCGTCAGTGCACCCAGATATTGTGCTTTTGGTGCCAGGCCAGCAAGTACTATCATACAGTAACCCCTCTGTGGTATTGTGGAAGAATGCAGGGGTGGACCATGTGGTCCTATATAAAAAAGATATGATTCTGGTCAAGGCGTCAGTGCACCCAGATATTGTGCCTTTGGTGCAAGACTGCCAGGCCAGCAAATATCATCATACAGTAACCCCTCTGTGGTATTGTGGAAGAATGCAGCAGTGGACCATGTGGTCCTATATTGAAAAGATATGAATCTGGTCAAGGCGTCAGTGCACCCAGAAATTGGCCTTTTGGTGCCAGGCCAGCAAGTACTATCATACAGCAACACCTCTGTAGTATTGTGGAAGAGTGCAGGGTTGGACCCTGCGGTTCAAAAAATTAAAATGTTATAAATCTGGCACAGGCATCATTGCAGCCAAATATTGTGCCTTTCATGGCAGCAAGTGCATTCACACTGTAACCCTTTTGTGGTATTGTGGAAGAGTTCAGTGCTGGAGGTTTTGTGAATGCAGAAGACATCCCTGATCTATTCCGCTACATCAGCATCAGGGGATTGATAGCTGCTGATCCAGGACTGATTCATTTTTATAAATGTCAGCCGGTCTACAGAGTCGGTGGAAAAGACGCACTCTTTTCTCTGTGACAAAACCTCCAGCGGCACTGAACGTCCTTTCAGAAAGCACGCTAGATGAAGGGCAACCTAGTAGCTGCATAGCATATTGGCTAAGTTCTGGCCAGTGATCCAAACTCAACACCCAGTAAGCCAGTGGATCATCTGCTGGAAAGGTATCCAGGTCTGCCCTTGCCCCTAGGTAGTCCTGCACCATATGGTGAAGACGCTGGCAATGGGTGCCTACATTTGATGTCCCTGGGCGTTGTGGACTAAAAAAATAAAAAATTGCATCAGTCAAGCGGCCCTGGCCTTCACCACTATTCCTCTCATCATCCGCAGCCTCAGAAGCATGTGTGTCATTACTTGGTAACCTACCAGTGCCTTGAAAGGTGTTACACAAGTGTCGCTTTAGAGCGTCCTCAAGTTTTTTCATCCTGTGCTCCCTCTGTGTGGGCAGGATGAGCTCTGCAACTTTACCCTTGTATCGTGGATCAAGAAGAGTTGCCAACCAGTAATGATCCCTCTTCTTGATAGCACGAATCCTGGGGTCCTTTAGCAGGCTTTGCATTATTAGGGAGCCCATGCAGCGTAGGTTGGAGGTGGCATTGGCTTCCGAATCTTCCTGGTCAATGAGGATGACCCCATTGTGCACTTCCTCCTCCCAGCCACGCACTAGCCCTTGTGTTTCTGGGCACATGAAACCTGCCCTTGAGGAATCCCCACCTTCAATGCCCCCACTACTTAAATATTCTGCCTCCTCCTCCTCCTCCTCATCCTCCTCCTGTCTGATCTGAGTAGGATCCGCTGGAATGCTGTCTGCGGAAAGACTGGGGCAGGCCTCCTCTTCCTCCCGCTGCTCTGCCTCTAGAGCCACATCTATAATTCCCGCAGAGTGTGCTCCAGCAGGAACACTAAAGGAATAGTGTCACTGATGCATGCACTGTCCCTGCTCACCATACTCGTTGCCTCCTCAAATGGTGACAGTACAGTGCATGCATCCTTGATCATCAGCCACTGCGGGGGGGGGGAAACAAGTTGACCTGAACCTGTCCTTGTGCCATACTCACACAGGTACTCGTTGATGGCCCTCTGCTGCTTGTGCAAACGCTGCAGCATTGCTAATGTCGAGTTCCACCTGGTGGGCATGTCACAGATCAGATGGTTTGTGGAAGGTGGAATTCTCTTTGAATTTCTGCCAGGCGAACGCTTGCTGGGAATGACCGTCTGAAGTGGCTGCAGACTTTTCTGGCCTGGCTGAGAAGCTCTGGCAGCCCTGGGTACTTGGTTAGGAAACGCAGTACCACTAGATTTAGGACGTTTGCTAGGCATGGTACATGCATCAATTTACCCTTGCGTAGGGTGGAGAGAAGGTTGCTGCCATTATCACAGACGATCATTCCCAACTGAAGCTGGCGTGGTGTTAACCATCTCTGCACCTGGCCCTGCAGAGCTGACAGAATTTCTGGCCCGGTGTGGCTCCTGTCCCCTAAACAAACCAGCTCAAGCACAGTATGGCTTCTTTTTGCTTGAGCCATCGCGTAGACCCTGTCAGGCGTCAGTTTAACTGCCACTTTGCAAGAGACAGAGAAGGAGGAGGAGGAGGAAGAGGGAGAGGTGGTGGTGGTGGAGCAGACAGACCTCATACAAGCAGCTTTCTGGAGGCATGGTGGATGAACAAGCTCCAGCACAGAGCCCTGTCTTGGATCCCTTCTAGCTGCAATCAGAGTTACCCAGTGTGCCGTGAAGGAAATGTAACGACCCTGTCCATGCTTGCTGGACCACGTGTCTTAAAGTCACATGCACCTTGTTGCTGACTGCCTTTCCCAATGACTGGATAACATTGTCTTCCACGTGCTGGTATAGTGCTGGAATGGCCTTGCGTGAAAAGTAATGGCGTTTTGGAACCTGCCACTGTGGTACAGCACATTCAGCAAATTCACGGAAGGGAGCAGAGTCCACCAGCTGGAAAGGCAGCAGCTGCAATGCGAGTAATTTTGCTAAGCTGGCATTTAGACGCTGTGCTTGGGGATGGTTGGGACTATATTTTTTCTTACGCTGCAGCAGCTGCGGCAACGTAATCTGACTGTGTAAATCTTCAGCTGCTGGGATGATGTCACATTGTGAGGAAGGACCTGGTACATCCATTACTGTAACATCATCCCTGTCAGTGGAGGTTGTAGGCAATGACATGGCAGGACATACAGTGGGGGTAGAGACAAATGAAGAGGAGGAGGAGCTACGCAAAGTTTTGCGCCAACGGGATGTGTGGCAGGAGGTCATATGTCGCCTCAAGCATGTGGTACCCAAGTGTCCGGTGTCTATCCCACGCTTCAGCCTCATCTGACATAGATTACAAATGGCAGCGGTGGGGTCTGCTGCACATTTCTTAAAGAACTCCCAGCAGACAGCAGAGTTCCTGCGTGTGTGCTTTGAGACAACAGCGCTCTGCACCGGAGCAGCTCTGACATGTGATGCCTTGGACTTGCTAGTGCTACGGTTGGTCATAGAGGATGTTGTGCCTCGTGTTTGCTGTCCCTCCTCCTCCCCCTCTTCCTCACTTGATTCCTCTGTTCGATCAGGCACCCAGGTGGAGTCAGTGACCTCATCATCATTGTCATCATCTTCCCTATCTCCTCGTCACTGGAGCCAACTTGGCAGTATGCTGCAGCTGCTGGGGCTACATGAGTGCCAGTTATTTGTGTTTCATCACTGGCACCCCCTTCCTCTAGGTTGATTATACTCCCTTGCTCAACCTCAGAGATTGAATCAGAGCACTGTACTTGCTGCGCATCCTCAAGCAGCATGTCACTCTCATTGTAGTCAAACAATTCAGCTGACTCCTCCGTGTGTGATAGTGAGGCAACGGCAGGAGTAGCTGTGGACATGGAGGCTGCATTAGATGCTTTGGCAGCTGAGAAGGACTGTAAAGCACTAGAAGCCTGGCTGGCAGAGGACTCGGAGGATGAGGATGGTCTGGTTAGCCAATCCACCAAATCCTCTGTATGTTGCTGCTGCTTAAGACGGCCAGCACCAGTTAGAAACGACAAGCGTGCCCCTGCAGAGGATGCACCACGTCCACCACGACCAGAGGCACAGCCTCCCGACACAGGGGCTGCTTGCCCTCTTATCTGTGTCTGGGAGCGTCTGCCTGTCCTTTTTGTTCTTTCAGACATGGTGAGTGATATATAGATTAAATATTTACAGAACTCTGATTCAACTCTGGTATAAAGATTAAAGATTTAACCTTTTTGCTGCGGAGGATGTGCTCAGCGCATCCACCCACAGGTAGCATTCCTTGCAGAGGACGCACTGAGCGCGTCCTCCCTTTGGGGCCAGCGATCGGCCGGATTTCGGCCGATCGCTGTGCCCCCTGGTGCGGGCTGACATTCTCGATGTCAGCCCAGCACCCGGAACCGCCGCCGGCCTAATTAGATGTCATCGCGGCGGCGCGATGACATCTAATTCAGGCGCCCCCCCCCCGCATGTGCGGAGGAGGCGCCTGAAAGGGAGGGGGGGGAGGTCCTTCGGACCTCTCTCCCTCCCGATCGCCGGCGTGCAGGGGGTTAATCCAGGCACCATTTGGAAGGGCACAGCCTGCCATTCCTAACGGTACCTGGAATTAACCCCATGGGGGCTGGATCACGAATCGGCGCCGAAAAGCGCCGGTTCGTGATCCTTTCCCGGAGCGGGCCGACATCTTGGATGTCGGCCAAGCTTCTGGGAATGCCCCCTGAGGACTGGCGTCATCGTGCATAGCACGATGACGCCAGTCCTGGAGTTAACCCCTAACTGCCACCAATGGTGGAAATAGGGGGTTCCAATCCATGGCAGTTAGGGGTTAATGTTTGATATTGTTGGATCGGCCAGAGCATGGCCGTTCCAACAATACCAAACATGACTATGAAAAAGTTTGTAAAAAATAAATAAAAATAAAAATAAAAAAATATTTTAAAACAAATCTCAGAAACCTCTTATAAATCAGTGAGACCCCTTGATGGGTGTCAGTGAAACCTCCTATAAATCAGTGAGACCCCCTGATGGGTGGCAGTGAGAAGCCACAGATTACAAGTCTCAGAAACCTCTTATAAATCATTGAGACCCCTTGATGGGTGGCAGTGAAACCTCCTATAAATCAGTGAGACCCCCTGATGGGTGGCAGTGAGAAGCCACAGATTACAAGTCTCAGAAACCTCTTATAAATCAGTGAGACCCCTTGATGGGTGGCAGTGAAACCTCCTATAAATCAGTGAGACCCCTTGATGGGTGGCAGTGAAACCTCTTATAAATCAGTGAGACCCCTTGATGGGTGGCAGTGAAAAGCCACAGATTACAAATCTCAGAAACCTCTTATAAATCAGTAAGACCCCTTGATGGGTGGCAGTGAAACCTCTTATAAATCAGTGAGACCCCTTGATGGGTGGCAGTGAAAAGCCACAGATTACAAATCTCAGAAACCTCTTATAAATCAGTGAGACCCCTTGATGGGTGGCAGTGAAACCTCCTATAAATCAGTGAGACCCCCTGATGGGTGGCAGTGAGAAGCCACAGATTACAAGTCTCAGAAACCTCTTATAAATCAGTAAGACCCCTTGTTGGGTGGCATTGAAACCTCCTTTAAATCAGTGAGACCCCTTGATGGGTGGCAGTGAAACCTCCTATAAATCAGTGAGACCCCTTGATGGATGGCAGTGAGAAACCACAGATTACAAGTGTCAAAAACCTCCTATAAATCAGTGAGACCCCCTGATGGGTGGCAGCCAGTGAGAACACATGGATTATAACAATTCCCAAATATTTTGTAGAAATTTGTGACCCCCAAAATACTTGCTGGCAGTGACAAGAGACAGATCACCTCAATTCCCAGATATTTTGTAAAAATTAGTGACCCCCAAAATACTGTGAGGTACTGGCTGTGTGACAAGTGACAGATCACCTCAATTCACAAATGTTTTAAAGAAATTTGTAACCCCCAAAATACTTGCTGGCACAGTGACAAGACACAGAAGATCACCTCAATTCACAAATGTTTTAAAGAAATTTGTAACCACCAAAATACTTGCTGGCACAGTGACAAGACACAGAAGATCACCTCAATTCACAAATGTTTTAAAGAAATTTGTAACCCCCAAAATACTTGCTGGCACAGTGACAAGACACAGAAGATCACCTCAATTCACAAATGTTTTAAAGAAATTTGTAACCCCCCACAAAACTTGCTGGCACAGTGACAAGACACACATCACCTAAATTCCCAGATATTTGGTAGAAATGAAACCCCCCAGACCCCCCCAGTAGCGTGGCAGACCGGCAGTAAGAACACAGAACAACAATCTCCTATGAAATCTCCTCTCAAATGCGTGCTGAAGCTATGCGTGGAAACCTTACAGTATATAGTGTGCTGCGGGACTTAGCTCTGTGAGTCCATGATTCCGAACCGTCCGAACCGAACAGCTCATCCCTAGTCAGCATAGAGATGATATTGGAGTCCATAGGAAGAAATGAGTTTGCCCAGAGATGCAGTATAGATCGAGAAGAGTAGGGGATCCAGAACATAGCCTTGAGGTACCCCAATTGAAAGAGGAACTGGGGGTGAAGAGGCACCAGCGAAGGAGACACTGAAGGAGCGAAGAGAGGAGGTAGGAAGAGAACCAGGAGAGAGAGCAGTGCCACTGAGGTCAAGTAGACACAGTGTGAGGAGCAGGAGAGGGTGGTCCACAGTGTCAAATGCAGCAGAAAGGTCAAGAAGAAAAAGCAGGGAGAAGTGATCTTTGGTTTTAGTAGCAACTAAATAATTAGTCACCTTGGTCAGAGCAGTCTCAGTGGAGTGCTGGAATCGAAAGCCGGACTGGTGAGGATCAAGTAGAGAGTTAGCAGCGAGAAAATTGGTGAGCTGGTTATAGACCAGGTGTTCTAGGATTTTGGAGGCAAAGGGGAGCAGAGAGATGGGACGGTAGTTCAAAATGGAGTTGGGATCAAGAGATGGCTTCTTTAGAATGGGGGTGATCAGAGTATGTTTGCGCGCAGAGGAGAAGAGTCCAGAGGAGAGGTTGGAAATATGAGTCAAAGGCAGGGATAATGACTGGTAGGACAGACCGAATATGGTGCGAGGGGATGGGGCCAAGGGGACAGATGGTTGTACAGGAGGACTGGAACTGCTGAGAAAGTGACTCCATTGTAATATGGTTGTTAAATGACAGGCGCTAATGGAAAATGGCAAACGCTCAAGTTTTCATATAGCGTCTGCCATTTAACACCAACCATGGAATAGGGCCCCAGGTCTTTAAAACGTTGTAGATATATGCTTAATAGTTGTGCAACAAATGTCCCATTTCAGAAAAATATCTATGGTGCTTAATTAGTGAAAGATCTGTAAGCATTTTGAACACACATAACTGATTATTTTAATGGCCAGCTTAAAATGATATGTGCTTTGGACATTGTGCAAAATCATTATTGATGTAAGAATTAGAAATGGGTAAACCGCAGCCATAAGGGCATGCACATGGTCAGAAACTATACTAAGGTAGGCTATGGCAAAACAAATATCCACAATGTTATATTTGGTACAGTGACATTTTTACTCTAGAAAAATACTTTTCGGCTATTTTTGCGGTGAGGAATGTGAAACACTCTTCTTCCATGACTTCTGTGGTTCTCTCTTGTTTAGAGTAAGTATTTGAGGCAAAGAGATGGTAAGATTGTATTTGTGCAATCCTGTCACTCAGTGTACTGTTGTTTTCTTGAGGCTGTCATTCAGTATGATTGTGATAAAAAGCCTTCTAGCATATTTTATAATCCAAAAAATATATACTGTATATTCAAAGTCTGTCTTTAAAATACTGGTTTATCATTTGTTACTTTATTATTCTGTAAATATGAATTTTTATATTTTGTGAGAATCGGTATCATAATTTATTCCTGTTAAATAATGGGATATTTTGACTGACATGAAGATAAAATATTTACTGCACTTTCTAGACCATGTAAAAATGCTGAAATGGGCATATGCCTGTTAATGAAAAGGGATATATGCATAAGAGAGTTTTAAGCAAAGTGTATATAAACCTTTTGCATTTGGATAATAACTTTGTAGTTGGTGTTTTATAAATCTGTTAGATAAATACTGAATGTTGTTCAAACAGTGAAATTTAGAACCTACCGCTCAGTACTTGCAGTGAATGCTCTCTGTATAGAGGAACAAAGAAGAATTTGTGATGTAGTTAGATGAAAAAAAATAAGGATTTAACTACCTTACTTTTACTACTGTGGAAGTGGGGTAATTGTAATGTAGAAGTAATGCTTGAATTAAGCTGGGTTGAGATATTAATGAACTTACTATATTATGAATAAATGTGAAAAAAGGGTTTTTTTGCATTTGTATGCACTCCCGCAAAACTGTGCTCATGCATTGATAAGTGCTGACAGGGGAATATAATGCTATACACGTCCTTGTAGTATCATTGCAGTTGATGGTTTGTCTAAACATTCCGAATAAAGAATTTCCCCTTCCCCCAATTGTTTTCCCTGATACAGCTGAATATTTTATATGCTAATGTAAATTCTATTTTTGTTCCCTTTGGGATTTTAAGTGATTGTAATTGTTGCTCTTCAAAAGCCAAACAGATGATGATTGCTGCTTCATGAATATACCAAAAGAAACCAGCTTTGATTAAACCTGCTCATCCACTTCATAATTATCTCTATTTTGTCTTGCTAAGAAGGAGTGAGATGGCAAATGCAGTTCATTGAAAGCTGCACTGGATATTTAAACATTGTTTTATAAAAGAAATTGTTAAAAGTTATTGTAGAAAATCTATCTTCAACAAGGGATTAAAAATTGAGGATTGTGTCGTCAAGTTAAAATATGTCATTTTAGTCTAGTTTAAGTTAAAATAAACGATTATCAGATAATCTGGTCCTGTCTGTGATATTCAGAATATATTTTTAAAAGCTAAATATTCAGTTTATGAATGGTAACTGCCCAATTACTATGAATATATTTAGGGAATGCGGGTTAACATTGGTTTCCACAGATTCCCTATTTACCGACATAGACAGAACATCTGTATATCATTATATTCCCTCGGAATGGGAAGGTAAGGGGTTATTGAACCGGATTATTTTGGTGGTAATTCAGTGTTCATTTGTATCATGTCACAGAAAAGACCAACACTCGGTAGAGGCCCAGTGGATTCATAGGGTGGGAGTCATTAAGCATTGATATGAATGTGATGTGCCTGATATCAACACAAAGCTTCATGTCTCATTCCCAGCACGCCATAGATCGAAGCCATCGTATTGTGGCATTTTGGCCTGGAAAGCCAGTATCATTCCAGTCATGAGACTGGGTTCAAGTAGCATTCCATTGTATCTTAAAAATATCTTATGAAATACTTAAGCAGAGTGCACTCCATATTGTATGTTGTGCTCACTGGTTTCAGTAGCACCCTTATATAAAATACACATTAAGGTGTGAGTGTGTTACCTCATTAGTGTAAACCAAGACAACAAAATGGCTCACTGCGCTGGCCTTCTTGTCAATACACTGTAGCCTCTCACAGTTTAGTTTATATATTAAATAGCACATAACACTAGATAAACTAAACTCCTAACAATCCCATAGCTAGCTACATATATAAATATATATATATAGGGGTATTTATGGGAGAGAGTATTTATTTAATTATATGGTTTTTATTATTAGCTTTAGGTTAAGGTGGGTTGGTAAAGATATCTCTTACCTGTTAATATCTGCTAATATAATTACTGTGTGGGTCACTGTAGCCTATTCCAACTCCCTCTATCTAGAATGTGTTTACATCTGTTAATGGTTTGATTGGTCTGTGTTTGTCTGTCTAGTCTGACTGTTCTAACCTTAAGATCTGTGTGCTGACTCATTTCTGGAGAATGCAATCACCATGCTTTCAGTGTACCTTTCCTTAAACTTCAGCTAAGGCCTGAAGAAAGGCACAGAAGACTGCTGGTGGGAGCACAGGGGTCCGGCAAGGGCGCAACATTAACAGATGTGACCCAGTGTGGGTACAGAGATCTGTTACAATGTTTATAATATCTCTTTCCTTTTCCGACAGTGCCATGCACTCTAGCTCCATTCATTGTACTTTGAATACGATGAATTTACAACTTCAAAACCGAGAATAAAATGTTTGTAAATAAAATATAATAATTATACAAAAATAAAAAATAATGCACTGAGAATCTCAGCTTTTAAAACCAGTCAAAAAATGAAATAAAATCATCAAGCAGGCAAAATGCTTTCCAAGGAGAATATGTTCTTTAAAATATCTTAATGCATATAACAAATAGAAAGGCAAGGTTGAAAGAAAATGTATAAAATATTGGGCCCTCACAGTGCAGGATGCATGGTGTTATCAGTATTGACAAGAAGGTCAGCGCAGTGAGCTGTTTTGTTGTCTTGGTTTACACTAATGAGGTAACAGTAGTAGGTGAATCCATATCCACAGCGTTACTATTACTAAATGAATGGCTATTGGCTAATATAAGACAACTTCAAAGATACACTATTCAAGCTTAATTTTAATAAATCACCAGGACTATATATTACCCGCCCACCAAAGGTTCTGCGGGTGCACGATCAAGTGATTTTCAGATCATTATTTCAGTCTTTAAGTGTTCCATATCCTTTGGCTCACTGACAAATGAAAGGTGTAAAGCCAGGAAACATGATTAATTTAAAAAGGATCACTATTGTAATCTTGGAATTACAGATTGATTTAATATCTAAGGAAGGAGAGAACACTTGAAGGGATAATGAAATGTTCCTGTATAAATAAAGACGAACGGTAAGTGCGAAATAAAGCTTTTAAGAGCTATATAAGTAACAATATAAACTCTCCATATGAAATATATACATAGCAAAAAAAAAGATTAGAAGACGTAAACTGGTAACATTGAAGAAACATTAAAGTTTATTGTCTACTGCTATTTCAAATAATAGAAAATTGAAATAAATTACCATAATATCTTTAGCTGAGGTATTCGAATACTATGGTAATTAACTACTTCACTACCAAGTTACATTCCATAAAACCATTGCCAGGACCCAGTGGATTTATGGAAAACAATTATGACTTCTACACGCATTGAAACTGTAAATGCAATGTAAACTGTAAAAAATGAAAATACAAAAGTACATATTTATGCATTACTTGACAATTAGATGGTGCCATCTTCTTGCCAAATAGTACAGTTTGGGATTTGCTTTTATTCTTAACCCCTTCACTGCTGAGCCATTTCACTCCCATGTGCTGAGCTCCTTTTGACCATTTTGTGCTCATCATGTTTAAACGTGATTTGAAGTCATGTTTTTTTGTAGGACCCAGACAAAATATATATCCTTATTTTCAGCAGACTCAGTGCATTCAAAATAATTAATTATTTTATATATACATCATGTACTGTCAAAATGCTGTAACAAATAATGTAAAAAAAAAAAAAATTCCATTCAGATTTCAATCACTAACAGCGTGTAAAATTATATTTGTCACATTTTATCATCCAAGCATTTGTGGTTATATATTCTATGGGGAGCTCTTGTTAAAAAAATTGGAAATGGCAAGATGTTCCTGCATTTTGAGAAAATACACAATTTTAACTTAAAGTAAAAAAAAATCTAAATTTGTCACTTGTATTTTGCCACATTGTGTTTTGTGAATAATATGACTAGCAGGTCTATTCAAAAAAAGGTGAACCTCAGGAGAATTACTGGAGAAGTGAAAATTCTAGGTCAAAATAGCCAAACCAGAAAAATTCTCCCATTTATCTCACTTTCCAAATCGGCTATTTGGTCTAGGTTGTTCTCTTCTTCTGCCAGTTCTCCTGGTTTTCACCTTTCTCTGAATAACCCTGAATGTATAAAATACTGATCTTCCTCGCAGAATGGTAATTGAGAAGGTGAGGAATGGCACTTGGTCTCCCCGTGTGTATCACTGCATCCTGGGTTCATACCCTTGCCCCCCCATACAGTGAACGTGACACTCTGCACCCTCGCAGCAGTGCGCCGATTTTGATGAAACAATGCATAATAATGCGATTGTGCCATTGCCTTCAAACTTGATGGCCTTATGGGAAATGAGAACGTGAGTTAGTGTAGCATCATTGTTCACGTTCTAATTGAAAAGTGAACAATAGTCCTGCACTAGGGAAAAAAGACATATTTATATTTTTTTATTATCTTTAATTACAACCTGGTCATGCTTGGTATTATTGGAAAGGCCGTGCTCTGGTCTTTCCAACAATTCCTTGCATGTCCCTGTAGGTATTACCTTTCTGGAGATACAGGAGTCCAAAGACCCCTGTATCTCCATCATTGGAAATTCTATGCCTGGCCGGTAGGGAAGTACCTTACTGATGTCATTGCGCCCATGTACAATAACATCAGTTGAGCAGGGGGATGTACCGGAGGCATGGCTGACATCCAAGATGTTAGCCGTTGAAGGGATTTCACCCTTGATTCCCTTCCCCTACACAGTTAAAACATCCAAAAGTCCTTATGTATCTAAATAATAAAACTCATGTTTTACGCAAGATAACTGTAGTTTAGGAATGCGGCTCGTGGCTGTATCTCTGTAAAAGGTCGCGTGTTTTCCTTATCATTTTTGCAAACAGCTCATGTCCTTGTATCCGTACACGCCAAGGCAGTAATCAGTTTAACTATAAACACATAGAAAAGTCCGGTCACTGTGTCCGTACAATTGAAACCATAATATGAACTTTAAAAACTTCTTAGGAATGTGTATTTCTCTGAATTTCTGCAAGCGCTTACGTATGAAAGTAACCAACAATAATTTGTTTATGCCGCATGAGATATGTTACCTCCGCCTCAGTGTGTCACGACTGATTAACGTGGTATTTTGTATATGTTGCAAGATGTATGACGTATATTGCTTTTCCACTTGCGTAAGTGGTTTTTACAATATAAGGCTAGCGTCTTGAAATATTAAAGTCAGAGAGATTCTGCCAACTGAGCATCGGTTATCTGTCTGTGTTCTTTCTGGTCCAATCTCTCTCCAGCGCTGGACGAGTGTTTCCTCTACCGAGTGTCCATCCCACCAAAGGGTCAAGTGACCAGTTAACCCCTTCACTTGGAGGCACTGCTGAGATCTCCGACAGGCTCTGCTCATTTAACCGGGTGAGTACCATATGTACTCCGGTATGTGACAGAGACCGCTGTGAGATAAAACGAACTCGGGTTAACACTAAAGTTCTAAAGTTCTAAAGTTTTAAAGACAATAAGGGAGGTCTGGGACTACCTTATCTAAAGACTCCAAAGACAAAGAGATTGTTATATTTGGGAGGACGCTCGGTGTGGAACCTCGTGAATCATTGTTTTATTTGTTTGTCTGTCTATGATTTAAAGTATAAGTGTATGGTATAATCAGGTGAATTAGTAGATGGTAAGACGAACATTCCCTGACTGTTGTTATATTTTGTCTGTTTGTAACTTGTTTGTATAAAGCATAAGAATATGGGGAATAAAAATAGTTATAATGAATATCCACCCCCTGAGACAGGAGAACCATGCAAGGATTATGTAATTAGAGTAGGGGGCACAGATAGATACCTGGTAGATCCATGTAGTACCTGGTAGATCCAGAGTTGTGACCCCTTCCCACGAGAAGGAGACAACAGTCCATTTCATATGGATATGGTAAGAGGCCTCTGTCTTGGAGACTCAGAAGCATTTCCATATTACGAAGGAGATCCAGAGTGAGATAAACAGTATATGCAATTAGGAGGAGAACAATGGCTTCTAACCCCAACTCACTGGTAAATGGCGAGATGACCCAATGATTACTTTGTATATACATGGCAAATCTATCGCATTTATGGCAGATACAAGTGCAACCACCAGTACTCTGGAGGCTTGTCACTACACGGGTCCCTTTCTGAATCAGAACCTTCCACGGGTATCAATGGCGTATCCACACCTACATACACCACTGTTCCTCTCCTTTTAACCCCCGATGACGGCACAACCTTGTTACAACATTGTTTTACATTTACAATTATCAAAGATTGCCCTGTTAGCCTACTGGGGAGGGATGTACTGGCTCTTTTACAACTGTCCATACACACACACCAGAGGGCATCCACATTGAAAGCCCGGTAATCCCGACTTTATGCAGGACACGTCACTTTTTTCTAACCACAGACACCGCGCCCCCTGAATGGAAGGAGTTCACCTCCTATGGTCCCAAGGTCCTTTCGACACCGGAATGATACCATGCACCCCTTATAAGGCCCGAGTGCACACGAATGTTGACCCTGTATACCAAAAACAGTACCCGTTGTCCCAAGAAAAGATTGAGGGTATCAGACCTATGCTGCAACAGTTTTTGACAGACGGTATCCTGGAAGAGGTTGTGTCCCCCTTTTCCACCCCCATCAACCCTGTCCGCAAACCCGATGGGTCAGTTAGGTTTGTCCAGGACCTGCGCGCTATAAACTCACTAATAATTCCCATTGCTCCTATAGTCCCTGACGTTACAACGCTTCTTTCCTCTGCTCCCGCAACACACAGTCATTTCACAGTCATCGACCTAAAGAACGCATTTTTTAGCATTCCTGTGGACCCTGACACGGCACTACTATTTGTTTTTTCTTTTGAGGGTTGTTAGTATACACGGAAGCGCCTCCCTCAGGGGTATATTAATGCCCCAGTGGTTTTTGCCATCGTGCTTCAAACCGCTTTAAAATCGTGGCACCCCAGCCAAGGTTCAGTCCTGCTACAGTACGTGGACGATCTCCTCCTCTGTAGACCATCAGGCGAAGCCGCCAAGGCTGACGGACTGTCACTCCTACAATGGTTACAAGATTGTGGTCATAAGGTTTCACTTGAAAACTTACAATGGTGTCAAACACAGGTTGAATATCTAGGTTTTGTTTTACGGCAGGGGGAAAGGAGTATCAGTCACAAAAGGATCCAGACTGTCATGGGCCTGGTCACATCAAGTACCAGAAAAGAAATGCTGTCTTTTCTGGGAATGATAAACTACTGTAGACAATGGATACCTGACTGCTCCTACTATGATAACATCCTGAGACAACACACTGTGGGGAACCCAGGCAAGCTCACCTGGACCCCTGAGATGACAAACGCATATAATGCTCTTAAAGAACGCTCTTATGTCCAGTCCAGCCTTGGGGCTCCCTGATTACATGTTACTATTTTATTTGTTTGCAAGGGACAACTGTAAAACCATGGCCGGTGTGCTCACCCAGGAACATGGGGGCCGCTTGTGTCCCATAGCCTTTTTCTCTAAAGTCATGCCAACTCCAGTCCAAGGTATGCCCTCTTGCCTACGCTCTTTGGCAGCTAGCTCGATGGCGGTGCAAATGGCTACTCAGTTCCCCTTTGGACGATGAAGCCACCCTGCTGCAGAGCGGAGTATGTGAACTGAGCACCCTCGAAGTTGTTGCAAGACTTTTGGGAGGTAAAGTCCACGGCTCTCTGGCTCGTGCTGGAAAAGTACGAGGGCAAACTCCCAAGGTTGCCAAACAGGAGAAGAAGAAAAAGAAGACTGGCCGGGCAAAGAGACGCATGCAGTACAACAGGCGCTTTGTGAACGTGGTACCCACATTTGGCAAAAAGAAGGGACCAAATGCCAACTCTTAAATCCCTTCAAGCTCTAGCCCACATCTTAACAGCAAGAGTGCATTAAAGACAAAGGTAAACTAAAACAACTGAGAAATCCATCATGTTTTATACTTTTGTAGTGAAAAAAATAAACAATAAATAAAATAATTTTTGTATACGTGTGATATATGTGTGTGGGTATATATATAACGGTTAAAGTCCGAAGTGCGGTTAATTTTAGGATTACCCGGGTATTCCTGACATTACCCTGGCGACATTGGCAAAAGTCCCACGTGAAATTAAATTTCGTACTTTATCTGGGTAATCTGCAAAGTATCCAGAGGTCTCTGGGTACTCCGGTTTTCTGCTGTGTTTTACCCGAGTAATTCACACATTACCCTAGTGTTCTTGGATAAAGTGGGATGTGCAATGAAACATCGGACTTTATCCATGTAAACCGCAAAGTATCCAAACGCCTCTGGGTACTCTGCTTTTCTTGGGTTTTCAGCAGGTTACAGTTGACTGAATTCCAAGGATTACCCGGGTAAAGCTGCAAACTGTTATGTGACCGATAACAAAATAGTGTTTTTTGTTATTTTTAACCAAATTGTATCCAAAGTCACAAACCGCACTAAATAACTGTCATGTTACTCTGTGCATTAATTGTCTGAAAATTAATTTCTGAAGATAAATATATTATATAAAGAGTAACCTGATGGTTATTATGTTTTATAAATGATATATAAGCACATATGACACATAATAAAGATCATGTAACTCTTTCACATTCATATAAGAAACATATCCTGTTACTCTGTATCATCATTATATCTGAAATACATTTTAATGTTTGTCTTTTGCCATTTTCGTTGATAATATCCATAGATAATAGCAAAATTCACTTTTACCCAAGCGGGGTTGGATGCTCTGCAGATTACCCAGGTGAAGCTGTAGATAGTCCCCAGATTACCCGGGTGAAGCTGTAGATAGTCCTCAGATTACCAGGGTGAAGCTTCAGACTTTTATCTGAACGATAACAAAATTAGATTTTAACCATGTGGGGTTGAATAGTCTGCAGATCATCTGGGTAAATTGTGACTTTTTCAGCTCCTCCTGACTGTTACCCAAGGGCAGCTGGTTAGTCCTAAAATTACCCGGGTAAAGTCCGAATTTTTCATTTTTTTTTGCAGTTTTACCCAGCGGTTTTGGATAATGTCAGGATTACCCGGGTAATTTTAAGATTAACCGCACTTCAGGCTTTAACCGTAACATAAATGTATATATATATATGTGTGTCTAATCTTTTACTATGTTTTTTTTTATCCTGTCATTGATTTCAAATCAGCAGAGGTTTCATTATCGGTTTTCTGATTGCTTAGAAATGCTTATGAGATGATAGTAATGCCTCCACTCACAAACACAAGCATCATTATATTAGAAAATAAAGTATTGTGATATCCTGCTGTAATCCTTTTACATATATATTTATCTATTTGGGGAGCTATTAAATATTTGTTTTGTGAAGAAGGCTTGAGCTTTTTTTTTCCAAGGCTATTCAGTGAATCCATTCACAGTCACACAGTAAGAGATTTTTCAGATTAGCCTTTGTTACAGCCATTCACTTTGTGAAAGTTTTACATATGACTCATGCAAACAGATGGAAAACAATTTGACTGAAGCACGAAAAACATCCACAAAGTGAAAAACTGGACTTACATGTAAACAATAATGCTTAATTGAATGTTTCTATGTTCAGGAAATGGGTTTTTGAAAATACGTATTTTGGAAAAGTAATCTATAATGTACACAGGCAAATGATCATATCTTCATGATAGAGAGGCATTTTATTTAACCGAGGAAATGCAGAGATGATCATTAAACTGTCATTTTAAAGGGTTTCAAAGTTCTCCTTATTAAAAACTGGTTAAAGAAGCATTTCAGCAATTGAAATGTACTTCTGTGATTTAAAGGGGTACGATGGGGAAATATACGCTGGAGACACCAAATATACACTACGATAAATTGGCTGGAACTCCAATGTGTGTGGCCCTGGGGGCGGTTCCTGCTGACTATCTAATTAGTCCGATTTGATAGGCAGACATCACCATCTACTGGCCAAAAAGGGTTACTGCAACCTAGGCTCTGTGCTGAATACCCAGCATTCCAAGCAATGTTTCCCAGAGTTTTAGCACATTACGTGTCATTACCAAGGTGCTAAAATCTTCGGAGCGTAGTCTAAAGCCCAAATGCAAATGAATTTTTTTTTTACAATTTTCTTTTTTTATTTGTAGTGATAAAACATAGATTATTTTAACACATTCTCGGACTGCTGTGTTTGATGCTGCTGATAGTGTGAAAACGATCACGGTAGTGAAGAGGTTAAACCCGACCATGCTGAAAGATTACAAGCAAAGGTTGGATGATATAGCCACATGAAATAACCCTGGACAGCTATTTGACCTCATCAGCAGAAGACCCCACAACTGCTGGTGAAGACATGATTAAAAATTTACATTTTAAGCAAATGAAAAGAAAACAATTACATTTCTAAAATAACAAATAAAAAAAAGAGTGTTACGGACACTGGATACTATTCCCTAGTGAATGCTAACGTTAGCGTTCGGATTTGTAAGCGTTCTCGCTAGGATATGTGACTTAACGCATGCACTCCCATATTACCTTCCTCACACTAGACCCGTAATGAAATCACTTCTTCAAGAGCTTACGGTACATTGTGCATCCTACAGTTGTGTTCAAAATTATTCAACCCCCAATGCTGTAAAGGGTTTTAGGGAATTTAGTGTACATTTGTAATTGTATTCAGAATGAAATCCTACAAGGACCTTTTAAAGAACCATATGCAACTAAAATGACATCAATTGGTTTTGTAATACAGTAGTAAATGTTTCTTTTGTGAATTCTTCATTGACACAATTATTCAACCCCTTAAAGACTACCACTCTGAAGAACAGAGGTTCATTCAAGTGTTTTCAATCAGGTATTGAAAACACCTGTGGATGTCACGGAGCAGCAATAAAGCATAATAAGCACCAATTAGGCAGCTTTAAAATGACTGTGATACTCAGCTCCTTCTAGACATTTACTGGTGTGGTTACAAACATGGTGAAGTCAAGAGAATGGTCCAGGAAGACAAGAGAAGAGGTGATTACTCTTCACAGGAAGGGCAATGGCTATAAGAAGATTGCAAAGATGTTAAACATACCAGAGAGACCATAGGAAGCATCATTTGCAAATTCTAGGCAAAGGGCACTGTTGAAACGCTACCTGGTCGTGGCAGAAAGAAGATGCTGACTTTGACTGCTGTGCGCTACCTGAAGCGTAGAGTGGAGAAAAGTCCCCGTGTGACTGCTGAGGAACTGAGAAAAGATTTGTCAGATGTGGGTACTAAAGTTTCAGCTCAGACAATACGGCGCACACTGCGTAATGAAGGCCTCCATGCAAGAACTCCCAGGCGCACCCCCTTGCTGTCTCCAAAGAATAAGAAGAGTCGACTGCAGTATGCCAAAAGTCATGTGGACAAACCACAGAAGTTTTGGGATAGTGTTCTGTGGACTGATGAAACAAAATTAGAACTGTTTGGGCCCATGGATCAACGCTATGTTTGGAGGAGGAAGAACAAGGCCTATGAAGTAAAGAACACCTTGCCTACTGTGAAGCATGGCGGGGGTCAATCATGCTTTGGGGCTGTTTTGCTTCTGCAGGTACAGGGAAGCTTCAGCGTGTGCAAGTTACCATGAATTCTCTTCAGTACCAGGAGATATTGGATGACAATGTGATGCAGTCCGTCACAAACCTGAGACATTGGACCTTTCAACAGGACAATGATCCCAAGCATACCTCCAAGTCCACTAGAGCATGGTTGCAGATTAAAAGCTGGAACATTTTGGAGTGGCCATCGCAGTCACCAGACTTAAATCCGATTGAGAACCTCTGGTGGGACTTAAAGAAAGCAGTTGCAGTGCCAAGCCTAAGAATGCGACTGAACTGGAGGCTTTTGCCCATGACGAATGGGCGAAGATACCCGTAGATCGCTGCAAGACACTTGTGTCAAGCTATGCTTCACGTTTAAAAGTTGTTATAACTGTAAAAAGGATGTTGTACTAAGTACTAAGATTGAATGTCACTTGGGGGTTGAATAAAACTGATAATGATGTGAGCACAAAAAAGACATTTGTGGTTATTTCATTATAAATGTTATGTTATATTTGTCTGACCTACACGTGCCTCTTTGATTTAATTGTAAGCAAGATGACTGAATGATCAAAATCAATGTCAAACTGGCCAAAACACTCAATTTCAGTGGGGGTTGAATAATTTTGAACACAACTGTATACTTAACCCCTTCACTGTGGATGGCGTGTGGGGAACGTCCTCATTGACTCCGCTATATGCGGAGGACGTTTCCCACACGTCATCTGCTCGCGGAAGTCTGGAGAGATACTCACCTCTCTCCTCCGGTGTCCTGCGGCGGTCTGACTTCTAGGAAGTCAGACGCATCTTTTAAGGGCCGCCCCACGTAAATGACATCATCGCGCCATGCGCGATGACATCATTTTCGGGCGACCCCAGGGACATCGCATGGAAGGAAGGGGGGGATCCTTTCAGATGCCTTTCCCTCCCGATCGGAAGGTCGCAGCCGCTCAAACCAGGCACCGCTTAAAAGGAGTGAGTCTCCCCTTTTAAGCGGTGTCTGGTTTTAACCCCTTATGTACCGGGCTGCAATCCAGCGCCATCTGGCGCTGGAACACAGCCTAGCTCTGGTGGGGGCCACCATCTTGGATGGCGGCTTCACCTCCGGGTCCCCCCTGGCCACTTAACGTCATCGTGCATGACGTGATGATGTTAGTTAGCCGGGGAACCCCTAGCTGCCCGGGAATTTCCAAAGGAAAATTTTAGTTTGCTAAAAATCACGTAATTCCCCCCAAGAAAATGTAACGAGTCCCCATTTCTAATTTTTTTAACAAGCGCAGCCCATAGAAAATATAAACGCAAAAACTCACATAATAAAATGTGAAAAGAAAACACTTTACACGTTGTAGATGATTAAAAATTCTAATTTTATTGCATTTTTTGTTATAATATACAGGCAGGACATGACGTATACAAATAATAATGATATATTTTAAAACCTACAAGCTGGTACTAAATGATTCTGCATTTGAGAATCATTTAGCACCCCCTAACACACCCCCCAAAATAAATCCCATACTCACTTCTTATCCCCCAGCGAGATCAGTGGCCCGATCCGCAGCTTCATGTTGCAGGGAGCAGAGTAAGACTGGGATGAAATAGCGTCGCCGCTTGATCTTGCTAGAGTAAGCGGGGCACGCAGCATTTAGAACCATATGCAATGAGGATGACATAGCGAGCCCAGTGGCGGCAAGGGGTTATTTAGCAAATTTTAGCTTCTTGTAAACAAAACAGTTTTTCCTTGTCAGCTAATAGAAATAGTCTTATGTGAATGACCTGCTTTATTTCTAACCAATGAAGTCCAAAATAAGTAAAGGTAGCTCTAATAATCCTGCTCACCTATGGCTAGAATTGATCCACTCTTAAGGTCATAAATAAAAAACACAATTCTCCAGAACTCTGTTCAAAATCACCATATGGGTTTATTCCATCAGCAGGATAACAAACAACATTTCGACCCTCTTGGGTCTTTGTCAAGCCTTTCACAGCTCTGTGGCTCGTGCCGACCATGGTGTTCTCCCAGTGACGGCTGAAGGGGTTAACAACCAGATCTGTTCCAGCTGATATCCTTATGACTGGAGTTGCTATTTCAATCTTTGTGTAAGCTGAGCTTGTGGCTCGGACATTGCGTCTGCTTGTCGTAAATTAACGACCACTTTATTTGAATCGCAATCGTTAATGTGCACTTATCTGGAGAATAAAAAGCTATTCCAAACTAGAAATACGAATTTACAGATCCTGATGCTAAATGATTTTGCAAATGTCACTTAACAAAGTAAAATATATTCAGCAAAAAAAAATAGTTCCCTAAAGACCAAGGGCACTATTCCTTAGGCTAGGGTCGGATGAGCGCATTTTGTACGGGACTGTGCGTCCGTGCAGTACGGACGTACTTACTGACTGACGACAAGGTAGTGGCCAAACAGTCCGTTTTTTTCACTGACGTATTTTTTGACTGATGTAGTAGGGAAAATAAATTACAATGAAAAAACATTCTGTCCGTCAAAAATGCTGGACGTATAAATGCAGTCCATCTGACCTCTTTCATCACTCACAAAGCTATGCGGACGTTGTGGACGTGGCGCACTCCGCACCTCCGTTCTAGCAGTATTACGTTCTTGTCTAACCTGCGTCCGTTTGCCGCGTCCGTCATGCATCCGCACTTCTGTGCGGACGTACTTCGTGTGTGGGGCTCCATTGGTCAGAATGCTATGCTGCCACGGATGTACAAATGTGCGGCAACACGGACGTGATAACTGCACTCGTCTGACCCCAGCCTTAGTGAACGCCAACGCAGCGTTCGGATGTGTAAGCTTTACTGCCAGGATATGTGACTTTATCACATACGCCCATATTACCATCTTGACACTAAACCCGTATGAAATCACTTTTTGTACTAGCTTCCGTAAACTTACTGTACTTTGCGCATCCTATACTTAACATGGGGAGCGCAATCTTTAATTAGCATTAGGATAGTCCTAGCTCTAATTACCGCAGGGATGCACAAGGCAAAATTTTAGATACACCTAAAAGCTGCTGCTAAATGATTCTGCATTTTCAAAATCATTTAGCCGCCCCTAAACCCCCCAAAAAATTTGATACTCACCTCTCATCAGGCGGCAAGAATGGTAACCTGATCCACCACTTCTTGTAGCCGAGAGCAGAGTGAGACTGGGGACAAATAGTTCCCAGTCTCCCTCCGCAATCACTCTGCAGCGCTTTGTGATCTTGAGAGAGCGAGATCGCACAGGGCTCATGATCCGTTAGCGCAACCCTCCATGAAGTCCTATAGATTCCAGCAGGTGAAACTCGCAGTGGCATGGAATCACTACTGTCAGTAAGTTGAAGGTTAGCACTGCACTCTGGAGTAAGGTGCCGAGCTAGTATGTGCCCCGGAATATCACGTTAAAGGAGGATGCTACGGGGACACCTGTAGGTGCAAGTTTTCCCGTTTGTGTCCCCATTGTAGTGTGAAGAACGGAATAGGGCCCTAAAAGTGGAGACATCGGTGTAATCCACTGCGCTCTCCCATTATGAGCAGCAGGAGACTGGGAACGAGTAGTTTCCTGTGTCCTTCCGCAATTTCTTTATGGCTCCTGCACGAGCCCTACTCGCTTGAGCTCACGGCAGTATCACAATCGGCTCCATGGACTCCGCGGGAGCCGAAAACAACGTTGGTGCGTGGCATTGCTGACAGTATAGGCTCCATTTTATTCTGACTACAGTTGCTACAGCAGCTGGTCAAAAAAGGTGTGGTAAAAGGTAACCGGTAAGAAATTATTATTTTTTTCCCTTACCAGCTCACTTTTATTGGCAAAATTGGAGAAGGGCCTCTTGTCTTATACTGAAAAGTGAGCTCATTAATGTTGGCATTTATTATGCTTATACATAAATAAAATACACATAACTGTACCTTCGAACACAGTGTGCAGTAGTTAAAACCTTCAAATGACTCTCTAATATCTCTGTTTTAATCATAAGCAGACATACACCACACACAAAAAAGCATATACAAACCTTTTAAAAGGGACACTCCAGGCACTATGACCATTCCATGTAAACTGAATGGTCACAGTGACCTGAGTACCTTCACAGCTCTTTCTCCTACGGGGAACTCTCGGAGTGCTGACTGAGCCATCAATGCAAGAGCTCCTCAGAGAAGCTAAGATCAGTGAGAACTGATCTGCGATTCATTGATAGAGACCTGGAGGTGTGACCCAAGTCAAGACCCAGCTTCCTTCAATGACTTTCAATGCACTAAGATTGGGAGCCGTCTCAAGACTGATGCTGTCTATAGCATGTCAACAGCATGTCAGTTTCGGCAAAGAACCGCGGGTGTTCAGAACTGGAAAGATGGTAAGTTTTTATTTTATTCTTTATTAGAATGGGAGGGGGGGGTTGTTTTGGGGGCTCACCACTATAAAATACCACCACCTATAGGAGGATTGAACTAAGGTTGGGAAACTGTGGTATTGTGGACAACTATTAAAGTGCACAAAGTTCCACACAAAACAACTTTAGCTCATTTGAAAGTTTTTCTATATCTGTCTCTACATTGTGTTAGCCAAACTGCTGACTGATGGATAGTTTAATTTTTTCCAAAAAACATTGAAAAAAGGCAATCTCCCTGAGCTTCCTGTTTGCTTGCAGTGCTGCGGCATGCCGCGTGATATGTTTCCTGGATAGTGATTTATGGCTTTCACAGTAGGAGACACTCCCTCCAGAACTGCCAGCTGTGTCTGAACTAATCCATATAGAGCATTTACAAATGACTCACGGATCTTTCGATCAGATAGGACTCAAACTCAGTGCTCAGTATGGTTCAAATGTTCCTTACCTACAGTGCTGTGAGTCCCCCTGCAAGATTTAGCTAAATAAATATGGGTTTTAAGTGCTAATATTAAAAGCTTGCTATCTGACCCCCCTCCCCGAGACATCCCAGGATGAGCTGTCAATCACACAGCTCATGGCTGCCTCCATGAGAAGAGCAGGCAGATTAAAAGCTACAGAAAACTCGCAAAACTCCATTGAAAGTCGTAAAATGAAAGGGTTTATTGGTTTAATTAAACTACAAGGCACATTTCAAACATCTCTATAGCATTTTAAGAAGCTATAAAAAAACCTTTTATACCACCATTTATGAGAGACTTACAATATACAGTAATTCTTAGTTGTTTATAGAGATAACTGGTGTAATTTATATAAGAAGCAGCACTGAACTGTATTGTATGCTTTAGGTAGGCTGTTTTAGAAGCTATTTACAACCATTTCTGTTCGAGAAGGCTGCTGTTTCATTATACATGTAAACCCAGTGTAGAACATTGTTTTCCCCACAAAACAACATTTACTATGTAGCTCACTTTTAAAGTATTTTAAAGGAACACTCTTAAAAAATATAGTTCCTTTTTTTTTGCCGTTAAATAATTGGGTAGAGGCTACTGATAGCCTATACCCAATTTTTTTTGTTTGGTGAATTTACTCACCTTTTGCCCCTCGCTGTGCACAGCTCCTCCTTTTCAGCTCATGGACTCTCCAACCTGGAACTCCCTGCAGCTAACGCAATTTGCACTCCTACGCAACTTGTGTTGCATAGGAACCACAATTTGCACACCACAACAGCATTTGCCTACTTTACGTACACAAGTTCCATAGCACCTGCGTACATTTATGGAACGGAGCTGCGCGCATGTGCATATCCAAACCCTCGACTTCCTGAGACCGATGGCTACCACAACTGGTCTTAGAGAGAGTGACGTCAGTGCACCTTCTGTGTGCCGATGTCACTACTCACTAGTGACCGATCTGGTGACCAGCAGCTGGGAAATTCAAAAATTCCAGCTCCTGGTGACGCTGGGTGGGGCGGAGGTAAACTTCTCCACTTCACACAGTGTTTTCACCGGATCGTTGGAGCTTGGTGGAGGGGGAGAGAAGGGGGGCACTTCTCCCACCCTGACCACATTATAAAGTGGTCAGGATGAGTTGAGTGTTCCTTTTTATCATTATTATTCTTTATTTATAAAGTGCCGGCATATTCCGCAGCGCTGTACAATTGGCACAGTTTAGACGGGGTTACAATACATTGAACAACATTTGACAAACAGTACAGGAGGAGATGAGGGCCCTATTCCCGTAGGAACTCACAATCTAGAAGGGTTAGGGTTGGAAACAGGAGGAGAGGACTGCAAGGTGAGAGTGATTGATGGTTGCGTCAGTGAGTTGGGTGGTAGGCTTCCCTAAATAGGAACGTTTTAAGGGAGCTTTTGAAGGAAGAGAAATTAGGGGAAAGTCTGACCGCACGAAGGAGAACGATCCAGAGAATGGGGGCTGCGCGTGAGAAGTCCTGCAGTCTATCATCGGAAGAGGTGATGCGGGGAACAGCTAGGCGCAGGTCACTGTTTGACCTTAGGGATCGGGCTGGAGTGTATTTGGTGATTAGTGGGGAGCTGAGTTAGTGAGGGTTTTGTAGGTAAGGATAAGGATTTTGAATTTATTTCTGCAGTGGATGGGGAGCCAGTGAAGGGACTCGCAGAGGGGAGTGGCAGAGAGCGGCGGGTGAGGTGGATTAGCCTGGCGAAGGCGTTCAGGATGGATTGTAGGGGGGGAGAGGCGAGAGAGAGGGAGGTCAGATAAGAGATTACCGCAATAGTCAAATCGGAAGATTACCAGGGCATGGATTAGTTGTTTTGTGGTGGCAGCGGTGAGAAATGGCCGAATTCTGGAAATATTACGCAGTTGGTATCGGCAGGAGGAGGAAAGAGACTTGATGTGGGGGATGAAGGAAAGAGCAAAGTCAAGTGTAACTCTGAGACAGCGAACCTGGTTTGATGGGGAGATAGTGATACCCTCCACCGTGATGGAAAAGTCAGGAGGTGGGGAGGCATTAGAAGGAGGAATTAGTAGGAGCTCAGACTTAGACATGTTGATCTTTAGGTGGTGGGAGGCCATCCAGGAGGAGATGCCAGTTAAACAGTCACTGACTTTTGAAAGGACAGGGGGAGAGAGATCAGGGGTAGAGAGGTAGATCTGAGTGTCATCAGCGTAGAGGTGGTAATTAAAGCCAAAGCTATTAATGATTTTGCCCAGGGAGGAGGTGTAGATGGAAAAGAGCAGAGGACCAAGAACAGAGCCTTGATCCTTTAAGTCCAAATTCAAAATTTACGCACAATTCTTCATCCTCGCCTGATTTCTGATATACAAAGCAATCCTATCACTGTAAACTAAAATGCATTACTTCATGAAATGTAAATTTCATCTGTTAAATGTTTATTTTAGTGAATTCATTTAAATAGATGTTTTTACTGGTTTCCTTTAAAATGGCTATTTTACAGTATTGAACTAAAATCATTCACCTTTCAGTAACTGGAATATACTGAATGTGATCTATAGTTGTTTTTGAGAAAACAGACAGGAGAATAGTGGTCAAATGATACAGATATTTCCTGTAAACAATATCTATCATCCTGCAGTCATACAACACAAAAATCAATAAGGACCAGGAGATCTTCAATTCATAAATAAATAACATGAGAGATCATATTTTACTCCAGTTCTACTTTAAAGATTTAAGGGCTCAGAAACAATCTTTCCAGCGTTATACATGAGCAGGTGTAAGCATGAACACCATTTAGCCACCAGTTACAACAAGTTCATTTAATTTAAGTATTCAATATTGTGTCATATGTTTGCACATTTAATTTCATTCTGAATCAAACTGCAGCCTACTTGAACCTAAGATTACCACACAAAAGCCTTCCGGTTCTTGCCATTTGGTTATGCACAACAGTTCCATCAGTGGACGCTTGGAGTTAATATTCTGACCTTGCCACTTCTTACTGTAAATTAACGGATCTTATACTTTGTATAGGAGCCCTTAATTAGTTGCCAGAATGAGAAGAATGAGTTCATTCTTGTTTGGAGTCAACATTTCTAAAAGAAACGCTAACTCCCAGAACCTAGTGTCCTTTTGCAGCTGCACTGCCAATATCAACAAGCAGGCCCCAAAATAGGTTGCAAAAGAATTGTTAACCCCTTAACTACTGAGATCAAGATATCTCAGGCTTCAAAGGCACCATCTGGTGCCCCGACATCGAGATATCTCGATCTGCTGATCTGTAGCCCAAAAGCAAATGAAATTTGTTTGCTGCAAATGAATTTCATTTGCTTTTGGGTTGCAGAAGGTGCCCCAATGTTTTAGCCCTGTGGGCATAATGCCCAAAGAGCTAAAACAGTAAGATCGACAGATGAATGCTCTGAAATATCGAGCTTTCAGCAGCAGTCAGCAACCGGTGCAAGGAGAAAAGAAAAATCCACCTGCTGCTCAAACCTCTGTAACTCAATTTGGCAGTAGATAGTGCCATCTACTGGACACATAAGTTATTTACAGTAATAACAATTTTTTCTGTATAATTAATTAAAAATGATTTTACAAAAACACTGGTTTCTGACAATGTTTTCTTTGGAAAATCACTTGGTAGTGAAGGGGTTATTAAAAAGCAAGGTGTGCATCCAGACACAAGTTTAAGGAGAGGCATACCTACCAATTATGGCCGTGTTCTGGGGCCAGATGACAACTAGGATGTTAAGCAGAGCGCTAAAGCTGTACAACATAAAGAGCTTGAGCGTTCTGCTTAATTTTACCTCATCCTATTCCAACAGAGATGCAAGCTCAGCTTGCATTTCAGTTGTACTTCCTGGTTACTATGCATTAATGTCTCGTATACTTTGGATGGGAGATATTAAGTTGGCCATACACTTGTCGGACAACCAACTTGGTCATTCGCCTTTAGACAATTCCGTCGGCCGACCAGGGCTGTCCACTGGAAGCATCTGTAGATGACCCTGGTTGGCCGATGGACAGGCCACAGAAGGACGAAAAGTTTTTTTTTAAAACAAAAACAGTGCAGGGGAAAAAAAGACCCTCTCCCTGGTGCTGAAACGGGGTTTCAGCACCAAATAGAGCACAGCGAATGCAGCTGAACAGAGAAAAAAAACCTTGCGGAAGGCTGCGAGGGGGGACCCTGTCCCTGGTGCAGAAATAGCTTCCAGCACCAAGGACATCACCACCAAACTCCGCAGGACTGAAGAAAAAAAAACATGCCGCATTCGACAAGGGAAAAAAGCCTCATCTTTTTTTTAAAAATTGGGAATCTAAAATTTCACCCAAAAAAAAAAACCACAAAAAAATACTCCAAAAATATCAATAAATAAAAAGGCTTTTTGCTGCGTATGAAAAGAATAAATGGTTGAATAAAAAAAAGATGAAAACAAAAATATATTTTTATATTGAATCCTATGGGCTTCGTCTGTCGAACACCTGAATCACTTCTCTATGGGACAATATCCCTGCCACCGCACGGCAGTTTAACTATACAATTGATCTTTTTTTCATGTAACCTGTACCAGGTCGTCCGATTTCATCTGGCAAATTCCATTCAAATGGGAAAGATCGCTAGTCTGAAGCAGTCGCAAAAATCGTCTGCATGTCGGCCGATGGAAGTCGGAGGCAGTGGAAGAGTGCTGATTCACCTGCATGTTGTGGGATTGCTCAGACAATGACAGACAATATTGGATGATCGCACCATCGCACGAATACAGACCCAGTGGACAGCCAGCGTAAATGTGTCCCTAGCAGCTCAAGAATGAACTATTCCAATCAGCTCATCCGTGATCTGCACCTGATGTTATTCTTTCAAAGGTTGGTGTTAAGTAATTGTGCTGAAGAGCAATTACTTAACACATAAATCTAACTCCACAAAAAAAATTAAACACGCTCAGTTTATATGCCTTGTTGCAGAGATCAGCATGATCCGCTGCTTCCACGCTCTGCAGGCAGCTGAACTCTGAACAAATAGCTCCCAGTGTTCCTCTACATATCTAACTACCATCCCGGACAATCTCACTTGCACGAGCTCTTGCAGAGTTTGCGTCTGTGTCCATGGAGTCCTATGGATTCATTGGAGCTGGTAAGAGTGTCGGCATTTAGTGCTGCTGGTATTGTCCTGCAGTTGCAACGTATTACGACTCCAGTTGCTGAGAAAGTGGCTTGGTCATAATAGAGACATTAAAGGCGAGGACAAATAAAAAATGTCTGGCACAAACATTTTCCATTTGTGTCCCAACATGTTCCATTTGATGTTTAGGTTGTCATCTGGCCCCTGATGTTTGGTTCGCAATAACAGTGACAGGAAGAGTGTGCACTGGATTGCAGGCTGTGCTCATCACACTCATGTTCCCCAGCACAATGCTGCGCAGAGTCTATTCCCCTGCTGCTCTGGTTATACCTACCAGACACCGAACAGCAATGTTTATCAGACATTTACTGGGAATCAGATATCGCAGTGGTGTTGTTTGCTTTGTAATTAATTAGTGGACAATGCTGTTACTTTAAAAAGTAAGTTTTGATTGTACTTTATATTTTTGTTGTATATTTTAGATAGCTGGACTCTGGCCTTTCCATTGAAAACTCACTTGACTTTGCGAGGTGTATGGACCATGATATACAGGGGTCCAGTAATGGGATTACAATTTCCATGATTGTCCCATGTGTCCCCTCCCCTGCATATGCCAGTGGCCCCATGAATAACTTTTAAGGTTTTTTTTGACGCATGGAAATTACAATTCAACTTGACATGTTTTAATTATTGTGTTCCTTGCACTGCAACACCCTTGGATAGTGAAATATAATATCCAGTTCAATTATGGAGATCAATACAAATAGCACAACCTACAGATTAATGTGCAGTGGCAAACAATGTTAAAGCCGGGAAATTATACATTCTAGATTTCAGCATGTTTTTTCTCTCCTTGTCAGATATATATATTTATATATGCAAATTAGATACGTAGCCAATTGATTGTTTTTGTTCATTCTGTGCTGCAATTAAAAGGTATGAGAACAACTTTCTTAAGGACTCTTGCATATCTAAACTATTATTATTTGACATTTTATCCACTGATCCGATACAAATGTACTCAAAATTAATTATAAGATTGTTTATTCAGTAAAATAAACAAAATTTAGAAGTACCAGGAAGAAATGTGACTTTGATAAGGAAGTTTATACTGTAAAATGTATATTTTACACCTGTATCTCTTTCGTAATCTTTAGACACAAGGAAACTCAGATAAATTCCTAGAACAGTAAAACTGAGTCAGTTGAGTCCATTCTTGCATTAGGGAAAGAATCTGTTCTTATAAGAGAGATGAAGTAATAGTTTTCATCTTAATGTAGTGTGTCCACTTGCTGAGTTATAGAACCACCGCTGCACTAAGGATGCAAACCTCCTAGTTATTATGCATTATAATATACAATGACTTTGCTTAACCTCCCTGGCGGTCTAATTTTTTCAAAATTTCGTGTCTAAAAAGTGTCTCAATTTTTTTTTTAAAAGAAAACGTGTTTTTGTACATAGTTAGCCTGTAATAATTAGGAATTACGCACTGAAATCCGTACAATCAAAAGTCCTTACTGGTAAAATCCTTTATAAATAAATAAATAAATTAAAAAAATAGTAAATACACTGAGTCCGATAAAGTTTGAAACACGACATAATAATTTATTATCCCAAAAATAATTATCCAAAATAATGCAAATAAATGATATTCAATAAAATACAACAAAAAACACTGAAATCTGTCTGAAAACAAGGGTGAGACGATGTATGGTCTGCCTCTTATCCTGTAGTGCCACTTAGTGGCCGTTCATAAACATTGCACTTTGGATTACATTGTTTTAGGATTTTTTTCTAAATTTGCTGCTGGTCCCGCCCCCTGCATCGTGTGACTCGCAGGGAGCCTTACCAGGAAGCAGCTCCCCGCGATCACACTGCGGGGGACAGCGAGGGAGCCAGGAGGAGGTGGGTATGCATTCAGCCCGAGTGTAGCTCAGGGTTACCGTTCGCGGTAGTGAAATTTAACCCCGAGTCCCACTCGGGAACACCGCCAGGGAGGTTAAGTAAAAATCTCTGTTCAATGTGAATACTGACCACTAGAGTAAGATTTCCTAAATACTTTGCAACTTTAAAAATGCAAGACTCAACTAGAGTCTCTCATATGTATGTTCAGGATGGGCACCTCTCGTCTGGAATTGCAACGTCCATAAGACTCCGAAAATTAGCTGCGGCTCACACATACATATTTTCTTCAGTGTGTTACTTAAGAATTCATAGAGAATTGTCTTACAAAGCATGCAAACTAGTGTGTTTAAGATTACAAATGTATTTATGGATATTGAACCTGTGCCAATTGTTTGAACAATGGAAACAAGAAAAGACACCTATTGGAATTTCATTCAAAGAGCAATAAGTAGAGCTTCAGAATAACATATACAGTATGTTAACTTGTTTTTTGAAAAAGATTATATTTGTATTGGTGACTGACCACTAGGGATGAGCCGAACACTCCCCGAGTTCGGTTCGAGCCTGAACCCGAACATCCCATTTGTTCGGGACCGAACCCGAACACCCATTCAAGTCAATGGGGCTGAAAATTCGGTTTTTTAGAGTGCCCTCCAAGAGGGCATATATGCTACATATTTGCCATAAAAGGTGTATGGGGGTCCGGGTAGTGCCCTGGGGACAGGAAACAAGGACAAAAAGTTTTAAAAAAAACGTTTTTTAAAGGGACAGTGAGTTTTCCATGAAATAAGGGTTAAAAATAAAAACCAAAAATTCCTTCAAATATTGTGCCTAGGAGGTCCCCATAACCTGCCCATGAAGTGGCGGATTTCTAGGATGTATAGAAACACTTAAAAACAAAAAAATGACGTTTCATATGACGGTAAATGCTTTTCCTTTAATCTATCCATAAACAACTGCTTGGGGCGGCAGCCTGTATGAAAAGACATTTTAGGACGCGCAGAAAAAGTTTAGTGTTTTTTTTGGCAAAATTATTGTGAAATTTATGCAGGCTTTGGATGAAAGTAACAATAGGTGCTTTAAAATTGGGCTTTTAGCATCTGCAACAGTGCCGTCACACCGTAACCCCTCTGAGGATATGAATCTGATACAGGCGTCAATGGCAGTGCACCCAGATATTCTGCCTTTAGTGCCAGGCATGCAAGTACTATCATACAGTAACCCCTCTGTGGTATTGTGGAAGAGTGCAGGGGTGGACCATGCGGTCCTATATTAAAAAGATATGAATCTGGGAATGGGCGTCAGTGCACCCAGATATACTGCCTTTGGTGCAAGACTGCCAGGCCAGCAAGTATCATCATACAGTAACCCCTCTGTGGTATGGTGGAAGAGTGCAGGGGTGGACCAATGTGGTTCTATATTGAAAAGTTTTTGATCTGGTAATGGGCGTCAGTGCACCCAGATATTGTGCCTTTAATGCCAGGCCAGCAAGTATCATCATACAGTAACCCCTCTGTAGTATTGTGGAAGAGTGCAGGGGTGGACCATGTGGTCCTATATTGAAAAGTTTTTGATCTGGTAATGGGTGTCAGTGCACCCAGATATTGTGCCTTTAATGCCAGGCCATCAAGTATCATCATACAGTAACCCCTCTGTAGTATTGTGGAAGAGTGCAGGGGTGGACCATGTGGTCCTATTTTGAAAGGTTCTTGATCTGGTAATGGGCATCAGTGCACCCAGATATTGTGCCTTTAAAGGCAGGCCATCAAGTATCATCATACAGTAACCCCTCTGTGTTATGGTGGAAGAGTGCAGGGGTGGACCATGCGGTCCTATATTGAAAAGTTTTTGATCTGGTAATGGGCGTCAGTGCACCCAGATATTGTGCCTTTAAAGGCAGGCCATCAAGTATCATCATACAGTACCCCTCTGTGGTATTGTGGAAGAGTGCAGGGTTGGACTCTGCTGTTCAAAAAATTAAAATGATATAAATCTGGCACAAGCGTCAGTGCAGCCAAATATTGTGCCTTTCATGGCAGCAAGTGCATTCACACCGTAACCCTTTTGTGGTATTGTGGAAGAGTTCAGTGCTGAAGGTTTTGTGCATGCAGAAGACATACCCGATCTATTCCGTTACTTCAGCATCAGGGGATTAATAGCTGCTGATCCAGGACAGATTCATTTTTATAAATGTCAGCCGGTCTACAGAGTCGGTGGACAGACGCACTCTTTTGTCTGTGACAAAACCTCCAGCGGCACTGACCGTCCTTTCGGAAAGCACGCTAGATGAAGGGCAACCTAGTAGCTGCATAGCATATTGGCTAAATTCTGGCCAGTGATCCAATCTCAACACCCAGTAAGCCAGTGGATCATCTGCTGGAAAGGTATCCAGGTCTGCCCTTGCCCCTAGGTAGTCCTGCACCATATGGTGAAGACGCTGGCAATGGGTGCCTACATTTGACGTCCCTGGGTGTTGAGGACTAAAAGAATAAAAAAAAGCATCAGTCAAGCGGCCCTGGCCTTCACCGCTATTCCTCTGATCACCTGCAGCCTCAAAAGCACGTGTGTGAGCACTTGGTAATCTACCAGTGCCTGGAAAGGTGTTATACAAGTGTCGCTTTAGAGCGTCCTCGAGTTTTTTCATCCTGTGCTCCCTCTGTGCGGGCAGGATGAGCTCTGCAACTTTGCCCTTGTATCATTGATCAAGAATGCTTGCCAACCAGTAATGATCCCTCTCCTTGATAGCACGAATCCTGGGGTCCTTTAGCATTCTTTGCATCATTAGGGAGCCCATGCAGCGTAGGTTGGAGGTGGCATTAGCTGCCGAGTCTTCCTGGTCAATGAGGATGACCGTATCGTGCACTTCCTCCTCCCAGCCACGCACAAGACCTTCTGTTTCTGGGCACACAAAACCCTCCCTTGAGGAATCCCCACCTTCAATGCCCCCACTACTACTTAAATAGTCCTCCTCCTCCTCATCCTCCTCCTGTCTGATCTGAGTAGGACCCGCTGGAATGCTGTCTGCTGAAAGACTGGGGCCTTGAGAGCTAGGGAAGGCCTCCTCTTCCTCCCGCTGCTCTGCCTCTAGAGCCACATCTATAATTCCCCGTAGAGTGTGCTCCAGCAGGAACCCTAAAGGAATTGTGTCACTGATGCATGCACTGTCCCTGCTCACCATCCTCGTTGCCTCCTCAAATGGTGACAGTACAGTGCATGCATCCTTGATCATCAGCCACTGCGGGGGGGGGGAAAACCAAGTTGACCTGAACCTGTCCTTGTGCCATACTCACACAGGTACTCGTTGATGGCCCTCTGCTGCTTGTGCAGACGCTGCAGCATTGCTAATGTCGAGTTCCACCTGGTGGGCATGTCACAGATCAGACGGTTTGTGGGAAGGTGGAATTCTCTTAGAATTTCTGCCAGGCGAACGCTTGCTGGGAATGACCGTCTGAAGTGGCTGCAGACTTTTCTGGCCTGGATGAGAAGCTCTGGCAGCCCTGGGTACTTGGTTAGGAAACGCTGTACCACCAGATTTAGGACGTGTGCTAGGCATGGTACATGCGTCAATGTACCCCTGCGTAGGGCGGAGAGAAGGTTGCTGTCATTATCGCAGACGATCATTCCCAGCTCAAGCTGGCATGGTGTAAACCATCTCTGCACCTGCCCCTGCAGAGCTGACAAAATTTCTGACCCGGTGTGGCTCCTGTCCCCTAAACAAACCAGCTCAAGCACAGTATGGCATCTTTTTGCTGGAGCCATTGTGTAGACCCTGTCAGGCGTGGGTTTAACTGCCGCCTTCGAAGGAGAAGAAGGAGAAGGAGAAGGAGGAAGAGGTGGTGGTGGTGGAGCAGACAGACCTCATACAAGCAGCTTTCTGGAGGCGTGGTGGATGAACAAGCTCCAGCACAGAGCCCCGTCTTGGATCCCTCCCAGCTGCAATCAGAGTTATCCAGTGTGCCGTGAAGGAAATGTAACGACCCTGTCCATGCTTGCTGGACCACGTGTCTAAAGTGACATGCACCTTGCTGCTGACTGCCTTTCCCAATGACTGGATAACATTGTCTTCCACGTGCTGGTATAGTGCTGGAATGGCCTTGCGTGAAAAGTAATGGCGTTTTGGAACCTGCCACTGTGGTACAGTGCATTCAGCAAATTCACGGAAGGGAGCAGAGTCCACCAGCTGGAAAGGCAGCAGCTGCAATGCGAGTAATTTTGCTAAGCTGGCATTTAGACACTGTGCTTGGGGATGGTTGGGACTATATTTTTTCTTACGCTGCAGCAGCTGCGGCAACGTAAATCTGACTGCGTAAATCTTCAGCTACTGGGATGATGTCACATTGTGAGGAAGGACCTGCTGGTACATCCATTACTGTAGCATCATCCCTGTCGGTGGAGGCTGTAGGCAATTGCATGGCAGGACATACAGTGTGGGTAGAGACAGATGAGGAGGAGGAGGACCTACGCAAAGTTTTTCCCCAACGGGATGTGTGGCACTTGTTCATATGTCGCCTCAAGCACGTGGTACCCAAGTGTACGGTGTTTATCCCACGCTTCAGCCTCCTCTGACATAGATTACAAATAGCAACGGTGGGGTCTGCTGCACAGTTCTTAAAGAACTCCCAGACAGCAGAGTTCCTGCATGTGTTCTTTGAGACAACAGCGCTCTGCACCGGAGCAGCTCTGACATGTGATGCCTTGGACTGGCTAGTGCTACGGTTGGTCACAGAGGATGTTGTGCCTCGTGTTTGCTGTGCCTCCTCCTCCTCCTCCTCCTCCTCACTTGATTCCTCAGTTCGATCTGGCACCCAGGTGGAGTCAGTGACCTCATCATCATCAATGTCATCTTCACCCCCTATCTCCTCGTCACTGGAGCCAACTTGGCAGTATGCTGCAGCTGCTGGGGCAACATGAGTGCCAGTTATTTGTGTGTCATCACTGGCACCCCCTTCCTCTAGGTTGATTATACTTCCTTGCTCAACCTCAGAGATTGAATCAGAGCACTGTACTTGCTGCGCATCCTCAAGCAGCATGTCACTCTCATTGTAGTCAAACAATTCAGCTGACTCCTCCGTGTGTGATAGCGAGGCTACGGCAGGAGTAGCTGTGGACATGGAGGCTGCATTAGATGCTTTCGCAGCTGAGGTGGACTGTAAAGCACTAGAAGCCTGGCTGGCAGAGGACTCGGAGGATGAGGATGGCCTGGTTAGCCAATCCACCAAATCCTCTGTATGTTGCTGCTGCTTAAGACGGCCAGCACCAGTTAGAAAGGACAAGCGTGCCCCTGCAGAGGATGCACCACGTCCACCACGACCATCCCGACACAGGGGCTGCTTGCCCTCTTATCTGTGTCTGGGAGCGTCTGCCAGTCCTTTTTGTTCTTTCAGACATGGTGAGTGATATATAGATTAATATATACAGAACTCTGATTCAACTCTGGTATAAAGATTTAAATAACTCTGGTATAACTCAGTGAGACACACTGATAGCTGGCAGCCAGTGACAAGAGACAGATCACCTTAATTCACAAATGTTTTAAAGAAATTAGTGAGCCCCAAAATACAGCGTGGTACTTTTTGTATGACGAGACACAGATCACCTTAATTCCCAAGTGTTTTAAAGAAATTAGTGAGCCCCAAAATACAGCGTGGTACTTTTTGTATGACGAGACACAGATCACCTTAATTCACAAGTGTTTTAAAGAAATTAGTGAGCCCCAAAAAGATTTGCTGGCACAGTGACAAGACCCAGAAAATCACCTCAATTCACAAATGTTTTAAATAAAGTTGTAAACCCCAAAAAAACTTGCTGGCACAGTGACAAGACACACATCACCTAAATTCCCTGATATTTGGTCGAAATGAGACCCCCCAGACCCCCCCCAGTAGCGTGGCAGACCGGCAGTAACAACACACACAACTATCTTCTTTGAAATCTCCTCTGAAATGCGTGCAGAAGCGCTGCATTGAAACCTTATATAGTGTGCTGCGGGACTTAGCTCTGAGCCCATGATTGGGCAAAATTTGCCCAATCAGGACTCTGAGCGGTGATTGGCATAGTGTTCAACCAGTCTTGCACCAGACCTGTGGTCAGGTGCAAGGCTGTAGCCAATTAGGAGCTTCAGGCAGTGGGAAAATGCATTGTGGTCCATTGTAGTCGAACATGCGGCGAACACCCGGAAATGTTCGGGGTTCGCGATCTGCTCGAACAGGCTAAGTTCGGGTCCAACCCCGATCCGTCCGAACCCGAACAGCTCATCCTGACCACCACAAGAACTCTGTATAAAAGAGTGCAGGAACATATAAATAATATTAAACAGAATTATGATGTGTAAAGCCTGTCCCTGCACTTTAAGGAAGACCATGGACAAAATTCTAAGGACGCAATTCCATAGTGAACACATACTTTAGCGTTTGGATTAGTAAGTGTTAACACTAGAATAAGTGACTATAACACTTTACCTTCTTAATGCTAAACCGGTAAAAAATCTGTTAGCGCATGAGTGATTGCCTTAGCTTCTGAAGCTTACTGTACTTTGTGCATCCTATACTTGACACGGGGAGAGCAATCAGTAATTAGAGTTAGGATAAGTAAGGTATTACAAAGTACTAGCGCTAATTACCGCAGGGATGTGCAAGGCAAATATTTAATCACAACTAAAAGCTGGTGCTCAGTGACTCCACTTTTGCTAAATTTAGAACCCACAATAAATCCAATACTCATCTCATCCAGCGGCGAGAATGGTGACCTAATCCACCACTTCTTGTCCTAGGAGCAGAGTGAGACTGGGAACAAATAATTCCCAGTCTCCCTCCATGATCACTCCGCGGCGGCACTGCCTAATCTCGTGGCCCAGAAGTGCAACCCATCAATTCAGTCCTATGGACTCTGGGTGATACTTGCATCGGCACGGAAGCAGATGCAGGTGCAGGTTTTCCCCTTTTGCTTCCCCATTTTAGCATTAACTTCGGAATAGGGTCCTAAGGGTCTCCATGCCAATAGAAAACGTTGATAAATACTTGCGGAGAGAAGTTTTGATAAAAAGCTCTTCAAAAATAAATGAGGTAGATCTATGCCATATGTACAGTGGCAAGAAAAAGTATGTGAACCCTTTGGGATTACGTGGAGTTTTGCATGAATTGGTCATAAAATGTGCTCTGATCTTCATCTAAGTCACAACAATTTGAAAAACACAGTCTGCTTAAAATAATACAACACAAACATTATATGTTTTCATGTTTTTATTGAACAGAACATGTAAAAAATGTTTGCAGGGTGGAAAAGGTATGTGAGCCTTGTATGTGAACCTTTGGACTTAATAACTGGTTGACCCTCCTTTGGTAGCAATAACCTCAACCAAACGTTTCCTGTAGTTGCAGATCAGACCTGCACAACGATCTGGAGTAATTTTGGACCACTCCTCTTCACAAAACTGTTTCAGTGTAGCAATATTCTTGGGATGTCTGGTGTGAATCGCTCTCTTAAGGTCATGCCACAGCATTTCAATCGGGTTGAGGTCAGGACTCTGAATGGGCCACTCCAGAAGGCGTATTTTGTTTTGTTGAAGCCATTCTTTTGTTGAATTACTTGTATGCTTTGGGTCATTGTCCTGTTGCATCACCCATCCTCTGCGGAGCTTCAGTTGGGGGACAGATGGTCTTACGTTTTCCTGCAAAATGTCTTGATAAACTCTGGAATTCATTTTTCCATCAATGACAACAATCCGTCCAGGCCCTGAGGCAGCAAAGCAGCCCCAAACCATGATGCTCCCTCCGTCATGTTTTACAGTGGGGATGAGGTTTTGATGTTGGTGTGCTGTGCCTTTTTTTCTCCACACATAGTGTTGTGTGTTTTTTCCAAACAACTAAATTTTGGTTTCATCTGTCCACAGAATATTTTGCCAGTAGTGCTGTGGAACATCCAGGTGCTCTTTTGCAAACTTCAAACGTGCTGCAATATTCTTTTTGGACAGCAATGGCTTCCTTCGTGGTGTCCTCCCATGTACTACATTCTTGTTTAATGTTTTCCTTATTGTAGATGTGTCAACAAAAATGTTAGCATGTGCCAGAGATTTCTGTAAGTCTTTAGCTGACACTCTAGGATTCTTCTTTACCTCATTAAGCATTATGCGCTGTGCTCTTGAAGTCATCTTTACAGGACGACCACGCCTAGGGAGAGTAGTAACAGTGCTGAACTTTCTCCATTTGTAGACCGTCTGTCTTACCGTGGACACATGAACATCAAGGCTTTTGGAGATACTTTTGTAACCCTTCCCAGCTTCATGCAAGTCAACAATTCTTGATCGTAGGCAGGGCTCGAGTCGAGCGGGAACGCGCAGGAACGGCGTTCCCGCACTTTTCCCACAGCGGGAACGCTGCGGGAACGCAGCGTTCCCGCTGTGGCCCGAGCCCGAACGCCGCCGCCGCACATTGCCGGCGCCGGCGTGCTTCCTGTTACAAGGGCCAGCTGACAGGAGGTGGAGCCGCTCGCCTGGCTGTTTCATAGTTCCCAGGCGAGCGGCTGCACTTCCTGTCAGCGGCCACTGAAGCAGGAAGCACGCGGCCGCTGGCAATGTGGAGCAGCAAAGGTGAGCTTGGCTGGGGCAGTATCCATGAGACCAGGGGGGCATTATCCATGAGACCAGGGGGCATTATCCATGAGACCAGGGGGGCATTATCCATGAGACCAGGGGCAGTATCCATGAGACCAGGGGGCATTATCCATGAGACCAGGGGGCATTATCCATGAGACCAGGGGGCATTATCCATGAGACCAGGGGGCAGTATCCATGAGACCAGGGGGGCAGTATCCATGAGACCAGGGGGGCAATATCCATGAGACCAGGGGGGCATTATCCATGAGACCAGGGGGAATTTTCCATGAGAGCTGGGGCATTATCCATGAGACCTGGGGGAAATATCCATGAGAGCTGGGGCATTATCCATGAGAGCTGGGGGCATTATCCATGAGAGCTGGGGGGGGCATTATCCATATGAGCTGGGGCAATTATATCCATGTGAACTGGGGAAAATATATCCATATAACCAGTGCTGTGTATATTATTCTTGGGGTTCAGTGCTGTGTATGTTATTCTGGAGGCTCAGTGCTGTGTATATTATCCTGGAGGCTCAGTGCTGTGTATATTATTCTGGGGGCTCAGTGCTGTGTATATTATTCTGGGGGTTCAGTGTTGTGTATGTTATTCTGGGGGCTTAGTGCTGTGTATGTTATTCTGGGGGCACAATGTTGTGTATATTATTCTGGGGGCTCAGTGCTGTGTATTTTATTCTGGGGGCTCAGTGCTGTGTATATTATTCTGGGGGCTCAGTGCTGTGTATATTATTCTGGGGGCTCAGTGCTGTGTATATTATTCTGGGGGCACAATGTTGTGTATATTATTCTGGGGACACAATGTTGTGTATATTATTCTGGGGGCTCAGTGCTGTGTATATTATTCTGGGGGCTCAGCGCTGTGTATATTATTCTGGGGGTTCAGCGCTGTGTATATTATTCTGGGGGTTCAGCACTGTGTATATTATTCTGGGGGTCTGTGCCTGGAGATATATATATATTATATATATAATGCGTTAGTCCAGTTGCCACAATAACGAGTATACCTGTACGTAGTGATACCTTTCACTGATCAGTATAGTTTCCAGTTTACACTCTTGAAAGCTTGTCTTTTAAATGTAAAGTTAACCCAATAAAAATGGTATCACCGGCACGCACTGCTATACTCGTGATTATCTATATATATATATATATATAGATTACAATTTTTCTTCAGGTAATGGGGGTTGTAGAATTCGTGGGTGAGTTCCCTCACTTTTTTTCCCAGGACTTGACCCCTGATCGTAGGTCTTCTGAGAGCTCTTTTCTGCGAGGCATGGTTCACATCAGGCAGTGCTTCTTGAAACCAGGAAACCCAAAACTGGTGTGTGTTTTTAAAGGGCAGGACAGCTTTCAGCAACACATCCAATAATATCACACTGATTGGACTCAAGGTTGGCTCACTCCTGGCTCCAACTAGCTCTTGGAGAAATCATTAGGCTAGGGGTTCACATACTTTTCCCACCCTGCACTGTGAATGTTTACATGTTCTGTTCAATAAACACATGAAACCATTTAATGTTTGTGTTGTATTATTTTAAGCAGACTGTGTTTTTCAAATTGTTGTGACTTAGATGAAGATCAGAGCACATTTTATGACCAATTCATGCAAAACTCCACGTAATCCCAAAGGGTTCACATACTTTTTCTTGCCACTGCACCTTAATACCGTAAGGCTTACATAGGGACTTTAAGTTATATAATTCTCTGTAAACGGAAATGATCTGGAACATGCAGATATATTTTGCTACATAGATGTGTTATTTATGCTATAGATCAATTGGTTGCTCTTATAATTCATGCTCCTAATAAACAAGCCTACATAGAAATTTTATTTGTATTTTATATGTATTGTATAGAATGAAAATACATTAAAAAAACAATGCAGCGCTTTTTTATGTATTTTCCTTGTGTTATGTGGTAGTTTTGGGAATAACCACCTATAGTGCAATTGCGATTAGTACCATTAAGATATACCTTAGCGCCATTGGGTTTCACTCTGTATTGTATAGAATGTCTGTTGCAAACAATTAATGAATACACCAGGTTGAAATAAAAAATACTTCTAATTCCCCTGGTATTTTTTGAACTCTGTGACAGCATTCTTCTAATCTGGTTTGATTTTGCCTCTGATTTCTTTGTTTTGCTGTCTCCAGTCCACTCCTAGACCCAGGCTTGTATGAGCTTGTGTTACTGACCCTTGTTTATATATACCTCTTCTGTCCCAGATTCTAGTTTGTTTATTAACCCCTTTGTGACCACGGATGTACTATGTACGTCATGGGAAATAAATCCCCTTAACGACCATTGATGTCCATAGTACATCCGATGGTAAATGAGCACTGGAAGCGATTGGTATCGCTTCCAGACACTCAATTACTATTGCAGGGATGCCTGGACATCCAGGCATCCCTGCAATAGTGACCTTCACTGCCAGGGTCCTTTGTGAACGTTCCCGGGAGAGATCAAGTTCTGGTTTAACAGGAAAGGCGACACGGCAGTGAAATAGAGTGCTGGAAGTAATTGGCATCGCTTCCAGCTGCTCCAATGTTATTCCACGGATGCCTTGACATCAAGGCATCCTGCAACAACAAAATTTACTTCTGGTCCACTCGGTGATCGCTCCCCCCGAGCGATTGTTTCCGGGAAGTGGCCGGCAGACGTACTGAGTGCAGAGAGGGGTCGAGGCACTCAGCTCAATGATTTAACCACTAGCTGCCCAGAGTTTTCCTAAGGAAATCCCTATGGTAGAAATAGCAGAGCCTTTGGACATGCTAGAGCATGGTCTTTCCAATGATGCCAAACATGACCATGTTTGGCGTAAAAAATAACAATTGAAAAAAAATAGATTTTTTGTTTTTGTCTGGGTCGTATAATAAAACAAGACTTCAAATGGCACTTAAACATGATGAGCACAAAATGGTAACTTGAGCTCAGCACACAGATGTGAAATGGCTCAGCAGTGATGGGGTTTAAAAGCAAAAAACACAGTAAAAACTGGGTATTTTTAAAATCAGAACAAGATTTAGAAACTATTTAGCCAGGATCTTTTTTTTATAGATTTGGGGGTCAAATTTCCAAAAAGTGTTATTTTTTTTATTTTTTTTCATCATATTTTATAATTTTTTTCTAAAGTGAATTATAGGATATGATGAAAATAATAGAATCTTTAGAAAGTCCATTTAATGACGAGAAAAAAGGTAAATAATATGTGTGTGTTCCATAAACGAGTAAGGCTGGGGTCAGACCAGCGCACTTTTAACGTGCGTTCTGGCGCACATAATTACAGCCGCACTAGCAGCAGATGACGGGCAATGACGGCCAATATACAATGTACGGCCGCACAAAAGTCCGGCCGTGCAACGCAAGTGGAATTTGAACGCATTTTTCTGAGAACGCAGAACCGCTAGTACTGACGTACTGAGTGCGCAGCTGCGGCATAGCGGCGTGTGTGCGTGATTAGGAGATGTCAGACACTGCTAATGTCCAGCCTACATAACGTCCAGACGCAAAAAGAGTTTTATTGACGATCCGTACAAAATCACGCCCGAAAATGCGCGTCGTCTGACCGTTTTTGAGCATTCAGTGAAAAAATACGTCAATGCGTTCGGATGTACTTTTTCACGTTCGAGGGGAAAAATGCTTTCGTCTGACCCTAGCCTAAGAGGTAAGTTAGAGCTAAACACAAACAGCGCAGAAATGTAACAACAGCAATGGGTACTTAAGGACTGACAATGGTAAAACCACCTGGTCACTATGATGTTAAATGATTCTAGTTCAGCCCCTGCCATTCCAAGGACTGGTATAGACAGGTATTAGCTGGCTAGGTTTGCGTGCTGGGTATACCCATAACCGTGACTTCTTTTGAAAATTACATAATGCATATGAAATTATTTTCCAGACTTGTGTGATTTGGTTTAGACTGATCGCAGGTGATATAATTTTCTTCGCAGTGATTGCAGTATTCAGTCTGCCTTTCCCCAAGGTGATCCTTAAACCTGGCCTGTTAGTGGGTTCTGAGAACAGGTTTGGAAAACACTGCTTTTAGATTGTATTTTTGTACGATTTTTTTTATTGTTGAGTTTCTTTTGTTTATTATAACATATAAGAAATAGAATTCTATCTCCCAATCAGTTATATTAGGTTGTGCTTTTATCAGAGGCTGCGGGCATATTGTATAACCCTAACAGACTAAAGGGCTCGTGTTAATTTCAATAAGATATCTCTTAGATTTCAGGTTGTTTTTGTTTGTTTTTTTTCCCCTCATAAAGGGCTGAAGCTGTGTGCAATTTAAAAATATGACAATCAAACTGTAAAGCAAACTTAATATAGTGCTGGTTATTGAAATATGTGAAAATATAAAAAGATGTGAAAATATGAACTATAACATAGTGAAATAGTAGGGGTTTATTCTCCAATATTAAAATAGGTGCATTAGTTAATATGGTAGAGTTAACAGTATTTATTATTATACTGTTATTATATTATTATACAAGTCCTTGTATCTCAGCTGTCATTTCTCTGCAACACATCTTAAAGAATAAAATGCCATGGGGTATACCAGAAACATGTAGAAAGCATGTTAAAAAGAACAAAAATAATAATAGCAGAGAAATTGAATAGAGAGCCAGAAGCTGATGACACAATATGAAAACATAAAACCAGCTAGAAGGAAACAAAGTAGATTAAAAGTCAAGAAAATATAACAATGCAATCGAACATGCAGCGCCTGTAAAAGGATCATATGTAGCAAAATAATACCACTGTGAAAGCACAAAATATCATTCAGCTGGAGTACTACAAACTGTACAAACAATAGTATACATACAGAAAAAATGGCGTCGCGCCTGTACTCACCAGAGCGACTGCAACAGCCAGGAGTACCAGCTCTGTTCATGTATAAAACATAAGAAAAATAAAGAAATATGTAATCTGCGCTCGTACAATTCCATGTGCAATAAAACACTATCAGAAGTTTTAGTTTGCTTGAATGGCCATTGAAGCGTAAGCTCATTCGCCCCATCAAGACACCTCTTTGCAGACTGAGTCCTAACCAATGTACCAAAAGCTGCTACTCTGAGCAACTGCATGCCCTCCTGCTGCTTTTCAGCTAAGGAGAGGCAGAAAAATGGTGGGTTTTATTTATACATGCACCAAGCACTTTCCATTTGGGGTTGAAAACAAAAACATGGAAAAAGGAACAGCAGCAAAAATGACTAACTGGTGTTACAGCATAATATACATACATACAGAAAAAAAGGCATTGCGCAGCTTTTGGTACAGAGGAGCAGCTTTTGGTACATTGGTTAGGACTCACTCTGAAAAGAGTATCAGGAGCCAGATTTAATGCTGGATGCTGTTAAACTCCATTATACAACAAAGTACATATGGATGCTGTTTGCATGTGGGCAGGCACAGTGGGCATCCCATGATCTCCTATTGCACGGGGGTCCCAAGAGTTGTCAGTCCGTTCCTGGTTCCACATCACTTTGAGGCTGCAAGTTGAAAAGTTGTAATGGATTGCTGAAAAATCACATCTAAATTAGGGCTGAAACAACGAATCGATAATGAGACTTGTCAACTATTTTCATTATCGATTACTCGGCTTGTCGATTGTACCACACATGCTGTTTAGAGTCAGACTGAGTCAAACATCAATTTCCTCAGATACTACTTTGGGGCTGATTGTAGTAGATGTGCTGCTGCTTTATGATTTTGTTTTAGGGTTATGACCGACATAACCAGTCTGGTTTTATTTAGCTTACAACAGTAACAGAACTATTACAGACCGTGGGATACTGCCACTGGGTGGAGGTGCTATGCTGCCAATGTTTTATCCTTACTTGAAGCTGAGTCCTGAACCACAACGCCACCCTCCCTCTCTCCGGTTCAGAGCGCCCATCACTCCCTTTGGTCCTGGTCCCTTCCCCGGGAACTCCCTCTCAGACTCAGGTCCAGTCTGTTGCTCAAACTCACTAATTTATCACACTCTCTTTCAGTCCTTTGCCCAAACTCACTTCCGCTCATTTCCAGTCCCTCCCCTCACTCCATTTGTTCATGAAATTATTACTATTTTATTATTATTATTTATTTCTAAAGTACCAGCATATTCTGCTGCACTGAACAATGGGCACAACGTAGAGGACCTATGACAGAGCCTAAAAGGTATTGAAGATCAAGAGTTACCAACAAATGACACAGAAAAGGACCCGTTAGACACATAAGTGGAGTGTAAGGGAGCTGCCAAGACGTTACATATGTTTTTTGTTGAGTGGCACACCTGGAGGAACCCAGTTTGGGAAGGGCCAATCATGCATGACAAGAGGGCCTGTAGGCAACTAGCCATGATAGAAGAAATAATTCAAAATCAGTAATATGAAGGGCTAAAGGATGTAACCGGTGTAGGGTTCTTACCAGGTTTGGGGATGACCACTAGACGTGCATCATTAAATGAAGGTGGGAGAATGTCGTCTTGCAAAATGTTATTATACAAGGTTACTAAATGGGGGGGGTCACAAAACCTGAGAGCAATTTATAATAGACTGAGAGTCTCACTTTTTGAGGTTAGATAGTGTTTTGTACCTCTTTGGTAGTAATAGGGGTTGAAAGAAGTTCCCCATCTTGGAGGGAACATTTTAGGAATGTTAGCTTATTGGAAAAAAGTATTTTGGGTGTACCAGTCATAAGGGCCAGCTGTATAAAAGTCAGCGAAATAGTCTCTTAAAATATTTAGCAATGGAAAAGGCTCTGTAAGGGTGCCACCAGAGGATTTAAGAGAAGAAATATAAGGACTAGTCACGGTCTCGTAATAAATCGAGTTGGCAACAAACGGCCCAGCTTGTTGCCAAAGTGAAAATGGTGGCTGCACTGGTGTCGCCAGAAACGATTAGCATTAGTAGTGAGTAGGGCATCATATTTAACCTTACAGTCTTTATATAGTTGTAAGGTCTATTAGGGTCAGAGAGGTGCATTTTATAAGTGCCCGTCTAGCTATGTAAAAGGGTGAGGTGGGCCAAACCTTCTCTCTGAATTCAAGTGACATACAATTATGTTCCCTCTAATAACTGATTTTGAAGCTGACGAGAACAGATTAATTTCAGCGACATGGGCAATATTATCATCCATAAAATTGTTCCAAATCAGTTCTATTTGTGTTTTGAATAGCCCAGAGCTGAGGACTTGGGATGGAGAGGTCCAATGCATTTCCTGGAGAAAAACTATAGGGGTTATTCATAGAGAACCGATCTGGCCCCCAAATGTCACTGAACAGGGAATTTCCCTGTACAGTGCCAGTTCGGGGCCATTCGGCTCTTCAGAGTCGGTGCTTGTTCGAAGGCAGTGAAATCCCCCATAGAGAAGCAATGGTTAATCTATTCTATTATCTAATTTATGCAACATTTCAGTGCTCCCTGAATAGCCCCCTATATCTGTTCTAGTCTCTTTAGATGGCAAATAATTTTTTTCCATTCATGGGCAAGTTAAAACCCTTAAATAATGAACAATAAAGAAGATTGTGATGCACACTGTATATGTATAACTACACACGGGTGCTAGTCTAAGGCTCGGGTCAGACGAACGCAGTTTTAACGTGCGTTTAGCCGCACGAAATCACGGCCGTGCTAGCAGCAAATGACGTCCAATGCCGGGGAACATACGACGAACGGCCGCACGAAAGTTCGTCCGTGCAACGCAAGTGGCAAAGGAACGCATTTTTTCGAGAACGTCAAACCGCTACTACTGACGTACAGAGTGCGCTGCGGCCGCATAGCGGCGTGTTTGCGTGATTGGGAGACGTCAGACGCTGCACACGTCCGGCCAACATAACGTCCAGACGCAAAAGGGTTTTATTGATGATCCGTACAAAATCACGTACGAAAATGCGCATCGTATGACCGCTATTGCGTATTCCGTGACAAAATACGTCCATTCGTTCGAACGCACTTTTTCACGGACAACGCGAAAAATGCGTTCGTCTGACCCTAGCCTAAGGCGGACCAGTCCTCAAAGGTCCAAATACAGAACACTACAAAAATGCCAAGACTGCACACCAAAGTAAAAATTAATTTTTATTGATACAGAAATAAAAACACTAAAACACCACGAAAAATCTTTATATAATATATAATTTGCCAGAGAACCAACTCAAAAGTAATAAGGTTGGTCTACACTTATCCTAATGCAACAATAGAAATAAGTTAATATATGTCCTCCAAACAATATGTTAAGGAGTATCCCTGGTAATAATAAATCTTATATCACAAGCAGTGTTTAAAGAACCAAAAAAATAAATTAACAATCAAATGTAAAGAGAAAAGAAACTGAAATACTGATACCACAGGGAACCTCTCAGCAGACAAGAACCAGCAGAGACCAAACACTCAACGTTTCAGTCAAAGACCTTTGTCAAGAGTAAATGCCAACTCACCTCAGGTGTTGTATTTATGTTGAAAGATAATAGGTACACAGGTGTGGACACTAATCCCATTTCCCAGAGTGGTGTGGCATAATTATATCTATATATATATATGATGAAGCACAAGCAAAAAACATACCACATGTAAATATATCACAATTATGTTCAGTCATGACTCTATTTTTCCTGAGCTTGGGAAGCCTTCTAAGTGAAGTCTTCAAAGTGAGCACTTAGAGATGTTCTGGTGAGTGATTTTGATTTTTGTTTCAAACAGATCTTTTCTATTCATCTTAAGGTTTTAAGTTAGGTCTGGTGTGTAAATTAGGTTAGGCTGGTGACTCATTCCTCTTACTGATTAGCATACAATTGGAATCAATTGCGTGCTATTTGCTAAGGTGGTTAAACTTGTCCACGTCTTGCTGGGGGAGGTGTTCTTAGGTGACTATATAAAGCTTGTGGAATATTAGCTTGGTCTAATTGAGCTTGGGAAGCCTTCAAAGCGAAGCCTTCAAAGTGAGCACTTAGAGATCTTATGGAGATCCTCTGGAGGTAGTCTGAGGTTAGACAGGAGGTAGAAAACCTACAAAAAGGTAAGATTTGTTGGTTTAAATCCATTCTTTTATAATGGCAGGCTTGGTCCAGTGTAAGAGCTGTCATGCATTTGTTTTTAGATCCAATTTTTGGAGGTTTGGAGTGTGCCTGATATGTAGGCAGCTCTCTTTATTGCAGCAGGAAATTGCCTGTTTGAAATCTGAGATTTGTAAATTATCTGTTACACAAACTCAGGCTATGGCTATGACTGTTACAAAGCCACTGCCACAGAGGCCTCCTAGGAGTGGCAGATGGACTACTGTAGGATCTGGTAGACTTAGAGTTGTGGATAGAAGGCATGTCCCACAGTCTGTGGCTCTTCTTAATTCTTTTGAGGCACTTTCAGAGTGTAGTGGTGAGACGGAAGTAGGCTCAGACACCATAGTTGAGGAACCACCATCCCCTATGCCTAAGGTATGCAGGACTGCAACCAAGAACAATAAGGAAAAGGTGGGACATGATAGAAGGCAATTGTTGCTGGGTGATTCTATCATAAGAGGTGTTGAGCTGGAGAGTAGTGGTTTGGTGAGATGTCTTCCTGGGGCTACTGCTCGTAGAGACAAGAGACGTATTCTCAATATTGTCAAACAAGCAAAGCAGCAAGGGGAAGTGGATGTTCTAGTCCATCTAGGGACAAATGACTTGGCTAGCAATGAGGTTTCTGAGATTAAGGAAGATTTTTGTGTTCTTGGAGGTGAAATACAGCAGATTGCGTCCACTGTGTCATTCTCTGAAGTTTTGCCTGTGCATAACATTCAGGATAGGCAGATGCGCAATAGGGAATTTAATTTGTGGCTTCGGGAATGGTGTCGAGAGCAAGGATTTGGCTTTGTGTCCCATGATAGCTCTAATTGGAGCAGAAAGGAACTGTATAAAAAAGATGGTTTGCATCTTACTCATAGGGGAACATATGTTCTCAGTGAGAAGTTCAAAGGTTTTGCAAAGAAATATTTAAACTAGGAGGGGGGACAAAAGGGTAAAAAACAATCTGCCCGATTGTCCCCAAAACTAAATCGGAGGTGCAAGCAACATGTGGGGAAAAAAATGACAAGCTCAGAGTCGTGTCTATAAATGCTCGCAGTTTAGTCAATAAAATCAATGAACTGGAGGCAATGATGGCAGCTGAAAAAGTAGATTTAGTTGCGGTTAGAGACTTGGTTCAGTGAGAAAAATAACTGGGACATAACAATACCGGGGTACTCTTTATATAGAAAAGACAGAGAAGGTAGGAAAGGAGGAGGAGTGGCCCTGTATGTGAAAAACAACATAATAACGAACCAAATAAAAGTGAGCGAGGTGAACATAGAGTCAGTTTGGGTTACGCTAACATTTGGCAATCATACAGTAGCTCGTGTAGGTGTGATCTATAGACCCCCTGGACAAGTAGAAGAGCTAGATAATCTGCTGCTTGAGGAAATAGCAAAAATGGCAATGAAGGGGGAAGTTATTATCATGGGGGACTTTAATCTTCCTGATGTGAACTGGAAAACCAAAACAGCTGGTGCACCAGGAGTACAAATATTCTAAACTCCCTACTGGGATTATCTCTAACACAAGTAGTTAAGGAGCCGACCCGTAAAGAGGCCATATTGGATTTAATACTCACAAATGGAGGTTTGGTATCGGACGTTGTTGTAGGTGAAAATTTGGGATCAATAGTCAGTATGGTTTAATATAAGAACAGGGATGGAGCCGCACCACAAAAAACAAAAGTTTTAGACTTTAAAAAAACAGATTTTTCTAAAATGAGACTTTGTGTGAAGGAGTCATTATCAGACTGGAGGAGTTTAAAGGGAGTCCAGGAGAAATGGGATTATTTAAAGGAAGCATTATTGAAGGCCACAGGCAATTGCATTCGACTTGTTAGCAAAAAAAAAAAGGGGAAGAAACCACTGTGGTACTCTGCAGAAGTGGCCAAAATAGTGAAGAACAAAAAGACAGCATTCAATAATTATAAAACAACTCTCAGGCAAACCTATAAGATTAGGCAGAAAGAGGCAAAGCAATTTATAAGGGCTTCCAAAGCACACGCAGAAGAGAAAATAGCTCAGTCAGTAAAAAAGGGGGACAAAACATTTTTTAGATACATAAACAAGAAAAGAAAAGTAAAACAAGGATTAGTTAGATTAAAAACAAAGGAAGGAAGGTATGTAGAAGAGGATAAAAGTCTCGCTGACTGCCTCAATGAATATTTTTGTTCAGTCTTTGCAGAAGAAAAGGAAGGAAAGGGACCTCAGTTAGGAGGAAACACTAACGAGACATTTACATATGAGTTTACAGAGGAGGAGGTTCTACAGCAGCTGTCTAAAGTAAAGACAAATAAGTCAATGGGGCCTGATGGGATCCACCCTAAATTATTAAAAGAGCTCAGTGATGTAATAGCAAAACCGTTAACAGATTTATTTAACCAATCCTTGCTAACGGGAGTCGTCCCAGAAGACTGGAAATTAGCAAATGTTGTGCCCATTCACAAGAAGGGTAGTAGGGAGGAATCTGGGAACTATAGGCCAGTTAGTCTTACGTCAGTAGTGGGGAAATTAATGGAAACCATGTTAAAGGAAAGGATTGTTGAACATCTAAAAACACATAGATTACAGGATCAGAAACAACATGGGTTTACCTCAGGGAGATCATGCCAAACTAATCTTATTGATTTTTTTGATTGGGTAACAAAAATAATAGACACAGGTGGTGCAGTAGACATTGCTTATTTAGATTTCAGTAAGGCTTTTGATACTGTTCCGCATAGAAGGCTTATCAATAAATTGCAATCTTTGAGCTTGGATTCCAATATTGTTGAATGGATTAGGCAGTGGCTGAGTGACAGGCAACAGAGGGTTGTGGTAAATGGAGTTTATTCGGCGCAAGGTCTTGTTACCAGTGGGGTACCTCAGGGGTCAGTACTTGGACCCATTCTATTTAATATTTTTATTAGTGATATTGCAGAAGGTATTAATGGAAAAGTATGTCTTTTTGCTGATGACACAAAGATTTGCAACAGGGTTGACGTTCCTGGAGGGATCAGCCAAATGACAAATGATTTAGGTAAACTAAAAAAATGGTCGGAGCTGTGGCAATTGAGTTTTAACGTGGATAAGTGCAAGATAATGCACCTGGGACGTAAAAACCCAAGGGCTGAATATAGAATATTTGATACAGTCCTAACCTCAACATCTGAGGAAAGGGATTTAGGGGTTATTATTTCAGAGGATCTAAGGGTAAGTAGTCAATGTAATAGAGCAGCAGGAAATGCTAGCAGAATGCTTGGTTGTGTAGGGAGAGGTATTAGCAGTAGGAAAAGGGAAGTGCTCATGCCACTGTACAGAGCACTGGTGAGACCTCACTTGGAGTACTGTGTGCAGTACTGGAGACCGTATCTCCAGAAGGATATAGACATCTTAGAGAGAGTTCAGAGAAGGGCTACTAAAATGGTGTACGGCTTGAAGGAGAAAAGTTACCAGGAAAGGCTTAATGATCTTAACATGTACAGCTTGGAAAAAAGACGAGACAGAGGAGATATGATAGAAACATTTAAATACGTAAAGGGAATCCACAAGGTAGAGGAAGGGAGTATATTTAAAAGGAAACAAAGTAGCAAAACAAGAGGACATAGTCTTAGATTAGAGGGGCAAAGGTTTAAAAGTAACATCAGAAAGCATTATTTTACTGAGAGGGTGGTGGATACATGGAACAGTCTTCCAGTTGAAGTGGTAGAGGCCAAAACAGTAATTGAATTTAAGCAGGCATGGGATAGGCATAAGGCTATCCTAAACAAAAGATAAATCCAGGTAAAGTATCCATGTAATTGGGCAGACTAGATGGGCCGAAAGGTTCTTATCTGCCGACATTTTTCTATGTTTCTATGTTTCTATGATGTGATCCTGTATATATAAATGTATTGATGTTTTTGTATGTACCAATGATGACATTGATACGAATTTAGGGTATAGTGAATTGCAGCAAATAGGTATTGCTTTCATTTACTTATCACTCCATTATGGCATTTGTTATATTACATAACTGTATTCAAGCCAATCAAGTATCTTATTTCCCACTGGGCCCTGATGATGCAGACTGTGGATCTACCCCCCATTATGTGTACATTTATGCGTGGATGCGCAGGGGCACTGGGTTAAAACAAAATAATAAATAAAAAACTTTTTTCCTTTTTCACATCCACTGGTGTGATATGACGCAGGGGAGTTCACTGTCGAGTTGACGTGATCCCCTGTCGTCATTAAGGGCGGCCGCCGATATAATTATGCTACACCTACTCTGGGAATTGGGATCAGTGTCCACACCTGTGTACCTATTATCTTTCAACATAAATACAACACCTGAGGTGAGTTGGCATTTACTCTTGACAAAGGTCTTTGATCGAAACGTTGAGTGTTTGGTCTCTGCTGGTTCTTGTCAGCTGAGAGGTTCCCTGTGGTATCAGTATTTCAGTTTCTTTTCTCTTTAGGCTGGGGTCAGATGAACGCAGTGTTAACGTCCGTGTTGCCGCCATAAGTACGTCCGTGATAGCATACAATTGTGTTAAATGGAGCCACACACGAAGTGCGTCCACACAGAAGTGCGGAGGCTGACGGACGCTGCAAACGGACGCAGGTTATGAGAACGTAATACTGCTAGAACGGACGTGCGGAGTGCACCACGTCCACACACGTCCGCATAGCTTTGTGTGTGAGTGATGCAACAAGGTCAGACGGACTGCATTTATACGTCCAGCATTTTTGACGGACAGAATGTTCTTTCATTGTAATTTATTTTCCCTGCTACATCAGTCAAAAAATCCGTCAGTAAAAAAACAGACTGTGTGGCCACTACCTTGTCGTCAGTCAGTAAGTACGTCCGTACTGCACGGACGCACAGTCCGTAGAAATGCGCTCATCTGACCCTAGCCTTACATGTGGTTGTTCATTTATTTTTTTGGTTCTTTAAACACTGCTTGTGATAAGATTTATTATTACCAGGGATACTCCTTAACATATTGTTTGGAGGACATATATTAACTTATTTCTATTGTTGCATTAGGATAAGTGTAGACCAACCTTATTACTTTTGAGTTGGTTCTCTGGCAAATTATATATTATATAAAGATTTTTCGTGGTGTTTTAGTGTTTTTATTTCTGTATCAATAAAAATTTATTTTTACTTTGGTGTGCAGTCTTGGCATTTTTGCAAGTTAAGACCCTTCACATTCCAGGAAACTAGTCTATAGGAGGTCCAAGTAAAAATCTGTGGGCCTTTTATTGAGGAACGACAAGGGAGAATAGGAAGTAGCATGTTGGAAACCAAATGATAAAGGATTCACATTGTGAAGACTTCAGTATCAGAGAGGATGGTAGACCGTCCCAGCAGCAGCCCCATCACCCCAAACATTAGAACTTACCTCAACCTGTACTACTAACACATACCTGATGCAAAACATTTTAGAATAACTAAAGAACCCAGAACAATTTTTCCATGCATGGCACCTGGAAAAGAAGTGGTTAGTGATGATTAACAGAAACAGAGCACCGTGAGCTTAAATATAGGGAGTGCAAAGTAAGCTCGCGGAAGAGAGCGCAATCATCGATGAACTTATGTTTTTTTTAACCTGTTAGCGTTTGTAATGTAATATGCGGGGCATGCGTTAAAGGTACTTAACTTAAGTGTGAAAGAAGGGATGTAGCCAGTCCATGAAGCAGGCAACCAAAAATTGTGCCAAGGGCACTGTATTGGTAGCGAAAGTTTGAAAAAAAAGACATTATTATGTGTTTAAACGTAATGCGGTTTAACACATTTTCACGTGTTGAATGATGTGCCAATAGAACCGGGAGCCTTCAGGGGAGCCCTACCAGACCACGGGGCAGGTAAATAAAAAATAAATAAATAACTAAAGTGCTTCCAGTTTGAAGAGGAGTCAGGGTGGGTTGCGGGGCAAAGGTGAAACTATACTTGGGTGCCCTCCGTTGGGTCCATCCGACCGTCCTCGAGACCCGAGCAATAGGCGAGCCAGCTGAGACAGCCCGCCTGAGGAGAGACCGTGATGTGAGGAGGGCATTCTGCAAATGCAGCCAAGAGGACCTAGCAATCTGCATAGTCCTATGAAGAATGCTCGAGCGCAAGCCATTACAACTCACCCAGGAGTTCAAGATGATGGCCACTCATTTTATACCATTTCGTTTTTGTTCCTTTTCGGGCCAAACTGATTTGATTTTGTTCTGTTTAGGTCTGAATCGATTCATTTCGGACAGAACCAACAGGGCCCTATTACATACTTAGTGCTCAGCTGCGTGAGTGTTAATGTTAGCTTAAGTGGCCCTAGCACAGGCTGACCATATTACATTCCGAATGCTAAAGTTTTTTGTTTTTTTTTTGAGAAAGTATTTACCAGGAAGGGTACAGTGAGATTTCTCTCGTTTTCAAGTATGTCCTGACTGTGGCGAGTATGTACCGTTAGATGTCTTGCCCATGGACACTTACTGGAAAGGTGCTCTGGCCGAGATTTGAATCTGTGTCTCCAGGGTTATAGAGCAGTGATGTTAACTACGCCATCCAACCGGTTAAAAAAACCATTAGCGATACGGAGCTTGCACTTTTCAGTGCGAGTTTACTGTACTTTGCGCTCCCTATGCTTAAGAAGAGGAGCACAAAGAGTTAATTAGTTTTAGGATTACAAAGTCCTAACACTAATTACGTCCCGCTGCGGCTAACTGAAACGTTAACCACAGCTAGGAGCTGGTGCAAACTGATTCCGCTTCTACAGAATCAGTCAGCACTAGCTAAAAAAAATACCTAAAATCAGATACTCACCTCTCATCCTACGTCGAACGGCAGATCGATCCTTTGCTTCTGGCTGTGGGAGCAGAGGGAGACTGGGGGGGGGGAGTACCCAGTCTCCCTTCACGTATCACTCCCCTGACCTGCAGGATCTTGAGAGAGGCGAGATCCTGCAGGTCATGTGACCAGCAGGTGAAGCCTCAATGGAGTCCTATGGACTCCATGAAGGGGATGCTCGCGGCGGCGCTTAGCACCGCCTCAAGCATCCTGTGGCCCTTGTTTTTCTCCTTTGTGTCCCTGTTTTAGCGGGCAGTGCAATACTTGCAATTGTGCAAATGTCAGAATTATAAATGTATGTATCGGTGTGAGATGGGTTGATCTGATAAATATATGTTCAGTTCAATATATTATTTTGTATATACTGGATTTAGTTTCAGGTTGTACCTTGATCTTTACACATACTGGCGTCAGCTCCACCGATAAAGTATCATGCAAGAAAACAAAAAGCTATACAGCACCAAATACGCTATGTACAGCTCCATTCATTTATGGCACCACACTGCTTGCAAGATGATATGATCACTCTAACCTCTTTTAACTTGCTAAAGTAACTTCATTTGTTTGAATTCAACTATTTGTTGTTGGGATTTCTGTGTTCTTTACAGCTTTTTCTTCTAAAGTAAAGAGCTGCACTGCATATCCTTTCATGGGATAAATGCAGCACTCAATGTGAAAATAATTGGATAGTCAGGATGGCTGAGATCCTATTTATTTTCATGTGTAGAAAAAAAGCAGGTCCTGTGGATTTCCTCCAGTCAAGTGACATTAATCTACGCCTATTTTATTGTTTTAGTATATAATGCATATACATACATACACATGTATACCTAAACATATATTAAAACCGTATCCACTGCTAGCCTCCTAATGCGTTAACCCTTTTGTGTCTTTTAAAAATTTACCTTAATCCACTGCTGGTCTCACTCTGTTCTCTGCAGGATATGACATATGTCCAACGCCAAGTCAAGGGGCCACAGGAGGCTGATCACTCCAGCCATTTCAGTGCGAAAAGACATTGAGAGCAGTTGGATGTGGCTTGTTCATAAAGGTCCTGAAGTCCTATAACCTGAGCTCAGTGCTAGGTGAGCTCAGGATCTGGATGGACTAAGCCCCTGCATCTGGATGGCTGAATTGACCCTCTGAGCCCCCCCCCCTCAAATGAGTAGAAATGGTTTTGGGAGGTCACAGCAGTGTGACTACTCAGGATTGAGTGCTTACAATTTGTAGCATGTCCTTTTAAGTTTCTCAACGGTTTACTCTTACATTCTTCTTCTTCACACAACACACTTGACTATTGTTAAAGTATATATCTGGAGTTTGCTTTGTAGAGCATTAGAGGGATATAAATATATACACACACAACCCCCACCCCTTTTTTGGCTGAAAAAACAAATTTTATAAAAGGCTGATTTAAAATATGCGAAAATAACAATAATTACCATATGTGTTACAAATGGATAACAGAGTTAATTGCAAACGCAAATATTCAAAATGTGACCTAGTTTTGAAATGTGGCTTAATAGCATTTTTTCATTCTTTATTGGTAAATGTGAAGAACAATAATTATACTTTCACTTGTTTTAATTTAGTATGCACATACGGTTTTTGGAAAAAAAAATGATATAACTGCATGTCACTGCAGGACATAAAGGTATTACATGTTGGGGACACTTTAAGGATCAAAGGCATTCTACATCTCTATGAGAATCTTTTCTGTGCCAACACTTTAGTGGATGGAGAGTTTTGGCTACAGGCCACCAGACGTTTTATCAAAGATGTCATAAAATAAATAAAACACTCCATGATACTTTGGACATAGAACTGTGGAGCATGTGTTGTTATATTAAATTATTACTTTAGTATTAATATAAAATGCTCATATATTATTCTTGTTTCTCTTCTTTTTTCCTTTATTGTCACCTGTCTTAGGCTGGGGTCAGACGAACGCAGTGCGAACGTGCGTTTACCTGCACTTTATGACGGCCGTGGTAGCAGCAAATGACGTCCAACACAGGCCCACACACGAAGTACGGCCGCACGAAAGTTCGGCCGTGCAACGCAAGCGGCAAACGATCGCATTTTTGCAAGAACGTCGAACCGCTAGTACTGACGTACAGAGTGCGCTGCGTCCGCATAGCGGTGTGTGTGTGTGATTAGGAGACGTCAGACACTGCTCATGTCCGGCCAACATAACGTCCAGACACCCAAAGTTTCCTGGTTTGGATCCGTAAAAAATCACAGCCGAAATTGCGCATCGTATGACCGCTATCGCGTCTTCCATGAAAAAATGCGTTCGGACGCATCAACGCACTTTTTGACGGTAAACGTGAAAAATGCGTTTGTCTGACCCTAGCCTTAGGCCATTGTCACCTGATGCCACTGAAGGTCACCGTATTTCGCTGGCAATTCGCTAATATTTGGTGAATCGCCAGCTTTTTTAATAGCCGAATGGCCATAAAATTGCACCGTATGGGGAAATCCACCCTTCGATGAAATATGGTGCTCTTTCAATAACCCCTTAAAAGTTCAAAATTTTTAAATTTTTTTCTAGAAGTGAAAAACCCTTAAAACCTAGACATACGTGGATTTTCCAAAATCAAGATACATAAATTCTGTATGTATTCTATCTGTATTTTATACTAAATATTGAGCTTTAAGTAAATATTTGATATTAAACGAATGCCCTTCAAACAATATATACAGGGTTATTCAAAGAAAGGTGAAAACCAGGAGAACTGGCAGAAGAGAACAATCTAGACCAAATAGCCGATTTGGAAAGTGAGATAAATGGGAGAATTTTTCTGGTTCGGCTATTTTGACCTAGAATTTTCACTGCCATTCTCATGATTTTCACCTTTCTCTGAATAACCCTGTATGTGTGTGTGTGTACACAATTAAAAAAGAGAAACATAGAGAAAGGGGGTTATTCATGTTATTCACATACCGCTGGTGTCTGTCGAGGTTGCCAGTGTTGCAACTCCGAAAAACATTGGAGTTTCACAAAACTTTAATGCAAACGGCAGGACGAGAAGCTTCACAGTGACTCTTCTCCTGACCCTCTGTAGATTGAACTTTCTGAAATGCCAACAATTTTCGGTGGTACCTGGATAACCCCCACAGTAGACATTCAAGGGTTTGTTTTGGGTCAGTTGTTGGGCCTATGCCTCAGTCCTTACACAAAGCTATTCTATTTATCTTTACACATTTTATTCATATCTTCTATTCTTTCATTTTTTCCTTTTCGATTATATTTTTATTTAAGACATTCAAGCATGTTGATATGCTCACATTAGATATGTACATGCAGCATTTTTTTCCATTCTTTTAGCTGCCTTTATAAGCTCAGGACTGATGGGGACTTTGATTTAATTTTGTACTTGTACCAGGATCAATTCCTGTTTCTTTCATACCAACGGGAAGTCTCTTGTCAATCAATGAATATTGATGCACTGTAGTTCAAAGGTGATACAGCTTGTGGGAACGTTACCTATAGCCATGTAATGAAAGAGATGTTATTGGAGTTTCATAAACGTATAGATAAATATATTGGTGGGGCATTGCTTTTCATAAAGGGGTTATTCACTAACCTCCAAATTGGCCTGAAACTGCACCGAATGGTGAAATTCGTCTATTCATTAAGGCTGGTGTCAGACAAGCGCACAATGTGCGCCTGTACTGGCGTGCCTCCCAGCGTCCGGTGCAGCGTTGTGACAGGGCTGGCCACACGCTGTAGCGCACGCATGAATTGCAGCGCTACAGCAGCTGTGCTGCGTTCGTTTAGAAAGCCTCCCCATCGAAGCGCTACGACGAGCATTTGACGGGGCTGCAAAGCGCTCCTCCATAGGAGAATCGAGTCTTGCAGTGCTGAGCGCACTAACTGCACTCAGCAAAGTGGCCAAATGGGCATCAGACGGACGTCAAAGTGGAAGGAACGTCCACTCTCACGGACGTTCCTTCCGCTCGTAAAAACACTCGTCTGACAACAGCGTAAGCTGTCAATTAGCCAAATACCGGCGAATTGACGGCAAACTATGGTGCAGTTCGCAGCAATTCGGCAGAGTACAGCGGCACCGACATTGCCCCATAAAAGACTATCATGTCTTCTATTCATGATACACCAAACTGCACCGAAATTCCTGCAAAATTCCCTGATTTTTGGTGTTGCAATTCGACAGGTTTAAACAGGCGAATCCCATAGTATTCATTGTAAAAATGTAGCATCCATTTCATTTTCAGCAAAATCCCCTTTTATTTTGTTTCTCCCTTTCTTTAAGGCTAGGGTCAGATGAGCGCATTTTCTACGGACTGTGCGTCCGTGCAGTACGGACGTACTTACTGACTGACAACAAGGTTGTGGCCAAACAGTCCGTTTTTTTCACTGACGAATTTTTTGACTGATGTAGCAGATAAAATAAATTACAATGAAAAAACATTCTGTCCGTCAAAAATGCTGGACGTATAAATGCAGTCTGTCTGACCACGCTCCAGCATTCACACACAAAGCTATGCGGACGTTGTGGACGTGGCGCACTCTGCACGTCCGTTCTAGCAGTATTACGTTCTTGCCTAACCTGCGTCCGTTTGCAGCGTCCGTCAGCCCCCGCACTTCTGTGCGGACGTACTTCGTGTGTGGGGCTCCATTTAACACAATTGTATGCTATCACGGACGTATTATGTGCAGCAACACAGACGTTAACACTGCGTTCGTCTGACCCCAGCCTAAAAGGTGTTTTATTATTCTGTAACAGACCTTATTATTTATTTTTTTAAAAGACTTTTTTTATTATATTTACACAATTTTATTGGTTTAAACACCAATTAGGAAAAGGAGACTTCCTTTTTTTCTTGCGGTTCGGTGGAATTCATCAAAGCCACTTCGGCGCTCTTCGGTGATGTTCAACTTTGACCTTCAGCAACTCCATCTTCGGCGCACTACAGTGACCATTCGGTGACTAGTGAATTCACCGAGATGTTGGCAAAATGGAATCACCGAAATGCACCGAACTACACCAAAGCACTAAAATTTCACTGAAGTTTCGGTGCTTTGTGCATAAACCCTTAAGACTTAAAGGGTTATTCAGAGAGCACTGAAATGTCACTGACATTTGTTCCCCGCACATTGGGAATCAAATTCCCCGACCTGAAAATCTGCTGAAAAATTACAAGAAATCTGCTGAAAACCCCGCCGATAAGCCGCTGATACGATCTGAAAATTCGGATCGATTTGAAACACAGCAGAGAACCCATCGAACATACCCGACAATCCACGGCAAACCTGCCGAACGCGAATGAAAAAAGCAGACGATCCGCCGAACATGGCACCGACCAGCCGCCGGAAAAAGACGACAAGTTGGCAACCGGGGTAAAAACAAAACAAAACATTGAAAGTTTCAAAATTTTAAACGCTGCTTGTAAAAAAAATACTGGACGAAAATGTCTGTAATTTACATGTAAGGTCCTATGAATAATAAAAAGGTCTGTAACAGAAAACAAATTTGCCAAAAAAATCCTGGAAAATGCCTAAAAAATTCCACAAGAAAAATAAATAAAGAGACCATTTGCTGCAAATTAAAAGAATAAACAGTTTATTAGATATTTGATTAAAACAGGAATATTTTTAACAATGAAGCCTATGGGATTCGGCTGAATAAACCTGTCGAAAGAAATCACCAAACATCAGGGCATTTCGGCAACTTTTCCCTCCTGTTTGGTGTCTCTGAACAGATTAACCATTGCTTCTCTATGGGGGATTTCACTGCCCTCGAACAGGCACCGTATTTTATTGGCAATGCTTTTTGAATAGCCGAATGGCCCCGGAATTGCAGTATACAGGGACATTCAGGCTAGGGTCAAATGAACGCATTATTTGCAGCGACCGTCAAAAAGTGCGTCCAAACGCATTGACATATTTTTTCACGGAATGCGCGAAAACGGTCATACGATGCGCATTTTCATGCGTGATTTGTTACGGATCCAAACCAGGAAACTTTGGGTGTCTGGACATTATGTTGGCCGGTCATGAGCAGGGTCTGACGTCTCCAAATCACGCACACACGCCGCTAGTGGACGCAGCGCACTCTGTATGTCAGTACTAGCAGTTCTGTGTTCTGGAAAAAATGTGTTCATTTTCCACTTGTGTTGCGCAGGTGGACTTTCGTATGGCCATACTTCGTATATTGGCTGTCATTGCGCGTCATTTGCTGCTACTGCGGCCGTGATTAAGTGCGCCTAAACGCACGTTAAAAATGCGCTAGTCTGACCCCAGCCTCACTGTTCGGTGCAATTTCGGGGCCAGCTTGGCCGTCTCTGAATAACCCCTGTAAATTTAGATGAATACATTGTATATTATTTCTACTATAGAATTGATAAAATAGAGCCATAACTTAGCAAAATATCTATCTTCTTGACCAAACCTCTTGAAGTGCTTATATCATTTTGCCCATTTTACAGATCATCTCCCCCTTTCCCTCTTTAAATAGATAAGCATTTTTTTTTTGCTGACGTATATAATGGAAACAAACTGAGCCATATTACATTAACCCTCTCCCACCGCGGGGGGGGGGACTATGCTGTCCCTGCTGTGGGTGGGCCTTAATGCTGCAGGGCCCTGATAGCGTCTTCTATGGACAAAGACAGTCCCACCCACCAGTTGGCACCTTGCCTCATTAGCTGCCGCAGGACGAGAGAGATTGATTGAATTCTAGGTCAAATCAGCTATTTTGACATAGAATTTTCACTTCTCCAGTCATTCTCCTGGTTTTCACCTCTCTCTGAAGAACTCTGTATGTGTTTTCATATTCTCCATGGTCTGGTGATGGGCAGTATGTGAAAAAGTTCTCTTCTGCAGTATATACAATCTATACACTGCTAGTAGAAAATCAACTCATTAATAAGGGTGGGATACCAGATGAACTTCCATGATTAGTTAATTGATTTCTACACGTCCATGGTAGCTCCTTCCCTGTGCTCATCCTCTCCGCACAAACATAACACATATTTAGAAATAAGTGGAAATGGGGCAATGTGTCAGTGAGATGGATTTGTGTGGGCCTGAAATGTGTCAGTTTGATAAATATGACCATGTAGTTGTGTGGGTTTTTCTCTTATGTTCCCTATGCCTGTTCGCAGAGGTTTTTTCACAACAGCTATATGCAAACGTTGTAAATTTTATGGCTTCAGAAAGCTGGTGTTAATTCCTAAACTAGCAGATCCTCACAAAGACCTGGATATGGAACCTATAAAAGAAATGCTCTAAAACAGGGATCTCAAACTCTGGCCCACAAGATGTTTCTAAACTACAAGTCCCATGATTCTCTGCCCATCTATTGCATTCAAAGAATTCTAGGATTTGTAGGCATCAACATCTGGGGCAGAGTTTGAGATATCTGCTCTAGAGCCTACAGGACATTGTATGACAAAGGATCCCAGCTTGCATCTTGTGGCCTTTTCTTAATACAGTGCAAATGTATCATCCAGGATAGATATTGGACAAATTGGAGGCACAGGCAGATGCAGAAGTAAAACCAAGGGAAGAGGAAGGGTGTTTCTGGCATCTACCGTGTGAAAATGGTGGATCCAGAAGTTTGGCATGTGGTGGTGATCATGCAGTGTTTCCCAAACCTGTCCCCAGGACCCGACGACTAGCCAGGTTTGCAGATATTTGAAGCACAGCAAAGGTGATATAATTTACTGCTCAGTGATTGCAGGATTCAGGCTGGGGTCAGACGAGCACAGTATGAGATTGTGGTTACATTGTATCAGTTTTGACTGATGTTGAGAAAAAGAAAAAAAGCTGTATGCAGGGGTTTCTCTACATCCGTGTAGCTTTCTCACATCGATGCCGTTTTGGCATCCATTGTAACATGCGTTACACGCGCGTGAAAAAGTGTGCACGTACTCCGTGTGTTGTTCTGTATTAACTACTTTGAAAAGCTACAACAGACAGCAAACAGTGCGGTCAGACAGACGCAAATAGTGAGCTCGTCTGACCCCAGCCTAAGGCTAAGGTCAGACAAACGCAGTATTAACGTGCGTTTAGCCGCACTAAATCACAGCCGCGCTAGCAGCAAATTACGTCCAATGCCGGGTAGCATACGAAGAACGGCCACATGAAAGTGCGGCCGCGCAACGCAAGTGGCAAACGCATTTTTTTGAGAACGCCAAACCGCTAGTAGTGACATACAGAGTGCGCTGCGTCTGCTAGCGGCGTGTGCGCATGATTAGGAGACGTCAGACGCTGCTAATGTCCGGCCAACATAACGTCCAGATGCAAAAAGTGTTTTATTGATAACCGTACAAAATCACGGACGAAAATGCGCATCGTATGACCGCTATCGCATATTCCGTGAAAAAATACGTCCATTTGTTCGAACGCACTTTTTCACGGACAACGCGAAAAATGCGTTAGTCTGACCCTATCCTTAGTCTGTATTTTCCCAAGGTAATCCTTAAAAACTGGCCTGTTAGAGGGTTCTAAAGACAGGTTTGGGAAACACTGTTAGGGGGACTGGCCCTCTTCTGCTCTTTAAAGAGTTAATTGTTGACATGTGGTTACCCAACTTCGCCCTCTTGAAGTCACTGGCCTGTTTTCTTGTGCTTCTTTTCAGCTCCCTGTTGAAGAACCACTTCTTCTGGTCTGTTGCATAGAGCCACTCCCCTGAAGCCTGGAAGCCCTTCATTAGGTCCATCTAGAGGTCCATTGACCTGATAGTAGCTATTGCAGTGCTTGTTCATTGGTTTGGTGTCAGGACAGCTAGACTACTGTCCCCAGTTGTGGCATTGGTTGGGGAGCAGCCACCAGTTCTTGCCCGACTATGGATGGTGGAGGAGGCAACACTGGTTGGGAAATAGAGGATGGGGTTGGCTGTAGGGAGAGACATATGTGTGAGAGTTCCTTTTGGGTAGTGCAAATGAACGCCCCAGACTGATTTTGGACAGCCACTGTGTGAGCAGAGCCTTTGTGGACTGAGGTGGTGTGACCAATGTGAAAGAAACATACTTTTTGTTTCCAGGAGGAAGTGGGTGTACTTCTTGCTAATGTCCTCTCCAGGGGGTGTTCTGAATAAAACTGCTGCTATGCTACTGGGGAATATACTGAAGTACAAAAAATATCTTAAGATCACTGTACTGTACTACAATCTGAGTCTCCTGTAAAATTAAACAACACACTGATAAACTAATTTGGTACATTAAAGTCACTACATTTTGCAGTTTTAAGAGAGCCATGTTTTTTTCTATAATATAAACAGAAGATAAATCACATTTTGCAAAAGATGGCCTGGTCAAGCCTGCATCTGACAGTCTCCTGTTGATACTTACTCTCAGTTCTATCCCATACACCTTATCTACCACTCAGCCAAACTCCCATTGTTAGATTTTAATTTTCTGTATGAATATAAAAATCCTGTATTGAAAAGCCTGTTCTGATAAAATGGGCTGTGACCCCTCCCTTTCTAAGTGTTAATACTGTATGTAGACAGTCTTTTCTTACATAGGATGTTGCCTGTGGAATTTAGCCACATTTCCTGTAAGGTCTTTGTTACATGAAGTGCAGGAAAGGGTGAGCGGACATTGTAAGCTAGAAAAAACCCCATCTCTGAATCATATGTAGTAATCTTTGTTAAACCGTGCTGGCCAAAATCTGAAGTAGAAATGTATCTGTATGCTGATTGGCTATAAGTTCTTTGAAGGCTAATAAATTGGTCTGTCTGGCGAGGGGATGTCAGACATATTGCAGCTATATCTTGTGTGTGGCTGGTTTTACTGTCTCCGCTGATCAGCGTAAGCGCGTCTATTCTTTGTATTTTGTTACTTTGGGAAGAAACTCACAGATGTTTATGGCATTCCATACATGGTAATTATAATAGGAATATTGATTTTGTTTGTTTATGGTTCTAATTTAACACCCATGGCCTCACTCACATGTCTTCCTACCCCTGCAAGCATTTGATCCTCAAAGGCTTGGCGCTGTGATCCAATGTTCAACCCCACACTGCTCTATAATCCCACCTCATCCACACTCACTCCATCCTGTTCTTGCTCACATGCGCTCCACCGCTCCTACTACCCTTCTCCTCCCTCCAACACTCCATCTGTCTCCTCTCCCAGACAAAGCAAAACACACAGAATATTAACACAATGGAAAAATGGAACACACTAAAAAAATTAAGGGGGAAAAATATTTTAAAAAATAATAAATCAAAATTGCAGTAACATTTCAGTCAATCAAGGTTAGATGCAGAAGGGTGGGGGATACAATAGATATACATTATGGAGGTAAGCAATAGCAAAAATAGGGTTGGGGTAAAGGGGAAAGTTCGGGGTTATGTGTGTGGGTGAATTGGGATTATGGGTGTGTGTTTGGTGGGAATGGATAAGGCCTGTGTGTTATGTGTGAATGGATGGGTCTGTGTATTGGAGTTCTAATGCGGTATATATCTAATAGAAATAGACGGGGAATTAGAAATATGATAACAGAGAGGTAAGGGGTAAAACTGCAGACATTCCAATTCCTACACAAGTTCCTAAAATCTAAAAAAAACCTTCTACTACGGTTGCCACATCAGCTATGTTTTCCAGGACACATATTATTATTTCTTGGACAGGGTAAGGCACGTCACCTGGGAGTCATTTTTTATTTCCTAAGTGCAGCGTATGGGTTCTACATGCTGTGGGGTGGATTTCTTTCACAAAGCATGAATAAACTATATGTGTCCTGGAAAACATGGCTGATGCAACCTTACCTCCTACACATGGGTCACATGTCTACTTTGCAAAAACCATGATTACAGCCAGAGATGTACACATGCAGATGGAGTAGAGGTAACATCACTGCTCTGCGTGGAGAGAGCCCGTGGAGACATGGGTTCGATCCTGACGAACACCTCTCCAGTAAGTGTTCTTGTGCAAGACATCTAACGGTAAATACTCGCCACCCAGGACATACTTGAAAATGATAGAAATCTCAATGTATCCTTCCTGGTAAAATCCTTTCTCAAAAAAAATATATATTTCCACCACCTTCACAACAGGTGTCATCTTGGGCAGGGTGTTGCACCAGAGCATATAGTTTCTTTAGCATTATGTGTAATGCAGACACAATCCGCAAGTACAACTTGAGTCAAGGTGATATTTACAGTCCAGACGATCCCAGCATGTGCCATTTTCTGCTGCAGTACTTGGGAGCTGAGTTTCGAGTGGCAGTGACGAAGCTTCCCTGGTCTGGAATCCCTGACATCCAAATGGTTCTGACAATTCTGATTTTCTGAGTCTTCAGGATTTTGGAATTCCGGATAAGTGGTGCATGCCTGACCTGTGTGTGGGAGTAGGTCCTTGTCTGAAGAGGATGGCGATTTAACAGCGTTTCAACGGATACCACAGCATCACGGTATAATATGTGGTAGATGAGTTGAACTACACAGATTTCCAGGCTAGGATTTATTTTTATGACACTTTACCTTGCCTTTTTCATATTAGTAAACACCTAACGTGGGATGGCAGCATATGTTTAGCAACTAATTTTGGAGAAAGGAATTGTTGTCTAATACTAAACTGACAGCCATTTATTATATGTCTACAAGACGAAAATATACGTTAACACTTTTCCCTACTGTAAATGAATACAGTATATAATATTTCTCAACAATGTAAACCTCGAAACCATATAGCAAAATATTTTCCATAAACCAATTTAAAATGAATATGTCACATTTAGCCTGCGAGACATTATATAAAGCGAAGTAATTCAGATTTCTATAAATCCGTTCCTAGCACATTGTGACATTTTCTTGCAAAAGGTTCATCAGCTGCATCTCGGCTACACAGGCAGAGTACAGAGCTAGGTGAAAGCAGTGCTGCTCTACACATGCGATGTGCAGGTCACCATGACTGGGTTTAACTTATAACAACCACCAGCCAGGTGATTATCTGCACAAGGACCTTCTGAGCCTCTCCCAGAGCTGCACTAAGATGATAACATAGGTTTTTCTTGTGTCTTTGTGCCTCTAGGACTGCTAGCTTCGCTCCCGACAATCTCTGTTTATTGTTATTGTGAACAACCGCCGACAGAGAAAGTCCTCATGAAATGAAAATACTGTGATTTTTATCAGATATTAGAAGCTTGTTTTACAATGTGGATGATGTGGGGGTGCTGAACATACCTCTCTCTTTCACAAATGTCTATTTTATCACGTTGATGCAAATTACCCTAATTAATTTGATTTCCGGGTGTATCGGTATAAGTACAATAATAATGAAGATAATCATAATATTCATTACAAGACTTTTCAAAACAGAGGAAAAAGGGAAATTAGCGCAACCATTTGAGGAAATTGTATCAATCTCTGATATCATGTATGAATGCGAGAAAGAATCGCTCAACCATCCGAGGAATTTGTATGAACATCAGGGAAAGAAAGAAAGAGAGAAAGAAAGGAATGTAATGCTATGTAAATCTTGATATATCTTAAGCACTTTATCATCTCCTGGTAGTGTCACATAACCCCTGCATGGCAATCCAAAGAGTTAAGCTGTGAAACGCTGCATATAATTACTGAAACTGCAATAGCTGTCTGACAGAATCCAAATAGCAGAGGTCAAGGCTTCAAGGTCAAAGTGATTAGTTCTGTAGAAATGTGGGTATCGGAAGAAGAGCTCTGCTAAAATCCTCTCTTTCCTATGCTGTGACTGTACCCTTGTGTTTAAACGCAGTAATTGCCCTCTATTCTGTGATTCCAAGAATCTCAGTCAGGTCTACGTTCTCAAAGTAATGGGAAAGGCTGCCATCACCCAGGGGGGCTTGATGTAAGATAAGTGTGGTCTTATCACTCTGCACACCACCAGTAATGTTGATGGACCTGGTGAGACATTTTAAATATGAAAAATAATGCAAATTACAACTACCACCATGTCCAGTAAGCATTGCACGGCTTAAAGGTTAGCATCAGACGAACGCAGTCATCACGTCCGTGTCGCCGCACAGTTTAACATCCGTCGTAGCATTGATTTGTGATCAATAGAGACCCACACACGAAGTACATGTGCACCGAAGTGCGCACGCACCACGCAGGGGGCAACGGACGCCATTTAGGCTAGGGTCAAACGAAAGCATTTTTACACGCGAATGTAAAAAAGTGCGTCCGAACGCATTGACGTATTTTTTCACGGAATAGGCGAAAACGGCCATACGATGCGCATTTTCGTCCGTGATTTTTTACGGATCCAAACCAGGAAACTTTTTGCGTCTGGACGTTATGTTGGCCGGACACGAGCAGGGTCTGACGTCTCCAAATCACACACACACACCGCTAGCGGACGCAGCGCACTCTGTACGTCCGTACTAGCGGTTCAGCGTTCTCGAAAAAATGCGTTCATTTTCCACTTGCGTTGCGCAGCCGGACTTTCGTGCGACCGTACTTCGTATATTGGCTGTCATTGCCCGTCATTTGCTGCTAGTGCAGCCGTGATTAAGTGCGCCAGAACGCACGTTAAAACTGCGCTGGTCTGACCCCAGCCTTAGGCCTCGACGTAAAAGCACTACGATGGACGCCCAGTGTGCATGATGACGCGATGTCATACGCAGCGCATTTGCGATGTCCATCACGTTGACGCTCAGAAGGTTTTTTGATCTGGCTGACTGTACCTGTCTTTTAATTTTAATTAATTTTTTTAATTTCTCTTTTTATTCTACATCCGTCGACAAAAACGGACCGTGTGGCGTCTACAGTATCTTCCGTCAGTACGTACGTCCATTATGCACGCACGCAGAGTGCGCTCAGACTGTGTTCGTCTGACATTAGCCGAAGGGCTAGAATGGAAATACAGTGTAATACAAAAAAGATATTAATTGAACGGGTTTTTGCTGATTGCAGAGATGTTAGAGCTATAATATTGGTTGCATAAGCCCTTCCTCGCAGATGCCACTGATGTTTAAGGGAGGTAATTCTACAAAATGTAGTGCATAGTGAAAGCTGAGCAGTTGATCTAGCAGTATCATCCTGGACTAAATTACCCAAGGCTTCAGGTATTTAGCTTTGTGCTTTCCTGTTAACGGATATATCAAGGCAAGGCAAGTTTTATTCTGGGGAAAAATATCACAATAGAGATATTCTATATTTTCTCTTGGTAATTACACTTTATTTAGCACATAGCCTAAATAGCAAACACGGCCCTTTCTATATCTATAAACATTGAGTATTATAATTATATTGGGTGACATAATGGGTAATTGAGAAAAATGATTTAATAATCACCATAGAAGCCTGTGCAATTTGCCTGCTGATTACTCCAGGTTTTGCATTTCAACTTGATTTATAATATTTTTTTTTCTAAATAAAACCAAATGAGTCCATACTTTTTCTCCTGACACATGTTGGGCCCTATTCAAACTGAACCATTAAGCTGCTATTCTCACTGAGCCGAAAGCTTTGCTGCCAGCATGGACAATACGGGTGCTTACTGTAAATGAATGGTTCTGATACTTTGTATAGGAGCCACTAATCACCTGCCAGCCAATGGAGAGTGACTTACTTTAAGGCTAGGGTCAGACGAAAGCATTTTTCCCCGCGAACGTGAAAAAGTGCATCCGAACGCATTCAGCGCTGTGGAATATGCTGGCGCTTTATAAATAAAGAATAATAATAATAATAATTGACGGATTTTTTCACGGAATGCGCAAAAACGGTCAGACGACGCGCAATTTCGGGCGTGATTTTGTACGGATGGTCAATAAAACTCTTTTTGCGTCTGGACGTTATGTAGGCTGGACATTAGCAGCGTCTGACATCTCCTAATCACGCAAACACGCCGCTATGCCGCAGCTGCGCACTCAGTACGTCAGTACTAGCGGTTCAGCGTTCTCAGAAAAATGCGTTCAAATTCCACTTGCGTTGCACGGCCGGACTTTTGTGCGGCCGTACATCGTATATTGGCCGTCATTGCCCGTCATCTGCTGCTAGTGCGGCCGTAATTATGTGCGCCAGAATGCAAGTTAAAAGTGCGCTGGTCTGACCCCAGTCTAAAGTAGCTTGTTTTTCTCGACTGTGAACAGTATCCTGAAATTAATACCAGCTCCCAGACCCTGTTATTAAGTGATTTTTGTTTGCAAAATCACTTAACATGTAAACATATGAAATAATTCTATCAGGGTTATTCAAAGAGAATCGAAAAGTCACCGCACGTTTGGTGACTTTTCATTCTCTTCAATTCAGTGCGATTTGGCGATCCAATTTCGGCGACCCTGCGGTGTATTCAGCAAGCACCACAGGGCCGTCCTAGTGCAGGGAAAAGCTGCCGCAAACCTGCCGAACACTCACCGCAAAACCCAGGCGAATGCACACCGAAACCCGCAAAAACATCTGGATTAAACCCGCCAAACACGCCGGAGAAACCCAAGCAGGAGCCGATCACAGCGCAGAGCAGCCGCCGGAAAAACCCGACACCGCAGATGAATGGAGTGAAAACAAAAAAAAACAGTTTGTTTGAATGTTTGAAAAGTGAAACGCTGTTTGCAAAGAAACAGAACGAAAATGTAAGAAATATACATGAATCCAATGAATGATCCAATGAATGATAATAAAAAGGGCTGTTACAGAAAAAAGAAAAACGGAAAACAATATTAGCAAAAAAATGCCTAAAAGATCCTAAAAAATCTATAAATAAAGAGACTTTTTACTGCAGAATTTTATAATGAATGGTTTATTAGATATTGAGTTAAAACGGGAATATTTTTAACATTGAAGCCTATGGGATTCTCCTGAATAAACCTGTCGCATGAAACCACCGAATGGCAGGGCATTTCAGCAACTTTTCCCTGCTGTTTGGTGTTCTCTGAATAGACAAAGCATTGCTTCTCTATGGGGATTTCACTGCCCTCGAACAGGCAACGAACAGGCACCGTATGTGCAGGCAATTCGCCAAAACATTTGGCGAACTGCCTGCTCTCTGAATAGCCGAATTGCCAGGAAAGGTAACCGTACGCTGAATTTAACTGGTTACCTTTCACCAGCAATTCGGATCTCTTTGAATAACCCTGTAAAATTACCCTTGATTCTGCCATGCAGAGGGTGGCAGGATCTTCCCCCTGCTTACCCGTTTGTTCGAGCTCAAGCAGTGTCATGCTTTAATCTGTAGAGGCCTATGGAATCCATAGGCTTGTGCATCATTTATACATTTGCAAGTCTCTAGTAATTGCTTTGTTGGAATAGGGCCTGTTGTGTTTTAGCTAGAGAAAGAAAATACAAATATGCAAGCAGAGAGACAGACAGTCCATTAGCATTCCCTTGTGTTGGTTCAAAAGGATGCGAGAGTAGTCACTCTAATGTAGTAAAGTGTGCTGGAAATATACTGTAACACTGACGTGCGCTTGTATATAGTCTCCATCCCTATATTACACCTCATATGAAATATTGTGATTCATGCTTTCTCAGGCGGCATAGAGCCCAACATATAGTGCTGCTGGCCGTGGTGCTGAAACGTATCTCAGTACACAGTGCGGTCATCAGAGCAGGAAAGGAAGTGCCGAGGTTAACTCCTATGAAAACCCCTGCTAGACAACTAAAGCTAGATTCCAACGTACTTCTGGTAAACCCACCAAATCTACAGACTTTAATGGCTCTGGCAAGTTTACACCAGCTCTGGTTACGTTAACATCTGACTCAGGCTCTTGTACCCAGAGTTTGGAACCTTCCACATATTTGTAAACATGCTACATGAGTACGCACTACATCAAAGATCAGCAATCTCAGCCCCTCAGATGTTTTGGAACCACATTTCCCATGACTATTCACCAACCTAATGAGTGGCTGTGCATGATAGGAAGTGTAGTTACGAAACATCTGGAGGGCCAAGGTTGTGAACCCACAAAATAACATTTTATAGATTAGTGTACAATGTAGGCAGAAATCAGCTAATGGATAAAGAAAAAAAACAACAAAACACCAGAGCAGGAAAAATAGTTGTCCAATATAGGGTCATATAAAACAAACAGGCAACATCCTGAAGCTTGCTATGTATCTTTAGGGACCACTAATACCCAATGTTTGACACTGGGTTTTTTTTCCCCCTAAATGTCCTGGGCACATACGATTTTATGTTTGTTGCAAATTAATAGGTTTGTTTACATATACAACACAGGGGTTTATACACTAAGCTGTGAATTGGTTTAGAATTGCAAAATGTGTGACTTGTTAAATAGGATATTACGTCTGCATGTACTACTTTGGCCTTCGATTTGTAATTCACGTGCATTTCTCAATACAATTCCCCTTCTAGTGTTCATCCCTTTACAGTACATGGATCTGAATGTGCAGTGTATCCCCTGCTGCTAGAACAGCCTTTATCCTTAGAAGGAGATTAAAGGGACACTGTAGAGGTATTTTCACTTTTCACAAGTCAATTCAGCATGTGTAAGGCTAATGTCAGACGAACGCAGTCTGAGCGCACTCTGCGTGCGTGCATAACGGACGGACGTACTGACGGAAGATACTGTAGACACCACACGGTCCTTTTTTTTTTTTTTAACGGATTTAGAAAAAAAGGAAAATATGGGACTCAAAATTAATTAAAATTAAATGACAGGTACAGTCATCCAGACCAAAAAAACTTCTGAGCGTCAAAGTGATGGATGTCGCAAATGCGCTAAGTCTGACATCGCGTCATCATGCACACAGGCCGCTACACGGACGCGGTGCACTTGTCTGACGCTAGCCTAAACAAGCATCTTCCTAATTTGCATCCCAACTTCAGAAAGTTATTTCTGTTTAAAAGTCTCCCTTCTGACCTAAACACATAAACTAGACTTATCAGCAAAACCACTGCACTAACTCCTGCTTCTGCAATGCACTACTCAGAGACTCAGAGCAGGAAACAGGAGTAGCTGTGATGACTAAGGCTGGGGTCAGACCAGCGCACTTTTAACGTGCGTTCTGGCGCACTTAATCACGGCCGCACTAGCAGCAAATGATGTGCAATGACAGCCAATATACGAAGTACGGTCGCACGAAAGTCCGACCGCGCAACGCAAGTGGAAAACGAACGCATTTTTTCGAGAACGCTGAACCGCTAGTACGGACGTACTGAGTGCGCAGCTGCGGCATAGCGGCGTGTTTGCGTGATTAGGAGATGTCAGACACTGCTAATGTCCAGCCTACATAACGTCCAGACGCAAAAAGAGTTTTATTGACGATCTGAAAAAATCATGCACGAAAAATGCGTGAAAAAATACGTCAATTCGTTCGGACGCACTTTTTTACGTTCGCGTATAAAAATGCTTTTGTTTGACCCTAGCCTTAGGCTGGGGTCAGACGAGCGTAGTCTTCACGTCCGTGATTGCGCCTAAAAGTACGTCCGTGATAGCATGAAAGAAAGTCCATTGGAGCCTGACACATGAAGTACGTCCGCACTGAACTGCGGACGCATGACGGACGCTGCAAACGGACGCAGGTTAGGCAAGAACGTAATACTGCTAGAACGGACGTGCGGAGTGCGCCACGTCCACAACGTCTGCATAGCTTTGTGTGTGAGTGATGGAACGAGGTCAGACGGACTGCATTTATACGTCCAGCATTTTTGACGGACAGAATGTTTTTTCATTGTCATTTATTTTTCCCTCCTACATCCGTCATAAAATAACTTCAGTGAAAAAACGGACTGTGTGACCACTACTGCGTCATCCGTACTGACGATGTCCGTACTGCACGGACGTACAGTCCGTAGAAATCACGCTCGTCTGACCCCAGCCTTAGCAGGCAAGTAAAGTTAATGTGTTCCGGCCAGGAGGTAGAAGTCTGCCGACTCTTATTTTCAATAGGAATAACTCGCTAAAGATAACGGATAAACAATAGATGGAAATTAGGAAAATTATTGTTTTATCATACTGAACCGATTCTAGGTAAAATTCAAAAACATCTAAAATGTATATTTTTTTTATCAAATACTGATTTACTTTGAATGGGATGATTTCCTTAAGGCTGGGGTCAGACCAGCGCACTTTTAACGTGCGTTCTGGCGCACATAATTACGGCCGCACTAGCAGCAGATGACGGGCAATGACGGCCAATATACGATGTACGGCTGCACAAAAGTCCGGCCGTGCAACGCAAGTGGAATTTGAACGCATTTTTCTGAGAACGCTGAACCGCTAGTACTGACGTACCGAGTGCGCAGCTGCGGCATAGCGGCGTGTGTGTGTGATTAGGAGATGTCAGACGCTGGTAATGTCCAGCCTACATAACGTCCAGACGCAAAAAGAGTTTTATTGACGATCCGTACAAAATCACGCCCGAAAATGCGTGTTGTCTGACCGTTTTTGCGCATTCCGTGAAAAAATACGTCAATGCGTTCGGACGCCCTTTTTCACGTTCGCGGGGAAAAATGCTTTCGTCTGACCCTAGCCTAAAATGTCTGACCTGGCCATCAGCTTGAATTCAGAGGTTGCTTGGACTGATGTCAAATAAGCACCTTAATAATTACATATCATGGGGCTTTTTTATTTACAGAGATATTTTCACTAGTGGCATAGATGGGATATGGAGAGGAAAGCTACAACGAGTAACCTTTATTATAACCTTGATTCCTGTGAGCTTAGTTACCCTCGTTTTAAGTGTATGATTAGCACTTTATTCAAAATGAATGTACATGACATATTATTTTTTTATTAACGCTGTAGGATGGGCATAGGCAGGCACAAACGGGTGTTAACTGGCTAATAGCTCAGGTTTTCAAGCTTTTAGGTACCCATCACCCTAAGGCTAGGGTCAGACGAACGCAGTGCGAACGCACGTGCAGCCGCACTTTATCACGGCCGTAGTAGCAGCAAATGACGGCCAATGACGGGCAATATATGAAGTACGGCTGCACGAAAGTGCGGCCGCGCAACGCAAGCGGTAAACAAACGCATTTTTTCTAGAACGTGATACCGCTAGTACTGACGTACAGAGTGCACTGCGTCTGCTAGCGGCGTGTGTGAGTGATTAGGAGACGCCAGACGCTGCTAATGTCCGGCCAACATAACGTCCAGACGCAAAAAGGATTTTATTGATGATCCGTACGAAATCACGGACAAAAATGCGCATCGTATGACCGCTATCACGTATTCCGTGAAAAAATACATTTGTTCGAACGCACTTTTTCACGGATGACGCAAAAAATGCGTTAGTCTGACCCTAGCCTAAGATATGGGCTTCACATGCATTTGAGGAAGGGTATATTTGTTGAGTCCCGTGTCAGACAGGTCTCTTCACTAGAGGTGAAACTCAGGAGAATTGACAGAAGAGAAATATCTAGACCAAATGGGAGAATTTTTCTGGTTTGGCTATTTTGACCTAGAATTTTCACTTCTCCTGAGTTTCACTTTTAGTGAATAAACCTGAGAGTCTAGGAGGGGGAACTAAAAAGACTCAGCTTTGGGTTAATATTGCTAAAGCTTGCAGTATCTATTCCCACAGATACTTAACCCACTATCCCACCCCTTCTCCAGTATTCAGGGACAAGGCTCATCTCTGAATCAGGGCTGCTTGCTGCAAGATTGATGGTGCACTGGAAATGACTTGTACACAAATTGAGGAGATTAAACCTAGGCTTCTCAGTGGTTTTAGAACAAAAAGAACTAATCAATTATTCATGGGCTCTGAAGGACATTATCAAAGGAATCAGATTTGCCTTTTGTCTGCTTTTCAAAGTCATTATTTGTATTTGTCTGTGGGTTCTGGTACAGAGTGCAGGCATTGCAAGACATGCTCAATTAAAAAAAGCACACGATTCCCAAAACTGCTGATACTAGCATGGATCACTATGCACTGTCACCCAAAGAATGTTATCATACAGGGAGATATGACATTTACTGCTCATATGTGCAAAGGTAAGCAGTTATTCTTTGATACTTTCTTTTTGTCACTCCATCACCTCTTCCTGCCATGGACTAAGCCATCTGTCACTAAGAGAAAACACACAGATCTGTGTTAAAAATAAGATCCAAACAGAACAAAACAATGGTCCTAAAAAAAAATCCACAAATCGAGCATAGGGTGGGTTGGCTTTCTAGTTTGACATGTGCTGATGGGATGATCACCCCGTGTACACGGTCTCTGTGTCAGTATACAGAGCTGCTCCCCTTCTAGAAGGATGCTCTGATTGTATGTGATGACTAAGTGGCTGATCCTATGCCTGGACCCTTATGGCAGAGCTCTCTCCCATCCTCCTGCTAGCTCTGCTGACTTTCACACGCAGATAATAAGCCTCACATCCATCAGAAAAAAAAATCCTAAAAAAGGAAACAGGAAAAAAAAGAATAGTATTTGTTTTTTTCCCACAGCCTTAAAGGATTCCATGTCCACTGACACCCATCACTTCCCACCACCCACCCTCTCCAAAGCATCACTGCCTTGCAGCGACCATACAGAGACTATCAAGCATGTGAGTGATGATTATAAAACCCTTGCAGCATCACAAGCCTACTCCCCACCTTACAGCAATGACCTTGGCTAAGTCCATTGCTAGGAAATAATAAAACAATACCAAAACGCATGATTTCAGCTTGAAACCTCATAGCTTTCGCATTGATGATCAGGGATTAATAGAAGCCCCCCTCCCTCCTACGCATTGTGCATTAATGGGAAGCACTGACCGTACCCCCCTCCCCCAGTATCCTGGTCCAGGTCTGCGTTCCATATGGGCGTGGCCAGTCTGGGGCAGCAGGAGGAGCACAGCAGCAGTGTAATGAGAGCCAGGACTCCAGGCAGGTGTCTGCAGCATCAGCACCAGCAGCACGAGTAGTAGTAGGAGAGAGGGAGCAGGCTGGGCTCTATGCACAGGCTTGTACACAGCATTTCTGCTGATCAAGGCTTGCTATAAATCTACACATCCGCTCCACCTCCCTCTTCCCAAATCCCACTCCCCCTTTTTTTTTTCCTCCTTCAATTTTTCTTCCCCTTTCATTTAATCATTTTAATAGAAGCGATCTCCCTACCCTATTTTTTTTCTCTCTTCTCTCCCCCTCCTCTTTCCCCTTCTTTTTTTTATTGCAAGTCTTAGAGGATGCAGCAGATCTTCTCTCCAGCAATTAAATCAGCAAAGAAGATGATCTCAGTTTAAATAGGAGCCAAAATACTACTAATAATAAAAAGGGAAGCACACACTGGCTTTTGGAACCAATTGACATCTCGATCCATCCCTCCTTTGTTTTGCATCCTTTTAGATGTGATTAGCAGCATCAACTAAGGAGGGAGCTTTATTTACATACATATCATTTGCTTTATTTTTCCTCAACTCCTCATTGATTTATATATATATATATTTTTTATTATTTTTGGCCAGTTCCCTTTGTGTAATTTCAAGGGGCCGGTCTTATCGTGTAGGTTTCACTTAGATCAGTGTGCAGTAGAGCTTCCCAATCCCTAGAACATTTTTTTTGTCTTTTCTTTTTGTTTATCTTTTTTTTTTAGATCTGCATTTTTTTTTTCTTCTTCTTCGCGTCCTTATTATTTTTTATTTTTTTTGGAAGACAAAGAATCATTTTGTACCATCGCATCAGAAGGTAAGTTGGTGGGTTCATGTTCATGTCTGACTTCCATACAGTCTAGGGTGGATGGCATGCAATCTGTCTTGGAGTTGACATCAAAAGAGGTAGCTGTCCATAGAGTGGTGCTGTCTGTGACTGCATATCTTCAAGGTCTGGTCATCAAGGTGGAACTCTTTCTCCCACACATAGAAGGAATAGTATAAGTGGACTCAATCGACCAATTAAAGCAAAAATAACAACAAAGGTTGTGAAGGGCTAAAAGAGAAAAACGTGTGCTTTACCCTTAGCCTAGAATATGAGCCACATCATATGAACCTGAAAAGCCTGTGCTACTTACCTTGGTTTCCTTGAACTTGTAGGATAAACAGGGGTAAGAGTACATGGTTAAATCTGCTCAAGACCTTCTTAACCCAGAGTGATGCTCATCAGCACAAAGCGTTGATCCTGATCCAAAGGCATTTATTGTTTTGTGTTTTATCCATAGTAATCCAGTACTTTCACTTCATCTAATTAGGCATGAGATTAGTGGATTACTTATCATGATGTTGATGTAAGTAGCTAATTGCCCTAACCAGATATCTTCTAGATACATGGACTTTTCCCACATTGACTGTGCCCATGACTTTATTTCTGGGTATTTTGCTCTCATTGCCAGCAGCACAGCATCATAGGCGCTGTCCAGTGTGATGCTCTCCTACAGCTTGTGAGATTATTATATATGCGCATCAAACACAATACCAATACGCAAAAATACCCTTTGCATGGTACCTGCTCTGAGTCCACTTCTATTTTACTGCTATATATATATATCTTTGTGTACTGTATATATTATATATATCATACATGGATATATATATATATAAATCACGCGTATAGCAGTACATGGTGATACCTTTTTTTAACAATTCATATATATGGGTGTATATATCCATCTGTAGAGAAATGTATATTATACATATAATTATATCCATGTGTATATCGCTATATATCTATAGAGCGATGTCTATATGCACTGTAAATATATAATTATCTTTTCTATAGCACTAACAATTGAATATTTATCATCAGGATATATATATATACCCCTCATACATGTCATCTTGATTCAATATTCAGAGATATACTCTTCAAATTGTAATATATAATCTTCAGATTGTTTAGGAGTTTACTTGTACACGTGGTGTAAATAATTTATTTTAAAATACATGATACCTTTTGGTTGGGAAGGAACACCCTGTCAGCCCTCCTCTGCTATGCAATTAAGGCTAGGGTCAGACGAACGCATTTTTCACGTTGCCCGTGGAAAAGTGCGTTCGAACGAACGTACGTATTTTTTCATGGAATACGCGATAGCGGTCATACGATGCGCCGTTTCGTCCGTGATTTTGTACGGATCATCAATAAAACACTTTTTGTGTCTGGACGTTATGTTAGCCGGACGTGTGCAGCGTCTGACTTCTCCTAATCACACACACACGCCGCTATGCGGCCGCAGCGCACTCTGTACGTCAGTAGTAGCGGTTTGACGTTCTCGAAAAAATGCGTTCGTTGGCCACTTGCCTTGCACGGACGAACTTTCGTGCGGCCGTTCGTCGTATGTTCCCCGGCATTGGACGTCATTTGCTGCTAGCACGGCCGTGATTTCGTGCGGCTAAACGCACGTGAAAAATGCGTTCGTCTGACCCTAGCCTTAAAGTCTTGTCTGGCGCCGATATGGAACAACCCTTGAAACAGACACTAAAGAGTTTTGGTTTTATTTGAGCTATACATTAGCTTTTACTTGTAAAATGAAGGGATAAGCAGCACTCCCAAAATAAACGCATAGGTTTGGATTACATACCATGTTCCAAATAGTATCCTAGGAAGGTTGTGTCAGTAACGGAGACAATGTTCTATGCCGTTGTGTGCAGATACTCTGTTAACACCCTTTGCTTTTTTTTTTTTACATATATAGCTACAAAAAAAAGGTGTTAAATGAGTGCAGTAAGAATGTCGTGTAATTGGAAATAGAAAAAAAATGACACTGCATTGGTTGCCTTTACCGGATTTATTTTTTTCACTAAAGGTGACATTGTGGAGAATTTAAGGAAGGAGTGAATATTGGAGTGCAATACGTCGAAAACCATAGGCAAGTGAACATGTTAATTTTTTGGGAAAAAAATACATTTCCTATTAAATTTTTACATTTTCCCAATTACTTGTTCGGTAATTGGTCTATATACAGTATATTATATATTATGCAGTATACACACAGCACAAGTTTGGATTGCCATGACGAGGTGTATCCTCTTGATGTTGAGAATATTAATGTCTAGGGGTCTCAAACTCAAGGCCTCCCAGATGTTTTTGACTACAAGTCCCAGAATGCTTTGAATGCAATAGATGGCCAGGGAATCATGGGAGTTGTAGTTCAGAAACATCAGGGGGGCCAGAGTTTGAGACCCACTCTAGGCCATACTACTAGGGTTTGAAATTGAAGGACATGGAGAGTAAAAAGCCTAAACTCTATTTTGGCCTGGAGTATGCAGTTTAGTTCTAATTAGTGACTAAAGACCCCTGCATGTTTGCTTGATGAGGACAGGTACAACAGCAATGGTTTGGGATTAATTAATACAAGAACACCATAGTGATACACATCAAGGTGGGATTGTGCTAATTTTACAGAAATATCCCAACAGTTAAAATTGTGACCTATCTCCAGAGCACCTATGGTCCTGCCAGGGCGTGTTGTATTGCTAA